>CM062811.1:751791825-752991825 GCA_031772625.1 Pinus tabuliformis
TGTACATCAGGCCCAAACTGCTTTGGCACTCATTCGCTGTTATGGCACAAAATATAATCGCAGATGCCCGTGTATTTATATGTGCGCCCATAAACAAATATGATTTCCAAATTTCAAAACATGTGATACTAGCTACGAGAATTCATAGGCTCTTGCTATTCAAGTATCAAGCGTAAAAAGCGCACATAACCTCCAGACAAACAAGCGTTTGTATGTACAAACAACGAGACGTTTAAACCCGATCTAAAGATCTACTAACATTATTTGGCCAGAATGATAAACCCAACTTATTTTTCGAACCCTAAAATTTGTCATCATCTTAAACCATAAATACAACCAATAGCAAAAAGAATACAAAAATCTCAAACAACCACACAGCTTAGTAGACAAAATCACGTTCAATTAATCTGATCTCCCATTATCGAGTAGGAAACCAATGGTAGTTAAGCATTAAGATTAGCTACGAGGGAGAAGTTCCAGAAGGAAGGCAAAAAAATTATATCCAGGGCGAAGCTGGTTGTTCTGGTTAAATTAAAAAAAAAAAAAAAAAAAACGTGATCTTAGACAGACATGATATATTCGTAGCAGGAATATGTACATATAAGAAATGTACGCATAGGGTTTCTAAACAGCACAAAGCCGGAACCCTCTGCGCATATACTGAAATTGACGATTATGCTTAATAGGCCAACACACAGCAAGGCAGAGATAAAAGGCCTCTGATACCAAATGTAAGATAATTAAGACAGCAATCCTGTATGCGGAATAAAACTTTCAGAGAATCATTAAAACTTAATGCGCAGAAATAAGAATTACCTCCAGCCATTGGTGATGTTTTTGATGCAAGCCACAGTCCACTTGCTTCTTCTTCAGCACTCCAGCTTCAATCCAAGAAAAAAGAAAAGAATACAAAAATTCTGAAGGCACTTCCAAGCTATGCTCTCTCAGATAGATGGTGTAAAAACTGAAGGGGATTGAGATGCAAGCTTGGGGACCAAACAGATGAATTTATAGCCAAGCTTCCATCAAGCTTCTGATAGCTATGTGTCAGATGTCCCACAAATCAAGGCAGAGAACTCCAGATGGGAGTAATGGACCACTTCAGTAGCTCCCAACAATAAATTTATTAACTGCAGTTGATTTCCTTAACTTAAGGAAACTACTACAGTTGGTTTCCATAAGTTAAGGAAAGACTGCAGTTTAAATTCCATAATTGTAGGCAGCAATTGTGCAAAAAATTAATGGAGCTTAACACCCTATTCTCACGTCATTCATTGTTCTATAGAATTTTTTATTTTACACATTTAGATTTATTTTTATTTATAAATTTTTGAAAATGTCGTTATAGGCTGTGTTAACGTACGGGTTCTATCCAGGACTCGTTTTATCTCTCTTATATATAAAACAATACTCTCCATTCAAGTGGTAATAAAATGTTATTTGAAAGCATTTTATTTACTTATTAATATGATATAAAATTTAATAGAAAATTATTATTTTTAATTTTATAAATATTAAATTTAAAATAATTATAATTAAGTATTAGTAATATTTTTTTGAAAACATTATTATTGAGCCAAGAATAAAGGGAGTATGTTTATCTGTTTTTGTAAATAAAAATTAAAAACTATGTTTTAAATAGAAAAATAATATCAACTATTTTAAATAAAAAATGAATAAGCTCTAAAGTAATTAGAGGTAAAATATTGTGTCTGTAAGATGGTTAAATTTTATACTTCTCAAAAATATTTTAAATAAAAGCATGTAAGTGCATAGATCCATCTTAGTACAGATTTAACATAGGCCGAGAGCGATCAAATTTCTTCACGTGCAAACTTCTTTAAAATGTAAAATATAATGTGTTTTTTGTTGTTGAAATTGTATTTTTGAATGTTAAAAAGAGTATATATAGGGCCATATTTCTTCCCATGCAAGCTTCTTTAGAATGTAAAATACAATGCGTTATTTTTCGTTGTTGAAATTGTAGTTTTAAATGCTAAATAGAGTATATATATGACCAAATAAACTTTTTAACCATAAAAACTTAATATTTTCATGATATATACATGTATAGACAATTGACATTAAAATATTTTTCATAACATGTACATCCAAACATTTATGATGCCAATTAAAATGATTTTTATTATTAACATATTTTTAAGTATATGTCAATATTAATTAGTATTAAATTATTTTATGGATAATTAAATTATAAGATTTAAACATCTTACTCAGGTATTTTTTTTACTTTTAATTACTTTACAACATATTCTTTTTTTTGTAAGTCAGATATGTATATTATAGAACAAAATATGTTACAAAAAAGTCTGCCGAAGCAGAACGAAACCTTAGAAAGACCATTTTACCAGAGCTGACAGCAAGCCCTGAACTTTCAAAACCAGAATGCTCACCTCGCAGGGCGGCCTACTCTTAGAGCTGTTACATATTGCCACGACACTATCAAAACTTGGACAGAAACAGAGTGACATAACGATCTAGCAAAAGGCCGAAGCCTTGACAGGAGACAGAAGAAAAACAGAAGGAAAAAACTAAGGAAAACTGCCAATTCGACTGACGGTATCCAAGCCCACCTCCAGAACATGCTTGTCAACTTTGGCCTGCATGGCTTGCATGGATTGGTATTCCTGTGCTTCCTTCGGCTTGTTCTGCTGCATCAGGGGATCCGGGCTCAGAGTTTGCCGAAGAAGCCTGATGAGCAGAGTCAATTTCTTGTTGACAGTTTCCACTGCATCATGCACTGTGGAAATTCTTCGATCTAGCGATTCATGGATGTCATGTATTTTTGCTAACTGATCCTCCGATGGGGAGTTCCCCTTCCCAGATTGCTGCTTCCCTTCGTCCTTTGAGTCCAGGGCTCTCGCTAGGAGGGTTTTGATTCTCCAGCTCTCCGCTTTAGTCCGAACATATTGAGTGGCTCTTTTAGAGGGAGTGCCCGGGTCATGTAACCAGTCGACCTCCCCCGCAATGTTCTCCTCGGTTCGCTGCGTCTCTTCCTCTTTCACAGAAGCTTCCAGTTCCGCGATCTTACGTTTGCTCCTAGCTGCTGCTCTGGTTTCGTACATCTTCTGCGCTGTTCGTAGCTCTTGGTTAGCCGCCGAACACCTACAACTCCCCGCCTCCATGCTATACCCTCTAATCTTATCGCGGTGATCATGTCTACAGACAGAAAAGTAGCGATCTCTCGCAATACCTTGAACTGAGGTGAATGAACCAGAGCCTCGACTCTCTGTTAAATAGCTAGTTTCCACAGAGTTTCCCATGATGCGCTCTTCCCTCCGATGCAGAGTGGAGGTACTCTCGTTATTAATTCGGAAGATATCCGCACAAATCAAACAGCGCGTCCCAGACCTGAAATAAATGTTGCTGATTTCCTTCCCATCAAGGTCGTGCCAAGTGTCCCTTCCTCTCAAGCGGACTCTACGGTGTCTTTTGTGGCATGAACTATCATGATAGCCTTCAAATTTGGCCTTCTCTTGCCATAAATACATCCGCCGCTTCTGTCTAGTCGTCCAGCTCCCGTGATGAATACTCATGCTGTTACCGGTATTTCCAGATATACGGTGCCGGAGACAGAAACCGTTGCCGGTCAAGCCCGGTCGGTTTCGTTTAAATCCTGCTGTGCCAGCTGTAAACATCTCGCCTTAAGGTTCGGGCAGTCCACCTCCTGCCAACAACTGTCCCAACCCCTGTCCTGATTGTCCACGCCACAATTCGCCAGGTAGTCCGCCAGCCCGTTTGCCTTACGCCTGACCGTCTGAAAGACTAAACCTTTCATACCAGCCATAATTTCTGCAATATTCTCCGTCACCTTGGCAAGCCTCCAGTGTTTCGTGGCTTTGTTCGCCTTAGTGCCTCCTTGAATTCTCTTAGCTGTTGAGATAACCAGTGACGAATCCCCTTCCACAATTACATTGCATTTTCGTAGGGATTTTAAGATTCTCAGACCATGCTCAAGCGCCGCAAATTCCATCTCATTATTCGTGCTTTCCCCAAGCGCTCTACAATATATATGCAGAATTTCTCCGTCCTGGTTTCGTATTGCACCTCCAATTCCTGCCTTGCCGGGATTACCTCTCGAGGCCCCATCAAAATTCAGCTTCAAGCCCCCTTCCGGCGGACACTGCCATTTGTTGATCTGCGAGGATGGTTGCGTCCTGTGTCTCGATGCCGTGATGCTGCTGGTGGCTTCCAGTCGAAAGCACTTCAGGATGCGTAAGTCCTGAGCTGAAGGTTTCTCGTTATGTTCCTCTCTGCATTTTGTCTGAATTAACTGTTGAATGTTAGTTAATATATTATCTTTAGAGAATTCTATGTTCCTGTATTCATTTTGAAATATTCTACGGTTACGTTCCTTCCAGATTGTCCACAGTAAGAAGCCTGGAACAGACTTCCATATGTTGTTGACTCTTAGTGTGTTGGAGAAGTTTTTTTTCCAATTTAGAATGGTTCTGTGAATGGATTCTCTATCTCGGTCAGAGCTGCTGAGAATTCCTTCCATCCAGCTCCATAATTGATTTGCCCATTCACATGCATTAAACAGGTGGTTTATAGTTTCCGCTTCGACGAGGCACATAGGGCATCTTGAGGGTCCCCTGAATCCTTTCTTGCATAAATTGTCCCAGGTTAGAGTTTTGTTTCGCATTAGAAGCCATAGGAAGGTTCTGATTTTCGGCCAGAATAGGTTGTCCCAAACTTTGTTGCACCAGGGCACGGCTTCTACCTGTTCTTCCTTTTCTATTATATCCCTAGCTTCTTTTAATGAGAAATTTCCATTGCCTTTCAAACCCCATCTCAGCTTATCATCTTCTTCAGTTTTTCAAATCTTTCTTTTGAGGATTCTCTCATTGAATTGCTGAATGCTTTCGTTATTCTCCTCTATGCTAACAGGATTTAAATTAATCCACTCCCTCCAGATCGGATCCCTGCTGCTTTGAATCCAATATTGATTAACTCTGTATCTACCCTCGTTTTGACTTATTCGCTTGATGGAAGATAGCTCTGGGGTGTCCAGTTTAGGGATTTGCTGCCAAGCATCTTCCCAGAACAGGGCAAGCCTTCCATTGCGAATCTCCCAAAAGCTATGCTCCTGTACTAAGCTCCTATTGTTCCTGGCATGGTTCCATATTGACGAGCCTTCCGGGACTTCCTGTAGTCTTATGAGGTCCTGAGTATCACAATCTGGAGTGTACTTCTCCTTCCAATGTCTCGCCCACGGTAAATTGGGTTCTTTAATCCATTTCCACCACATCTTAGCTCCACAGGTTCTGTTGACCACTGAAGGATCCACTAGGTTCAGACCCCCCATAGATTTTGGCTGGCATAGCTTATGCCAAGCCACCAACGCCCATTTCTTCTTATCTCCATTCCCATTCCATAAAAAGGATCTCTGAATAGTTCTCATTTGCTGCAGAATGCCCTTGGGAGCTGGAAGTATAGATAATAAATATTGCGGAATTGCCTGTAGAACAGCCTTGGTTAAGATAAGTCTTCCCGCGAAGTTTAGAGCTCTGTGCGTCCAATGCTTGCATTTTTTCTCCATGTTGGCTAGAACCTTCTCCCAGTGAGCTTTCTGCCATGGTTTCAGAGTCAGGGGAGCACCTAGATATTTCGAAGGCAGGGAACCAATCCTGAATCCAAGAAGCTGGGACAGGTGAGCTTGAATTGCCGGATGAGTGTTGAAGAAAAAGATTGTAGACTTAGAGAAATTAATCTCCATACCAGAGGCTCTGCTGAAGAGATCAAGGATACCCCTATAAGCCAAAGCCTCCTTCACTGTGGGTATACCGTGTAACATGGTATCGTCCACAAACTGTTGATGTGTTGTGGCTGGTATCGATCTTATCGGTTGTAGACCTTTTATGGATCCTTCTGCTTTCTTCTTGGCTATGATTCTGCTTAGTCCTTCCATTAGGATCACGAATAGGAAAGGGGATAGAGGATCACCCTGTCTTATTCCCCGCGAAGGAGTGAAAGGGGCTGAGGGAGCGCCATTGACAAGGATTGAATATCTTGGAGATTTGATGAGAGCAAGAATCCACTTGATCCATTCCCTGCAGAAGCCGAATGCATCCAATACAGCTTCAAGGTATCTCCAGCTTACTTTGTCATAAGCTTTTGATAAATCTAACTGCATTAACATTCCTGCTTCTTTTCTTGAATGAAGTGAGTGGATCATCTCCTGCGCTAACAAGATGTTATCTAATATTTGTCTACCCTCAACGTAGCCCGATTGCTCTTCCGATATGATACCAGGAAGAATCGACTTTAATCTATTGGCTATGACTTTTGAAATAATTTTATATATAACATTACATAGGGCAATAGGTCTGAATTTATCAGGTGTCTTTGCTTCTTCAACCTTAGGAATGAGCGCTAAAAAGGTGGAGTTGATGGATTTTAGAATAGTTCCTGAGCGTCTGGAATCCTCAACTACCTCCCAGACCTCCTGCTTAACAGTGTTCCAACAAGCCTTGTAGAAGTTGATGGTGAATCCATCTGGACCTGGTGCTTTATCGTTAGGCATATTCCTTACTGCCTCCTCCACCTCTTCCAAAGAGATTTCCCTGCTAAGGGCCCAATTCTGATCTGAGGTGATGGATTTAGGAATGGCTGCTGTAAGTTCCTTGATGGCCTCCTCTCTATTTATATGCGGTTCCTGTGCAATTGAGCTGAAGTGATCCGAGAGCAGAGCAGATATGTCATTGTGATTCTTTAGTATCTCCCCTGCATTGTTTTTTAACTCAAGAATCTTGTTAGCACTTCTATGGTCTAGAGCCGACCTGTGAAAAAATTTAGTATTCTGCTCCCCTTCTTTTAGCCACTGGATTCTAGATTTCTGTTTCCAAAGTATCTCTTCTTGCATACATCTGCTGTGCCACTGCTGTGAAAGAACTTTTTCCTGCTCAACAGCTTCCTCACTGTGGATTCCTGCTGCCCCATCTCTGTGAATCTGTTCCAATTTGCTCTCTAGAATGGCTTTCTCCTGGATGATGTTTCCAAAAACCGTTCTATTCCACTCTTTTATCCTTTCTTTAGTTGCTTTCAGCCTCTTTTGTAGATTAAACATTTTGGAACCTCTTGCCTCCAAAGGTTCAGACCACCATTTCTCAACCATCTTGAGGAAGTTAGGGTGGTCTAACCAAAATTTTTCAAATCTAAATGGTTTATTCCTTGGAGTGCCCTGAACTTCAACAATAAGCGAGATTGGCCAATGATCCGACCCACCACTTGGAAGGATATCTGATTCTGCTGTGATACCATCCATTATTATGCTTTCTGAGATCAGAAATCTATCCAATCGAGAAGCTATCAACCTCTCTCCCCCCCTTCTGTTGTTCCAGGTGAACTTGCCACTCTTGGGGTATATGTCTACCAATCTGACAGTCTCAATGAAACTTGTGAAGGCTTCCGCGTCCCTGTTAAGTTTCCTTAGACCCCTTTTTTTTCCAGAAGGGTGGTTATCATGTTGAAATCACCCCCCAGAATACACTTAGACCTTGGATATCTCTCAATAAGTCTAGTTATTGAATTCAAAAAATTTATTTTATCTTCTAATTTCTGAGGACCATAAATATTGATGCATAGGTAAGACTCAGAGTTACCTGTGGGTTGAATTTCCACCGCTATGAAGTGTTTGTTCGCCTCAGCTGAGATAATCTGGATTTCCCTTGTATCCCATAGTGTTGCAAGGCCTCCTTCTCGTCCCTGGCTTTCAATCTCTAAAACTTCTAAATTTCTCCCAAGCTTCTTACATAAACTGTTCATGCTAGAGTTGCTACATTTAGTTTCTTGTAAGAATATAATTTCCGGTCTATATTTCTGGATTTTCCACTTTAAGATTCTGTGTTTTGCATGGCTGTTAAGCCCTCTTGCATTCCACGAGATGATCTTCATGTTTAACTAAATTTTATTGGTAGGACGGGAAAGCGCTAAGCGCCTTCATCTTCCCTGAGTTTATCATTATCACGCCTAGCTCCTGCAGAGCTTCACCACTAGTTCTACGGCCTCTTCTTTTCTTCTGCTTTGAGCTGGATGATTTCCAAAGAAGACTTTTCGAGTGGAGGCTATTGCCTTTTACTATACCTAGCTTCCTGTTTTGCTTTTCTAATTCTGCTTTTTGCCTTGCTATGAACAGGTCGTTTACCTTCTTGATTTCTTCTTCCGGTGCATTTTCTATTCCTCGAGCCTTCCAGCTCTCAGCAATTGCTGGTAGATTCATCCCCTCCCTGGCTAGCGCCTCTTCCAACTCTAGATCCTCGCTTCCTCCATCACTGGTTAGCATATCGGTTTCCTCTTCCGTCTCTTCTGTTCTCTCCTGCATTTGGACTTCGTTGTTGAGGTCGCCTTCATCCGTTCCTTCCCTGGTTGGTTCTTCCTTTTCATCATGCCCTGCATCTGATGTTAGGGTTTTGTGCTTGTCCTCCGAATCTGTTTCAAGATCTAAGATCTCAAAAGGGTTGTTGTGGTTGTTTCTGTCTGTATTACCTTTATTATTCTTCCTTCTGTTAGCTCTCTGTCTAGACTTAGGTTTTATGAAGGTATCTTTGTCTTTGTTGGCTTGTGCTGTTTCGGTCTCTGCTTCCTTCCTAATCATAGGGCAATCTCTCATCAAATGCCCATGTTCATGACATTTGCGGCAACGGAAGGGAATCTGCTCATAGTCTATGGCCTGAAAATAGTCCTCGTCCCTGTATTCAAGCCATAGCCCCTCATGCAGTGCCCCGGAGACGTCCATTTCAACACATATTCTGGCGTAAGATGTGTATCTCTTTTGTAATGTTGCTTCCGAGGCCTTGATAAATGTTCCCAACTGGTCTCCAATTTGTTTCAAGGCATTCAGACCCCAATAATCTATTGGGAGAGAGAACAATCGAATCCAGACTGGGACTTGAGTAAAAGATTCTTTCTCTGGGACGAAGTTTGGTTTCCATGGTCGCATGTACAGACCAGCTGAAGCCAAAAAGTATGGGCCACCCTCAAAAATTCTATCCTTGTCTTCTAGGTTGGAGAATACAACCGTGAAGAATCCTTTGGCTCCCAAATGAAGTTTGACATCCCCTCTCGGCCTCCATTGTTGTCTGATCCATTGACAAAGAGTTCTTTCAGATGGCCAAATACCCATAAATTTGCAAATGACAGCATGTTCTGCCATGTGCTCTCTGTATGCCTGAATCTCTGGGTCAGTTTACTTTACAACATATTCATTTTTTTAATTATAACCCACATTATTTTTCTCACTCGCATATTTGTTTTACTTCTAATTACTTTACAACATATTCATTTTCTTTTTAATTATAACCCACATTATTTTTCTATTTAGAACATAATTTTTAACATGATCTAACAAGAGCCTAGAAGGACCTAAAATGAGGCGGGAGAGATCTAAAATGAGCTGAAAGAAACCTAGACACTGAAAACTAAAAACATGTAAAGTCCCAAAAGTTATACCAATTATAAATGAGAAAATATCATTATCATATATTAAAGACATTTTCTGAAATTACTAAATTTCTTACAAACCGAAACAATGCTAACTTAAATATATTAATAATATTCATGTACTTTCACTTAAATCTAATACAACAATAATTTATATTTGTCTATTATTACAAAATTATATTAGAAATATTTTATAATTATCAAAATATTTATTATACCTCCGTAAAGAAGATATATTATTTTTAATTTGGTAAAAAAAAAAATATATTAATAATATTCATGTACTTTCACTTAAATCTAATACAACAATAATTTATATTTGTCTATTATTACAAAATTATATTAGAAATATTTTATAATTATCAAAATATTTATTATACCTCCGTAAAGAAGATATATTATTTTTAATTTGGTAAAAAAAAAATTCACTATTAATTAGTCTTCAATTTTTTAAACAAAATTTATAAAATTTTCAAAATAATTTAAAAATAATTTTTATTTTTTTTAAATTTAAATATTTTTTTTCCAATTAACTCACTAATATTATAGGGTTGTAAAATAAATTGTAGATTTAAAAAATATATTAAAAATTCAAAAATAAAAATAAAACTTTCAATTGCAAGTGCAAGTGTAAAACTTTATTTATAATATTAATTTCATTTGAATGAGAGTACAACAACAAAAAAAATTTAAACTTCACTCCAGAGAGCGCAAAATTTATTTTTCATCACCTCAACTTTAAAGTAATTAATATTCACTTAAATAATTGAAATGTAATATCTATTAATATTTAATGAACTTTTTAAATAATGATTATGACCATTGTTTAAAATTTAGATAATTGAAATGCAATTCTTCGCTGGACTTTAATAATAACTTTTGGAAAATAGTAAAATCCTCCATAATTAAGGATTGAGATATTATGGAATTAGTTGAGATATGGTTTAATATTGAATTCGTTCAATATTGAATAAGTGAGTATTTATTTTAATTTTAATCGTTAATCTTTAATGAATAATTTTTTTTTATAAAATAATGTTTAAGTAGATTATTTTATTTTATATATATATATATATATATATATATATATATATATATAATTAATAAGTTGTAAAGAAATAAATATTTAATTTTAATAGATATAAATAGATTTTTATAATTTTATATTGTAATTCGTTTGTCAAAATAATCTTTGATTTTTAATTAATTGGATTCAATAAAAACATTAACATAATTAATATTAGGTTTAAATTTCATTTGTGAGTAAATAAAAATATATTAAAATTTTAAAAATTAAAATTTATTTTCAAATAGGTACTTACTATTTTTCATAAATAAAATTAAATATATATGAGATAATTATATACATATATATTAAATAACTTGTACTAATTAAAATTTTAAAAATTATATTCTCAAATAAAAATATCAATATCAATCAGCATCATTTCTATTAGTAGATCCTAGATTATGACCTAATGTAGTTTCAAGATCCATATATGTATTCTTTGTGGCATATTAAACATTGTATTGATGGTATTGTCAAACTCCAAATAAGCAATAAAATCCATTTCAATTATAACGATAATGTATCTATATAACATTGTTGGCAATGATGGTTTTTAAGAATAGGGAATGTTATTTTTTCCTTCGTTAATTTAATTTTAATCTTTATTAGGTTTTTTTTGTCAAATTATTATAATTTTTTTTTTCAAATTGATAATTAATTATTTTTATTATTTATAATATTTTTATTTTAAATGAAGAAAATAAGAATATGAAACAAATAAATATTTTATTTTTTTATAGAAAATTAGTACTATAATATATTTAGTGAAGTTTTTAAGTCTTATAAGTTACATTATGTAAAGTATTATGGGTGAAATCATGAATTATAAAAACTTAAGAATCACCAAAGATAAATTGATTTTCTGACTAAGTCAAGTTTATTGTACTTAATTTTATTGAAATAGATAATTACTTGCTTTTTATTATTTATAACTTTTTTTTTTTGTTTCAAATAGAAAAAATAAAAATAATAAATGTTAAAAAATAATAAATACATCAAAAACCTTTGCTATATTTATTATTTCGAGTCCAAAAGATAATTACAATATCATGAATTATATTGACTAATGATTAATGATTATTTCTATGTTGTTTATTTTGTTAATTTCAATCTTACTTTTTCACTTTCTATTTTTAACTTTATGTGAGATAATAAATATTAAATAAAAACTACAAGGAAAACACATTCTAAGAGAGGTTTTTGTAAATATTTATACTATTAAAGATTGGACAAAGTGATCCACAAAATTCATTATAACTAAAAAAAATCTAAGTAATAGATTCTAGTAAAAGTTTTTCCATAATGTAATTAAATTCATAAAACATGTGTAGTACTTTTGTTTATTAACGCGCAAGTAAACCAGTACTAAAATCTGAAAAATAAATATTAATAATAATAATGTTTTTATCTTAATTATAGTAATTTATACTATCAAATATTTAATAAAAATCAAGTTTAAACCACACTACTTTATATTAATCCAACAATGTTTATTCTTTCTTTATTATTACAAAATCATAACATACATTAATTACGAATGAAATTCCACTAAATGCAACTTCCTTTAGAAGATTTTCAATCCAATTATTATTATGATAATAAGGAAGGATTAGTAAACACTACTTTTTCATCAGTGCTTTCCGTCCGCCACCGCCAGGATCATATGGTGATCAGGAACGACAAGTGGCACCATTATTGGTGCGCAAACCCATCATTGAACTCCTTAACCACTTGATTTGCACTCTCCAAACATCCACCGCTGTAATTGCCGTTACTACTCACCATCGCAGCATCTCCCTTTGTGCATATTTAGACGTGGATTTAATTTTTTATAAATGGATATTATTTAAATGTTTTGTACATACTTACCAAAAATATGTCTGAATCAACTAGAAAAGTATTGAAATTTGATAATTTGATTCATATGTCAGATAACTTAAAATTTTGATCCAGTTCATGGATAAATAAAAAGTCATAGTTTATGATAATAACATGGATTTATTAAATTGAGTGTCTGTAATGGTAAATGCAGTTAATCTTAAACACAAAATAAATGTTAATGGAGGCAGGATAACATGTAAAATGGAAATACATGTAAATGAAGGATAGCATGTAAAATGGAAACTTCCCAGATTTCAAAATTTTAGTGTTTCTTTTAATGGTTTAAAAAGCTGAGATAATAAAAAGAAGCTAATGTAAAATGGAAATACATGTAAATGGAGGAAGAATCCCATGTAAAATGGAAATTAATAGTGAGTGGAAATTTTTCCAGATTTCAAAATTTTAGTGTTTTTTTTTATGGTTTAAAAAACTGAGATAATAATTAAAAAAAATCTTGAAATTGAGCAAATTTTATAAAAAATAATTGACTTTTTTAAATAAATTCATGTTAAGAGAAATCTTATAAAAATAAATTTTGAATATTTAATTTTAAATATGTATTAATATAAAAAAAAGTTTTTAATAAAATCATAAAGGAAAAGAGGTATATATTTTTGAGTTTTGTATATATATATATATAAATAAAATAAATGATCGAATTTCAGTAGGATGTAGTTTTAAGTTTTGAATATTTAAGTTTTAATTATATATTAATTATTAAAGAATTTTAGATAAGCTCTGAACACAAGGATTTAGTTTAGAATTTTGAAAAGAACAAATATTTTGAAGATAACATATAAGTGTAGTTGTGGTTAGAGCCCAAGGGTTAGTTTAACTGGTCAAATTAGTGTCTCTCCGATAGGAGGTCAGTGGGTCCATTCTCCCGGAAACCCTTGGGGTTAGGCCTAGTTATTGGTGGAAGAGCTTGATTCCGTTTGAATCGATCAAGCTAGATTTTTCCGTGGACGTACCTGCCACCCAATGTATATATTTAAATGTTTGAGATGTATGAAATTCTAAAACTCTGAGACATAGCGACCACCCGATGTATATATTTAAATATTTGAAATGTATGAAATTCTAATAAGAATTCGAAGTTGATAATTATGATTTTGTATAGTTATTAGATTTTTCTTTTGGGGCCAAATATAAACAAAACTTTGATAACTAATGAATAAAACACATCATACCAGACTATACCTCTAAACTCAACCCAAAAAAATACATCTCAACCCAAAAAAATACATCTCCTCCCAGAAAAGTTTTGCTTACTCCAGTATCGTACACCTCAAATAAACATATTATTCCACGAAATACTTAACCATATGACTGATAAAATTGAGATTAGGAAGTTTATGAGGATTGGATCATTCTTTAGTGTTGGAATTCAGAGGCACAGCAAACCCATAAAACACACAGCAGAAAAATAAACAAGCACATAAACACAATTTTAACGTGGTTCACCCAACCAATCTGGGCTACGTCCACCAAACATAGGCATCAGGAATTTTATTATTCAAATTAGGAGATTACATCATGAAATCCTCACACTCTCTTAGCAAATCATCTGAATGACTGCCTGTTATATAGCATAGAGAATCTAACAGCCCCATAACTCCCTCACATCAAATATAGGAGGCATTAACTCCCTCCCAACAACCTGGAGCTAATCTAGGACCTGAATTCCTATTGTTGTCATCAGCTGAGATTTTTTCCTATTTCATTACAAACAAATTTTTTCCTATTTCATTACAAACAGAAAATCTCAACAATCTCCACCTTGACAACAATTCGCCTGATGCCCTGTTATTATTATTTTATCTTTTCTGCAAGCCAAGAGAAGCCAAACACCAGCGTAGCTTCTCCAACAAAACTGGTTTCGTGAACATGTCTGCACAGTTCTCCTTTGTATGCACATTTTCAAGAGAAACTCTGCTTTCAGTGATAACCTGTCTTACAAAATGATATTTGATTGGAATATGCTTTGACTTACTATGATAGGCCGGATTCTTAGCCAAATGTATTGCACTTTGACTGTCACAAAGTAACCTGATGTTATCCTGTAACCTACCAAATTCACCAAGAAAACCTTTCAACCAAACCGCCTCTTTGCAAGCATGAGAAGCAGCAATGTATTCTGCTTCAGTAGTGGATAAAGCAACAATATTCTGTAGCTTTGACATCCAGCTTATAGCTCCACCTACAAGAGTAAAGACGTACCCTGAAGTTGATCTTCTCTTATCC
Organism: Pinus tabuliformis; assembly: GCA_031772625.1. Classification (NCBI taxonomy): domain Eukaryota; kingdom Viridiplantae; phylum Streptophyta; class Pinopsida; order Pinales; family Pinaceae; genus Pinus; species Pinus tabuliformis. Next base: position 751,806,482 of record CM062811.1, read on the forward strand.
AAATCACCTGCAAAATCAGAATCAACATATCCGCAAACAAATTCACTACTCTTATTGTAAGAAATACAATAACTACTTGTGCCTCTCAAGTACCGAAGCACCCATTTCACTGCTGACCAGTGTTCTTTACCCGGATTTGCCATGTACCTGCTGACAACCCCAACTGCATGAGAAATATCTGGTCGCGTACACACCATCGCATACATCAAACATCCTACTACATTGGCATAAGGAATTCAAGACATATAATCCTTTTCTTCATCTGTATTAGGACATAAACTCGAAGAAAGCTTAAAATGGGAAGCTAAAGGGATCGACACAGGCTTCACATTGATCATACCAAACCTCAAAAGTATTTTCTCAACATACTTCTGTTGTGATAGCCACAGCTTACCATTATTCCTGTCTCTGAAAATCTCCATGCCCAAAATCTGTCTTGCCGCTCCTAGATCTTTCATATCAAACGTCCTTGCCATCTGAGTCTTCAACCTGTTGATTTCTTCAATGCTTTTGCTTGCTAAAAGCATATCATCAACATACAACACTAAGATAATGAACATGCCATTATTTAACTGCTTAAAATAAACACAATGATCATATTCACTTCTTACATATTTCTGACTCAACATGAAAGAATCAAACTTCTTATACCACTGCCGAGGCGACTGCTTCAGGCCATATAATGACTTCTTGAGCCTGCAGACAAATTTCGCATTGCGATGCTGAACAAACCCTTCCGGTTGTTCCATATATATTTCCTCATCTAAATCACCATGTAGAAATGCAGTCTTAACATCTAACTGCTGCAACTCCAAATCAAACAAAGCCACTAATGCTAACACAATTCTAATTGAAACAATTTTAACCACTGGTGAAAATATCTCATGAAAGTCTATGCCAGCTTTCTGAGAAAACCCTTTTGCAACCAGTCTCGCTTTGTACCTGTCTTCCGTATCATTCACACCCCGTTTCAGCTTGAACACCCACTTGCATCCCACAGTTTTCCTGCCTTTAGGAAGTTCAACCAGATCCCACGTGCCATTCTTACCTAAGGCCATCATTTCTTCCTTCATGGCTGCTTTCCATTTGTCACTATTTGAACCTTCTACAGCTTCCTGATAACACAAAGGTTCATCATCATTAGCGATCAAAGCAACTGAAGTAACATGATCATCATACCTTCTCGGACGACGTTTGATCCTTGTAGACCTCCTTAAGAATGTTTCTGGTGCTTCCACAATTGGCTGTCTATCAACTGTAGGAATTTCTTCATGATCGCCATCTGAGACCTGTTCATGTCCTCCATCTGAACCCTGTTCATAATCTGATTCTGAAACCTGTTCATGACTAGAATCTGAACTATGGTCGTTATGACTATCATTAGAAATGCTGTCAAACTGAATATGCTGGAAATCAGATACATCATCCTGTTTCAATCTTCTATCTACATCTAACTGTACAAGAGAGGATTCATTAAACTTTACATCTCTGTTGATGATGATTTTGCGGGTAGTAGGATCCCACAATCTAAATCCCTTTGTTCCATCACCATACCCAACAAAGATATATCTTTTCGATTTCGGATCTAATTTAGTTCGCTGATGTTTAGGCACTAGAGCATATGCATCACAACCAAACACTCTGAGTTTAGAATAGTCACAAGGGTGTCCTGTCCATACCTCTTGCGGAACCTTGCAGTCTATTGCCGTTGATGGAGATCTGTTTATCACATAACAAGCAGTTGCCACTGCTTCTGTCCACAACTCCTTTGGCATCCCGGCGTTACTCAGCATACACCTTGCTCTCTCTAGAAGAGTCGAGACCAAAAAATAGATACAATATCATGAATTATATTGACTCATGATTAATGATTATTTGTATGTTGTTTATTTTGTTAATTTCAATCTTACTTTTTCACTTTCTATTTTTAACGTTATGTGAGATAACAAATATTAAATAAAAGCTACAAGGAAAGCCCATTCTAAAAGAGGTTTTTGTAAATATTTATACTATTAAAGATTTGACAAAGTGATCCACAAAATTCATTATAACTAAAAAAATCTAAGTAATAGATTCTAGTAAAAGTTTTTCCATAATATAACTAAATTCATAAAACATTTATAGTACTTTTGTTTATTAACGCGCAAGTAAACCAGTACTAAAATCTGAAAAATAAATATTAATAATAATAAAATTTTTATCTTAATTATAGTAATTTATAATATCAAATATTTAATAAAAATCAAGTTTAAACCACACTACTTTATATTAATCCAACAATGTTTATTCTTTCTTTATTATTACAAAATCATAACATACATTAATTACGAATGAAATTCCACTAAATGCAACTTCCTTTAGAAGATTTTCAATCAAATTATTATTATGATAATAAGGAAGGATTAGTAAACACTACTTTTTCATCCGTGCTTTCCGTCCGCCACCGCCAGGATCATATGGTGATCAGGAACGACAAGTGGCACCATTATTGGTGCGCAAAGCCATCATTGAACTCCTTAACCACTTGATTTGCGCTCTCCAAATATCCACCGCTGTAATTGCCGTTACTACTCACCATCGCAGCATCTCCCTTTGTGCATATTTAGACGTGGATTTAATTTTTTATAAATTGATATTATTTAAATGTTTTGTACATACTTACCAAAAATATGTCTGAATCAATTTGAAAAGTATTGAAATTTGATAATTTGATTCATATGTCAGATAACTTAAAATTTTGATCCAGTGCATGGATAAATAAAAAGTCATAGTTTATGATAATAACATGGATTTATTAAATTGAGTGTCTGTAATGGTAAATGCAGTTAATCTTAAACACAAAATAAATGTTAATGGAGGCAGGATAGCATGTAAAATGGAAATACATGTAAATGAAGGATAGCATGTAAAATGGAAACTTCTCAGATTTCAAAATTTTAGTGTTTCTTTTGATGGTTTAAAAAGCTGAGATAATAAAAAGAAGAAGCTAATGTAAAATGGAAATACATGTAAATGGAGGAAGAATCCCATGTAAAATGGAAATTAATAGTGAGTGGAAATTTTTCCAGATTTCAAAATTTTAGTGTTTTTTTTTATGGTTTAAAAAACTGAGATAATAATTAAAGAAAATCTTGAAATTGAGCAAATTTTATAAAAAATAATTGATATTTTTAAATAAATTCATGTTAAGAGAAATCTTATAAAAATAAATTTTGAATATTTAATTTTAAATATGTATTAATATAAAAAAAAAAAAGTTTTTAATAAAATCATAAAGGAAAAGAGGTATATATTTTTGAGTTTTGTATATATATATATATAAATAAAATAAATGATCGAATTTCAGTAGGATGTAGTTTTAAGTTTTGAATATTTAAGTTTTAATTATATATTAATTATTAAAGAATTTTAGATAAGCTCTGAACACAAGGATTTAGTTTAGAATTTTGAAAAGAACAAATATTTTGAAGATAACATATAAGTGTAGTTGTGCTTAGAGCCCAAGGGTTAGTTTAACTGGTCAAATCAGTGTCTCTCCGATCAGGAGGTCAGTGGGTCCATTCTCCCGGAAACCCTTGGGGTTAGGCCTAGTTATTGGTGGAAGAGCTTGATTCCGTTTGAATTGATCAGGCCAGATTTTTCCGTGGATGTAGCTGCCACCCGATGTATATATTTAAATATTTAAGATGTATGAAATTCTAAAACTCTGGGACGTAGCAACCACCCAATGTATATATTTAAATATTTGAGATATATGAAATTTTAATAAAAATTTGAATTTGATAATTATAATTTTATATAATTATTAGATTTTTTATTTTTATTTTGATCAAATATAAACAAAACTTTGATAACTAACTGATAAAACACATCATACCAGACTATACCTCTAAACTCAACCAAAAAAAATACATCTCCTCCCAGAAAAGTTTTGCTTACTCTCAAATAAAAATATTATTCCACGAAATACTTAACCATATGACTGATAAAAATGAGATTAGAAAGTTTATGAGGATTGGATCATTCTTTACGGGCCCGTCAAATTCCAACCCTGGGTGGGGTTCTTAAGGTAAACGACAATATCTTTGGCTCCAACATGAATTGCGTACAATGACTTGGATAGCACGAAACCACCGCCCAGTTTCATGGCGGTTGCAGCTACCGTGGATGACATATTTTTGAACACTCATTGGAATTATATTCTGCATACGACCCTACAACACGATTTTTACATTTTCCAAGCATTACTGTATTTTGACTTTTTAGTTAGGTGAAGCAAATCTTAATTTTGTCTCAGTTGAAAACTAAATTATAAACAAAACAAAGGTAATTGCTCACAATCCAATCGGTCTATTCCATGCCACAGTCATGGACCGCAGCCATGGCGGTCTATTCCCCTAGCGATTTTCCGGGAGATCTAGGGCAGCAGAAATCTGATTATTTTTTAGGTGGCAGCACTGTATTCAGTTCACATTGTGAATAGGATACATTATTATTGTTTTTTCTACATAAGTCAAAACAGACTTTATATTAAGGTGCCGCTCCCCAAATCTCTTATCTCGCTGGTTTTTTTTCATATAGCTGAACGAAGAGGCAAATGTAGATGTGGAATTTGGATGTGTATGGCTATGTACCAGCAGTACAGAATACACCGGGGCAGGTAGAGGGTCTAGCATAAAGGCTGAAGCTATGACACTTTGGGCCTTTCTCTTGTTCAAATTATTCATACATATGGGATTCACAATCCATTATCAATTATGTGCATGGAAATGTAAATATTCGACATTCATATTTATAATGTTGGCTCAAAAACATCGAATATCTCATGAGGACCTTCCAAAGTATAACCATCCAATACATTGGTAGGGAACACAACAACATCGAATATCTCATGAGGACCTTCCAAAGTATAACCATCCAACACATTGGTAGGGAACACAACAACATCTAATATCTCATGAGGACCTTCCAAAGTATAACCAACCAGCACATTGCTAGGGAACGTAACACTACTTCAGATAAAATGTCTAAACTTGGTATTACTGCGCAGCAGGATGAGATGCACAACTACTTCAGATAAAATGTCTAAACTTGGTATTACTGCGCAGCAGGATGAGATGCACAATGAGCTGATGATGGGGGATTTACATTGGTACATTGGATGTTGGTCCTCTTCCACTACCCTGAAATTGTTATTATGATGGTTATCTTCTGTTTTCGTTATTATTGTTTGTTGTAATGTTTCCCAATTATCTTTAAATCTTGCTTTAATATGTTAATTTCTATATCTCTAAAAAAAATACTACTAAAAATGATTTGGTTTTTAATTTTGTAAACACTTAAACATACAAATATTTATTTATGTATACATGCTAGATAAGGCATGGTCATAAATTAATTATATATTAATCATTTTTATAGATGCACAAAAAAATACTCTCAATATAATTTATGTACTAATAATTTTGTTAAATACAAATTCAACATTTTTTCACACTAGAAGAAAAAAAATTGCTCACAATCCAATCCAGTCTCAAAATGTTGGTAAACAGTTATATTATCCTCGTCATCAATCAAGGCAACTTTGATTCGGGATATCTATCTTTGGTTAGAGACGCACGTGAAAGAAAATAAAAAAAATAACTGAACCAAAAACAAATTTGAAATTACGAAAATTCACATTCTAATTGGTAGTTATCGATGAGATGCCTCAGAGCGAATCATTTAAGGTAACAGCAAGAGTTACTTATTTAATAAAAGTTTTTCAAAAAAAGGTAACACTGAGATGAACTTTTTTTCAAAGAAAAGTGTATATGTATAGGTATATCTATATGTATATGTGTATATATATGTCTAAATTAATTTATTAGAAATATATTTTAATATAAATAAAATTTTATAAAATTAAATTATAAAAAATTATGTTTTAAAGAATTTATAAGTTTTTTTTTATTAAATCTTTTTAATAATAATGATAATGATTAAAGTTTACTAAGACCAATGTGGTCTATTGGACCTCAGGGAAAAAAATAAAAAATAAAAATTTTAATTGTCATTGTTCGAAATCTTGTTTTTGTGATCAAGGGAAGTGTTTTTCATCTTCCACCTTCTTACCATCACAAATCTAAGAGATCCTATCGTCCTAAGGAGTCTTGGGAGTAGACCACCGCCCAGTCTCACTTCTAAGCTCATTAGAATTAGTTCTTATCCTAGCAATGTTCATTTTCTTCTTAGTGTTGGTCAACATAAAGAGATAATTCTAGTTATCAGGGGCGGGGTTGATTGCCTCCTTATAGTATCTTAGCTTCCTTTTACCCTCTAGCTCCTTACCATCCCACATCTTGTCCTTAAAATTGGAGGTAATAGTATCTTTGATACTATCTTTGCTTCCCATGATGATCTACTCCTTAATCCCCTAAAGGTTGAGCCAAGACTGGTCATCCTTATGCCACCCGCACTTGAGGCGCAAGTGGGGGTTTTGACTAAAGTTAGAAGCAATTTTTTGGAGCCTCTTGGAATCCATATTATAAAGTTTCTTCTTATACATCAGATATCTAAACATAGTTGTACTTTCAATGGGGGATAGACCCGCTTCGATCAAGAGGATATGATAGGGAGTATTTCTCTTGATATTGAGGTTATAGATTATGAATTGTTTTTGAATCATATCAATATTTCTCCATGACTCTCTGGATACACTGCAACCCCAAACTTCACATCCATATACATCCTTTGTTTTATTACATCTAATCAATATGTAATTATCGAAGAAACCAATATTATGTCAATGTTTGAGTTATTCAAAGTGTATTAACAATTTACTCTATTAAATAATGATGTGATACAATGTAAAAATTATTACTTAAAAAAATGAAATGCTTTTTAATTTTTATTTTCTAAAGGGATTTATTGCAAATGAATTTTGACTTATATAATTTATACAATTTGAGTCATTTGCAATTTATTAAAAAAAATTATAATCTTTTTAAAGATAATAATCTTTCTAGTTTAGCGTTGCGTTCAAATAAAATATTCACAAATTACAACATCACATTGTAGCACTGCATTTCTCTCTGCCTTGTTGGTATGAATCAGTTGTTTATGTTAGCCATCTTAATTGTGTCAAGCAATTTAAACTTACAAGTGATAGGGGATTGAAAGGTTGTTAAAGATTGGTTGAAAGGTTATCCTTCCTTAAACACTTCTTCATCCTCACATGGTGTATATGTGAGCCAATTTTGCATTATTTATCTCTAATAATTTGTAATTTTAAAAATTTATTTTTTAATAAAAAAAAATATTTTATGTATTTTTTAAAAATCTTCATTGAATATAATTGGATCTAGTTCCAATTAGAAATTAATTTGAAGAGAAATTTTAATTTTTAAGACTATAATATCAAATAGAGACTACTTTAATTTCATATTAACCGACCTAGATCCATCTTAACCACGGATCTATCAAGCACCGAGAGGGATCCAATCTCTCAAGGTGCAAACTTTTCTTTCTAGTGCAAAACTTGAGGAAAGGTTTGCACCTCGAGAGATTGGATCCCTCTCGGAACTTGATAGTTATGGGTTAATATGGACCTAGGGTGGTTATATTATAATACTATATAATATCTATATTTTTATTTGTGTCTCTTTGTTAGTCCCTCTCTCTATCTCATCCCTCAAACATACACACACTGTCTCTCCCTCTCTTCCCCTTCTTTGTCTATCTCTCTCTTCCCCTTCTCTCCCTCTCTATCTATATCTTTCTCTCTATTCCCTCCCTTTCTCCTCTCTCCCTCACTCTCTCTCCATGATTCCCTTGTCACCCCCTCTCTCTCTCCACTTTTCTCACTCTATGTTTTTCTTGTTCCCTCCCTCTCATGCCCCCCCCCATTTTCATCTCTCTCTCCTCATCTCTCTCTTCCTTCCTCTTTATCCATTATCTCCCACCTCCCTCTATCTCTCCCCCCAAAATCACTCTCCCTCTCTCTCTCTCTCTCTTCTATCAAACTCTATCACTATCTCCCCCCCTTCTTGTCCTTCTCCATCTCTATGTCTCCATCTCTCTCCCTTCCCTTTCTCTCCCTATCTCTATCCTCTCCTCTTTTTCTCTTCCCTCCTCTCCTATCTCCCTCACTCTCTCTCCATCTCTCCCTTCTCACTCCTCTCTCTCTCCGCCTTTATCTCTCTATGTCTTTGTTATTTCCTCCCTCTCTCTCCCACTCCAACTACATATCTGTCTCTCTCTCCTCTCTCTTCCTTCCTCTCACTCCAACTCTCCCACCTCACTCTCTTCCCCCCATCACTCTCTCTTTCTCTCTCTCTCTTCCCTCCAACTTCTTCACTATCTCCTTCCGTCTCTGCACCCCCTCCCCAACTCTCTCTTAAATTTGATCACATTGTATTGTGTTTAAGAAATTATCTAAATTAGAAAAACTTAATTGGCTGTAAAATATTAAACCCATATTTTGGATCAATCATGTCAAAGAAAATAAAATAATGAAAATCTTTAAAAAATCATGCATTATATTTAATCTATTATAATTAGTCAATTTGCTTGCTCTCATCCCTTGTGTCACGCCCCTACACTTGCGGTAGTCTTCCAACCGCTTGTAGCGAGGTGCGGCACCACCGAACGCTTTCTTTTTAACAATACTAACATTCGTGGACTACGCCTACTCCAACATTAACATACTTAGTTTGTGTTTTGCAACCAAGTAAACTTATTTAACCTTTATACTTAATGAAGCCCATACTCATTCATTATCCATATGCAATTAACCAAGAACGTCAACAATTGCAAACAAGTATAAAGGTGAGGGGCAACTCCCCGTAATGTGAGTCTGCCTGACAACTTTATTAAGAATATCAGATTACATACAACAGTGTGTCTTGGCCAAACCAAGTCTCACACTTAATCGAATTTTACAATAGGTTGCCACCTGCCTTTTACAATTGTGTCGTGCACCTTTGCACAAGAAGAGGTGCTCACCCGAGCCACCCAACCTCCCTGCCAAATCCTGCACGAAACCGTACCCAAGAATCCACTCGAACATGGCACTCTTTGCCAACCATCAACTAAACAGCCTGCGCAATTCTCCAAGTCTAATGCGCATGAGATGTGCACATTTCCTCCCAAAACTGCGCACTTCCTCTGTTTTGTGCGAAGGCTTGCTGAGCGAAGTCTTGTTGAAATTTACCGCAGGCCTCACCAATATATACGCACCAATGGACGTGCGTTCCATCTTGGCCGACCTCATAAATTATAACATGAGCGCCCCTCACCTTGGTTATCCACCGTCGGCTCGTGGGTATGCTAATCGCCTTTCATCCACCGCATATAAACATCGTCGCAAGTCATATAACTCGCGCGCCCAAGTGCGATGGCGCTCCAACACTTAGTTAATTTTGCATGCCGGAGGTGCGCGCGCCTGTCATAAGCCACAGGGCGTTACATCCTCCTCCACCTGAAATCGTTGTCGTCCTCGACAACATACCATCCCGGTAGCTCTCCACCAAGATCATCATCATTCGGGATGTCGACCTTTCTACACAAGGCAAACATCCTTGCAACATATGTAGAGACTCTTTCTCCACTATGTTCCGGCCTAGTGACCACTGCCACCAAGCTCACCATACCAAAGTATGTATCTCCATAATCCATGCTCAGGTCCATGGAAACTCCATCCATCTCATCTGCAACATGTTGTCCATATGTGTGTCTCCTCCATGTGAAGAGACCATCTCCTCAAACCAACTCTCGATGTGCCCCATTCAGGTCCATGAAGCCTCTTCATCATCTGCAATGTGCCATCCTCAAGTCTCCATAGAAACAAGTATGCACTTGTCTCACCTATCCATGTGCTGCCCATGATCCTCGATCAAATCAGCTCCCATGTGTAGAAAGTAGTTGAGTCTCGGCTCAACCCATGCTCAAGTGTATCACCAAAGCATCATCATCATCATCGTTGTAACTCCATCACTCCAAAGTTCCTCATACCGATCCTCTACACTAAGTCACTCTTCCAAGCCATGCCCATACATGTACTTTGAAAGTATGCATCCCATACTGCATCAAAGTCTCCTGACCTCAGCTCCTTAATGCATTAGATCGTCTAAGTCCACCATACATGAAGTCCCTAAAAGTCACAACAATCTCATGTCATCATGAGCTCCATAAACCATCCCCAACCAACACCTCAGCAAGCATTCAAGATGCCTCAGCTCCCCATGTAGTAGGAATGCTCCATAGCTGCTCACAACTCCATCCAAGTTCATGGCTTTGTTGTACCAAAGTGCACAACTCCACCATTAGTCCATAAGTAGTAAGTCTCCATGTCACACTAGCAAGTCCATCTGCATAACATTCCTGCCTTAGCACTCCTCTTTGGATGTCCTTTGACATCTCTACAAGTGCTTCCACACAATGTTCTTGCATAGGTCTGCCATGCTCCATGTCTTCATGTCTCCAACCTGATGTCCATGACTAAGCTGCCCATGTAGTCCAACCAAGTAGACTCATCACAACAATCGGCCATCACACCCAAGTCTTCAATCTTCGGTTTAGTGAACTCGGTCACTCAACCATCTCATCATCATCATGTCATGAGTCTCTTCATCACAGCTCCTCCACCAAAGTGTCCATCAAGACTATCTCTTGGTCTCGGCCATGAGAAGTCCACCCAAAACATCACAAGTGTGTGCCCTCCTTTTCTGTCCATGAGTCATGCCGGGCACTTAGCCAATTCTCCATGTGGCTAAAGCATGACCCAATCCTTCACAACGATCATCAAGTTCCACCCTTGTCACGGGCCATTGCACCTTCCATCACAAGGTCACAAGTAACCCCAACAAGTCCTGCAACAATCGACAATCCTTGCTTCTCCATACAAGGTTCCATCATAGACATCCATGGTAAGATGCTCCCTTGCCTTGGCAAACTGGCTTTGCCCTTCCCTGCACACGGTCCATCTCCCAAATGCCCAAATGAAACACAAGTATCATCACTTACTTCATCATCATGAGGCTCCTCCTCATTCATCCATGTTGACAAACTGCACGATCCTGGTTCAACTTGATCATCCTCAAGTTCATCCTCCATCGTAGTCATGTCTGCAACATCTTCATCTATCACGGCTTCCTCTTCCTTGTTAGCACAATCTGCAACTTCATCTTGCTCCATTGTCCAACCGAGTTGAAGAAGCTTGCCTTCAACATCCTTTTCCAAGGCTTCAAGTTCTTCACGGATTCGGGGCCTCTCTTCCTTCAACCTCTTCAACCTGTCCAAGGTAAGCAAGAGCTTCCTTCCACCTTCACCCAAACTTGCCATGCCTTGTTGTCCACTGTCATGAGCAACCCAGCTCATCAGCTTCAAACCTGTACTTTGTCACGAGCAACCTTTGCTCACCAGCTCCAACCGAGCTCTGATACCAACTGTCACGCCCCTACACCTGCGGTAGTCTTCCAACCGCTTGTAGCGAGGTGTGGCACCACCGAACGCTTTCTTTTTAACAATACTAACATTCGTGGACTACGCCTACTCCAACATTAACATACTTAGTTTGTGTTTCGCAACCAAGTAAACTTATTTAGCCTTTATACTTAATGAAGCCCATACTCATTCATTATCCATATGCAATTAACCAAGAACGTCAACAATTGCAAACAAGTATAAAGGGGAGGGGCAACTCCCCGTAATGTGAGTCTGCCCGACAACTTTATTAAGAATATCAGATTACATACAACAGTGTGTCTTGGCCGAACCAAGTCTCACACTTAATCGAATTTTACAATAGACAGGCCACCTGCCTTTTACAATTGTGTCGTGCACCTTTGCACAAGAAGAGGTGCTCACCCGAGCCACCCAACCTCCCTGCCAAATCCTGCACGAAACCGTACCCAAGAATCCACTCGAACATGGCACTCTTTGCCAACCATCAACTAAACAGCCTGCGCAATTCTCCAAGTCTAATGCGCATGAGATGTGCGCATTTCCTCCCAAAACTGCGCACTTCCTCTATTTTGTGCGAAGGCTTGCTGAGCGAAGTCTTGTTGAAATGTACCGCAGGCCTCACCAATATATACGCACCAATGGACGTGCGTTCCATCTTGGCCGACCTCATAAATTATAACATGAGCGCCCCTCACCTTGGTTATCCACCGTCGGCTCGTGGGTATGCTAATCGCCTTTCATCCACCGCATATAAACATCGTCGCAAGTCATACAACTCGCGCGCCCAAGTGCGATGGCGCTCCAACACTTAGTTAATTTTGCATGCCGGAGGTGCGCGCGCCTGTCATAAGCCGCAGGGCGTTACACCTTGGATCATTAGCTCAAATGGATATATATATATATATATATATATATATATATATATATATAAAGCACTGACATAGATCCATCTTATCTTAATTTTATTAAAACCTTAATTTAATTTCTATGGGAATATTTTTAGTAGTCGTGAGGATAGAGAGTTTAGATATATCTCAAATTGTAACATTTTCCCTTTTAGATTCAATTAAAGAAATGTTGTAAAACTAAATTAAAATAAAATATTTTTACTATGAAATAAGTTATGGTTTCTTGGCATGTGGCATTGATAAGCCATGGTATTGTAACAAAGTACAAGTGAATATCCATGGTAAAGTGAGGGTTAATATCCATTATTAACGATCTTGTCATATTGTTATAAAAAATCTTGATTTTGAAATAATTTATATTTTTGGGCATGTGGTATTGATAATCCATGGTATTGACCCATGGTATTTTAACGAAGACTACTTTTTACAAGTTAATAATATATACCGTAATGTGGGGATGAATATCCACAGTTAAGAATTTTTCCATATTGTTATAAAATATTTTGGTTGTGAAATAAGTTATGGTTTTGGGACTTGTAGTATTGATAAGCCATGGTATTGGCCCATAGTATTGTAACAAAATCTATTCACAAGTTAATAACAAAATCCAAATATAACAAATCAAATTTTATTATTTTTATTAATTTAACTTATTATTATTAATTGAGGCCATATTTAAATGTTTACACTCATCCCAATATCATTTTTAACTTTTTCTTCTTCTTCTTTTTAATTTAGCGTATTACTCAAAAATAACAAATTCTTATTAAAAATAAATCATTTAACCCAATAGAAAATTATTTATTTTATTTTATATTAAAAATATTTCTTTTATTTTTTTCCATTATAAATATTTCTTTTCTTTTTCATTTCTAGTTTAGCGTTGGGTTCAAATAAAATATTCACAAATTACAACATCACATTGTAGCACTGCATTTTTCTCTACCTTCTTGATATCTACGTGGAAATGATAGAAGAAGGATGACCATCAAAGTGATCTATGGGTTTGATGGGATTCGAATGATTAGATGGAGGAAGGGAAAGGTCATTGGGCGTGGAGATTTTGGCCATTTGTATATGGGTATGAATTTGGACTTTGGAGAGTTCTTCCTTTTTACTAAAGATGATTTTTGCTCTTATGGGTAAACAATTTCGAGGGCTTATATGATCAAAGCTTAAATTTAATCTAGGGTTAAGGGTTTAATGATTATGATAATGCAAATCTTGATTGTGGCCAACTATTCATCAAAAGACAATGCACAAGTAAGCATTTTGCATGTCCTTATTGTACAAAGGGTTTAATGATTATGATAATGTAGATCTTGATTGCGCCCAAAAATGCATCAAAAGAAAATGGACAAGTAAGCATTTTTCATGTCTTTATTGTACATATTAGCTCCTCCCTAACTTTTCTAGGGTCAGAATGCATGAAATTTTATTTTTTCTTTTCACTTTTTTTTAGTGGTTGATTTTTTGTGTAATGGACTCTACCATGCCTAAATTCAAAGGGATCGAGTGATGCATCCAAATTTTCTGGTAGGATGCAAATACTAGACTTTCCTCAATCTTTGTTACATGAAATTAAAATTTCTTGTAATCATGAACATAAAATCTTTTATGTTTCATCCTTAGATTTTGACCTCAATGCCTACAATTTTGAACCATGTTACTATAATTTAAGTAGAATATACTTAGATCCATTAAACCTTACAACTCTCTAAATCTTAGGTGAATTTTAGCTAAAAAGAAAGTACCTGAATGAATTTTGCAATTTAGACTCAATGCTTATAGATGATGATTAAAAATGGAAGAACCCAAATGGTCTGATAACTTTTAGCCACCCATAAATTTCGAAGACCTTTGCTATTATTCTGAACCTAAACAGAGAGAGTAGAAGAAGAAGAGGAACCTAGATGAGGTGGACCCTGACCTACTTGATACTTTTCAAAAGTTGAGCATGCCCTTGACTAGAAGAAGTGATTGACCAACGTTCTCACAGATGTTGTTTTTGATAGTGTTTTCATTGTTACCATGGATAGGTAGACTCTATAGGAAGTTGAGGTTATTTTTTGTTCATTATAAGAGGTAATTCGAGAGTATCTTGATCTAGTTAGGAAGTAGCTTGGTAGGGTTGTTCCTTGTGCTGATAACTATTATGTTGCATTGTATTTTATTTTTTAGTGATAGCTCCTTCTATTAAATCCCCAAGCACACTTTATCACCCATGGAAATATCTACTTATTTTAGGATGAATGAGATGGAGACCAGGCAGTTTGAGAGGACTCTTATTATTGTAGATGAGAGAAGTTATATGAGGTGAAAGGAGTTCTGTGACATATATTGAAGGATGCACTGCACCATTTTATGACACCAATCATCTCCATGCCACTGTAGTGAATCTCTATTGCATCGAGGGACCAACGATACAGTATTCCACTACAAATAATTGGTATGTTAGGGATGAGGAATGCAGACATAGGATTTAGAATTTTATTATGAAAATAGGTTTGTGCGATGGAGACAAATGAAGGATTTCATGGACTTGAGTAGAGACTGGTTCGACAATCACCTAGAAATACTCAAGAATATTTTTGAAAGGCGGTGATGCGATTGGAGAGTTCTATTATCTTGCCTTGAAAAATAACTGTCAATAAGGGGGGACAAAGATGATCCATATATGGAAGAATTGTAGGAGTAGGATTGTTTCTAAAATTATATCTATAGGCAAGTCAAGGAACTAAAGGATTAGTGCATGTGCAAAAAAATTATCATAATGCAAGGAATTTTTCACAGTGTGATTCGATGCTCATCAATGACTAGGCAGCTACAAATACTTATCGTTACATTCAGGTCCAATTTGAGTTGCATTCTAAAGTCTCTAATTTCATTTATTGATAGTACTTCTTGTGTCCTTGTCTTTCTTAATTTTATTGTGGTAGGATTGGAATGGGTTAAAAAATCAAGCATATCATTGAGTAAAATAGACACCCACATGTCACTACATGTCATTGTGCATACTCTCTATTTTTTATACAATTAGAAGTAAGCAATATCATGCGTGCACAACTAAAAATCCTAACAGGCATGATGAATCCAGTCTTAGCATGGAAATCAAAACCAATAATCATAAAATATCAATAAATTTGTGACACGTAGTAAAAAACACAATAAAAGATTCTATGCCAACATGATCTATTTAGTGCAAGACACTACTAGTATTTCATAATTTTCAGAGATGGTGGATGTCATGAAGATGCCCTCAATCTATGTTACTGACTTGAAGATAAGATGGTCAATGCAACTATTTACTTTAAATAGGCTAAATTTAGGTACATAAAACAAGCTTGAAAATCACTAGAAACACCACCCCCACATCATTTTATTTCCAGTTGTACAACATAATATTGAATAAAATTATGAGAACTTCCATTTAAATTGACCATACATAAAATAACAAACAAGGTTGATGCTTTTAAAAGATAAATCCATCATTAAATATAAGATATGCCAAGGATGGCTCATATTTTTAAACGCTATATCCATCACCATATTACTTATAACTCATGCATATTGTATCTTATTGTGCATATGTTAATTGTATAACTTCAATCTGGATAATTTTTTACATTTAAATTGTCAAATATGTAGAAATTACATTACACTAGCTTAAATCTGAACATAAATAAAATATCGGAAATATAGCAGGGGAATGAGTAAGCATTTTCACACCGTATTAAAATTTCTGCTTGGTTGGTGAAGAACCAATTCAATGCTATTTTTGGTGGAGTATTAAGTAATTACCTGAAGATAAAAAAATGTTAGTCTCTTAAATGACTGAAAAAGGATATTTAGAATGTTATATAGAAGTTACATTTCACCTAGCTATATCATTTTCACACCGGTTTAAAATTTCCACTTGGTTGGTGAAGAACCAATTCAATGTTATTTTTGGTGGAGTATTAAGTTATTAACCGAAAGAAAAAAAAATGTTAGTCTCTTAAGTGACTGAAAAAGGATATTTAGAATTTTATATAGAAGTTACATTTCACGTAGCTATATTCCAACTCCA
This sequence comes from Pinus tabuliformis, assembly GCA_031772625.1. Taxonomy (NCBI): domain Eukaryota; kingdom Viridiplantae; phylum Streptophyta; class Pinopsida; order Pinales; family Pinaceae; genus Pinus; species Pinus tabuliformis. The sequence continues at coordinate 751,822,904 of CM062811.1, forward strand.
TTTTTTTATATAGAAGTTACATTTCATGTAGCTATAGAAGTTAAATTTATGTGTTTTAGATAGAAGTTACATTTTACATAGCTATGTCTACCCTGACATAACTATAATATCCCATCTCCATTTTTTTCACACTTTTCAACATTTTAAATATTTGTCTATTTTAGTGTGATTATGCAATTAAATAGTTGATATTGTTTAATACATATCCTATTTGCAACATTTTGAATTATTAAGTGGGATCTTGGGTAGGTTTTTGTTTCTATCATATATAGTGCTTTAAGTAGATGGTGTCTTATAATTCACCCACGAGACTTTAGGAGCAACCTTCAATTGATAAATTCATCATCTCCTACCCTATGTTGGACGTTTGGAAGGCAATTAAAAAATTATTTCTGGTAAACAGATCTGAGTTCGCAGAGCTTGTAAGCAAACGTGGGGACATGTGGCGGTAGGCAATGTTCATGGCTAGTTCATTAAGATTGTAGCCTGCAATGTATCTCGGCAAGCGAATTTGTCCTTAGATTCCATTCGCCGAATGGAAAACCATTATGTTTACCATTGTTATCTTCTGTGCAACGAAAGGATCGAGTGGAACACGCTAGTGTCCAAAGATTTAACATTTATCACCATCAAAGATAGAAATTTGGTTGTTTGTTTGAAAGCATGGATGTTTGTGCATGATAATTTTTATGGTGAAAGTGTATTGGAATTAAAATTAGTCTACATATATTGAGATTAGACATCTCAATATGAATTTATTTTGGTTAGAATTAGCTACTTTAACAAATGATAGAGGATTATTGAAATTCAACCCTATTATCAATAATGAGGACGAAGAGGTTCATGACATAGTGAAGAGGTTTTCAGAATTTTCTTCAAAGATAGCAAGTGAAAAAGGTTGTAGCAAAGACAATGCTTTTGGAAGCATTATGTAAGTAAAGTGTATTGGTTATGGCAGCATGAGATGTTCAATAAGGATGGAAATTGTCTGTAGAATAATAATAGACTCATTACCATATTATTATGTGAGTTACACTTATTGTAGCAAGTCTATGTGTTATGTTTTAAATTGGTCTCGTGGTCCTAGATAATGTTTATTATACCTGGGCCATTTGTGAGCTTGATGAGACATGTATACCCCATATAGTTCGTGTTTATCTTAAAACCACTTTGTAAATGCAAGTTTTTGGTAAGCCATAAAGCACTTTGTAGTGTAGGTTTTTGGCAAGCCAAAAACCACTTGTGATTGTGAGAGTGAAGTGGACAATGATTCTTGTAGTGTGGTTGAGGGTCAGTGAAAAAAACCTGAGCATGGTTTAGGGTAAGCCAATAAAACCTAGAGCATGGTTACAAGTAATATGATAATGACAGTGGGGGACATCCAAGTACAGGTACAAGTATGCAGATATAATGGTTGACTAAACCATGTACATGAAAGACATCTTACTAGACTCACGACCGTAACAGTTGGGTACCCATGCATTCCGGTGGATGGTGTCCCTTTATAAGGACTTCAACATATTTTTTGATCATATTTGTAAACACCATGTTGGATCATTGTTACACTTTGCTTATTGAGATCGAGACTAGTCATTAAGGGGAGACTTATAAAATATAATTTATACTTGTCTTAGGTGTGATGTTTTCTAAGTTAAGGAATCTATTCATGTTCTTTAGGAGTTTTTTAGATCTAGATGCTTTTTAGATTGGTATGTGGTTGACATAATCTATCTATCTTAAAAAAACACTTCAAATATATATGTAACATACTAATTTTCTTTCTCAAATAAATTCTTTCAATTGCACAAATAAATACCTTAGGCTTCTTTAATAGAGGAAATGAAAAACAATGATTCCCCCAATGATACTGGAAATTGTTTTAAAACAATTTTAAAGACTGTCACAATTATGCAGAGCTAGTTCAGCATAGCCAACTAAAGTTTATTTTACATAAAATATTCAACCTATTCTCAATAAAATCAAGCTTATGATACCCTATTCTCATGCCATTCATTGTTCTACAGCTATAGAGAATTGTACTCATGTAGATGATCTTTCAAAAGCAAGTATAAGCAATCAACAATGGTTAAAATGTGTGGGTTTAGAGGGGTTACCAGTGTTTGTTTCTTCATAAATAAGATAGCTTTCTGGAGGCTACCTGGCCAATTCATAGACTCAGTCTCTAAACAAAATACACAAATACTTATAGATCTGGCCACTTTAGGTTCTTACCAGTGTCGAGCACACTGATACACAGGCTTCTCAAATCCAACATCAAGATACTGATCAAATTTCGTGATGCAAGCAGATCAGGCTATCAACCTGTAGATGCAGAGCAGGAAATAAATCAGACTCTTGCGACTCTAAAACACCCAAGACCTTAAGACTCTAAACTCCCACAAACAAGATAGATGGAATAAACTAACCTGTTGGTTATGTGGGAAAATAGGTCACACTTCAAATAAGTGCCAATTGGTGAAGAATCCAAAAAAAATAGAGGCACGAAATCCATGCCTCATAATAGACAAAATAAAGTTGTTAAAATAGAGACCCAAATGTTATGCATGAGATGTGGGTATAGGAATCACAAAACTGATCATTGTCTGAATGTTGTGATTCGTGATCAGATTCAACAACAACAGCTTGAAGAATCATCCTCTGATTCTTACAATTCCTTTTCTTCTTATTCATCAATAGAAGAATTAAATGCCCATATGTAGCAATGTTTCTGTTCTAATTCAGATGGTTGTAATTGTAGCTATTCTATTGTTCTGATTGCTCCTGTGATACTTCTGAAGAACAAAACTATCAGAAATAAAAAATATTGATGTCTCAGACTGTTGATGAGGAAGAACTAAAAATTCTGTCACAAATTCGTGCCATGGAAGAAGGAGAAATGAAAGACAAGCTCCTGGAAACTTTTTTAAATCAATTTCATTCCTCCAACTCTAGCAAAGGATCTGCCAAAAAGTCTCTATTTGTAGATGCCTCCTATGAGTGAAACACTAAAGCCTTCCAATGTGACCAATTGCCATCTAAAGTTCGCGCACTCACTTTGGGGGAGGTAAGTAGAGAAATCCATAATCTTAAAACATAAATCTCTACTCTTAAGCATCAAATAGCTCAGTTAGAAAAAGGCAAGCAACCTTTGACACAAAATATTTCTGCATGCACAAATGCATACACTCTACATTCTGCACCAAAATCTGTTGAGTCTCAAGTTGAAATAATTGAAGGAAAAATAGATCCTACAATAGGTTTCAGGGAAATGAGGATACTAGCAATTGAATACCAGCAACATCATGTCCTCATAAACATCTGTATTAAAGGAGAAATGTTTTCTCTAACAGCTTTAATTGATTCAGGTGCAGATATCAATATTTTCAATACAAAGGTAATTCTAGCCAAATTTTGGGTTGCAGCTACTAGAAAAGTAGTAGGGTTGGGAGATAAAACTCTTAGATATGAAGTACCCAAAGCTGCCATATGTTTTGACCAACATTGCATAAAGCTAAAGTTTGTAGTAGCAGACATTCCTGTTGATTGTATATTAGGAAATGTCTTTCTTGCAGCTGTGGAACCACATGGTTCAATCAGACTAAAAGGAAATAGAGCTGGATATTTTATTACTGTACCCACTTCTGATGGAAGTCAAAAATGGATTGAAATGCCATATATTTCAAATCCAAGAGTATCTACAATGGTTCAGGTTATGAAAGAATTAGATAAAGCTGAAACGAAGCTGATTGAATTAAAAGATTTGAAATCTACCATCCAAATAGGAGAACAGTTAAAAACTCCTACTATCAGCAATAAAGTTTCTGAGTTGAATAGAATAATTGAAGAAGAATGTTGTTTTGAGGAACCCAATGCTTTTTGGCATAGAAAGCAACACAATATTGATCTGCCATACAAACCAGGATATGTAGGTAGGCCTTGCAAAAGCAGACCCATACCCATGAGCAAAGAACACAAAGATCTCTACGAAAAAGAGATTAAACAACTATTGGATAGAAAATTGATAAGAGAATCTGACAGTCCATGGAACTGTTATGGATTCTATGTGAATAAAATATCTGAACAGATTAGAGGTATCCCAAGATTAGTCATAAATTACAAACCTCTAAACTCTGTTTTAGCTGATAATACCTATCCAATACCTCACAAGGGTGAGTTGTTAACCAGAATCACTGGAGCAAAAATATTTTCAAAGTTTGATCTCAAATCAGGATTCTGGCAAGTAGCTATTGCAAAAAAAGATAAATTCAAAACTGCTTTTAGTATTCCCGGAGTACATTACAAATGGAATGTTATGCCATTCGGTCTGAAACATGCTCCTTCAAAGTTTCAAAATGTAATGGAATAAATTTTTAAGCCTTATTTTGATTGGTTAATGGTGTATATAGATGATATTCTTATATTTTCTAAGACTGTTCATGACCACTTCAAACATGTACAAACCTTCCTGCAAGTGGTCAAAAGAAATGGCCTTGTTTTGAGTAAGAAGAATATTGAACTATTTCAAACTTCTATCAAGTTCCTCTGTCACACAATCCAGAATGGCCAGATATCTCTCCAAAAACATGCCCTTGAGTTTGCAGAAAAATTTCGTGATGTTATTATAGATAAAACTCAACTTCAGAGATTTCTGGGATGCCTGAATTATGTCAACAATTTTTATCAGGATTTTGCAAAAGACATAAGTCTTTTGAACCAGAGACTAAGAAAAAATCCTCCATCTTGGAATAATGCTCATACAAATGTTGTAAAAAATATAAAGGCCAGGGTAAAATCTCTTCCAATTCTATATGTTGCTGATGACAGTTCTCCTAAAATTGTTGAATTAGATGCCAACGATTTAGGATGGGGAGGAATACTCAAGCAAAGGAAGAATGATGAAGAACAAATAATCCAATTTTCCTCTGGAACATGGAACCCGACAGAAAGAAATTATTCTGTCATTGAAAGGGAGGTAAAAGTTGCCTGGAATTCTATTAACAAATTTGAAATCCTTTTGGTCAATAAAAAATTCTTATTGAGATCTGATGCCTCTGCTTTAAAGAAAGTTTTAACAAAAGATATCAAAAATCCTAGTGAAGCAAAGTTCGCCAGATGGCAAGCCTTATTTGCAAACTTTGACTTTGATGTAGAACACATTAAAGGGTCTGAAAATTGTCTACCAGATTTTCTTAGCAGAGAGCATATACAACAACCTGAGCATATAATGGTAATTGTAACAGAATGGGACCCTAATCAACAAAAAGAAATCCTTAGATCTATTCCTGAAGATAAGAGTTGGCAGGAATACTGTGACCAGTGGAAACCAACCTGGCAACTTAGAAACACTAAAGTTTTGGATGCCAATCTGCAAAATCACACAGATATTCTACACCTAGTTCCCGAAAGAAAGGTGTATCCCAAAGGAAGCAGATGGATTCATGACATGGTATATTCCAGAAGTATGACAACAACTCATCAAGTAGAAGAAGCACTAAGAAGTGACTTCCATGATATCACCATGATATGGTCTGAAGGAGGTGACAGACGCAGAGTCTATCACAAATATTTTTGTATAAATAGAACTAGAAATCTTGCATGGACACATAGAAAAAAATTTGCCCAGTGGCCAGGAGGAGATCCAAATCTTATTTTTCCTGACACTATTTACAATTTTGCAGGATACAAAAAACTCTGGTGGGATCTGTTAAATGTAGATGGGAAAAACGAAACCCATTATACAAAACTGAAGTTTGGTTCAACTTGGATCATGCAACAGAATCAACAATGTGAATGGCTACAAGACTGGTGGAATGATTATGGCATCAACAAAACAACCATTGATCCCGTTTATTATGAATCGTATTATCAGCTGCATTGTGACTGGTGTGTTGAAAATAATATCCCTGAGTGCCTTCATACTCCTTGCAAAAATTTTAATGAACTCCAACTCATGGAAAGACAAATTCTGCACCAGTATATGACTCGTCATTATGAATGGTTGGTCATGACTAAGATAAAACATCAGATTTTATTAAACAAACCCATGATAGTTAGGAGAATTTATACTAAAGCATGGGATGAACATTTATATAAAAAAATATTGATTTCCCAGTATTACTATTCTTGAAGATCATCATGAAATGGTTCTCGTGGACTCCATCTAAAAGTATCCACACTGTATATAATACGTAGTCACGGGTATATTGTGACCGGTTTTCTCAAGGACTTTCTGGTAAAAAGTCTCCTCTGTATAGTCTTTCCAGTTTTCACGTGGGATTTCTGTACGAAAAATTATCCACTATGTTTTTTTTATATCTTGGTCCCCATATGTCTTTTCTGGACTTGGAATCCTTGTGCGAATGTCGTCTCAGTGTTACCTGAAAGCAATGATTCCATTCCCTTGTCACATGTCCTACAGGAATGTTTGTCCCCTCTCTTTTGCTATAACTAGAGAGTAAGGCTCATTCATGAGGGATTGGAGTTTAGAGTCTTAGGGTCTTGGGTGTTTTAGAGTCGCAAGAGTCTGATTTATTTCCTGCTTTGAATCTGCAGGCTGATAGCCTGATCTGCTTGCATCACGAAATTTAATCATTATCTTGAAGTTGGATCTAAGAAGCCTGCGTATCAGTGTTCTCAGCACTGGTAAGAACCTAAAGTGGCCAGATCTATAAGTATTTGTGTATTTTGTTCAGAGACTGAGTCTGTGAATTGGCCAAGTAGCCTCCAGAAAGCTATCTTGTTTATTAAGAAGCAAACACTGGTAAATGCCATCACAGTCTATCTCAGGAAAGAACAACAGAGTCTGTATTACAACTTTTTGTAATCTGAAATTTTTTGATCAATAAAGAGTGAGATTTTTCCACATATTTTGAGTATTGAAACTTTGAAATTATTCAAAAAGTCTGTTGAGGTAGTATTTGTGTTATTCAAACTAGAAGTTCGCTAGAGGTTCGCCAAAGGGTAGAAGGGACACCAAGGCCGTAAAAGGCGAAGGAAGCTGCAGAGAAAGGTCGTCAGAGTGTGAAATACCCAAATAGGTTCATGTATGGGTTAATGTATGGATGAATAAGTAAACACAAGGAAGAAACTCAGCAACGCCAGTCAACCTGTGTCGCTGTTGCAAGCTCTAGAAGGAACCCTTGCTTCAGAAGGAGCCTCTATAGAATTTTTTATTCTAGAAATTTAGATTTATTTTTATTTATGAATTTTTGAAAATGTCGTTATGTGATGTGTTAACATACGGGTTCTATCAAGGACTCATTTTATCTCTCATATATATATAAAACAATACTCTCCATTAACGTGGTAATAAAATGTTATTCGAAAGCATTTTATTTATTTATTAATATGATATAAAATTTAATGAAAAATTATTATCTTTATTTTTATTTTATAAATATTAAATTTAAAATAAATTTATATTTAAAATAATTATAATTAAGTATTGGTAATATTTTTTTGGAAAACATTATTATTGAGCCGAGAGGTTTATTCTACAATTCAGTCAGAGGGGATGTGCAAAGTAAGCATGTTTGTGTGTTCCTTTTAAAATAAAAATGAAAATAAAAATAAAAATTATGTTCTAAATAAAAAAATAATATCAGCTATTATAAAAAACGAATATGCTCTAAAGTAATTAAAGGTAAAAAATGTGTCTGTAAGATGTTTAAATCTTATACTTTTCAAAAATGTTTTAAATAAAAGCATGTAAGGTCCATAGATCTATCTTAACCAAATTTCTTCACGTGCAAATTTCTTTAGAATGTAAAATACAATGTGTTATTTTTGGTTGTTGAAATTGTATTTTTGATGTTAAATAGAGTATATATAAGACCAAATTTCTTCTCGTGCAAACTTCTTTAGAATAAAATACAATGTGTTATTTTTTTTATTGAAGTTGTATTTTTGAATGCTAAATAGAGTATATATAAGACCAAATAAACTTTTATACCATAAAACTTAATATTTTCATGTTATATACATGTATAGGCCATTGACATTAAAATATTTTACATAACATGTACATCCTCACATTTATGACACAAATTAAAATTATTTTTTATTATTAACATATTTTTAAGTATATGTCAATATTAATTAGTATTAAAATATTTTATGGATAACCAAATTATAAGATTTAAACATCTTACTTACACATTTTTTTTACTTCTAATTACTTTACAACATATTCATTTTTTTAGGTTATAACTCACATTATTTTTCTATTTAGAACATATTTTTTTACTTTTATTTTTATTTTAAAGAGGAATGGACGGACAACCGATGTAACATGAACCTGGAGGGACCTAAAATGAAACGAGAGGGACCTAGAATGAGTAGAGAAAGACCTAGAGAATAAAAACTAAAAGCATGTAAGATTCCAATTTTTTTTTTTTTTTTTTTAAATGGGAGGGGCTAGTTCCCTACAGAAGCATTATGGGCCCTCTTTTTTTACATATATTGGTACAAATGCGTGTCAGAACAGGCTGACAGCCGTCACATCATAACATATTCAAACGCCGTCATCGGGGTCTCCATGATCAGAATACGCTGCAGCAATCTCCGCAGGACTCGATCGCGGCCGAGGGGCATGCAAACAAACCGCCCCGACCGTTACATCGTGCGCTCATGCGCAAAGTTATACCAATTATAAATCAGAAACTATTATTAGCATATATTAGGGACATTTTCTGATATCACTAAATTTCTTATCATGGGAAACAATGCTACCTTAAATATATTAACATTATTCATGTACTTTCACTTAAATCTAATACAACAATAATTTATCTTTGTCTATTATTACAGAATTAAATTAAAAATATTTTATAATTATCAAAATACTTATTATACCTGTCTAAAACTGGTTAAAATTTTGAAAATAATAAATATTAATCTCTAAAATTTAAAAATAATTTTTAATTTCTTATTTTTTTTTTTTCAATTAACTCATATACAATAAATAGCTAATATTATAAGGTTGTAAAATGAATGGTCAGATTTAAAAAATATATTAAAAATTCAAAAAAATACTTTCAATTACAAGTGTAAAACTTTATTTATAATATTAATTTCAATATAATAATGAGAGTACAACTTAAAAAAATCAAATTTCAGAATTTATAAAAATTCAAAAAATCATTCAATTGCCACGTAGTTGATTCTGACAAGCACCTCTTACTGCATTTCTCTTTGGTGTATATTAAAGGTGGAGTACGACTGCATTTCTCTTGAGTGTATATTAAAGGTGTAGTACTAGAGTTATTTTCTAGTTTATTCCGTACTCCTCTATATAAATAATGCAGTAACCTTCCCAAAATGGCTAGCCTTCGTAAATTAATTCTCAATTGGATGTATCAATATGTAATGATTTAGCCTCGTTTAAGTTTTAAACTTGACTCGAGAGAGTGCGAAATTTATTTTTCATCACCTCAATTTCCAAGTAATTAATATTCACTTAGATAATTGAAATGTAATATCTATTAATATTTTATGAACTTTTTAAATAAAGATTATGACTACTTTTTAAAATTTAGATAATTGAAGTCTAATTCTTAGTTAGACTTTAATAATAACTTTTGGAAAATAGTGAAATTAAGGATTAAGATATTATGGAGTTAGCTAAGATTTAGTTTAATATTGAATTAGTTCAATATTGAATAAGTATTTATTTAATTTTAATTTTTAATGAATATGAAATTTATAAAATAATATTTAGGTTGAGAATTTAATTATATATATATATATATAAATGAGTTCCAAAGAAATAAATATTTAATTTTAATTAAGAAACCAAAAAATATTAGTGCAATTTTATTGATTTATATTTAATTTTAATAGATATAAATAGAGTTTTATAATTGTATATTGTAATTAGTTTGTTAAAATAATTTTTGACTTTCAATTAATTGGTTTCAATAAAAACATTTTTTCTAAAGTTTTATTATAGTTGTCAAAAATTCAAATATTAAATTAAATATTTGTGAATTATAAAAATAATTTTTAATTTTATAAAATTTATATTCCAATTTTATTATTGGCTAAAGACATTGACATGACTAATATTATGGGGTTTAAAATTCATTTGTCAATAAATAAAAATATATTAAAATTTTAAAAATTAAAATTTATTTTCAAATAACCACTTATTACTTTTCATAAATAAAATTAAATGTATATGAGGTAACTATGTACATATATATTAAATAACTTGTACTAATTAAAATTTTAAAAACTATATTCTAAAATAAAAATATCAATCAACATCATTTCTATTCGTACTCGATCCCAAATTATGACTTAATATAGTTTCAAGATTTGTATATATATTCTTTGTAACATATTAAACATTGCAATCTAACACTTCTGTGTGAGAGTAATCTCAAACTCCAAATAAGCAATAAAAACCATTTCAATTATATTGATAATATATCTATAATTATATTGATAATATATCTATATAGCGTTGTTGGTAATGATGGTTTTTAAGAATAGGGAATGTTATATGAGTGATTTTTTTCCCACTTAATTTAACTTTAATCTTTATTAGATTTTTTTTAATCTTTATTAGATTTTTTTTGAAGTTACTATATATATTTTTTTAAATTGATAGTTAATTGTTTTTATAATATTTTTATTTTAAATGAAGAAAATAAGAATATGAAACAAATAAATAATTTCTTTTTATAGAAAATTAGTACTATAATATATCTATTATTCTGTTAATCAATCTCTAATTACAATGAAGTTTTTAAGTTTTATAGGCTACATTATGTAAAATATTATGGGTGAAATCATGAATTATAAAAACTTAAGAATTCTCAAAGACAAATTGATTTTCTGACTAAGTCAAATTTGCTATACTTAATTTTATTGAAATAAATAATTAGTTTTTTTATTATTATTTATAACTCTTTTTTTTCTTCTTTCAAATGGAAAAAATAAAAGTAAAAAAATATGAAAAAATAATAAATACATCAAAAACCTTTGCTATATTTTTTATTTCGAGGCTAAAAAGTTACAATATCATGAATATCATGAATTATATTGACTAATGATTAAAGATTATTTCTATATTGTTTATTATGATAATTTCAATCTCACTTTAACTTTATGTGAGATAACAAATATCAAATAAAAACTACAAGGAAAACACATTCTAGAAGAAGTTTTTGTAAATATTTCTACTATTATAAGATTTGGCAAAGTGATACAAAAAATTCATTATAACTAAAAAATCTAAGTAATAGATTCTAGTACAAGTTTTTCCATAATGTGATTAAATTCATAAAACATATGTAGTACTTATGTTTATATTAATGCACAAGTGAACAAAGTACTAAAATCCCAAAAATAAACATTAATAATAATATTATTTTTATTTTAATTATAATAATTTATATTATTAATTATTTTTTACATAAAAATAAAAAATTAAATAGCAACACTACATATTACACTTGTTTCAATATTAAATCCAACAATATTTATTTATTTTTAAATATTACAAAATCATAATATGCCTTAATTACCCATAAAATTCTACTAAAAGAAAAAGTTTTTCAATCAAATTATTATTATGATAATAAGGAAATTATTATTATGATAATAAGGAAGGATTAGTAAACAGTAACTTTTTCGTCACTGCTTTAGTTTGGATAGGTTCTGATTAGAAAACATTACCACCTTTTTCTTATAATTGCTATTTTTATAATAAGTATATATTATTGCTATTTTTTATCCATAAATATATATTCTTTTATATAAAAAAGGTCATTATATTTTACTAAATGCTTAACCATATGAGTCTGTTAAAAATGAGATTAGTAAGTTTATATTATTTTACTAAATGCGTAACCATATGACTCCGTTAAAAATGAGATTAGTAAGTTTATGAGGATTGGATCATACAAGCAGGTATTCTTTATATTTGATGAGCAGCAACTCCAGAAATTGGCTAGAAGATATAGTGTTGTGGTAGGTGGGGTTGATGAGGTAAACGACAATGTCGTATTCGCGAGAAGATATAGTGTTGTGGTTGGTGGGGTTCTTAAGGTAAACGACAATATCTTTGCCTCTAACACGAATTAAGTATAACGACTTGGATAGCACGAAACCACCGCCCAGTTTCATGGTGGTTGCAGCTACAGCGAGCGTGGATGAGATATTTTTGAATTGAGTTTTGAATACCTATTGGAATTAAAAAAAATAAAAAATAAAAATAAAAAAATAAAAATTATGTTTTAAATGGAAAAATAATATTTATTATAATTAAAAAAAATGAATATGCTCTAAAGTAATTAGAAGTAAATATTTCAACAAGAAATTTATATTAACTAATTTATGTCGATATTAATATGTATCTATATATAGAAAAAAATTAAAGTTTTTATAGTTAAAAATTTTATTTGGTCCTATATATAATTTATTTAGCATTCAAAAATACAATTTAAATAATGAAAAATAACACATTGTATTTTGCACTTTAAAAAAATTTATATGTGGAGAAATTTAATCTTTCGCTGAAATTTGATCCCTTTCTGTTCATGATACATCCTTACTTAAAATAAATTTACGCTAATCCTTATTATCATTCAAACAAACTTTAATTCAGAATATCTTAAATTAAATAAACACGAGAAAGGAAAAAAATAAAAAAAAATAAAAAAATCCAAACTCAAAAACTGAAGGAAAAAAAATATTTTTAATTACAAAAATTCACTAATTGTAATTGACAATTCTCGTAAAGTTATATATGAGATGCCTCAAAGCGAATAATTTAAGGTATGAGAGGGTTATTTGCACATAATCATATGGGAGAGTTATTTATTTAATAAAAGTTCATTTTCCCTTAACACGGCCATGAACATAAAAAAATGTATATATATTAATTTATTAAAAATATATTTTAATATAAATAAAATTATGAAAAATTATATTTTAAAAGGTTTATAGGTTTTTTTTTTTTAAATAATAATAATAAATATGAAAAATATCTCTATAATATCTTTTTTTAATTATATGAAATATGAATTAAATAATAATTCATATAATTAGATGTCTATACATATACTTTGTTTTATTGCCTCTAATCAATATGTAATTATTAAAAACACAAATATTATGTCAATGAATGAGTTATTCAAAGTGTATTAACAATTTAGTCTATTAAATAATGATAATTATTAAAAAAAAATATTAGGTCAATGAGTGAGTTATTCAAAGTGTATTCACAGATTACTATATTAAATAATGATGTAATATAATTTAAAAATTATTTTAAAAAATGAAATATTTTTTATTTTTTATTTCTAAAGGGGCAAGTGGAGTTTTGGCTACATATTTTACTCAATTTTAGCCATTTATTAAAAAAAAATTATAATTTTAAAAAATATGTATTCATATTTCAAAATTAAAAGATAAAAATAAAAAATAAGGAAAAACATGCCAATGAAACACAAAATAAGATTAAATAAAAATTGGGAAAATTTTAAGGATAAAAATATATTTTAAAGATTAGAAATTTTGGCAAATCTGTAGTTCTTATATCCTTGTGAAAATATTCAAATTTGTAACTATTTTTTTATATAATTTCTATAAAAAATTGGTGATTTCAAAAGTAAAATAATAATGTACCATCAAATTTGAATAATTTTTAGAAAAGAAGGAAACTAAAGAGATTTTTTTTATGAAAAAGTATGGGAAAATAACGCACTATTTTCCTTATCAAAATCACAAATAAAATAAGATTTTATTACAAACATAATGTTTTTATAAATAAATGAGATAAGTTTCTTCTTTAAATTAAATTATTATCATTTATAAATATTTAATAAAATAATAATAATAATAAATAAAATAAATTATTTACCAATTTAAATTATTAATATTAATATTAATGATGATTATTTTCTATTAAAAAATTGAATATTTGATTTTAAATTTTGATTGCTCATAAATATTTAATACATTTTTCTAATTAGTAAAAAATTCTATAAAACAATTTAATATTTCTCAAGTAAATTTTCTTTATTCAAATTAGGTGAATTTTTTTTAGTTTTTAACATTTAATGATGGTCGAACGTCGTATTGTGATGAAGATTGTCTCGATATTAAAAATCAATCATGGTCAACCATTGATCAATGTTGCATTGTGACAAGGATTGTCTCAATATGAAATTCAACCATGGTCAACCATGTTCCAATGTCGCATTGTAACAAATATTGTCTCAATATCAAAATCAACCATGGTCAATCATGGTTAATAACCATGGTCACATTATGCTAAAGATTGTCTCTTGGTCCAACATCACATTGTGACAACCATGGCCAACCATGATCTAATGTCGCATTCTACGTAATATTGTCTCAAATTGAAAATCAAGCATGGTCAACCATGGTCCAATGTCACATTGTGACAAAGATTGTCTCGACATTAAAATCAATCATAGTCAACCATTTTCAACCATGGCCCAATGTTGCATTGTTACAAGGATTGTATCAATATGAAAATCAACTATGGTCAACCATGTTCCAACATCACATTCTGACAAAGATTGTTTCAATATGAAAATCAACCATGGTCGACCATGGTCAATAACCATGTTCACATCGTGACAAAGATTGCCTCTGGTCCAACGTCACATTGTGACAACCACATTCATCCATGGTCAAGCATGGTCCAACGTCACATTGTGAAAAATATTGTGTTAATATGAAAAACAACCGCAGTTGACCATGGTTAACCATGTTTAGGTTTAATATTATTCCCTTGGATTTATAATCCCTTGGGGCCTTAGAATTAATCCCTTAGGTTTATAATTCCCTTGAGCTTATAATATTAATACCTTGGGTTTATAATATCAATCCTTTGGGTTCATCAATCTAAGGGTTCATATTCCTATTCTATAATATTATTCATTAGGTTTATAATATTAATCCTAGCATTTAATATAAATCCCTTTGGTTTATAAACATGGTCAACCATGTGCAACCATGGTCCAATGTCACATTGTGACAAATATTGCCTCAACGTCACATTGTGACAAAGATTATCTCAATATGAATATCAACCATGGTGCAACCATGGCCAACCAAGGTCAACCATTGTCCAACATCGCATTGGGACAATGATTGTCTCAATATGAAAATCAATCACGGTCAACCATAGTCCAACGTCGCAGTGAAACAAATATTGTGTCAATATGAAAATCAACCGCCGTTGACCATGGTCAACCATGTTTATTTTAGGGTTTATAATATTTATCCATTGGGCTTAATATTATTCCCTTGGGTTTATAATCCCTTGTATTTATTATTCTGTTGTGTTTATAATATTTATCTTAGGGTTTATATACCTTGGGTTTATAATATTAATCCCTTGGGTTTAATATTATTCCCTTGGGTTTATAATACCTTGGGATTTTAGAATTAATGCCTTGGGTTTATAATATCAATCCCTTGGGTTTATCAATCTAAGGGTTCATATTTCTAGGGTATAATATTATTCATTAGGTTTATAATATTAATGCTAAGGTTTAATATAAATCCCTTGGGTTTATAATCATGGTCAACCATGTGCAATCATGCTCCAATGTCAAATTGTGATAGATATTGTCTCAATATGAAAATCAACTATGGTCAAATGTCGCATTGTGACAAAGATTGTCTCAATGTGAAAATCAACCATGGTCAAATGTCACATTGTGACAAATATTGTCTCAACGTGAAAATCAACCACGGTAATCATAATAATCATAATTATATGCCTTCTATGTATATCAATCAAATTTACTAAATCAACCATGGTCCAATGTCACATTATGACAAATATTGTTTCGACATGAAAATCAATCATGGTCAACAATGGTCCAACGTCGCATTGTCACAAAGATTGTCTCAATATGAAAATCAACCATGGTTAACCATGTTTTATTAGGGTTTATAACATTTATCATAGGGTTTATAATATGAATCCCCTGGGCTTATTAATCTAATGATGTATATTCTCGAGGTATAATATTACTCAGAATGTTTATAATATTAATCTTAGAGTTTAATATGAAAATCAACCATGGTAAACCATCGTCCCATGTCACATTGTGACAAAGAATGTCTTAATATGAAAATCGACCATCATCAATCATGGTCAACCATGGTCCAATGTCGTGTTGTGACAAATATTCTCTCGAAATGAAAAATCATTCATGGTCAACCATGGTCAAGCATGGCCCAACGTCGCATTGTGATAAAGATTGTCTCAATATTAAAATGAATCATGGTCAACCATGTTTATTTTAGGGTTTATAATATTTATCTTAGTGTTTATATACCATGGGCTTATAAGATTAATCCCATGCATCTAATATCACTCCCTTGGGGTTTTAGTATTAATCCCTTAGGTTCATAATATCAATCCCTTCAATTTATAATATAAATCCCTTGGATTTATTAGTCTAAGGGTTCACATTCTTAGGGTATAATATTATTTTTAGGGTTTATACTATTAATCTTAGGGTTCAATATAAATCCCTTGGGCTTATAATCATGGCCAACCATGGTCCAATGTCACATTGTGGCAAAGATTGTCTAAATATGAAAATCAACCATGGTCAACCATGTTTATTTTAGGGTTTAAATACCTTTGGTTTATAACATTAATCCCTTCGATTTAATATTATTTCCTTGGTTTATAGTATTTTAGCTATTTGGTTTAATATAAATACAGTGGGTTTATAATCATGATGGGCCATGGTCAAGCATTGTCCAATGTCAAATTGTGACAAGGATTGTCTCAATATGAAAATCAACCATGGTCAACCATGTTTATTGATTCGAATTGGATCCATAAAAGACTCTCAAAGAACCATGACTGTATCAGGTTGGGAAAAACTTCTAAGAATTCAAAACAGCGATAAAAAACACCCTGAACCAGTGGCAATGGCAGCTAGCGTGGAGCGACGAGGACCTCGGTTAAAGCGCGCTGACCAAGGCCCATGGAGACTGCGCGAGAGGCCAAATTAGCCCCTGGGAGCCCCGGATATGGGAATGGAGGTGATTTTTGATGCGCCATTAGTGGCTAGCGCTAATTGCACATCACTGGGAAAAAAAGGCCAAAATGGGGAAGCCCGAGCACTCGGATGCATGGGGAGCTAGAGAACCGCGGGCAAAAAGGCAAAACGTGCTAAATGGACAAAGGCAAGACCCATGCTCTGGAAACTGACGGTATTGATAGGGGTGCCCTCAAACGGTAAGTGGTTTTGGATGAAAGCGGACCGATTCCATTCATCGATCGATGCGTGGAAAGTGGAGGTGAGATAAAACCACTATTGATCGCTCGCTATCGGTTGAGCAAGTCAACCACATGAAACGTGCATATGGCGTTGGACCTGGGGGATCCAGATCGGATGGCCGAGATTGCGCCCGATGGAGGAAGCGGAATCGACGAAGGAATGAGTCGTGATTTAGAAGGATTTGGAATCCGTTTGACCGCCACGGTGGAGGAAGACTTCATCCACGATGTAACTGAAGAAACGAACCGACAAAGCAGGCTGGCGACATTTAGAGGAGGACATGTGGCCACTCCCTGAGCGCTAATGATGACGCCGAACAGGAAACTCCAAGCGCATCTACAAAAGGTGAATCGACAGAGACGGAAGAGGAATCGAACAGTCTTGGGAGTGAATGGCTAAAAGCCATGAACAAAGACAGAGTACACAGCAAAGTCAGTCAGTCAGACAACCCCGAGAAGAGGACTGAACACAAAGAGACAGAAAATAGAGAAAGAAGACAGTAAAGCAAAGCAGAAAGAGGACAGAGGGCCGAGCTGACCAAAGGCAGCGTCGAGCACCAGAGGCTTGAGAGATCCGAGCCATCCCAGAGAGGATCTGTCCAGGCTGAGCACCACATTGGGCTCTCCACTGTAGACCAGAAGGTCACAGAGCTAGTAGGAAGAAGAAGTCTGTGTGCTCAAGTGGCACAGGGAATCCAAGAACCACCCTGCCAAGCAAATCTGCTTCAGGAGAACTCATATTGAGTCCCTGTATTGTAATGTTCTACTTAAGACACAATAAAACAAGGCCACCACTAAAAGCTGGACTAGAGATGTAGCCCTGGAGAATAGGGTGAACTCCTTATTAAATTTCTTGTGTTCTTGTATTTGCTTACTGTATCTCTCTGCTATCTGTCCATTTAATTATCTGTGTATTGGCAATCTGATCGATCCGTTGCTTCAATAACACAAAATGCACACCAGCACATGAGTCTGTAATACCTTTGTTTAATAAATCTTCAACTGATGTTACTCATAGGGTGAATATTAGATCAAGTGGTATTAGAGCTTTAGGCTGTAAGGTTAGACAAGATTGTGTTGGTTTAGCTGTGAATGCTCACTAGATCAAAGCTCAAATTAGGAGAAGGAGAGTTGGTGGAAACTAATCGTGAAATTGGGAGAGTCTATCCTCGGAAGATAATGTCAGAGGAAGGTTCTGTGGGGCTAGACCCTCAATTCATAAAAAGTTTCCTAGCTATAAAGTCTGTTAGTGCCTAAATCTACCTCAGGTTGAGAAAGGTAGGATCTAGGGTAACATCAAACCACGCTTAACCTGGTAGCTAGCCCTACCAGGTTGGGAGAGGGCTCTATCCTTGTCAATCTCATAAAAAATGGTCAATAAAGCTTGAGATGACTGATATTAACACTGATTTTAGGCTAGGCATGTGTACAGAGGTGTTTGATTGAATTTAATTTTGGTTTGCTAGCTCAAATGTGAAAGGCAGATTTGGGTCTGGGGAATGGACACAGTCTTGCAGAGATCTCTATGGGGCGATGTAGGCAAATTGTTTAGCACTTCAAATTAAGTGAGATGGAGAGCTTTTAGACTGGTGAGGAGTTGGAGAGGGCATCAAAGTCTCAAGTATCCTCTTCAAACAGTTGAAAACATAAATAACTAAACAAACCCTAGGTAGAGCACTGCAACTTCAATGAATTCTACCTTTATCCTTGTTTCATTTAGTTAAGATGAACAAAGAGAGATGATGGCATACATAAAACACATATAAACTTGCAATTATAGAAGGAAACACAATACCAAATCAATTTGCCACAAGAATTCCATAAAGTGCTGAAAACCCTGGTCTATTCCTTTGCCAAACTGTTGAAATGAGTGTACAATAATGCTCAAAGCATTCACAAGAGTCCAACCTTTACAAATGACTGAAAAACTACTAGATATAGGAATAAAACAACTCATTCTAGGCTTTAGGGGTCGAATTCATGAGTTTAGGAGCTGTTTCAACAAGATCTAAACTAAGAACTAAAAAGTAGGTAGTGGAATAACATGCCTCTAAAACCTAGGAAACTGATTCATTCAGTTGCAAACTACTTTTTTATGATGAATCTACCTCTATGAGTAAAAATTTAGCATAATTACATCAAAATCCATCAAGTCATATTAAATTACATCATGAGTTTGACTATTAGAAAGAGAAAAGTCAAACTGTGAAGAAACTAGGCAAAAAACAGAGTTTTTTGGCCAAAATGACAAAATTTCATCCTGTGTGCCGCGCTGATTTCCCTATGTGCAACGCTACTTTGGAGCTGCTTTTGGAGGCCTTCTCGTGCACCAAATTTTCTCCAAGTGGGCTTGTTGGAAAGGTCTGCCTATCTGATTTCCAGAACAAGTTGAATTTCTGAATTTGATCTTCATTTGCCCCTCCAAAACCGAGTTCTCCCAACACTGCTTCCTGTGTGTCTAAAAAGGAGCAGAAAGGTCATTTTTGAGGTGTTTTTTTACCTTTTTGGAAGCTCAAAACCTGTCAAAATTTCTTGGCGATGTGAGGGCATTCATATTTTTCCATGAGAAATCCAAAAATGTTGAGTTTTCCGCAAAAGGAGGTCTCTAGCAAAAGCGCGCGCCAAGTGGCGCGGCGCATCAGGTAGAAAAACCTGTTTTTGTGTTCCTCATCATGTGCTATGTTGGGCTAAGGAAACCTCAGCCAAGATCTGGAGTCTATCTTGCTCTTTTCTCTTCCTCATGGCTTTCTTCAACTTGGCCTTCAAAATCCTGATTCTCGCTTTGCACACCTTTTTTCTTGCCAAGTAATGGTATGCCATATGCCTCAACATGTTTTCCTCTTTGTTGGCCTCCTCCAGCATCCTTTCCAAGTGAAAATTTGTCCTCGCAAGCCAAGATTCACGATTAGCTTGAATTTCTTATTCAAGTGTTATCAACTTGATCTTCCTCCTCTTGGCAGCTTTCCAGTTTGCCTTTATGTTTTTGAGCTCTATGATGGTTTGCTAATTCTCAAGCTGTTTGTTCCTCTGCTCCAAATAATTTATTATCCATTTGGCTCTTTCCATATTGAGGGACAAGTGTTGAATATCATCTTGCTGCTCCCGAATGACCTCTTTGAGCTTGGAACTCAAATTAGTGTCATCGTCCTGAATAAGAATGAAATCTATCTCTTGACCTCCTGAAGGTCCATCATCATGTAAGGGCTTCTTATAGGGTTAGGGAAAATGGAAAGGTTTGGGAATGATATTTAGGGTTTAGGGATATCAATTAGGGTTTGGGGTAATAAGATTAGGGATTAGGGTAAGTAGTCTTAGGGATATGGGGAATAGGGAGTGAGTAAATATGAATGAAAAGGGAGGGAGAAAATGAAGTGAGGGATTGAAAATGATAGGAATGGAATTTAGCAGCAAAAATACAAGTTTGTAAACCCTAAGCAGTGTTTTTTAACAAGCAATGCAAGGAGCTAGGGTTTCATTTTTTTCCCATTAAATCACCATAAACACTAAGACAAACTCATTCATTGGCCATGAAGGAGTGTCAACTTACTTGTAAAATTGAGGAATTAGTGATTTTTTTATTTTGGAGGAAGCTGTAAGCGATTTTGGGCCTTGTAGTCTTGTGCGCCGCGCCACCTCACAGGTGCACCACGCTGCCTCAATGCATCGCACCCGTTATAAAAATACACTGTAAATCACTACCCAGTGCACCGCGCTCTAACCCAAGTGCGTCACACTGTTTGTAGGACACTTTTGGAGGCCTTCTTGGTGTCCAAATTGGGCACAAGATAGCTCATTGGAAAGCTTATTGAGTCTACTTTTTAAAACAACTTGAATTTTTCAATTTGGAGTTCATTTTCCCTATCAAAAGTCAAATCTCCCAAGACTGGTCAAAATGTGCAAAATGAGGCTGCCTAAAGGCATAGTGTTGTTGCAGTAAACTTTTGAAGGTCTTCCTCAACTCCAAATTGAGCTCATGATAGCTCATTGGAAATATATTTGTGTCTAGTTATAATTTGACTCATCAAGCAAGTCATTTGGCCAACCAAGCTAGGATAAATCTTGATTTTCCCAAGGTCACTTCAGAGGTGCATCAATTCTCCTGAGGCAACTGTATTTTTTTCATTTCTCTAAAACCATGAGGCCTGTGTAAAAAGTAAAACCTATCCCGATGTGTGGAACAAGGGATTTGTCGAAATGAAGTGAAATGAAGGGGATAAGGGGCTTCTAAATTCTTGAGAAAATTTGTGGAAGTAGGAGGGATGTTAAGAAGCAAGGGAAAGTTGAATTTCAAAGATTGAGTGAGGGGAAGGGGTCCAAAAGGGAAAAACATAGGCCTAGCCTAGAAAATTGTCAAGTTGTAGCAAGAAACTAGGGTTTGCGCGAAAATGAGGAATTTGAGGGATATCAGTGATGGGAAGTGTTTAATAAGGTACATTAAGGATAGGGGAAGGTGTATGAACATCAGGATACGAGTTTTGCTTATAATTTGACCATCCAAGATAAATTACCTTCAAAACCCTAGGAGAGGGAAATGAACCTTACCTAGGCACAACTAAAGCATGAACAAGGTGTAAAATGACCCATTTGAACCTGACATGATGATGAAAACCCTCTGAATGATGGTACACTCAGCTGAATGGTGACATGGACCGACATTTGGACAACTTTGAAAGGAGTGAAAACAAACCTTAGACCTAATACCTAGTGACCAAATTTTGCTTGAAAACTCATTGAAATGACAAAATTTGACCTTGACACCTTAAAATCACTTTGTAAGAGCATGTTTGATCACTGGAGGAAGGCTTCAAAGACTGACACTAACATTGGGTCCAATGGGGATGGTAGCTCCTTGGAGGTGCCAAGAACCGCAAATCTTTGGGAGAGCAGACAAGTGCCTTCATCCATTAGGCAATGGAGTCAAAAACTCAAGCTAAAATGCATGACTGAAAACTGACAACTTGACGACACAAACTGACTCTCACTCAAGTAAAAACTGACTCGATACTTAAACACAACGACAAACTGGAAATGATGCTCAAAAATAGAGCTTACTCATCAAAGCCTACTCTAACAGTTCCATTCATCACCTGATCAAGTGAAATGAAACAACCAATGCAACCAAGGAAGTATTCCGTCTGCTATTTGATTTCTCCACAAGTGCTTGCTTATGAACAAAAAGAGAGAACTACTGAAAAGAAACTCCCATGAAAACTTCTAAACAGATCCGTTGAATAATATGGATTCTCTATCCAACTCCAAAAATATTGCATAAGGATCTTGAAGTTCATGCACACTGGGACTTAGCTCATCCAATGGATTACTTCTCTTCTCCTCATACCATGAATGCAAACTTTGATATGAGATTTGTGATGAGACTCCTGCTGAAAATGACAAAGAAACCAACTGTCGGGTCAAGTTTATATCAGTACATGTTTCAGGCTCACATGTAGTCAATGGAGAAGGACTTTGACTACAAACCTCATCCAAAACATCATCTATTGGATCATGAAAAACTTGAAAAGACTGCTGCAACCCATTTTCTATTGGTTCCGATGAGATTACATGATTTCCTATAGGCTGCTCATTTGAAGATATACTATGCAATTTTCCCTTCAAAAACTGAAATGATTCAAAACAAAATGGTATGGAATCATCTTGCATCATTCGATCATATGGTTTAGCTTCCAAGTCTTCCTCTGCAACTTGACAATCAATGGCATTTGAGAGCTACAAATCTGAATATGAGAAGTTTTGAACAAGGATTTCATTGCCCTCAAGATGGTCTGGATCAAAACTTATCGACGATTGATTTTTGATTGCATGAAAGTTGTCTCTGAAGAACTGAAACGAAGCAAAACAAAAAGGCAAAGATCCTTCACTTACTTCTTCTGCACTTTCCTCATCATTTTCGTAGCTGATATGCAACGGCTGATCAATGTATTCGAGCTGCTGAAAGTGAACTTCTTCCTCCCACAAACTAGCTGCTGATTTGTCTGCAAGATTAGCTTTTGTTTGGAGAACATAATCATCATCATACTGATTAAACTGAGGCAAATCGTCAGTAAAAAATACATCATCAAGCATACATGTCATATCAATCAGCGAGCCATGGGCTTGAACATGGTGATCCTTTGCATCATATCTTCCACTGCACTTACCAAAATGTCAAGCTTTACCTCTAGAGATGTCGATTCCACCAGATCTATGTTTTTCATCTCTTCTTCCTTCAACTTTGCCCTCCGGATCAGCAAATGAGCCTCTACATCTATTGCACTGTTCTGCATCTCTTCAAGTGTTGCAAGGTTCCTTTCTCTTAGCCGAAATTCCATTTCCAGATCAAAGGCTTCCGGGTAGTGCAAGAGAGTGGATCCAGGAGGAGGTCTTATATTAACCGACATTGAATAACAAACTTGGTTAAACCTGGCAGAAAACTGTTGTACTGTCTCCCCTGGCAATCTATTCATCTGGTTATACTCTTCTATAATCAAGAAAGGGTTTTGTCTGATCATCTACCTGTCGAGGAAAACTTTGACGAACTACTGGAAAACTGAGATGCTCGCATCACGCAGAGTTTTAAACCAACTCTTGACTTTGCCTTGCAAAGAAAGAGAAAAAAGCCTAATACTAACATCTTCTTCATCAACCTAAAAAAGGTCAAGAAAGGACTCAAAATTCAATACATGTCTCTCAACAGTGATATTGTCGCGTTCACCATCAAATCTTGGTAGATATAGATCATGATTTTTAGGGAAAGCATGGGATATAGGAGGTAAAATCAGAGGCTTGTATCGATCTGGAATTTTACAAGGTATAGGGGTATGTACATAAAGTATAGAATTAGTCTTAGTCTCTTGAGGCTCATTAGTTTTAATACAATCATCACAAGATTCAGGAAAAGGGTCTTGATCAAGCTCAAAAGCATGCAAATCTTTAGTATTCAAAATCTTCAAAGGGAAGGAATCAAATGCAAGCTGAGGATCTTTTCTCAAATACAATATACTTTGCAAAGCCTTCTTGACATTCTCAGGAAAAGAGAAGAAATAATTTAGAACAAAGAACAAAATGTCTTGGATGAAATTCCAACTTGAATACCTTATCTTTCTATACTATCCTTTCATGTTTCTGCTGGTCAGGTTCATCCTCCAGTGGAGTTCTTGGATCTGATCTTGAAACTGATTTAGAGTCGCCAGGTGAATGATTTCAACCTTGTGGTGTCTGATTGTTGTCCACCATCAACAATTAGATTTGAACTTGATTACATTTTGCTGAGGAAACTAGATGTTCAGTTCATAAACTAAACCGAAGATTGACTAAAGCAGCATTCATCTACTATGCACTTGCAGAGCAAGAGCAGTTCGAAGGCTACCAGGCTAACTTCAAGATCCGTCTATAGTTTATAAAGAAAAAAATAAACATTTCGTCTCCCCAGTATGGTCGCCAATATGTTAGTGCCTAAATCTACCTCAGGTTGAGAAAGGTAGGATCTAGGGTAACATCAAACCACGCTTAACCTGGTAGCTAGCCCTATAGGTCGGGAGAGGGCTCTCTCCTTGTCAATGTCAGAAAAAATGGTCAATAAAGGTTGAGATGACTGATATTAAGATTGATTTTAGGCTAGGTATGTGTACAAAGGTGTTTGATTGAATTTAATTTTGGTTTGCTAGCTCAAATGTGAAAGGCAAATTTGGGTCCGGGGAATGGACACAGTCTTGCAGAGATCTCTATGGGGCGAGGTAGGAAAATGGTTTATCACTTCAAATTGAGTGGGATGGAGAGATTTTAGACTAGTTAGGAGTTGGAGAGGGCATGAAAGTCTCAAGTATCCTCTTCAAACAGCTGAAAATATAAATAACTAAACAAACCCTAGGTAGAGCACTGCAACTTCAATGAATTCTACCTTTATCCTTGTTTCATTTAGTTAAGATGAACAGAGAGAGATGATGGCATACATAAAACACATATAAACTTGCAATTACAGAAGGAAACACAATACCAAATCAAGTTGCCACAAGAATCCCATAAAGTGCTGCAAACCCTGGTCTATTCCTTTGCCATACTACCGAAATGAGTATACAATAATGCTCAAAGCATTCACAAGAGTCCAACCTTTACAAATGACTGAAAAACTACTAGATATAGGCATCAAACAACTCATGCTAGGCTTTAGGGGTCGAATTCATAAGTTTAGGAGTTGTTTCAACAAGATCTAAACTAAGAACTGAAAAGTAGGCAGTGGAACAACATGCCTCTAAAACCTAGGAAACTGATTCATTCAGTTGCAAACTACTTTTTTATGATGAATCTACCTCTATGAGTGAAAATTTAGAATAATTACATCAAAGTCCATCAATTCATATTAAATTACATCATGATTTTGACTATTAGAAAGAGAAAAGTCAAACTGTGAAGAAACTAGGCGAAAAACAAAGTTTTTTGGCCAAATTGACAAAATTTCATCCTGTGCGCCACGTTGATTTCCCTATGCACTACACTACTTTGGAACTATTTTTTGAGGCCTTCCCTTGCACCAAATTTTCTTTAAGTGGGCTTTTTGGAAAGGTCTACTTGTCCGCTTTCTAGAACAAGTGGAATTTTTGAATTTGGTCTTCATTTGCCCCTCCAAAACTGAGTTCTCCAAACATTGCTTCTTTTGTGTCTAAAAAGGGGCAGAAAGGTCATTTTGAGGTGTTTTTGACCTTTTTGGAAGCTCAAAACCTGTAAAAATTTCTTTGCCATCTGAGGGCACTCATATTTTTCCATCAGAAATCCAAAAATGCTGAGTTTTCCTCAAAAGGAGGTCTCTAGCAAAAGCACGTGCCAGGTGGCGTGGCGCATCAGGTAGAAAAACCTGTTTTTTAGGCCAAAAATTCAAAAATTGCAAGAAGTTTCCCAAATTTGGGCTGAGTGTTCCTCATCAGGTGCTGTTTTGGGCTAAGGAAGCTTCATCCAAGATCTGGAGTCTATCTTGCTCCTTTCTTTTCCTCATGGCTTTCTTCAACTTGGCCTTCAAAATCCTGATTCTCGCTTTGCACACCTTGTTTCTTGCCAAGTAGTGGTATTCCATATGCCTCAACATGTTTTTCTCTTTGTTGGCCTTCTCCAGCATCCTTTACAAGTACAAATTTGTCCTCTCAAGCTAAGATTCACGATCAGCTTGAATTTCTTGTTCAAGTGTTATCAACTTGATCTTCCTCCTCTTGGCAGCTTGCCGGTTTGCCTTTATGTTTTTGAGCTCTATGATGGTTTGCTAATCCTCAAGTTGTTTGTTCCTCTATTCCAAATAATTGATTATCCATTTGGCTCTTTCCATATTGAGGGACAAGTGCTAAATATCATCTTTCTACTCCTGAATGACCTCTTTGAGTTTGGAACTCAAATCAGTGTCATCATCCTGAATAAGAATGAAATCTGCCTGTTGACCTCCTGAAGGTCCCTCATCGTGTAAGGGCTTCTTTTAGGGTTAGAGAAAAGAAAAAGGTTTGGGAATGATATTTAGGGTTTAGAGATATCAATTAGGGTTTGGGATAATAAGATTAGGGATTAGGGTAAGTAGTCTTAGGGATTTTGGGAATAGGGAGTGAGTAAATATGAATCAAAAGGGAGGGAGAAAATGAAGTGAGGGAGTAAAAATGATAGGAATGGAATTTAGCAAAAAAAATACAAGTTTTTAAACCCTAGGCAGTTTTTTTTAATAAGCAATGCAAGGATCTAGGGTTTCAGTTTTTTCCCATTAAATCACCGTAAACACTAAGACAAACTCATTCATTGGCCATGAAGGAGTGTTAACTTGTAAAATTGAGGAATTAATGATTTTTTGATTTTGGAGGAAGCTGAGCGATTTCAAACCTTGTAGTTCTGTGCACCATGCCACCTCACAGGTGCGCCGCATTACCTCAATGCGTCGCGCCCGTTACAAAAATACACTCTAAATCACTGCCCAGTGTGTCGTGCTCTAACCCAGGTGCGTCGCGCTTTTTGCAGGACACTTTTCGAGGCCTTACCAGTGTCCAAATTTGGAACGGGATAACTCTTGGAAAGCTTATTGAGTCTACTTTTCAACACAACTTGAATTTTTCAATTTGGAGTTCATTTGCCTTGTCAGAAGTCAAATCTCCCAAGACTGGTCAAAATGTGCAAAATGAGGTTGCGTAAAGGAAGAGTGCTGTTGCAGTCAACTTTTTAAGGTCTTCCTCAATTCAAAATTGAGCTCATGATAGCTCATTGGAAAGATATTTGTGTCTAGTTATCATTTGACTCATCAAGAAAGTCATTTGGCCAACCAAGCTAGGAGAACGCTTGATTTTCCCAAGGTCACTTCAGAGGTGCATAAATTCTCCTGAGGCAACTATATTTTTTACATTTCTCTAAAACCATGAGGCCTGTGTAAAAATTGAAGGAGTTTTTTCTTCCTTGGCCTATTTTAGACAAAAACCTCTCTCAATTTTCCCAAATTCATCTTTTCTTTCTCAGAAACATCATTGGAGTAAAACCTATCTTGATGTGTGGAACAGGGGATTTGTCGAAATGAAGTGAAATGAAGGGGATAAGGGGCTTCTAAATTCTTGAGAAAATTTGTGGAAGTAGGAGGGATGTTAGGAAGTAAGGTAAAGTTGAATTTCAAAGATTGAGTGAGGGGAAGGGGTCCAAAAGGGCAAAACACAGGCCTAGCCTAGAAAATTGTCAAGTTGTAGCAAGAAACTAGGGTTTGTGCAAAAATGAGGAATTTGAGGGATATCGGTGATGGGAAGTGTTTAATAATTTACATTAAGGATAGGGGAAGGTGTATGAACATCAGGATACAAGTTTTGCTGATAATTTGACCATCCAAGAGAAATTACCTTCAAGACCCTAGGAGAGGGAAATGAACCTTACCTAGGCGCAACTGAAGCATGAACAAGGTGTAAAATGAACCATTTGAACCTAACATGATGACGAAAACCCTCTGAATGATGGTACACTCAGCTGAATGGTGACATGAACCGACATTTGGACAACTTTGAAAGGAGTGAAAGCAAACCTTAGACCTAATACCTAGTGACCAAATTTTGCTTGAAAACTCACTGAAATGACAAAATTTGACCTTAACACCTTAAAATCACTTTGTAAGAGCATGTTTGATCACTCGAGGAAGGCTTCAAAGATTGAAACTAACAAAGTCTATGGTAGGAGAAATGTATAAGGACTTTAGAAGGCATAAGGTTGAAGATTCATCAGGTTCTAAACAAGATAAAGAAGAAGATGAGTCTCACTTCCATGACCACTAAAAAGGAAAAGGGAAAGAGGAAATCTTTCTCACACTTCCTAATAGCCCTGTGCATAATAAGAAAGCATCTTTAATTAAGTTAGATGTTAAATTTGATTTGCATATATATGATGGGGAGCTAAATGCTAAAAAGTTGGACAATTGGATTACACAAATTGATGTGTATTGTAGGGTACAGAACATAGACTTAGACAAGAGTAAGATTCAGTTGGCAAGCCTATGCCTAGGAGGCACTGCCTCGGTTTGGTGGGAAGGTAGAACCCAAGCTGATATGAAAAGACATGGTAAGACCATCTCAGTCTGGAGTGAATTTGTTGCTGCAATCAAAAAGCGGTTCTATCCATTGGCCTACATGCAACAAGCCATGATGAGTTGGCAAACTCTTCGACAGTTGAAAGGGAAAAGTGTGCAAGGGTATACTCAAGATTTCAGAAAGAGAGAATTGATGTTGGGTATCTCATTAGACTCACCAGAGACTCTTTTCAAGTACATTGGTGATCTACATAGCTACATGAGGCATACCATCCTCATGTTTAATCCCACTAGTATAGATGAGGTATCTGTACAAGCTACTCATCTAGAAGCTAGAGGAAAGAATGGAAATCCAGAAGTTGGGGGACCATCCCAACCCACTGTAAGCAAGAGAAAGGAGAAAAGAAAGCAGAAGTGGAAAGCAAGGAAGGCTAACACTGCACAGGAAAGCAAATCTTCATGCACTCATTGTAAAAAGGATGGGCATGATGATGAGCATTGTTGGATTTTGCATCCAGAGCTGAGACCTAAGAAGTCATAGGGCAAGAAAAAGAAGACTGCTGTAGCTATTCAGAAAGATTTGGGGTCAGACTCAGGAGATGAAACAACTATAGCAGCCACAAGTATAAGAGGTAATAATTCTGAAGAATCTACTGGTAATTCTACTCAATCTGTTATTGATGAAGAAAATGAGAGAAAAAGACATGAGCTTTTTCATATTTGATTTATTTCCAAAAATCAAAAGATTGATACTTTGTTTGATAGTGGCTCACAAGTAAATCTAATTTTTGAAGCAATTGTAAAGAAATTGGGATTAGCAACTACACCTCACAAGAAACCATACCCATTAGGATGGTTGTATGATAAAGCACAACTACAAGTGACTAGATAGTGCAAACTCAAGTTTTCTTTTGGGTCAGCATTTGTAGATGAGGTTGAGTTAGACATAATTCCTTTGGATATATGTGGAATTGTTTTAGGAAGCCCTTACTTGTATGATAGAAAGGCTATTTTCTATAGAGCCGAGAACAAGTATCTTCTTGTTAAAAATGGAATCGAATACTTTGTAAGAGCTCATAAGCTCAGGAATAATTATACTCTCATAAACTCAGGG
Source organism: Pinus tabuliformis (assembly GCA_031772625.1). Taxonomy (NCBI): domain Eukaryota; kingdom Viridiplantae; phylum Streptophyta; class Pinopsida; order Pinales; family Pinaceae; genus Pinus; species Pinus tabuliformis. The sequence continues at coordinate 751,852,823 of CM062811.1, forward strand.
CAGATGAAAAGAATGATAAATTCATGCAAACAATTCTTATTGATGGTTGTAAAGGAAAAGAAACCCAATAAAACCAATGTATTTGAGGGTTGTAATGCTAAACAGAAAGCTGATATAGAAAAGGTTGTTTCAAAGTATGATGTCTTGTTTCAAGAACCTAAAGGTCTGCCACCCAAAAAGGGAATAGTACATGATATTATTTTGCAGCAAGATGTTCCATTGCCTAACATTGGAATGTACAGGTTGTCTGCTTTATAGAATGCTGAAATCAAGAAGCAGGTGTAGGAGTTGCTCGAGAAAGGGTTCATCAGGCCTAGCACATCACCATGTGGATCATCAATCATTTTGGTGAGAAAGAAAGATGGCTTGTGGAGAATGTGCATTGATTACCGAGCATTGAATAAGATAACAATAAAAAATCGTTATCCCCTTCCTCGCATATATGATCTTCTAGATCAATTAAAGGAAGTTGTTTATTTCACCAAGCTGGATTTGCACAGTGAATACCATCAGGTCAGAGTTGCAGAGCAAGATGCATGGAAGACTGCTTTCAAAACAAAGCAGGGATTGTATGAATGGCTGGTTATGCCTTTTGGCTTAACTAATGCTCCTGCTACTTTCATGAGATTAATGAATGATGTACTCAGACCTTTTCTTGATGATTTTGTTATTGTGTACCTGGATGACATTCTGATTTTAAGTAAAACGTGGGAAGAACATTTAAAGCATGTTAAGCAGACATTAGATGTTTTGAAAAGAGAAAAAATTTATGTTAAACTCCGAAAATGTGAATTTGGAAAAACATCTCTAAACTACTTGGGTCATATAGTAGGGGGAGGTGAATTAAAAATAGATCCCTCTAAAGTGGCAGTCATTGTAAACTGGCCTAAACCCAGGTCTGCTATAGAAGTGAGAAGCTTCTTAGTAGCAACACAATATTGGAGGAAGTTCATTTCTAACTTTTCCTCAATTACAACTCCCTTACATGATTTAACAGGATTGAATAAGGTGTTTCAGTGGGGAGGCAAACATCAGAAAGCCTTCGACACCTTGAAAGAAAAGATTAGTACAACCCCTGTACTAGAATTGCTAGATCTACAAATACCATTTGAGATCCAAACTGATGCCAGTGACTATGCCATGGGAGCAGTGTTGACACAACACGGTAAACCCATATGTTATCATTCTGAGACTTTTAATCCTGCAGTAGCTAACTATCCTACCTATGATAAAGAATTGTATGCATTAGTTCAGAGTGTGAAAAAGTGGAAACATTACTTAATGGGTAAAGAGACAGTAATACATACTGATCATCAACCACTTCAATATTTTCACTCCAAAACTAAGTTGCAGCAATAAATACATTACAGATGGATGGCTTTTCTACAACAGTTTCATTTAGTCATCAGATATAAAAAGGGCATACATAACAAGGTTGCAGACATGTTATCTAGACCCATTATAAATGCATCTACCATACTTAAGCATAATTCTATACTACATGAAAGCTACATAGAACAATATGCTCAGGATATGGACTTTAAAGATGTATATGCAACTTTGAGTCAAGGAAAAAGAGTAGAAGAATTGGACTATCATATGAAGGACCGACTCTTATATCATTGTGGGAAACTCTGCATTCCACAAATTGAGAGGATAAAGATAATTAGGGAAGCACACACTTCTCTGATATTAGGTCACTTTGGGGTAAGTAAAACAGTTGCACAACTGCAAAGATTTTGTTGTTGGTCAAAAATGAATGAGATAGTTTCTAGATATGTAAAAGGGTGTGCTATGTGTACTAAAAGCAAGCCTAGCAACAGAAAACTAGGCTTGTACACTCCATTTCCACTTCCTTCTCACCCTTGGGAAAGTGTTTCCATGGATTTTGTTGGAGGACTGCCTAAATCTAGGAAAGGTCATGATTATCTATATGTTGTTGTGGATAGGTTCAGCAAAATGTGTATTTTGATACCTTGTAATAAACATCTTACAGCTGAACAGACTGCAAAATTGTTCTTTGAACATGTATGGGTTCATTTTGGATTACCCAGTTCCATTGTATCTGATCGAGACACCCGATTTGTGGGGAAGTTTTGGTCGAGTCTGTGGGAACTAATGGACACCAAACTGAAGAAAAGCACAACTTTTCATCCACAAATGGATTGCCAGACAGAAGTAGTAAACAGGACAGTGATCCAGTTACTGAGGGCCCGAGGGGATATTGCAGCAAACATCCTAAGCTTTGGGATGAACACTTGTGTTATGTACAGCATGCTTACAACAGAGCAAAACACTCTTCTACACAGAGATCTCCTTTTGAGACATGTTTTGGATTCACACCAAGGTCTCCTTTGGAGTTTGTCTTTGGTAAAGATACCATGGTTGATGGACATAGTGATGTGGACAAGGCAACTAGGTTCATTGAACAGATCTAGGAGATCCACCAGGCAGTGTAGGAACAACTGGAAAAGATCCAAGCCAAGTACAAGGCTAAGCACGACAAGCATCGGATGGATAATAGTTTTCAAGTTGGAGACCAAGTGTGGCTGTATATCAGCAAGGACAGGATGCAAGGTGAAGGTAAAAAGCTAAAACCTATCAGGTATGGACCCTTTATGATACTTGAGAAAATTGGTGAAAATGCTTTTCGCCTTGATCTACCAGCTTATATGCACATCTACTCAGTCGTAAATGCAGATTGCTTGAGATTGTTTGAACCTTCAATGATTGAGGACCCTAAAGAGCAGAGTCAGTTGCCTCCTATTGATGACCTGTTACTTGAATATCTCAATGAGTTGCAGGAAGACACAGTGTTGGATAGGAAGGTGAGGACAACGTGTAGGGGAGATGTGGAGTACCTCAGAATTGGGCTCAAAGGTTCAAAGCCGAGCAGTGCAAAGTGGATTGAGATTGGACAAGTGAGAGAACAATACCCTCACTTAGTCAATGCTTGAAAACTAACTTTTGGTGGTCCAAAAGCTTTTTCAGTGGGAAGGTCGTGATCCGAATTGGATCCATAAAAGACTGTCAAAGAACCATGACTGTATCAGGTCGGGACAAACTTCTAAGAATTCAAAACAGCGATCAAAACCACCTTGAACTAGTGGCAATGGCAGCGAACATGGAGCGACGAGGACCTCGGTCAAAGCGCGCTAACCGAGGCCCATGGAGACTGCGCGGGAGGCTGAATTAGCCCCTGGGAGCCCTGGATCGGGAAATGGAGGTGATTTTTGATGCGTGATTAGCGCCACATCGTTGGGCGAAAAAGGCCAAAATGGGAAAGCCCGAGCACTCGGACGCATGGGGAGCTGGAGAACCGCTGGCGAAAAGGAAAAAAGCGGTAAAAGGACAAAGGCGGGACCCGCACTCTGGAAACTGGCAGTATTGATCGGGGTGCCCTCAAATGGTAAGTGGTTTTAGACGAAAGCGGTTCGATTCCATTCATCGATCGATGCATGGCAAGTGGAGGTGAGAGAAAACCGCCGTTGATCACGCGTTATCAATCGAGCAAGTCAACCGTGCAAAACGCGCGTATGGCGTTGGATTTGGGGGACCCAAATCGGACGGCCGAGATTACGCCCGATGGAGGAAATGTAATCGACGAAGGAATGAGCCGCGATTTAGAAGGATTTGGAATCCGTTTGACTGCCACGGTGGAGGAAGACTTCATCCACGATGTAACTGGAGAAACAAACTGACGAAGCAGGCTAGCGACGTTTAGAGGATGACATGTGGCCACTCCCTGAGAGCTAATGATGACGTCGAACAGGGAACTCCAAGCGCATCTACAGAAGGTGAATCGACAGAGGCAGAAGAGGAACTGAACAGTCTTGGGAGCGAATGGCTAAAATCCATGAATAGAGACAGAGTACACAGTGAAGTCAGTCTGTCAGAGAACCCGAGAGAAGGACTGAACACAGAGAGAAAGAAGACAGTAAAGCAAAACAAAAATAGGACAGAGGGCCGAGTTGACCAGAGGCAGCGTCGAGCACCAGAGGCTTGAGAGATCCGAGCCATCCTAGAGAGGATTTGTCAGGGCTGAGCACCACATTGGGCTCTCCACTGTAGACTAGAAGGTCATAGAGCTGGTAGGAAGAAGAAGTCTGTGTACTCAAGTGGCTTGGGGAATCCAAGAACCACCCTGCCAAGCAAATTTGCTTTAAGAGAACTCATATTGAGTCCCTATATTATAATTCTCTGCTTAAGACACATTAAAACAAGGCCACCACTGAAAGTTGGACCAGAGATGTAGCCCTGGAGAATAGGGTGAACTCCTTATTAAATTTCTTGTGTTCTTGTATTTGCTTACTGTATCTCTATGGTTTCTTTCCATTTAATTGTCTTTGTATTGGCAATATGATCGATTCGTTGCTTCAATAACACAGAACACACACCAGCACATGAGTCTGTAATACCTTTGTTTAATAAATCTTCAACTGATGTTACTCATAGGGTGAATATCAGATCATTTCTTTTAGGGTTTATAATATTTATCTTGGGTTTATAATATTAATCCATTTGATTTAATATCAATCCATTGGGTTTATAATATCAATCCCTTAGGTTTATTAGTTTAAAGGTTCATATTCCTAGGGCATAATATTATTCACAAGGTTTATAATATTTATCCCAAGGTTTAATATAAATCTCTTGGGTTTATAATCATGGTCAATGATGGCCAACCATGGTTCAATGTCACATTGTGACAAATATTGTCTCAATATGGAAATAAACCATGGGCAACCATGGTCAACCATGGTCCAATGTCACATTGTGACAAAAATTGTCTCAATATGAAAATAAACCATGGTAAACCATGGTCAAGCATGTTTATTTTAGGGTTTATAATATTTATATTAGGATGTATATACCTTGGGTTTATAATATTAATCCCTTGGGTTTAATATTATTCCCTTGGGTTTTATAATATTATTATAAACCCTATGAATAATATTATTATAAACCTTACAAATCTTAGGGTTTATAATATTATTCATAACTTTTAATTATTAATTATTATGAACATGAATCAATTATTATTATTTATTAATTTATTTATTATTAAATAATAATAATAATAATATTTTTATTATAATATTTTTTTTTTAATATTATATATTTATCAATGGCAAATACAAATGAAGTTTCTGGCATATATTTACCACATTAATATTTTAATACCAGCCTAGATCCATCGTAACAACGAATCTTTCAAGCTTCGAGAGGGATCAAATCTCTCGAGGTGCAAACCTATTTTTTGAGTGCAAACTTGAGGAAAGGTTTGCACCTCGAGAGATTTGATCCCTCTCAGCGCTTGATAGATCCAGTGTTAAGATGGATCTAGGTTGGTTTCAGTCGTGTGCGGTCATACAAAATTTGCTAAACATCTAATTATTTTGATCATTTTAAATATGCTAAATATGTCTAAGATTAATTTGGTCAATTTAATTTAAAATTTGCTTAGTTACCTCAGTTTGTTGAGATGAGAGAGACTGTTAGTAACTTGAATGATGAAAAATGATGAAATACAAATTTTGAGTGCAAAGTGTCAATGTAACAATTTTGATAAATAAAAAACGTGAATACTAAGAATATAGTCTATTACAAACAATCTTCATGTCAATCAATCTAAAACTATTTTCTTTTACTATTTCTATTATCACACCTATTAGTTTTCTCCATTTTCTCGTATCGATCATATGAAAAGAGTAGTTGGAAGCATAGACCATTCAAACATTTAACTCAGTCTACTATAGTAAACAACATACTGTGTCTCTGTTTCTCTCCAATATTAATAGTATTTTTCTCCAAACTCAATTATTCTGACTTATGGAGTGTTAAACCCCAAATAATTTTCAATGGTAGTTATTTTCTATTATTGCGTTGGAATGCAAAGTAATTAACAATGTTGAAGGACGGAAAATGGCAATAATAAGAATGTAGCCAATTATAAATAGTTTATAGTTTCAAGAAGAAAACATTTTATGTAGGATGACAATTCAATTATTGTATCTAATGTTGAATAATTTTTATGTGCTTACATTGAGAGAGAGTCTGTGTGTTTTGGGGGTGAGAAGGAGAGATAAGGGGAGATAGAGATATAGATAAGGAGGAGAGGCAAGAAGAGAGAGAAAAGACAGGGAGGGAGGAAGAGATATATATATGGAGAGAGAAATGTTAGAGAGAGAGAGAGAAGGGGAATAGAGAGAGATTGAGGGGAAAGGGAGGGAGAGAGAGAGAGAGATAGATAGATATAGAGAGAGTGTGTATGTTTAGGGGCTGAGATAGAGAGATATAGAAGGAGAGACAATGGGAGATAGAGATATAAATGGAGGAGGTAGAGATGTGCTTACAGTGAAATCAATGCACATTATTAATATAATTACTTTGAAATTAATGTACATCATACATCTTGTTGCATTAAATTAGTAATCAACCTTTACACTAAAATCAACGCACGTAGTGCAAACAATCAAATAGGATTAGAAATGAACATCTATACTGAAATCAATGCATCTAGTGAAAGAAATCAAATAGGATTAGAAATCAATATCTACACTGAAACTAATGCATCTACTGCAAGCAATGAAATATGAGTAGAAATCAACATCTACGTTGATATCAATGCATCTAGTGTAAGGTATTAAATATGATTAGAAATCGACATCTACGCTGAAATCAATGCATCTAGTGCAAGTGATTAAATAGGATTAGAAATTAATATCTACATTGAAACCAATGCATCATGTGCAAGCAATCAAATAGGATTAGAAACTAATATCTATACTAAAACCAATGCATCTAATGCAAGCAATCAAATATGAGTAGAAATCAACATGTACGCTGAATTCAATGCATCTAGTGTAAGATATTAAATATGATTAGAAATCGACATCTACACTAAAATCAATGCATCTAGTTCAAGCGATCAAATAGGATTAGAAATCATTCTCTACACTAAAACCAATGCATCATGTGCAAGCAATCAAATAGGAGTATAAATCAACATCGACACTGAAGTCACTGCATTTAGTGTAAGGTATCAAATAGAATTATAAATTGACATCTACACTGAAATCAATACATATAGTGCATGTGATCAATTATGATTAGAAATCAACAACTATATTGAAATCAATACATCTATTTTAGTGAAAATATAAAATATTCATGACATTCTAGATCTAACTTATATGTTTGTATTTGTCTATGTGAGACTCTTTCTTCTTCCCTCTCTCTCCACCTTCCATTTTGTGTCTATCGCCCTCCTCCTCTCCTTCTCTCTCTTCCCCTCCCTCTCTCCCCCGTCTCACTGTACCTGCATCTCCCTAACTTTCTCTATCTTTCTCTTCTTTCCTCTCTCCCCTTGCCATCTATATTTATACCTCCCTCCATCTCTCCTTATTTGTCTCTCTATCTCAACCCCCTAAACACATGCCACACTCTCTCTCTCTCTCCCCATATTATATATCTATTTATCTCTCCCTCTTCCTTTCCCTCTCTATCTCTTCCCCTCTCTCTCTCTCTCACTGACTCTCCATCTCTCCCTTGCCACTCCCTCTCCACCTTTCTCTCTCTATGTCTTTCTTCCCCTTCCAACTCCATCTCTCTCTCCCCCTCTCTCTCTCCTCTCTCTTTTTCCTTCCTCTCTCTCCCACCTCCCTCTATCTCTACCCCCATCATACACACACTCTCTCTCCACCCTCCAACTCTGTCACTATCTCCCTCCCTCTCTCCTTCTCTCTCTCCCCATCTCTCCACCCTCCATATATATGTCTCCCTATCTCTCTCTTCCCCTTCTTTCCCTATATTTATCCTCTCCTTTTCTCTCTCTTCCCCCGTCTCCTCTCTCCCTCATTCCATCTTCATCTCTCCCTTGTCACTTCCTCTCTTTCCCCCTCCAAATTGATCTCTCTCCCTCCCTCTCTCCCCCTCCTCTCTATCTTCCTTTCTCTTTCTCACCATGTCTCTCACTTCTATGTCTCTCTCCCACATTCTATTCCCCCTTTCATCTCACTCTCTTTCTTAAATATGATCCCATTGTATTGTATTTAAGAAAATATTTTAGTTAATAAAAAAACATAATTGTTTGTAAAATATTAAACCTATATTTTGGATCAATCATGTTAAATAAAATACAGTAATAAAAATATTAAACTCACTTTGCTTGGATCCTTGGTTAAGATGCATCTATACTAGTACTTTATAATATTATTTATATTATATAAATTTCACATATGTATATATAAAAGTATTCTCATTTTTTTATTATTAAAACCTCCATTTAATCTCTATGAAAATATTGTTAGTAGTCGTGAGGATGGAGGGTTTAGATATACCTCAGAAGTAATTATAACCCTTTTTCTCTTAGATTTAATTAAAAAATGTTATAAAATTAAATTAAAATAAAATATTTTTATTTTGAAATAAGTTATTGTTTTTGGGCATGTGGTATTGATAAGCCATGGTATTGGCCCATGTTATTGTAACAATTAAAAGCCTAGATCCATAACATAATAATCAAAAGTCTAGAAACCATGGTAGTATCCCATGGTATTATAATTTTCTTCCCTCCTCTCCCTCTCTATCTTTCTCTTGTGGGTATTGGCCCATGGTATTGTAAAAAAACCTACCTAAAAGTTAATAATATCCATGGTAAATATTCATGATTAAAAATCTTGTCATATCGTAAATATTAAGTTTTTATCCGCTTATTAATTAAATTTACAGATGGAACACATATATTAAGTGTTAAAAATATATTGATTACATAAAATATAATGTTACAATATTATATGTTACCCAATATTTATAACCACCCCCACCTAATAAATAGTGGCCAAGGGTGGGGAGAAATACTAATTAAAATGTAATTTTATTAAATTTTACCTAATATTTCAGGTGAGACCCCACACTAAATATTACATTCTACTCAATATTTCCCCTCACTCCTACTAATTTTATTGAGCACCTTCCATTATATTGAGTTTACCTTCCTACAACCGAAAACCTGAATGCAACGAAATATAAATTTACTTGATTATTATTATTACAAAAATCACACAACTGAAAATGTGAACGCCACGAAATATAAATTTACTGGGTTATTATTATTATTATAGAAATCACACAACCGAAAACTTGAACACCGCGAAATATAAATTTACTTGGTTATTATTATTATTACAAAAATCACACAACTGAAAACCTGAACGCCACGAAATATAAATTTACTGGGTTATTATTATTACAAAAATCACACAACGGAAAACCTAAATGCCAGGAAATTTACCTCGTTATTATTACACGATATGCTCAATTGAATCCTTCGCTTCCTTTACTTAAATTTTTTTGTTATTCAATGAATAAGCTAATTGATCTCTTTTTAAATTGTATATATATCGTTTTCAAAATTGAGTTTGTTAATATTACGGGACAATTTTTTTTATTTTAATTAATTTTTTTTTTGTTTTAAAATAACGTTACACATATCTCCAGCATATACAATATATATTAACCGACACATATATAGTAGCGTTACACATATTTTGAGCATATAGAATATATGTTAGCCAACACACACACACACATATATATGTTAGCCATCACATATATAGTAACGTTACACATATCTTGAGCATATACAATATATGTTAGCCAATACACACACACACACACATATATAAATTATTTTTGTTTTAATGTAACATTATGTTACCTGACAACATCTCTTCATATTTTTGTTTTAACGTAACATTATGTTACGTGACAACATCTCCCTATAATGTAACGTTACGTTAAGTGACAACATCTCCCTCATATATTGGCTGTAGAGCCCTCTCGGTGTAATTTTTATTAAATAATTAATTTATATTACATCATTTAAAATTAAATAATAATAAATAACATTTTATATTAAATAATAATTAATATTTATTATTAATTATAATGATAATAATAATATATTTTTTTGCCCATGGGGCTTTGGATTGACGGTGAATGGGTGCACTGTTAAGGCACTCCTTGCTATAGCCCCCCGTGTGGGTGCTTTCCTACCAAAAAAGATAATAATACTATTTTTATTCTAATATATTTATTATTATTATTATTTCTATTGTTATATATTTATTAATGGTAGATACAAATGAAGTCTTTGGCTATATCAACCACATTAATATTTTTAATGTAGTTTTGCTAATTATTGTATGTTTTTGGAGACAACTATGAGATGTTTTAGAATATTTGGTGAGATTTAGACAAATTTTATTTAAATCTTGATTTTTTATTATTTACTACTTATAGACGGTGATCATGTGCTTTGTTAAGGCACTCTTTGATGTGAAGTCACAGGTTCAATTCCCCACCCCAATCAAGGTGATATATTGGACATGATGAAGATGTAGTCCCACCAAGCTCAATATATATATATATATATATATATATATATATATATATATATATATATATATATATATATATATATAATTCTTTTAATTATAATTTTGATTTTTGAAATAAGTTAATTTTATAAAATATAAATTAAGGGTGTAGTTTAACTTATAGATGAAATGCTTTTTTCGCCATAATTCAGTGATACAATCTCAAGAAAGATTGTGATTTTTTGTTATTTAAAATACATCTTTGAATGTATAAATGGATTGAGCACCTTGAAAAACCTTGGGGCGGTTGAATTCTACATATTAAATAATTTAAACTCAAGTTGTTAAAAATCTCTTTGACCATTTCATTTATAAGTTAGACTATCCCTAAATTATATCCTTTTTGCAAAATATATATACTAATTATTTTAATTTTAATTAACTATAGTAGAAAGGGGTGAGAGATTTATGGCACATAATGATTGAGTTCAATAAGTTTTAATTAAATGAGTTCAATAGTTTTTAATTAAATCAATTGATAAAATTGATTAAAAAAATGTATTCTTAACATTGGTTATGTAAAGAAGTAAATTTATATATTTAAAATAAGAATATATATTTATAAAAGTTAATTAATTTATAATATTTTTTCAAATATTTTCAAATTAAGTTGTAAGGTTAGAATTAAATTATTATTAGTTATTAAAATATAAATATTTATATATTTTAAAAGTGTAGTTGAACATCTTTTTGTTAAGAATTCGGCAATACAATATTTAGCCATATCGTGATTTCTTGTTGTTTAAAATACAATTTTGAATGCATAAATGGATCTAGCACCCTAAAAAACTCCCTCGAAATTTGCACCTTTTTTGGTAAGTCAAGTCTTTCTATTAATTCTTAAACACATTACATCATGGAGAGATTGTCTGTAGGAGAACTAAGGCCTCATTCCTACTAGATTTGTTGGCCATCAAGTACAAGCAAAAGAACTTAGATAATAACATTACAAAACTGTGAGACCACATATCAAAGGCCCAAAAAATCCAAAACTATACAAAAATAAAAATAGAGCCCATTCGTCCATTACCCATGAATATTATTAGGATCTTCAGCAACATTACCACCCTCACCAGGGCGGTGGAAAGCGTCACGAACATGTGATTCCATGTGTGCCATGCGTCCCTCGAAGTTGTCCATCCTATCCTCAAGCCTCTTATGGCCTCTGCAAAGGGAATCCTGATGGTCAAGGATATGCCATTGGTTATGTTGAATATCATTGAGGAAATTGATGACTTCATTCTGTTCATTTTGGTGATTTTCTCCCTATTGATCAATTGTCACTTGAACTAAATGAATTTGAGCTTCAAGGGAGTGAAACGGGGGTGGCAAGTCCACTCAATTGGGGGAATCACTTAGTGGTTGATCTAATTTTATTTATTCCATGGGTGGAACCACTTGAAGTCCATCTCCTTACCCTCTTTGGCCCCCACCTCACTGTGGCCTTCCTCTTGGCACTGCATAGAGAGGCCTTGTAGAGAACTATGTGGCCCTAAGTCAAGTAACTAACCCACAACAACCCAGACCACTCTCTTGACCTATGTGTACACCCCCTTCACAAGTAGGAAGTGGTCTACCTCCCCACACCAGTTCTGCAAGACAAATAGATGGCTGGAGTTGACCCCCTCTCCTCTCTTCAGGGCAACACCAAGAACTACGTCCAACACTTGAATTATCCAAGGTCGAAAACTTCAATACCTACTCCTCTCACAAAAAGCAGAATACAATCAGCGCATAGCTCCAAATAAGGTCTCCACATAGAAACACCACCAATCCTCCACGAGGCCATGCCTCATAAGGTGACCCACAAATTTACGACCAAGGCTCCTCCGACCCTTAGTAGTTGTGAAGGACACCAACATGCAACTCGCCACTGAGAAAAGGGAGCTACATAGCCACCCAAGACAGTAACTCAATAAGAAGAGAAAGTACGCCTTCGAGGGCCACCCACCAAATAAGAATGGCCCCTTTACTGCCCACCTTGACTACCAATTAGACCACACTGACTGAGCATACCAAAAGCCTACCGCTATAGATGACGAGAGGAATTGGGTTACCTGGTAAAACGTGTGAACCTCCGCTACGTCACCCTTTGCGCTAAGAGACCCAACTTCCAAGTAGAGATCCTTGTTGAAGTTTTATGAGAACTAATTTCAGATAGCGCTTTGAACCTAGGTCCCATATTTCAATCTGAGTAACTAAGAGTGACCATACACCTCCAGAGAACAGTCTTTCACCCATGCAAGAGCTCTCCCACTGAAATAGAAATAGGCTTGGCTCTCCAAAGAGGCCCCCTGTAATCCCTGCATAGACAAATCTATCTACCGACCAACCTCTCATCTCAGAAGTCCAAAAATTGCATGCAAATGTCATTACTGATGATATTATAACCACAATTACATCGAGAAGGTTCTCTTACAGGGCTCCAGACCCTACTTTCCTAACACATCTCCATATCATATCTGCCTCATGGGAGGGGTATTAATGCCCAAGGCTTGTGTGATATTACTCGTGTCCATCACCCCAAGCAGGGGACTCGATATTTGTAAAATAAACAACTTAAACTTATGATTTTTAAAAATCAGTACCAGGTTTTGAACAAAATTGATTAGAAAAAAATGTTTGGAAAATGGGTCACTTCATCTATTATTTAGACTACACCTATTTTAAGCTCCAAGGGTTAGTTCAAGATGTCCATAAGCAAACATGAAGTTCTTTGATATTGTTGCTAGTTGTTGTTGATCATGGACTCGAATCTCTTTAATTTTCTTTGTGCGAGGCCCCATAATCAAGACCAATACTTAACCAAGTTTACCAACCACAAAATATGCTACTTAATTTACCATGATTTGATTTCAAATAAAAAAAAATATTAAGTAATAATTTTTTTATATAAAAAAGGAAAACACATAAATTTTCTAAAACGTTAAATAAATATTTAACTATTAATTTATCAACCATTTAATATATATAATTACATTTATATATATATAATAAAAAATTGAAAATTTTAATTTTACCCCATAAAACTAGCTACACACGTAATAAAGACAAAGATATAGAGCGGACCTCCTTTTTCAAAAACCGCATGACATACGTAGACGACCTCCCTTTACATAGCAGAACGTATGCAATTTTAAATGGGAGATCACGACGTACATGAATGGATTTTTATAAGCCACGTCACTTTCAAAATAAGGAAAAAGTCTACTCGAAGACAATGTGATTATTAAACTAGCAATTGCCCCAAAAGGTGCAAAGAGAGGCCGATAGAAATGTTAAATTGAAAGAATTGTATTTTGGTTCAAAATAATAAATATTATAAGGTGACGTAAAATCTGTGCACAGATGTCAAGCAGGACTATACCCAGAGGTCGAGTAGGAAACCATGCCAGATGTCTCAACGAGAATGAAAGTGTTGACGACAGTGGCTTGCCTATAATGCGTCTAGGCTCTCCCATTGATTTGTGAACATTCCATCTTACTTGCAATAGTGCACTGTATCGCTCTTATACTTGTCATTTGAATTACTTGCTCATTGACCTTTGATATTGTTCTATCTTTTTGAGCTCAGGTAAGACGTGAAGGTCTGGAACCTTCCTCGACCAGAAGGAACGAATCACAAAATTGAAGGGAAAAAAACCTGCCGATGATATGTTGCGAGAATCCATGCAAATTATGAGAATAGTTTGATGTTCATTGAAATTTATTTACATCACAAAGGGTATTAGGCAAACTTTGAATACATAGTTTAATTATTATATATATAAAAGCCCTGAACATAATTTCAGGAAATAGCATACAGAATCCATCCCTAGACAATAAACTACAGAAACTTTAAACAGCATAGTACCACGAAATTAACTTATTGCTTGCACCTGCATATGAGCTTGTACGCACACGCAAAAACACCTATTTGAATTCCTCTGCATTCGCCTTAATGTGATCGGCTGTTGTGGGCAAATCCTCGTCCAGAAATATATCCCAATGCCCATCCCATCTGATGAAAAACTCAGTATCCGTGAAATACTGCACCCTGTGCACATCAGGCGCAGGAGTATAGAGATATCCCCGGGGCCCAAATCGAAGCACTGATTCTTAGTGAAACATTCTTGTGTTCCTCCACATGTATCTGCCGGAAACATTCCAATGCTTCGCCATGAAACCCATTATGCACAAGTCCAGCAATCATAGCTGTCCATGTGACCACATCTCGATGGCGCATTTCCTCAAACACTTGGTTTGCATCCTCCACAGAACGACACCTGCAATACATATCCACAAGCACACCTCCCACAAAGACATCAAGCTCATAACCGGTCTTGATAACCTGCCCATGAATCTCCATCCCCTGTTGCAGGTCCATTAAGCTTCCGCATGCCTTCAGCATGATTGAGAACGTAAAATTATCGAGCTCCGTGCCAGATAACTTCATCTGATTATAAATCTCCATAGCCTCGGTTTCACAGAACCCATTCTTAACATAAGCTCTGAGCAAAGCATTCCACATAAACATAGTCCGCTCAGAGGCTTCATCGAATGCCGCCCGCGCATCGACAATGCTTCCACAGGCAGAATAAAGATAAACAAGCTTGGCAGCCAAGTAGGGATTCTGATGAGCCCCTGTGATTCTCATGTGGGCGTGGACCTGCTTGCCTTCTTCCAATAATTTCTGGACAGTGCAGCAATCCAGGAGTATATGGTAGATTTGGGTATCCACAGGGATTTCTCTACTGAAGTCCATCGAGTGCAGAATGCGAAGAGCTTCATCAACCAGCCTTTCTCTGCACAAAAGAACAGTGCTTGCCAAAAGCCAGGGAAGAAGAACAGCAACAACAACTGGCAGGGAAAAAGCAGTAAAAATATCTTCAATAGTGACATAAAAGAATGGGAAAAAGCAGTAAGGCAACTCAACTGATATTTGGAAAAAGCAGTCACACTTCAAATCAACGGTTAAAAGTGTGTCACCTGATCCAACGGAGCAGAGTAAAACTTCAAAGCAGTTAAAAGTGTTGACAATTGTTGATCCATACCCTTAAAAACTGATATCCATTGCCATGCATTGATGACATAATAGATAAACTTCAAGGAGCTAAGCATTTTGGTAAGATTAATTCAAATTCACTTGTAAATAACGTGATTAGGGAAATTAGTTGTACAACAAATAACCAGTAATATAAAAGGAGATCTGCCTCATTGTATGCAATGGCCCCATTTGATATAAAGATCATATTTTACATCTCCCATGCATTGTGTATTTGGTCTTTCATATTGACAAACAATACCAAGAAGAAAGAGAAGAACCAAAGATCATCCTTAGTCGGTTAAAAACAAATATTGGTATGTTAACAAAAATGATGACCCATCTAATGACAAAGAAAGAGGAATGCTCAGTAAATTTCAAGAAAGAAGGAAATTCTCATCAAGAGGATACTAAGGGTAAACAGCCTGAAACCTTCTGAATTTGAGGACTTCCTCGTTATCTTCCACCATGCTTTAAGGTGAGACAGCTATATGCAATCTTTGAAGCACCAAAGGAGACCCTCGATAGTATCATGGGAGACATTTAAAATAGTGTTGAAGGATCAGTTCTATGATATTGGATATCAAGAAGATCCATTGAATTGTGATATTTTCACAAACACAAGAAAAATTGTTCAGGACTACACCACTGAATATAAGAAATCAGCAATCTTGCTAAATCTCAAAGTAGAAGTTCCTCAAACGTTGATAAAAAATTGAGGAGAACTACATGGCTACATCAGAAAGGAATTTACCCCATTTGAAGTAAAGAACCTCAATGATGCTGGTAAGAAGGCTCTATTTATTGAGTACAAGAACAGAAAACCAGCAGTAAGTGGGGAAATGGAAAACCAAAGAAAGGTACCTAACATAAAAAATATCCTAAGCAAACGAACAGAAATAGGACTTTCACCACTGCTCAGTGAATCAAAAGACAACACCAGGAATCACTGCAATCATTGCAGTGTTGATTTATGGGCACACTGAGAAATAATGCTGGAAATTACACCTGAAATTACATCCTACAATTTGGAAGAAAACATCTACGAGAATGTTGAGGGACAAAACTGGAAAGTTTCCAGAAGAGAATATAGCTTATATGAGTGCAGAAACCACCAACTAAAGAGGACACATTATTTAATCCATTGTCACATATTTAAAGGCATATGTCACCTTTTGAGGTGTTTTGGGATAAGGACACAATGTTGAGGTCTTCTCTATAGATTTAGAGGCTAGCTCTTTCCTTATGGAGATGACAAGTGGCATTGTGGGCCTATTTTATTCACTCAAAGGGAAAAAAGGAGGATACCAGGGTCTTTTGTAACGAAATATTATTTTATTAATCAGGTTTTAATTTGAATGTTATAAATAGAAAAGAGGATTCACTTGCTAAAGTCACGGTTGGAGTTGTGGCAGTTCCTCTACAAGCTTAGTTGAAAAACATTTGGGAGAATGCAATTAAGGGGCAAATTCAATGTGAGGTTTTCGCTCTATGTTTCTCTTTTATCGATGACAAGGTTTTTTGCAAGGATTGCCATTGTTTTTCCAACTGATATAAGCTTTGAAGAAGGTCAGTCTTGCTCCAATAAGAGGACGTTAGGGTTTAGGTTTTGCTAATGGAAAATATCTTAAATACTGGCAATAATTCTAGACCTTGCTTTAGCATATCACAGCACTTGCACTTGCAACGATTATATCAGATCCGATTTAATATTGCTAAAAAAGGAATGGATGTTTTTACTTTGAGACGAATTACAAGGAGTGGGCCAAATGACTTCATTCAAAATTTTCAGTCGACAGTTTAATGGTTGGAATATTTTCTTAAGGCTATACTATTTAAGGGCAGATTCAGTTTAAGGCAGAATCAAGAGAGTAATACTTCACTTGGAATTATTTGTATAGCATTTTAGATTTTTTTGTTTTCATTCATTTGCAATCACTATTTCTTATGATAACACTGATATATGCCATACTTTGAAATATTATCTCATTGCTTATATTGTGATCATACACACGTACTAAGACAACGTTTCAAATTGATAACCACAACTGCTTACAACCTAACACTTTGATAAGCGCTATTTGAGCGTGTCAATACCCACTGGTTCTAGAGATATTGGATATGACTCAAATTCGCTGCATTTTTGTGAATAAGATCACTCTCTTAAGGAGTAATACGTGAAGCAAAAATGATTTATCACAAAATCTGAATAACATTATGCTTATGGTCTTCAGTTGCAATTTTTGAATGGTATTTAAAATTGGACTTTATGGATTACTTGTTGCAATTTCCATACGTGAATGGTCTCTATCTAAACAGGGGTTTTAGATTCAGCATTACCTTGTGACTCGAATCAATCTAATTTTGTAACAAATTAAGCATCACTTGGGATGCTTCACACTTGTTCTCAACATTAATCTACATTTTGTAATCATTTAAGCATCACTTTGGGATTACTTCACACTTGTTCTCAACATTAATCTACTTGTTTGTAACCATTTAAGCATTCACTTCGGGGTATTTCACACTTGATCTCAACATTAGTAATAGCATAAAAAGGATAATGTGACATTCACTTCTCCTTTTGGGATTAATTCAACAATTTACTTGCAAATTCTCACATCTTTGACGAATGAATCGATTTGATTGAGTTAAGCATAAGAGTAGTCAATTCATGCTAGTATTTCCAATTTCTCTCCCAACAATCTAAGTTTAAATTGATCATGCGGATTCCCCCTGGGATAGGTAGTCTCCTTGGTCGGGCAAGGCCACCAAGGTGACAGTAAGTGGCTTGGCTATTATGCGTCTAGGCTCTCCCATTGAGGTTAGGACTTTTCCTCCTAGGTGATAATTTGAGTGGTAACAGTGAGTTTGGGTGATATTTATGAGTTAAACTTTAAAGAATAAGTCGGGATTGATTCAGATTCAGCTGATTAGACTCTGTTTCCTCTTAAAACATAGTTAAACTCCCGACTCCACTTGGACTGTGAAGAGTCTGATAACACTGCCAAGAAGCTTCGTATGGCATAAATTGCAGAGCAGTAAAGGCATTAGTGGACTGAGAAGAAAATGTCATACATATCAACTTGGTTAATAATTTACTCAGTCCATCTATATTTATGAAGCACATCTATAATAATTGAAAAGCCACTGACCTTGAAGAAGAGGGGATGGTTGAGGTTCTGTTCCTCCATCTGTTTGAGGACTGCAAGCCAATCTACTCTTTTGGGCTTCATTATTCTCATCCAATTCATGATTAATTCAGATGGATCATCCTCTTCTAATAAACAAATTATATGTTTCATCAAGGCCTTGCTCCTTCCAGAAAACTTTGGAGGCAGAGCTTCTATGAGCCTTTTTTGCGCCTTATCCAATCCATTGTCGTCTACATCATCCCACCTCAATCCCTTGCCCTTTACTTGTTGGTTGTCTTTATCTCCCCCAACATCAGAATCTGATTCGTCCTCTGCATCTTCAACCTCAACTTCATAATACTTTTCTTCTTCGGTTGTCGCTGTTGCTGTCGTTAATGGGTGTCCGGGGCAACAAGGTCGGAGTGCAGAGAATCGAGAATGTAATATTCTGGGAGGCCCTCCAATAGACCACTGTGAAGAAACAATGACCTTGCATTGAGAAAAATCTGCATTTATTCTTTTTCTTCTTGTGCTGGAGAAGATGATGGAAGGCAAGGAAGAGTGTGGCGGGTGTGTAAGAACTCGTTTGGGACAAAATGCGTGTGTTTGAGGAAAAAAAATTGCTTCCATTAATACAGTGATGTACATGAAACAAGCAGTTTATTTGTGCCACATTGAGACATAAACCTTGCACCAAGCAAAATGAAATTGTGCCGCCTAGCGTTGCACTTACAACCCACTGTTCTAACTCTAACTTCCTGGAAAATTTGCTTCGGAACTTCGATGCTCCTCTCTTATCCGTGTAATTCCCTGCCAGCCTCAGTAAATTACCCAATCTTGAGCTCTATTTTCTTTTCAAAGACGTGGTTCCATGGTCAGAAGACCATGTGCCGGCTTCAAGGTCGAAAGTTGTTACCGAACTTCTTTCCTTTCAGAACAGCAGGGAATGGGATTGGGATACCAGACCTTGTACACTGAATACACCTCGTCATGACAGTCTTGACGAGAGGACTGAGATTCTTATCCACCACGGATCTTTTTGTTTCGACGAAACGCCCGCGATCCCCATGGACTGATCCTGCAGATCGCACTCCCCTCCTTGGTCACAGATTGGACAATCCAGCGGATGATTCATCAACAGAAACTCCATCACCCCTTCCCTTGCCTTTTTCGCCATCGGAGTATCAGTCTTTATCTTCATGCCTGACATTTAAACCCCAAAATCAGCATCCTTCAAATTCATATCCTCCGGCAGCATTTAATAGCTTGGGGATTGGAGGAAACCAAAGGGAAAAGGGCGAAAGCAATAAATTACCAGGAAGCGCAGGCATGGCGCAAGATGCCACGGGCTTGGGACTCTTCTCGACCTCGACGAGACACATACGACAATTTCCGGCGATAGAGAGGCGGGAATGATAGCAGAAGCGAGGGATATCGACCCCCGCTAGGCGCCCATAACAAAAATGCCTACCATTCCGCCTGAAGGATGAAGACCATAACAGAAATGCTTACCATTTCGCTGAAGGACGAAAACCATAACAAAAATGCCTACCATTTCGTCTGAAGGATGAAGACCATGACGAATATCTTGAAAATGCGCACAGATGTCAGTGGAAAGCAGAGCTTGTTCTCTGAAATTGCTGAGAATAAACAGAAATTGCATGACACATATGAACAATTTCCCGTTGAATGTGGACGCCAGGTGTCAACGTCAGAAACAAAAGGACGACGAAAGTCTCTTTCAAAGGAAGGCCTATTGGCCTAATTATCGATAGCATGTTAACCTTTCAAATATCAGCATATAAATCCTCGTCAGTTTTCCATGTAGGTTGGAAAAGATAGTTGAGCTATAACTATAATGATGGTTGTGGTGTTTAATATTAAATTTCAATTTTGATTATATTTTAGGTATATATGAAAGATATCATAAATAACACAAATTTTTAATCATTAAATGTTCACAAATATTTATTTTTATCAAGGGTTTATAATTTTTTATAATATATTAAATTATATTATTATTAAATTAATTTTAAGTTTTTTTTTGTTTTTTATTTATTTAATATATTAAATTATATACAAAAATTTTTAATCATTAAATGTTGACATATATTTATTTTTATTAAGGGTTTAAATTTTTTTATAATATATTAAATTATATTATTATTAAATTAATTTTAAGTTGTTGTTGTTGTTGTTTTTTTTTTTTTTTTTTTTTTTTTTAATGTTTATAATTTTCTATAATATATTAAATTGTATTATTATTAAATTAATTTTAGGTTTTTTATTATTTTATGTTTTATTGTAATTATAAAATTATAATTTTAATGAAAATCAATTATAGTAAAACATGGTCAAGCATGTTTATTTTAGGGTTTATAATATTTATCCTAGAATGTATATACTTTGGATTTATAATATTAATCTCTTGGGTTTAATATTATTCCCTTGGGTTTTTAATATTAATCCCTTGAGAGGTTGACGGCTCACGGGCTCTGCTAGGGTTCTGTGAACACCTGCACACGGCGCCGACAACAGAGTAGAACACTCAGGCTCAGACTCTGAGCAAGCTGCAGCTTTCTGTCCTGAAGCTCATACGAGACAAGAATGGAGCAGCCCCAGGGGGGGGCGACGGAGCCCTCCCCACCGCAGTCAAATTCTGAACACCAAGTAATCTTCGGATCAGTGAACGAAGAAATCCTGAACAGAGGGAAAAACCCTCAATCTGATCTCAACGATGACAATAACCGCAAAGAAAACAATGGCACATCGCAAGAAGAAAACGATATACCTGGAGAACAGCCGCAAATCACCTCTAGTACCTGCCGACCAGCGGCTAAGGTCAGACCCAGAATCGAGCTGCCTGGAGACAAGATCGATGATAGAATACAGTTCATGACGGACCATGCCCTGATTGGCAAGTTCATCGGCTTCTGGCCAACTGAACGGGCCCTAAAGGGATGGATAGCTGCTAAATGGAAACCCAAAGGGGATGTAACGCTACAACTAGGGCCGAAAGGATTCTTCACTGCGATTTTCTATTGTACGGAGGATAAACACAGGATTCTAGTCGGAGGACCCTATTTTTTCAACTCGGCTGGATTATACTTACGCGACTGGATCCCCAAATTCATCCCGGACAAAGAAGACTTATCATGGGCTCCTGTTTGGATCAGATTGTATTCGCTCCCGGACGAATACTGGGGGGAGGAGCTCCTCAAAAGAATCGGCAATGGGATCGGCGAATTTATCAAAGTCGCGGAGGAAACCCTATCTCGTAAGTATACCTCCTATGCTCGGATTTGTGTTTTTATTCGCCTTAATGAGCCTCTCCCTGAGTCTGTTGAGCTTGCTCATCGGGACGAAGAGTGGATCCAGCCCCTCGACTACGAGCATGTCCCGTTCCGATGCAGGAAATGTCATGCCCTAGGTCATCTCTTCAGGGACTGCCCTCTGAACAATCATTCTAACCCTTCTGATCCCTCAGGCTCCTCAGCTCAGGATGGCTTCACTAAAGTCTCCAGCCGGAAACGTGCGCACAAAAAGCCCTCTAATGGTCCCAAACCCCAGCCCCGCAAGCCGCATGGCCCAGTAACCAAGAACAGCTTCGGCATTCTTGGTCAATCCTCTGACGATCCCCCCTCTAGTAAGGAGACCGCTCAAGATCTTCCCTCCTCATCCTCCCCTCCCCTTTCCTCCTTCTCCCCTCCCAAATCCTCCGCCCCCCTATCCAACCCCATCATTCTGCAAAAGGATCAGACCAGCTCGGATGATAAACTCCACAATATGGAGGTGGATGGCAAAAATGACATTTCCCAGAATCTTGACCCAGACAACGAAGACAGCAATCAAGTGCAGATAATGGACGAGGAACCGGAAAGCATAGACTTGCACGGTCTTGATCTCTTAGAAATGGAGGCCGCATGCAGAAGGAAAGCATATGACGCCATCCCCGAGTTTCAACTCGACAAACTCGAACTGGTCATCTCTCGAGCCTATTACCAAAACCAACTAGGAATTCAGCCAGGTAGCCAATGGGACAGTACTCAGCGACACAAAGACTCAAAAAAAAGAGGAAGAAAGACAGATTTGCAAAGGACGATGGAAATTGGGAAAATCTTAGTTGATTCTGGTCGCTACGCCAAATTGACTAAGTATTTCAAGCCCTCTACCAGTAGTTAATCATGAAACTTATATCATGGAATATAAGAGGGCTTAACAGCCCTGGAAAACTCAGGATGTTGAAAAATTTGGTAAAGATGGAAAAGCCCCAAATTTGCTTTATCCAGGAGACTAAATGCAACAGCACTATGTTAGACAGTTTTTTTTTAAAAGCCTGGCCAGGATGCAGAACTGTAGCGGTTGATGCTTGTGGAGCCTCAGGCGGTTTGGCTATAGCCTGGAACACTCAAGCAGTCGCCCTTACTGACTTTCAAGCGACGCATCATTTGATTCAGGCCACCTTTCACATTTTGGGGACAAACATTCACGGCAACCTGTCAAATGTCTACTTCCCGCAAGACACCAGCAGCAAGATAGAGCTTTTGGACACTATTGAGGTACTCAGCAACAGTAGGAATTTCCCGCTTTGGATAACGGCAGGGGACTTCAACATGATCACAAAAACAGAAGAAAAGATGGGAGGAAGAAGTAGATTGGAGCCTGAGGTTGGTCGATTCAAAGAATTCATAAACTCGGCCTCCCTCATTGACATGCCGTTCTGCAATGGCACCTTCACTTGGAGCAATCGCAGGGCAGGCAAGCATCAAATCGCCTCCAAGCTGGATCGATTCCTCCTTTCGGACAATGCGGTTCACATCGGAGGGGATTTCTCTGCATCAATTCTGGCTCATTCCGGATCAGACCATTGGCCAATAGCTCTTCAATGGCGAAGACCCGGCAACACAACCAAAAAACCTTTCAAGTTTGAGGGATTCTGGCTCACTCATCCCAACTTCAAAGCGTTTGTCAAGAACATCTGGACCTCATTCATCCCCCCAGAAGGAGCTAAAATGTACCAATTTCAGAAGAAATTAACTTTCCTCAAGAGCCATCTGAAACGATGGAATAAAGAAACCTTTGGCAACATCTTCGAGGACAAGAAAAAGCTACTACAGGACCTGGATAACCTTCACCAGCAGATCATCACAGAGGGACACACGGAGGAAACGTTGGAAAAGGAACGCCATATTCACAACCTATTAAACGAAAGAGAAAAGCAGGAAGAAATCTATTGGAGGCAAAAGTCAAGAGTTCGATGGTTGAAGGAAGGGGAGCGTAATACCAAATTCTTTCATAGAACCACAGTACAACGGAGAATGACCAATAACATCCCCTTCATTCAAAATCGCGCAGGAGACAAGGTAGAAACGCATGAAGGGATTGAAGACGAGCTCCTCAATCACTTCCAAGAAGTTCATCAAGAGCAGGGTGAAGATAGGCAACAAGCCATAAATAAAATCACCAGCAATATTCCAAAAACTATCACAGAGGAACAAAATGAACACTTAATGCGCCCCATCAGCTTAGAGGAGGTGGATGATGCCATGAAACAACTCAAAGAGGGCAAAGCTCCCGGTCCCGATGGGTTCACAACGACTTTCTTTCATGCCTTCTGGGATATGCTAAAAGAGGAAGTCTGGCAAATAGTAGAAGAATCCAGAGCAACACGATGGCTTCTCCCATCTCTTAATGCTACCTTCATAGCACTCATTCCCAAGGAGGCAGAATCCATCACTCCAGACAAATTCCGTCCCATTGCACTTTGCAATGTCATTTACAAAGTTATTTCAAAGGTCATAGCTAATCGGCTCAAACCGCTTCTGCCAGCACTAATATCCAAGGAGCAATCAGGCTACGTAGAGGGGAGACACATAATGGACGGTATCCTGCTCTCGCACGAAATTATCCACTCTCTCAAGAACTCTAAGCAAGCAGGTATGCTCCTTAAGCTAGATCTCTCAAAAGCATTTGACAAACTGAACTGGCACTATATTCATCATATGCTAAAAGCCTTTGGTTTTTGTCCTTCGTGGATTCGATGGATCCTGAACATGATTAACTCCACTCATTTCTCCATTTTGATCAACGGCTTTCCTTCCCGCTCGTTCAATCCCTCCAGGGGTATCCGGCAAGGAGACCCCCTTTCTCCCTTTCTTTTCGTCCTAATGGCCGAGGGGCTTGGAAGGCACATCAAGCAAGCTCTTAACCTGAGGAAAATTAAAGGCATCTCTGTGCACAACTCCCCTGCCCTGTCCCATCAGCAATTCGTCGATGACACTATGCTGTTTGGTTACCCCTCGGCTCAAGAAGCTCGTCGACTCAAAGGTCTCCTCCAGGACTTCTCTCTGGCGTCTGGCATGTCTATCAATTGCTCCAAATCGCAAATCTTTTTTTTCCACACCCCCCCGTCTGTCAAGACTGCTGTCTCCCGCATTTTAGGCTTCTCCTCTGCCTCTCTTCCCTCCAAGTATTTAGGAGCCCCCCTCACTGCATCTGCTATCAAGAACCCTGCTTGGCGCTCCCTTCTGGACAAAATTGAAAGTCGCCTCAATCTCTGGACTCACAGGTCGCTCAATCTCGCCAGTCGAATGGTGCTCATCAAATCAATTCTGCAAGCCATGCCTCTTTACTTGTTTTCTTCTTTGGCTGCACCAAAATGGGTTTTAAAAAGTCTCAGAAACATGCAGAGAAATTTCTTATGGAGCAGCACGGCCACCAATCGAAAATGGGCCTTGGTCAGATGGACAAAAGTCTGCATGCCCAGGGACAAAGGAGGAATTGGGCTAAGAGACCCTGAACACAGCAATGCCATCATGAATGCCAAAATCTGGTGGCAGTGGCTCACCAACCCAGAAAAACTTTGGGGAACGATTTGGACAGCGAAATATGCAGACAATAGACCCCAAGAGGAACTCATAAGGTTCACTCCCACTGAAAAAGGCTCT
Source organism: Pinus tabuliformis (assembly GCA_031772625.1). NCBI lineage: Eukaryota > Viridiplantae > Streptophyta > Pinopsida > Pinales > Pinaceae > Pinus > Pinus tabuliformis. The sequence continues at coordinate 751,878,369 of CM062811.1, forward strand.
TTGATATGGAATGCTGCAAAGCAACACCATCACATTATACAACAGCATAGCTTCTGGGAAATCAGAAATGGTTGCAGTGCAAGATTTTGGACGGATGCCTGGAATCAAATGCCAAAACTCACAAACATTCTACACCCCACACTGACACCGACGAGGCAGGAACAACTTCAGGAAAAGGTCCAATCTTACTGGCAACCAGAGCTTGAAGAAGGTTTCAGGAAATGGAAAACCAGCAGCCAAACCCTTAACAGCGACGAGGATAGAATATGTCAGGAGCTAGACAAGGAACTAGGGAAAAGAAGAATAAGACAGAACAATGGCGAGGACATTCTCCGATGGGGATACCTACCTAAAGGAACTTACACCACTGCTGAAGCCTATAAAACTCTTTGTAACTTCGCCGCTAATCCCGACCCTCTATGGAAAAAAATTTGGGAACTTGGTCCTTGGCCAAAAATCTCCTACTTCCTCTGGCTGATAGGGCACAAAAAGATTCTCACTTGGGAAAATCTCAGAAAGCGCAACTTCCATGGCCCCTCGATCTGCCACAATTGTCTAAAGGATGAGGAAACCCTCCAGCATCTTCTGAACACCTGCCCTTTTGCCAAGCTTCTCTGGAACAGGGTCAGCTTCAGATGTCAACGACAGTGCATAATGGAGGACGATATTATTATTTCCTTAAGGTTATGGCCCAAGCAACCTTATCAAAGCTCTCTTCTCAATCATCTATGGCGTATCATCCCAGGGATAGTTCTTTGGAACATTTGGAAGGAACGAAATCAACGTATCTTCAAGAACAAAAAATCGACGCCAGAAATAATATGGGGCAAAATCCAAGGAAACATTCAAGAAACCATGGCACTCCAAAGCTGGACCAAAGAAGACAGACCAACTGAGGACAGTGAGCAGAACATTCTGAGAAATTGGCAGCTGCAGATACCTCAAGATCCCCAAAATAGCAACCTCCACCATAGCAGCAGCAATAAAAAAGACTGTCACTGGATTGCTCCTCCTGAAAACTCATACAAGCTGAACTTCGATGGAGCCTCCAAAGGTAACCCAGGGGCTGCAGGGTTTGGAGGCATCATTAGAAACCATGAGGGCTCCCCTCTTCAAATCTACCTAGGAAGTATAGGCTGGGATACCAACAATTCAGCAGAGTTGGAGGGGCTCTGGCAGGGCCTTCAAATTGCCTGGAACCTTAATCTCCTACCCTTAATAGTTGAAGGGGACTCCCAAATTCTCATAAACATGGTAACCCGTATTCATAATGGTTCACAAGCTAGGAAAATTGCACCCAGCTGGAGACTTGAGGCAAGATTAAATGATATTGCGCACAGGATTGATAATGCAAGGGCTATCTCCTTCAATCACACCCGACGAGAAGGAAACAAAGTTGCAGACCTCCTGGCCAACATAGGGGTTGAGACCAGCACCCCTCTAATCTCAGGCAACACAAACATCATTTCCAACAGGCAGCAGCTCCACAAGTGTGAAAGCTTAATTCAAGAGGAGGCTGCTGTCCCGGATGCGGGTGCCACCGTGCATGACCTGGTAAGGCCACTTGCCACGGTCGACAGGACACGCGACGGACGGAGAGCATTAAGGCTCCTCGCCGCCACCTCCCATCGACCTGCAATGCAGCATTCGAGCCTTAATGAAGGCGCAGGTTTCACAGCGAAGGCGGATGGCCGCATTCAATGCGGGGACATTCCGACGGAATGCAGAGGTCGTTAAATATGTTGATTTGGAAGCGGACGAAGCCCACAGCGATGGTGTTCTTGCTCTGTGTCCTGAGAGTTCTGGAGTCTTTGTGGAATTGGGGGAGACTGGTCGACTGCTGGTCCTCCCTGGTTCATGCCTACAGTCTTTTGTCTGTCATAGTGAGCCGAATTGGGAGAAAGCTTCGTCTGAGGAAGTGGAATTTGGGAACATGGTGCGTAAAAGAATGCCATGCCGTCGGGGCAGAGGCTCAGGGAGAGCCAGATCCGCTCGCGGGCCTGCAGCTGACCAACACCACCATTGTTGTTGTATTTACTGCCACCGACGAGGAGGAGCACCTCAGGTGCAGGCGAGTCAAGTTGTGGAAGCTGGAGGGTCCAACAATGGCGAGCAAACTCTACCAGCATTCGGCTCTGTCATCTTCTCGCTGCGCAATCCCAGAGAAAATCTGGGCATCAATGCTCATATTTCAGTGTTGTTTACCAGAATACCGGACGAATTTGAAGAAGGCATGCCTCGGCCACCTGCAATGGAGCACCCCGCGGTCACTGAAGAGAGACTCCACCCGGAGCGAGAGGAAAATCTGCCTCAGGCTATGGAGGCAGAGTGTAGGCTCGTGGATAAAGGCAAAAGGCCTGTGGGGGAGGCCTCAAGCTCAAGGGAGGCGGAATTGCGGGAGAGCGAACCTGTGCTGCCGGCTTTCATGGACGGCCTACCAGAAGGACATGGCTGGGCGTGGATTCGGGAAGCTAAACCAGGGGAGGGCAAGCCCGGGGATGACGAGAGAGAGGGCTAAGCCCAGATGGCTCTCATGCATGAAGACTGGACGCGTGTGGGATCGTGGTCGGTTCTCTCTCCTGCTGTCTTTAGTCGTTCTAGTTTGTTTTTTTCTGTTATATGTTGGTCGTTCTCGGTCATATGAATCATCTGCTGTTTCTGGGTCACTCTTCCGTTATGGAATGGAGTTTTGTTTGGCTTGGGCTATCTCCACAAGCCCTGGTTCTATGTGACAATCTCTGCCCCTGCGAGGGCTTTACAGAGATGGTTTTTGTCTTTTTGTTGGAGGTTTTAGGGAGCAATCTAGGTATCTTCAGGTGGGTTTCTCAGAAATGTAATGGGTTGGGGGACTATGCTACAGCTGCCATGGGGCAGCAAGACATACTGCATGTAATTTTCCGCTGTAAATATTAATACAAAGTAGGTAATGTTGCTTAGAAAAAAAAAAAATATTAATCCCTTGAGATTATTATTCCCTTGGGTCCTCATCCCCCACATCCACAAGCTTTTCAATCAAGCGATCAAACAAGGGTTCCCTAAACCATGCACTTAGAGCCTCATTATCCATATTTTAAAAAGTGGGGATACAAATAACCCATCTAATTATCAGACAATTATGATCGCCCCTCTCTTAGCCAAGTTATATGGTATTATTTTGGAAAAGAAGTTGAGCATATGACTTGAAAGTGAAGGTAAGCGGGCTAAAGGCCGAGCGGGTTTTAGAAGGCAACACTCAACAACGGACAACCTCGTTACACTTAGGATCATTGTGGAGGAATGCGGCAATGATAAATCCAATCTCTTTTGTTGCTTTGTGGACTTTAGAAAGGCTTCCGATACGGTCCCTAGAAATAACCTATGGAATAGATTAGAAGAGCTAAAGGTTCCTTTCGAGTTGAGAGCTGTCACTATAAGGTTATACGAGAATGTAATTGCCAAGTTAAAGAGCAATGAGGGGTGGTTGAAAGATATTAAGTGTAATATCAGAGTTAAACAAGGTTGCCCCCTCTCCCCTACCCTATTTGGAATTTACATCGACAAGCTAGAAGGTTGTTTAGAGGAAGCAGGTTGTGCTGGCACGATCTTAGCTGGGATAGTCATCATCCTTCTTCTCTATGATGACGATATTGTTCTTCTTGCAAGGTGCCCATCTGATCTTGATAAGCAACTTAGACTTCTTAAAGATTTCTGCTCTACCATGGACATGACTGTTAACACTAACAAAACAAAAGTTATGATTATCAAATCCAAGAAGGACACTTATGACAATAGTAAATTGGAGGAAGTGTCTTCTTCTTCTTCTTCTTCTTCCCTTTTTTTTTTTTTTTTTTTTTTTTTTTTTTTTTCTGAATTTGTCTACTCCTATATTGATACAAAATAATTTTACAAAGAGGCCACTGCCTCGAGAAGTCTAGCCCAGAAAAGCGGCATGCTCACATAGCAAAGCTGAACACTGACCAACAAGACATGCTGAGGATCAACCTGAATGACTGCTAGGAACATAACCATGACTAGTACATAGGAACAGAAAGACACCATTATTGTACTTGGAACTAAAGACTGAACAGAGGTAATTCAGCAACCAAAACAAGATAACTAGGCCTAGGCAAGAAAACAGAGAAGCGCTGCCCAATACAAAACTGTGGTCAGACCTCAAAACCAGTTGTGCCCGAAATCGGGACCAAAAAATACAGTCTAGAGGAATGCCGCTCATGCAGGGGAAACTGGCAATTAGATTTTGGAATAAAGGACTGAGCATGGGAATTGGTAAGCATATCATGGCAGTAAGATAGGTGAAAAATGAGCGCCCTCAAGCCACAATGAAACCAAAAAACCATTGGACGCAGACTTGATTAAGCTTCATGAGAGGTAGAGGGTTTCTCTTCGATGATGTGGCACCCATAATTGTAGTCGTCTTCGTCCTCAGAGGGATGGCCCTCTTTGCTTGAATAACCACCTCCAGTAGGGACGCTCGGACCAGCCTGATTATCCATGACCTGGGTTGCAATGCACTTACTCGGACCCGGTGCCTGACTCTGCTTGTGATCCATCTGAGTGGTACCATGCTTATCTTCCGCCTTCGTTTCTGGAATCACCCCAGGGGTAATAGCTACCTGACAAGAAGTAACCTCGTGAAGCTCAATGGAGACCGAGGCTATGAAGGAGAGATTACCATGAGTACAGGGGAACTGGAGTCGAGCTGTATTAGTAGGAGAATTGAGAGAGCCCGCTGCCGTATTAAGCTGCCCACGACCTTGTCCACGTCCATGCCTGGTAGCAGGATAGCTGTCCGAGTAGAAGTCCGAGCAAAAAGTCGAGGAATCCATCGTGGAGGAGGAGGCCTGGTGGACAGCTTGCCCCCGGGAGCTTCCCCTCCTGCTACTCATTCTCTGGCGAGGTCTGGGCATATTGGGAGTAACAGTAGGTTCAAAACGAGCTGCAAAGCTGAGGAGGCCGAAAGGGACCAAAATTAGCTTGGCTTCAACACACAGATGGGCAGTGGGAAGGATAGAGGACGAGCAACTAATGAGATTGTAGAAAGGGCAGAGAGACGCCTGAAGCCCCGACCAAAAAACCACCAAGCGAGCCAGAGCCCAACTTATCCCAGGGCTGGTTCGAGAGCGAATCTCTGCAATAGCAAAGGAGTGACGCGAGCATAGAGGAGGAGCGCAAATGAAACAAGCTGAGGGCGCCATAATAAGAAAAAGAATAGGCCGGAGAGGAGGGACATGTTGCATTAATGCAGCCTTGAAGTTGATATCAAAGGAATTAGAGACCAACTTTGCGCGAGGCCGAGTGGCGGTGGTGATAAGCCACGTGCCCACCGAATTGGCTACTTATGTACCTGTTAGACATTTAAACACTTGGATCCGAGAGAGGAAGTGTCTTCTTACAAGTACCTTGGAATTGATATTTATCACAAGCTCAACTGGAACTATAGCATTGAGAAAAGGATTAATGGGAGGTGGAAAGCTTATTTTGGTCTTGAAAATAATTATAAAATGGAAAACCTTGTAATGTGGGATAGAAAGAAGTTCCTCTTTAAAACTTTAGTCACTCCTGTTATCTTATATGGATGTGAGGTTTGGGGCTCTAGAGAATCCTGGAGAAATATTGAGCAAATCCAAAAGTGTTTTATAATGTATAACCTCAAAATTAAAAGCAATACACCCTATCCTATTCTCCTTATAGAAGTGGGTCTTTCCCCTATCAAGAGCCTAGCTATGACTAGGTTTATGTTGTACAAGCACAAACTCAATAACATAGGAGACCATAGACTTCCTAAGCTAGCTTTAAATTCCATTCAAAACCACCTAAGGCTCAAATGAGGTTCATATAAAGACACAAGGGCCTGGTTAAACCATTGGGAGATCGACGAGAATGTTGCATTGCAAAACATTAATAACATTAAAAATATTGTTACTTCTAAGTTCAAAGAAAAAATGTGGTGTGAGAAAGATTTAGCAGCTACAAGAAAATTAAGATATTATAAGGAGGTCATCAACCCCACCCTAGAAGATCAAAAGTATCTCTCTGTTTTAACTAGCTCAAAGAAGAAAATTAATATAGCCAAGATTAGAACGAACTCTCATGAGCTCCATAGTGAAAAGGGTCATTGGGCAATTCCTAAAACACCATGGATGGAAAGGATCTTCCATCTCTGTGAGAATATGAACATGGCGGATGAAAATCACTTCCTCTTAGAGTGCCCCACATACAACAACATTAGATCTCAGTTTCATAAAATTTGTTACAATACTCACATTCCTAGCCTTTTACGATGTCAAAATTATAGCGAGCTCGGGAGTCTTCTCTCCAAGCTTTTTGAGCATAGGAATAAAATCTTAAATCAAACTAAATAATTTGTTTTTGTAGGTCCGAAAGACCAAAGTTTGGTCTTGAGTGGACTTTAACCATCATCTTCACCATCATCAATATAAGTCCCTTCGGTTTATTAATCTAAGTGTTCATATTCCTAAGGTATAATAATATTCATAAAGTTTTTAATATTATTATAAACCCTATGAATAATATTATTATAAAATTTATCAACCTTAGTGTTTATAATATTATTATTAATTATTAGGAATTTGAATAAATTATTATTATTATTTACTAATTAACTATTATTAAATAATTAATTATTATTAAATAATAATAATAATATCTGTATTCAAGCTTGTGTGATCCATAATGAATTAAGCAAAGTCTTTCGTTAGAAATCACATAAGAGAAATTTTTGGCCGACGCGTTTCGAAAGTGTGGTTCATCATCAGGACCAGATGAAGAGGCACACCATGGCAAAGGCTTAAATATAGAGCAATGTAGAGACATAATTTCAAATAACGACTATATTAAATGGATAGTTTTTGAAAAAAATATATTTAAATAATGATATTATTTCATTAATTTATTAAAAATATTAATAGGTAACGACTATATTAAACGACTAGTTTTTGAAAAATAATATTTAAATTAATTTATTAAAACCAAATATTACTAGTTTTGGAAAAATAATATTTAAATTAATTTATTAAAACCAAATATTACTAGTTTAAAAAAAATAATATTTAAATTGTGATATTAGTTTATTATTTTATTAAAAATAAATATTAATAAGTAACTGCTATATTAAATATCTAGTTTTTGAGAAACATTTATTACATTAATATTTTTTAATTAATTAATATTATTAGTAAATAATTAATTTATATTACATATTTTAAAATTAATCAGTAATAAATAATATTAGATATTAAATAATAATTAATATAAATTAATATTTATTATTAATTATAATGATAATAAAAATAATTCTATTCTAATATATTTATTATTGTTGTTGTTGTTGTTGTTATATATTTATTAATGGTAGATACAAATGAAGCCTTCCGTTAGATTAATCACATTAATATTTTTAATGTGGTTGTGTTAGTTATTATATGTTTTGGAGTCAACTATGAGATGTGCTAGAATTTTTGGTGAGATTTAGCTAAATAGATTTTAATTTTTTATTATTTACTACTTATAAAATTATATTTATATATAATTGATTTTAAAATTAAATTATTCTTTTAATTATAATTTTGATTTTTGAAATAAGTTATTTTTATAAAATATAAATTAAGGGTGTAGTTTAGCTTATAGATGAAATGTATTTTCCGTTATAATTTGGTGATGCAATTTCAAGTAAGAGATTGTGATTTTTTGTTGTTTAAAATACATTTTTGAATGTATAAATGGATTCAATACCTTAAAAAACCTTGGTGCACTTGAAACATATTATATAATTTAAACTCAAATTGTTAAATAATTAAATTAAGCAGAAAAATGTTCAGAAAAAAGACCATTTCATTTAAAAGTTAAAGGACGCCTAAATTAAATCCTTTTTGCAAAATATATATACTAATTATTTTAATTTTAATTAACCATAGTAGAAAGGGGTGAGAGATTTATGGCACATAATGGTTGAGTTTAATATGTTTTTATTAAATGAGTTCAAAAAGTTTTATTAAATCAATGGATAAAATTGATAAAAAAGGTATTTTTTAACCTTGGTTATGTAGAGAAGTAAATTTATATATTTATAAAAGTTAATTAATTTATAATATTTTTTAAAAATATTTTTAAATTAAGTTGTAATGTTAAAACTAAATTATCATTAGTTATTAAAATATAAATATTTATATATTTTAAAGGTGTAGTTGAATTAATAAACTAAATAGTTTTTTGGTAAGAATTCGGCAATACAATTTTTAGCCACATCTTGATTTCTTATTGTTTAAAATGCAATTTTGAATGCATAAATGGGTCTAGCACCCTAAAAAACCTCCTCAATATTTGCATTTTTTTTTTTTGTAATTCAAGCCTTTCTATTAATTCTTAAACACATTACATTATATAGAGATCGTCTACGAGAGAACTAAGGCCTCACTCTTATCAGATCTGTTGGCCATCAAGTACAAGCAAAAGAGCTTAGATAATAACATTACAAAACTATGAGACCACATATCAAAGGCCCAAAAAACCCAGGACTATACAAAAGCCAAAATATAGCCCACTCGCCTCATTACCCATGAACATTATTAGGATCCTGAGCAGCATTACCACCCTCACTGGGGTGGTGGAAAACGTCACGAAGATGTGATTCCATGTGTGCCATGTGTCCCTCAAAGTTGTCCATCTTGTCCTGAAGCCTCCTATGGCATCTGCAAAGGGAATTGTGATGGTCAAGGATATGCCATTGGTTATGTTGAATATCATTGAGGAAACTGATGACTTCATTCTAGTCATTTTGGTGATCTTGTCCCTATTGATCAATTGCCGCTTGAACTAAACTAATTTGAGCTTTGAGGGAGTCAAACGATGGAGGCAAGTCCACTCAATTGGGGGAATCACCTAGCAGTTGATCTAATTATCTTTATTCCACAGGTGGAACCACTTGAGGCTGGTCTCCTTACCCTGTTTGGCCCCCACCTCACTATGGCCTTCCTCTTGGCACTGCATAAGGAGGCCTCATAGAGAACTCTGTGGCCCCAAGACAAATAACTAACCCACAATAGCCCATACCACTCTCTTGACTCGCGTGTACACCCCCTAAACAAGCGGGAAGTAGTCTATCTCCCCACAACAGTTCTAGAAGACAAACAGATGGCTGGAGGTGACCCCCGCTCCTCTCTTCAAGGCAACACCGAGCACTACATCCAGCACTTGAATTATCTAAGGTTGAAAACTTAAATACCTACTCCTCTCACAAAAAAACACAATACAATCAGCTCGTAGCTCCAAATAAGGTCTCCACATAAAAACACCACCAATCCTCCATGAGGCCATGCCTCATAAGGTGACCCACAACTTTACAAACAAGGCTCCTTTGACCCTTAGTAGCCCTGAAGGACACCAACATGCAACTCACCACTGAGCAATAGGAGCTACATAGCCACCCACAAAATTAACTCAATAAGAAGAGAATGTACACCTTTGAGGACCACCCACCAAATAAGAATGGCCCCTTTATTGCCCACCCTGACTACCAATTAGACCACACTGATTGAGCATACTACAATCTACCACTATAGACGACCAAAGGAATTGGGTTACCTGGTAAAACATGTGAACCTCTGCTCCATCACCCTTTTCGCTGAGAGACCCAACTTCCAAGTGGAGATTCTTGCTGAAGTTCTCAATATTATTGACTGAGCTCTCAATGAGAACCAATTCCAAATAGCGCTTCAAACATGGGTCCCATATTTCAATCGAGTAACTAAGAGTGACCATACACCTCCGGAGAACAACCTGCCACCTACACAGGGGCTCCCCCATTGAACTAGGAATATGCTTGGTTCTCCAGAGAGGTCCCCTATAATTCCCACACAGACAAATCCCTCTACCAACCAACCTCTCATCTCACAAGTCCAAAAATTGCATGCAAATGTCATTACTGACGATATTGTAACCACAATTACATCGACAAGGTTCTCTTGCAAGGCTCCAGGCCCTGCTTGCCTAACACATCTCCATATCATATCTGCCTCATGAGAGGGCTATAAATTCCCAAGCCTTGAGTGATATTACTCATGTCTGTTACCCCGAGTGGGGACTCAATATTTGTAAATTAAACAACTTAAACTTATGATTTTTAAAAATATGTACCTTATTTTGGAAAAAGTTGACTAGGAAAAAATGTTCGAAAAATGGGTCACTTCATCTATTAGTTAGACTGCACCTATTTTAAGCTTCAAGGGTTAGCTCAAGATGTCCAGAGGCAAACATGAAGATCTTTGATATTGTTGCTAGTTGTTGCTAATCACAGCTTCAAATCTCTTAGATTTTCTTTTTGCGAGGCCCTATAATTAGGGCCGACACTTTACCAAGTTTACCAACCACGAAATATACTACTTAATTTACCATGGTTTCATTTCAAGTAAAAAATTTTAAATAAAAGAATTATTAAATAATAATTTTTTTTATATAAAAAATAGAAACAAATAAATTTTCTAAAACATTAAATAAATGAGTTGTCTTTAATGCGACTTTCTGAAAACTTTTCCGATTTATTTTTCCAATTTAATTTGTCTAAAATCCGATAGGAATTCATTGAAATCACAAGCTTGATGGGTAAAATCTGCACAATTGAAGTGCCCTAGGGGTTTTTCAAGGCGTTGAATCCATGTATACAGTGAAAAAACCAATTTAAATAACAAAAATCAAGATTTCACCTCAATTTTTTCCAACAAATTCTAAGTAAAAACCAAATATCATACATATACGAACACCCTCTACATAGCATAACGTATGCAATTTTAAACGACATATCACAAAGGACATGAATGGATTTTTATAATTCACGTCACTTTGAAAATAAGGAAAAATGTGTATTTGAAGACAATGTGATTATTGATTTATCGATAGCATATTAACCTTCCAAATATCAGGATATGAATCCTCGCGAGTTTTCCATGTATGTTGGAAAAGATAGGTGAGCTATTTAATTTAAATAACTATAATGATGATGGTTGTGGTGTTTAATATTAAATTTCAATTTTGATTATATTTTAGGTATATATGAAAATTATTTAAAGGAAAAAATAGTTTTTATTTTTTTAATATTATAAATAAGATAATATTTTTATCTTTAAATGTTGACATATATTTATTTTTATTTAATTATTACAGTTATATTTTTTATAATATATTAAATTATATTATTATTAAATTAATTTTAGGTTTTTTATTATTTTATGTTTTATTGTATTTATAAAATTATAATTATGTTGATGTGTTTATTTTATAATGGTTTTTAATGGAATTTGGTGATACAATCTCAAATAAGAATATGATTTCTATTTTTATTTTTATTTAATTTTTGTTTAAAATACATTTTTGAATGCATAAATAGATTTAGCACCATGAAAAACCCTCGAGGCAATCAAAGGCTACAAATTAAATAACTTAAAACTCAAGTTTTTAAAAATTTCCGGATTTTTATTTAAATTAATGCTCTCAAAAAAGGCCATTTCCTTTATAGCTTAGGCTATGCCTTTCAGAATAGGCTTTTTAAAATTTTAATTTAATTATCGAAGCTTATTATGTGGATATTAAAGATTTAACTTCCATGGAATATGCTGGAATATTCATGCTAGTATTCACACATCAAGGGTTAATATTTATCTGCAAGTTAGTTATGTTGCATTAATTAATTCATCTCAAATTAATTAATTAAAGAAAATGTCATATCAATACGTATCATATTGGACATTTGGTATTAATAACCCATGGTATTATAACATAATTATTTTCAAGTTAAAAGTAATTCATGGTAAAGTGGGGGCGAATCCCCATGGTTGAGAAATAATTGATAATAACCAGCCTAGATCCATCTTAACTCTAAATCTATCAAGGGCCCAGAGGGATCAAATCTCTGAAGGTGCAAAACTCTTTTCTAAATGCAAAACTTGAAGAAAGGTTTGCACCTTGATAAATTTGATCCCTCTCGAGCTTGATAGATCTAGAGTTAAAATGGATCTAGGTTGGTTTAATTATCAATTTTATTTTTTTAGTTTAAAATGTTTTAGTTAATAATTTTATTTTTTATTTTTATGTAATTTGGCAAGTCAAAATGTTTAGATAACATAATATAACTCGACTTACAAGAAATCTTCCATATTGGGATGGAGAGTGTCTCCTAGCCCAAAAATGTTGTAAAATTACCTCTGGCTCCTCAAGCTTGACTTGTGGCTTAAGGAGCCGACCCAAGGGCATCTAATCCATCAAAGTCACCAGGGGATCCAAGACCTAAACACCAGCCCTACCCAAGGGCATCTAATCTGTCAAAGTCACTTGGGCATCCAAGACCCAAACACCAGCCCTACTCAAGGGCATCTACTCCGTCAAAGTCACCTGGGGATCCAGTACCCAAACACTAGCCCTACCCAAGGGCATCTAATCCGTCAAAGTCACCTGGGGATCCAAGACCCAAACACCAACCCTAAGCTGAGTGGATTTTTTAGCATGTCTCCTCCGCACAGGGCATAACCACCCTCGACGAGGTTTGTTCCTGGGTCGCCTTGCTGACGAGGCCTATCCTCAACCTATTGTGCTAGTGAGACTTACATGGTTAAAAGTCTTGTTAATTTTAAGTATTATTTTGATTGTGAAATGAGGGATGGTTTTTGGGCATGTGGTATTGATGAGTCGTCGTATTGTCCCATGGTATGGTATCGTATGGTTAATAATATCCATGGTAAAGTGGTGGTGAATATCCATGGTTAAAAATATTTTATTGTAAGTATTAAGTTTCTTTTGTGCTTATTAATGAAATTTAAATATGGTTACAAAATTATTATTTTAATTTATATGGTGAAATGGATCTTAATTTATAGCTACTATTTATATCATGTGATAGAGGTGTAGATATATCTTAAAATTAATTATAATATTTTTTTCTTTTAAATTTAATAAAAAAGGTTATAAAACTAAATTCAAATAAAATATTTATAGAATATTTTGAGTGTGAAATAAGAGAATATTTTTGGGCATGTTGTATTGATGCGTTGTGGTATTGGCCCATGGTACTGTCAAAAAAACTATTTACAAGCTAATAAAATCTATGGCAAAGTGGACATGAATATTTACGATTAAACATGTTGTTGTATTGTAAGTTTATGTGCTTATAATTAATTAAATTTAAATATGGTTACATAATCATTATTATAAGGTAAAATGGATCTTAACTTATTGTTTCTACTTACATATTTTATTGTAATATGTATCTTATGATTTTTTTAATCTAAAAGGTTATTCGTAATTTTACTAATAAAAAAAAATTACAATGTAACGAGATTGAATTTTATTATTTTGAATAGTTTCAAATTTTTATGGACACTACAACATCTCCCTTGGGCTCTATATTACTTTTAACCAACATGTAAATGTTTATCCTAAATCCACTATCCAAGTTCGAAAGAGATCCATTTATGGCTTGTGTCGTCTTATCCCACCCTTTTTCTCTTCTAGCAAGGTTTTGAGGTTAAAATCTCCCCCAATCAACCAAAGTTTTTCCTCACTCATTGTGCGAAGCTTTCCTAAATGTTGGAGGAAATCTTCTCTCCCTAGGAATATGAGGACCATAGACTGTTGATAATAATACCCACTCTTTAGCCCTAATATGTCAGAATCTTCCGGATAAAATAAGGGGCATACTAATCCACTGGTAAAAAAGGATCTTGCTAGGGTTCCAGAGTATTGTAATGCCCCCTACATTACCCCTTACATATAAAGCTATTACTTCGTACTTGGGACACATCCGACTCAGCATTGCTTCAATTCTTACTCCTGTAAGCTTAGTTTCCTAGAGTAGCATTATTAGGGGTTTCTCCTTTTTTTGGCGATCCTGTAGATATCTTTGTTTACCTCGGCTATTGAGGCCCCTCATATTCCAGGATATAACAATCATTACGAAACTTTGTTGATTTGGTGGAAAATTGTCGATAGCAGCACCACCCGTGCAGAATTGATTAATGAATCTCCTAGCATTTGCATTGATTCTTGAAAAATTTTCCTTCCACATTTCTTACCTCCTTTGTTTTGACTTCCAGTTTCTTGTGAACCTCCTATTGTGGCCAGCAACAACCCCCCTAGTTCATTTAAGTGTTTACCATAATACTTAAATGAATGGGGACCCTTAGTTAATTTTTAGAAAAAACAAGAGTTTCCTTCCCTCAAGATAAGGTTACCATCATGGGCTTAGGCAAGTCTTTTGAACATTTTAAAACCTAAGTCTATGATAAAGAGAAAATCTTTAAAGTTGCGTTGCAAAAGATAGGAAATACCTCCATTTCTCTTTAAATATCGATATGCGCAAAATCCTCATGTTAAGAATGTCATCGCGTCGCAACAAAGTAATCCTCATAAAGAAAAACTTAAAGATTCACCGATTTACGATAACGCCGATCGCAAGATCGCATATCGCAGAAATGAACCGACAGGATTTGGCAAACATCAAAGTTCTGCGATCTGCGATGTTGCGATCGCTGCGATATTGCAACCGTGCGATTTGCGATGATGCGATTTGCGATGGGGCGACTTGCGATCGCGCGCTATGCAAGCTTACGTAAGCAAATCATAAATCACTTCAGTACGAATCCTTCGGGCGCGCCATTCAAAGAAAAAGCCACTTACCATAATCTAACTTGAAATCATGTGCTTTTAATGAAAATAAATGAATTAGTTGTCAGTTATTAAGTGAATTAAAGACGCGTGCCTTTGTAGAGATTTACTTCACATAAGGTGGCATATTTGATATATCTGTTGCATTTAAAACTCTCCCATCACCCTTCTGGATCAGTCATTTCCATTTCACTCGTAATCTGCAGGAACGAAGAGCTAAGACGATTCAAACACAGATGCAGGAAGAAATGGGAAAGAAACACAAAGCTCAAAGCTCTGAAGCAAGGGAAAAGACAAAGGAGATGGCGCCTTTGTATACAGACACAGCCTGTAACAAAGACACAGGAATATCAACATGGGAAAGCATGTACAGGTTGCTGGAAGAGGAAAAACCTAGAATAATGAAGGTTGCTGCTGTCGCAGATGCACCGCGCTCTTCTGAGGCATCCTTAAAGGACCTAGCATGTTCATTTCTTCACAGAATAGCGGCAAGACCCAGAATTCTACCATATACGGATATGATCAAGTGGATACTGGATGATGCAGACTTAAAGAATAAACATTTCAAAGTTCAAGGATACGGGCTCGTCGGATCATTTGCTACGCAAGATTTGAAGCTTATGTATCATCTTCCTGAACCACAAGCGACCTATAACGCACAATTTGTTAAGAAGTTCACAGCTGAGAACCCAGATCTATCAGACACCACCAAAGAATGGTCTAGAAAAGAGGAGCCGCTCAAAAAGGATAAACACGGTATGTACAGCACTGGTTCCCTCACCTCTCCATATTGTTTTGCTGCGGCCATGCTCTGTAGGTTATTTGGGATGCCGGATATCAACAAGTTTTCGTCCGAATGGCTACCATTAATTGATGCTGCCACAAACGCCAACATTATAGATTGGGCCAAAATTCTTTCTGATAATCTATACACAGCTGTCATCAATTACCGGTCTAAAAGATCCTTGTCTCAAAGAGTCTATCCTCCTTTTTATCTGTCTGCATATATTATGGATTCTGTTTGTCTTGTATCTAAATTTCCTACTATGGGTTGGAAATGGACTACCCAAGACCCATTTCCCATCCATGTTTATCATAAGGTATTATAGGATTCCCAGTTTGCCCCTCACTTCTACCAGATTTGCCATGGGCTTATTTTTCCCCTATATAAAATAATCTATGACAAAGACCCCCCAAGGTGCTCTCCCGAAGAACAAATTGACATCATCCCCATCGCGAGATGGTTCGGGGAAGAATGGTTTACTTACATTAGAGTTTTTGGAAGCACCGTACCTCCACATGTCCTACCTCTATATATCCCTGATAAACTTTTGGCTCGGGAAATTGCTTAACAAACGTGTTCTGAAGGCGGTCTGACCAAAGACCTAAAGGACAAAAAGAAGGCCATATGGCCTCAATTTTCTGTAGCTTGTGGGGTCTTCTCTTTTTTCGATGTGGGACACACTTTCGGCGAAGTGGAGAATGTGACATGTCTTCAATTATTTAAATTCCCAGCAAGGCCATTCGACCCAAATGATGTTGCCCAAGAGTTCACAACGAACGTCAAAATAAGAGTGTTCTATGGGAAGAAAGATTTGTTTGATGATCTGTTTCAGAATAAGAGTTCGCTCCAAGAAGTTTTACGAGAAGCTCGGTCGAGGTTGTCTCCAGATGACCTCCAAAGATTCATGTCATACAGAGAAAGAAGGTTGGCCAGTATTCCTTTAGAGAAGTTGCGATTGCCTGCTAGAGAACCGACTCCGAGCATTAGCCTTAGTGAAAACTCTAGCACTTCCAGATCTAAGTCCAACGCCTCGCAAGGAGAACCTGAGCATCCTAAAGAGTCTGTATATGACCAAGGAAAAAACGTAGAAAGAGCCAAAGATACAGCTCAGTCAAGTGCAATGTCTCAATAGCACGTTGTCGCCTCCCCACCAAGGGATGTCCCTCCTCCTGTCATCGAAGCACCGCTCGTCACAACAGAACTGGACAAAGAATGGGAAACCTTCAATGAATTAATCAATCTTGAAGGGCAAGCCCCAAAAACACATGTGAACAATACACAGGTAGTGCAAGAAGTGGTCCCGACCATAATCAACAGTGTCACAGAAACGGAGCATTTTCCTATCGCTCCACCTTCTGAGCTTCTACTTAATGTAGAAGAAATTCCCCCACTGGATGTATTCTATAGTCCCCAACACAAAGAAGTTGTAAGGAGGCAGAGAAAGAAAAGAAAACTAGAAAATACGCTGCCACAAGATGCCGAACAGTTGGATGTCTTATGGAAAGACCCCAATAATAACCCAACTGAAAACCTCACTAAGTTGTCTCAGATTGCAGGAGCATATGCTTCTGCAACTATTGATAAGGCATCAGAAGTTCAGCAGCTATTGAAAGAACAAGAAGACCAGATACAGCTGCTACAACAACAGTTGCAACAAGCCAATGCTAACACTGAAGCTTCCAAACAGCTCGAGAAGCTACAGGAAGACTTTCAACAGATGCAGATAGGCTATCAAAGGAGTCTCGATGAAAAAGGAAAATAATTGCAGACTTTAAAAGAAATGCATAAAGATGAGCCTAAGTTGACAGAATTTGTTTCAGAAACTATTGGCTTAAATGAGCAACTACTGCAGCAACAGGAGGAGTTGGGACGTAAAATAGCACAGTGGAGTCACTATTGCGAGCTGAGCGATAAAATCACCAGTCAAGTGGTGGACTTGCGGAGTGACTATGATCAGAATGACAAGAGGGTGACAGAATATTTGACTTGGCAGGATGATGATGAAGGAAAAAGAGCAGGTGCACCCAGGATAAACGAAAATCATAAAGAGTTGCTCTTTAATAAATGGGACGATCAAATCAGGCAGGCAGAGCAAGCAGCGGAGACAACGGCAACTCAGGCAAGTATTCTTATCGACTATGTAAATGAGAATTTACACAGAGCCAATTTAATTGCAGAGACCACCCCGGGGTATCTACCAAAGAGGTTACAACTGGAAGCAGAATGGAAGCAGAAAGCGCAGGCAAAGGAGAGAGCAATCCACGCATTAGCCCGATTGAATTGGGAATGTTACTGGACGTACCTAGTCAAGCCGCACAGCCAATGGATGACGGTGAAATGCATCACAAACGCGCCCGAGAAAATAGCGCCAGCTCTTGTAGATGCTGTTTTCGCAGCACAGCTCAGCACCGAAATCAGTCAACCGACTCTTCTTAAGCCTATGCTGGATACTTGCAACTTTAAGGACCAAGTTCAAAAGTAGCCTTACTTAGAATGTTGTTTTTTTCTTTTTAACTAGATTAGAAAAAGGACGATCATTTGAAAACTGCATCCTAAATTTTGTAATAATACTATTATTAGGATTAGGAAGTAGTATTTTAACCCTTCTCATGCATTTAGAGAAGGGTCCAGAAATTTGTCAAAAACTTGTCCTCAGAACATGCACTTCTGCACCCTCAGAGGAGGTTTTGATGAATGGATGGATCGAGATTTATTAATGTTTTCATTTAATGTCTACTACTGATGTTGCACTTCTGTACTCTTAGTAGATGTTAGAACAAGTAGAGATAAATCGTTATTGCTTGAAGTTTATGATTGAAATCAGTCATAAATGGTACTTTTATCTCTTGACCAATTTCTGCTTATATTCTTAGAGTGATATACAGATTTAGTTGTTTATATGTTAATGTATGAATGTGTGGGTTCTTATTTGGCACTTCTGTACGGTGGAGTCATTTATTTGTGCTTGACATATGAATAACTTATTATGCGATATGCTGTTCACAACTGTTTTGCCTAACTTTTTATGCAGAATGGTTTATCTTAATTGATTTCTATTCTTATGATAGCTGAATGATCTTTATTACCAGTTATTGTTCGAAATCTTTTTAGATCGCATAAACAGGAAGAAATACACCTGGGTTAGCGTAGATTAGATGTGTTGTTTCTCATTAGATTACAGTAGCATAGTGTTAGTTTAGAGAGTTTGAATTAAATTAGATTAAAATACTCTTAGATCAACAACATCCAACTCTACACACACACACACCCCTTAGATTGGTAAACTGGTCCCATTATCCCTAGTCGGACCCGCTATACCAAATGGACAAGGAGCTGCCAACCAAGTTCCGGACCGGGTGGGTATCCCCCTTGTTGTCGACCCGATTTTCAGGGCTTCAACATATTTGGCGCTAGAAGGAGGGCCTGAACATAGTGTCTGTTGGAATGATTTTCAATTATAAGATTTGAATCAAGATGGCTGCTCGTAAAATTCCTATTTGGAGTTGCATCCAAGTTCCTACCTTTTCCAACACTCCATCTGAAGTGGTAAGACTCTTGTCTCAGGTAAAATTCAATGGTAAGAATAACTCTTCTGCTTTTAATCATGCCCTTCAGTTTATTCAAAAATTTTCAAGTCCTGATATTTAGAGAATTGATGAAGGCGTCTTGTGCAGGATTTTTACTCTTACATTCACAGCGGAAGCTAGAAAATGGTGCAGAACCCTCCCAGTTGCATCAATTCACAGCTGGGACCAATTTGTCAAAGCTTTCATTTTTGAATTTGATCGTTATGACTATGACCAGGTATATGATGAAATTGATTATCTACGGAAACAAGATGAATCTGTTAGGGATTTTAATATGCAATTTCATCTTAATTGTCTAAAGTATGATCTTGAAAGTGAATTCACCGATGAAGAATCTTCAGATTATGCTGAATATTCCCTACCTCCAGTGACTGATCAAGCAGAAATCAGTTCAACCTTTGTTGCATTTTCTTCTAATGTAAATAAGGATTCCAAGTTGAATACACAAATCATACATGATGAAGAAAATCTACAAAGCCTAGGAGTCATGCATGCTCTAATGCAAGAAGACAAAAACGAGAATGCTGAAGGAGAAACTACCTTGGAACCAGGAGATGACTCTGATACAAGGTCAGACAATATCATTACAAATCAACAAATGCAGATGCCAAGGTTAGAACAGCAAACTATTTCTCTTTCAAAAAGTGTCAGCACACAAAGGTATGATCTAAAACCCGATGTTTATGATGAATCTGATGAACAAAGTTCTTTCCATGATGTTTTCAAATGCATTGTTCCAGATTCACATTTTTCTCTTTATCCCGATGTTTTTAGTGATGATAATTTCTCCCCTCTCAATATTAAAGATATCTCAAAAAACACAGAGGGTTATTCAAATGACTCATCGTTAGATTTTCAGGATAATGAGATAGTTATAGAACATCCTTTGACCAATTTCAAACAAGAGCCGCTGGACCTCCCTTTTCTGAAAATATATGACGAAAAAGAGAAATCTAGGCAAATCTGTAAAATCATTTGTGATAGTTACTTTGACAACGATGATGTTGTTGAGTTACCCCAAGTAACTCAACTAAGTTCAGATAATGGGAAACATCCTAATTCAGAAATCATATCAGTTGACCCTCATTTCAAAGAAAAAGATCATTTGCATGTTATCCAAGACAATGCCCCGATCTATGATTCATATTATGAGGAGACCTCCATGCCTGTTCACGATCATAGCTTATCTTCTGATTCACAAGACCTGGCCAGTTCTTGTGAAAAGCAAGATGTTACAAGTAAATCCCAGTTGTGCTGTAACACTATTTGTACAGATAATCATCCCTTTCTTTCTCACTTGCACCCATTTTGTACAAAATCGGATTTTGTTTTAAATTTTCAGACTTTTGATAGATTATTGTGGCATGTTGAGCACCTTGTCAAAGAACATTCGAAAGACATGCCACCATTTTGGAAAGATAAGTTGTGTCAAGGAAGTGTAGAACTTTCTCAATTTCAACATCAATCAATGTCAGACTTTCTTAAGAAACTTCTTTGGCATCCAGAACACCATCAACCAAGGAAAGTACCTTTCGAAACTTATTGGCCATTCGCGCCAATTGATAAAGATCTTTCAGGGAATTTCCATCTATTTTGCATCGAACCATTTAGTGATTTATATATGGAAAATTTCCTTTTAAACCAGATCGCTAAAAGCTCAGCTTTAACGAACAGTGTGTTACAAGCCATTGAAATTAAAAAATCATATTCACAACCTGGCTTATCATCCTCCCTATTACGAGGTCATCAATCCATAACAGAAGTTCATCCTAATTTTGATGATCCAATAGGTATCCAGTTGGAAAGAAGTTTTCGTGAGAAAGAAATATCAGACAGAATTCCAACTGAGGTCATGCATTCTTATTCCACATCCAACATTAATAGTCCAAGGAAAATTAGGATCCTAATATTGATGTTTGGAAGTTACAAACGGCTAGGAATAAAAATGAAGAGATGGTTCCATTGGAAATATCATTTCACCTAGCTAATTTTCTGTATATAGTTAGAATAGGAGTAGGAGTAATTTAGCTAGGTTATTAGGTTTATTTTTTATAATTGATAGGCAAAATAAGAGAAGGGATTATCCCTATTCTGTACATAACCCTAGAAAATGTCTATCTCTCATAATAGTTAAATATTTGCCTCCATAATAAGGTTTGCTATGGTTAACAGCATTTGACATTTACTAAGGACACCTTTTCTCTGTTAAAAAAAAATAAAAATAAAATCAAACTTCTGCTTCTATGAACAGCAAATCTTTTGAAAGCTTAATCTTTATTATCACTAGAACTTTAACCCGGATATGATGCTAGTTTCAACTCTAAGAAATTTGAAGAAAGCTATCTTAGTGAAGAAATTGTCTTAGGTCAGTACAATGAAAGGTATCAATAATAAAATAAAGATTCTCTGTAGAAAAAGCCATAACCAAACAACTCTATCATTGTCGTCCAGATCTTTCTTAAGGAAAGAAAATTTGACTTCCTCCCTGCTAAAGGAAAACGCAGCATTCAGAGGAACAATTCAAAAAGACTCTATATCTCAAAGAATAAGAGGTCTCATCACGAGCCGGCTTATCATGATCACAGATATTATAACTTGCTGACTTTGCCAAAACTGTCTATCAAAACAGGGCAATGACTCAAGATTGTTGCAATCAAAAGACAAGGGGTCTCATCACGAGCCAGCTTGTTCAGCAAAAGTGTAAATCAAGTGAATGACTGTGTCATAATTTGGCCACCAAACCAAGACATTGTTCTTTAGAGAATAAAAAAGGAAAAAGTGTCAAAAAGGGTTTTTCTCTGAAAAAGTTGTAAATAACCTTAAGCAGGATAAAGGATCATTGTTGGGTAATAGGTAACCTTGTCGAGGCTATGGACGCCTGCTGGCAGCAGAGGTTCTACCTGCGACAAAGGAGCATATTTAAAAGGCTGTTACATAGGGAAGGCTTTATTTTATGTTTTACAAGACCAAGTAATGACTGATTTAAATGCAAGGACAAACTGAGGATGCAAGTAATTGAAATAGAAAGAGGTTGAAACAAAACATCATTGACAGGTTGAAGTATGATATGCTTTATCTTTTTATAATAAAGTTTAAGTTCTCTGAGAAATTTTTTTTCAGGAGTTTGAAAGCGTCAATAGAAGATCAGAGATAACTGGTTCTCCCAAGTGAATCGCCAATTGTTGTGGCCAACAACAACCCCCCTAGTTCATTTAAGTGTTGACCATAATACTTAAATGAATGGGGACCCTTAGTTAATTTTTAGAAAAAACAAGAGTTTCCTTCCCTCAAGATAAGGTTACCATCATGGGCTTAGGCAAGTCTTTTGAACATTTTAAAACCTAAGTCTATGATAAAGAGAAAATCTTTAAAGTTGCGTTGCAAAAGATAGGAAATACCTCCATTTCTCTTTAAATATCGATATGCGCAAAATCCTCGTGTTAAGAATGTCATCGCGTCGCAACAAAGTAATCCTCATAAAGAAAAACTTAAAGATTCACCAATTTGCGATAACGCCGATCGCAAGATCGCATATCGCAGAAATGAACCGACAGGATTTGGCAAACATCAAAGTTCTGCGATCTGCGATGTTGCGATCGCTGCGATATTGCAACCGTGTGATTTGCGATGATGCGATTTGCGATGGGGCGACTTGCGATCGCGCGCTATGCAAGCTTACGTAAGAAAATCATAAATCACTTCAGTACGAATCCTTCGGGCGCGCCATTCAAAGAAAAAGCCACTTACCATAATCTGACTTGAAATCATGCGCTTTTAATGATAGTAAATGAATTAGTTGTCAGTTATTAAGTGAATTAAAGACGCGTGCCTTTGTAGAGATTTACTTCACGTAAGGTGGCATATTTGATATATCTGTTGCATTTAAAACTCTCCCATCACCCTTCTGGATCAGTCATTTCCATTTCACTCGTAATCTGCAGGAACGAAGAGCTAAGACGATTCAAACACAGACGCAGGAAGAAATGGGAAAGAAACACAAAGCTCAAAGCTCCGAAGCAAAGGAAAAGACAAAGGAGATGGCGCCTTTGTATACAGACACAGCCTGTAACAAAGACGCAGGAATATCAACATGGGAAAGCATGTACAGGCTGTTGGAAGAGGAAAAACCTATAATAATGAAGGTTGCTGCTGTCGCAGATGCACCGCGCTCTTCTGAGGCATCCTTAGAGGACCTAGCATGTTCATTTCTTCACAGAATAGCGGCAAGACCCAGAATTCTACCATATACGGATATGATCAAGTGGATACTGGATGATGCAGACTTAAACAACAGACATTTCAAAGTTTAGGGATACGGGCTCGTCGGATCATTTGCTGTGCAAGATTTGAAGCTTATGTATCATCTTCCTGAACCACAAGCGACCTATAACGCACAATTTGTTAAGAAGTTCGCAGCTGAGAACCCAGATCTATCAGACACCACCAAAGAATGGTCTAGAAAAGAGGAGCCGCTCAAAAAGGATAAAAACGGTATGTACAGCACTGGTTCCCTCACCTCTCCATATTGTTTTGCTGCGGCCATGCTCTGTAGGTTATTTGGGATGCCGGATATCAACAAGTTTTCGTCCGAATGGCTACCATTAATTGATGCTGCCACAAACGCCGACATTATAGATTGGGCCAAAATTCTTTCTGATAATCTATACAGAACCGTCATCAATTACCGGTCTAAAAGATCCTTGTCTCAAAGAGTCTATCGTCCTTTTTATCTGTCTGCATATATTATGGATTCTGTTTGTCTTGTATCTAAATTCCCTACTATGGGTTGGAAATGGACTACCCAAGACCCATTGCCCATCCATGTTTATCATAAGGTATTATGGGATTCCCAGTTTTCCCCTCACTTCTACCAGATTTGCCATGGGCTTATTTTGCCCCTATATAAAATAATCTATGACAAAGACCCCCCGAGGTGCTCTCCCGAAGCACAAATTGACATCATCCCCATCGCGAGATGGTTCGGGGAAGAATGGTTTACTTACATTAGAGTTTTTGGAAGCCCCGTACCTCCACATGTCCTACCTCTATATATCCCTGATAAACTTTTGGCTTGGGAAATTGCTTATCAAACTTGTTCTGAAGGCGGCCTGACCAAAGACCTAAAGGACAAAAAGAAGGCCATATGGCCTCAATTTCCTGTAGCTTGTGGGGTCTTCTCTTTGTTCGATGTGGGACACGCTTTCGGTGAAGTGGAGAATGTGACGTGTCTTCAATTATTTAAATTCCTAGCAAGGCCATTCGACCCAAATGATGTTGCCCAAGAGTTCACAACGAACGTCAAAATAAGAGTGTTCTCTGGGAAGAAAGATTTGTTTGATGATCTGTTTCAGAATAAGAGTTCGCTCCAAGAAGTTTTACGAGAAGCTCGGTCGAGGTTGTCTCCAGTTGACCTCCAAAGATTCATGTCATATAGAGAAAGAAGGCTGGCTAGTATTCCTTTAGAGAAGCTGCGATTGCCTGCTAGAGAACCGACTCCGAGCATTAGCCTCAGCGAAAACTCTAGCACTTCCAGATCTAAGTCCAACGCCTCGCAAGGAGAACCTGAGCATCCTAAAGAGTCTGTATGTGACCAAGGAAAAAACGAAGAAAGAGCCAAAGATACAGCTCAGTCAAGTGCAATGTCTCAACAGCATGTTGTCGCCTCCCCACCAAGGGATGTCCCTCCTCCTGTCATCGAAGCACCGCTCGTCACAACAGAACTAGACAAAGAATGGGAAACCTTCAATGAATTAATTAATCTTGAAGGGCAAGCCCCGAAAACACCTGTGAACAATACACAGGTAGTGCAAGAAGTGGTCCCGACCATAATCAGCAGTGTCACAGAAACGGAGCATTTTCCTATCGCTCCACCTTCTGAGCTTCTACTTAATGTAGAAGAAATTCCCCCACTGGATCTATTCTATAGTCCCCATCACAAAGCAGTTGTAAGGAGGTAGAGAAAGAAAAGAAAACTAGAAAATACGCTGCCACAAGATGCCGAACAGTTGGATGTCTTATGGAAAGACCCCAATAATAACCCAACTGAAAACCTCACTAAGCTGTCTCAGATTGCAGGAGCATATGCTTCTGCAACTATTGATAAGGCATCAGAAGTTCAGCAGCTATTGAAAGAACAAGAAGACCAGATACAATTGCTACAACAACAGTTGCAACAAGCCAATGCTAACACTGAAGCTTCCAAACAGCTCGAGAAGCTGCAGGAAGACTTTCAACAGATGCAGATAGGCTATCAAAGGAGTCTCGATGAAAAAGGAAAACAATTGCAGACTTTACAAGAAATGCATAAAGATGAACCTAAGTTGACAGAATTTGTTTCAGAAACTATTGGCTTAAATGAGCAACTACTGCAGCAACAGGAGGAGTTGGGACGTAAAATAGCACAGTGGAGTCACTATTGCGAGCTGAGCGATAAAATCACCAGTCAAGTGGTGGACCTGCGGAGTGACTATGATCAGAATGACAAGAGGGTGACAAAATATTTGACTTGGCAGGATGATGATGAAGGAAAAAGAGCAGGTGCACCCAGGATAAATGAAAATCATAAAGAGTTGCTCTTTAATAAATGGGACGATCAAATCAGGCAGGCGGAGCAAGCAGCGGAGACAGCGGCAACTCAGGCAAGTATTCTTATCGATTGTGTAAATGAGAATTTACACAGAGCCAATTTAATTGCAGAGACCACCCCGGGGTATCTACCAAAGAGGTTACAACTGGAAGCAGAAAGCGCAGGCAAAGGAGAGAGCAATCCACGCATTAGCTCGATTGAATTGGGAATGTTACTGGACGTACCTAGTCAAGCCGCACAACCAATGGATGATGGTGAAATGCATCACAAACGCGGCCGAGAAAATAGCTCCAGCTCTTGTAGATGCTATTTTCGCAGCACAGCTCAGCGCCGAAATCAGTCAACCGACTCTTCTTAAGCCTATGCTGGATACTTGCAACTTTAAGGACCAAGTTCAGAAGTAGCCTTACTTAGAATGTTGTTTTTTTCTTTTTAAATAGATTAGAAAAAGGACGGTCATTTGAAAACCGCATCCTAAATTTTGTAATAATACTATTATTAGGATTAGGAAGTAGTATTTTAACCCTTCTCATGCATTTAGAGAAGGGTCCAGAAATTTGTCAAAAACTTGTCCTCAGAACATGCACTTCTGCACCCTCAGAGGAGGTTTTGATGAATGGATGGATCAAGATTTATTAATGTTTGCATTTAATGTCTACTACTGATGTTGCACTTCTATACTCTTAGTAGATGTTAGAACAAGTAGAGATAAATCGTTATTGCTTGAAGTTTAAGAGTGAAATCAGTCATAAATGGTACTTTTATCTCTTGACCAATTTCTGCTTATATTCTTAGAGTGATATACAGATTTATTTGTTTATATGTTAATGTATGAATGTGTGGGTTACCATTTGGCACTTCTGTATGGTGGAGTCATTTATTTGTGCTTGACATATGAATAACTTATTATGCGATATGCTGTTAACAACTGTTTTGCCTAAGTTTTTATGCAGAATGGTTTATCTTAATTGATTTCTATTCTTATGATAGATGAATGATCTTTATTACCAGTTACTGTTCGAAATCTCTTTAGATCGCATAAACAGGAAGAAATACACCCGGGTTAGCGTAGATTAGATGTGTTGTTTCTCATTAGATTACAGTAGCATAATGTTAGTTTAGAGAGTTTGAATTAAATTAGATTAAAATACTCTTAGATCAACAGCATCCAACTCTACACACACACACACCCCTTAGATTGGGAAACTGGTCCCATTATCCCCAGTCGGACCCGCTATACCAAACGGACAAGGAGCTGCCAACTAAGTTTCGGACCGGGTGGGTATCCCCCTTGTTGTCGACCCGATTTTCGGGGCTTCAACACCTCCCAATTGGGAACTGATGATATTCGACGAATCTAGATGTTTTATGCTTTGCTTCACCTGATATTGCTAGAACGTATCCCGATAAAGCTTCTTTTGATCCTTTAGAATGAACCTCTCATCTAGATTCCTCCATTCATGCAACAGTTTCTTCAAAATTTGTTCTTTGGCGCTCAAATCCTCCTTTGTTGTATCAATATCCATGATATTGAGTTCTGTGGGTTGCTCCTGTTCTTCCTTGTCCGAGGGTTCCATCCAAGCTTTTATTTTTGGCTTAGGATTTGTTTTGGTTGGTTCTCTCCCTCGCGTCGTTTCTTTTGGCTTATTTGAGGATTTGGAACTTTCCCCCATATCATGAAGAACCCCAAAATGATTTTAATTCTCTGGATTTCATTGCTTTGTTGCCGAATGTGTTTGGGCCTGTTTCACATTCTTCTTCTTATGTGAGACCTCTTGAAAACCTTCATTATCCTCTTGTGGCGGAGTTTTTTCTTTGGCTTGAGACCCAACTTCGGGTTCTGTTTGATTCAATGGGCAGGATTTATACAAGTGGCCATACTCATGGCAAAAGGAGACAACGAAAAGGGATGTGCTTGTAATCCAAAGGTTGCTGCCAGATCTCATCTTGGTATTCCAATTCTACAAATTCAGGGAGGGGTTCAATGATATTCATGTAAACGCAAATGCAGGCATACAAAGTGTATCTCCCTCGACGGGTCGATTCAGCTACATTCATGAATCTTCCAATGGAGTTTCCTATCCCTTGCAGAATTTCTGGATCCCAGAAAACTACTGGTAGAGTGAGGAGGTGAACCCAGAATTTCCCATTGTAGATCACCTGATAATGCAATATACTAAAGCAAAATACTTGATCTACTTCTACAAACAAACTTGCGGAAGCTTAATCAATTTTGAGAAAGATCAAATAGAACACATATAACAAAGAATGAGAAATCAATCACACATGAACACAGAAGAATACTTTGGGGAAAACCTCAGCTAAAAACCCCGATCTCTGTATTATCATACAAGTGGAAATATGTCCAGATTACACAAAGCTTTAGCTCACAAGCTATCCAGCTCTCAGTACAATCTCTCAATACGGCTCATAGACTGAATAGACACAACATATGCCTTCCTCCAGTCCTCCAAGCCTCCTATTTCCTTGCACAGTTTCTCCTGGGTCCTCTGGCTACCACCTGTGTGAATTAACCTCTCACACAACTCACAAAACTTAGAAGTAACTGCGCAATCTCCAAGGAATGAATTCCTTCTACATGCAAGAGATATCCTCAATGGAATATTCTTGCAACTAACAGTACATTGTCCCATCATCTGATCTCAACTCGGTCTCTGACTGAACTAACATGCATGAGTTATTTATGAGAGAATATTCAGTTATTTGAAGTACACTAGTTACATGCATGCATGCATTAACTAACTGAACTCACAATCAATTCCACAATCTGTTGGAACTAATCTAACTGGACTTAACTCAGTTAACTGAGCTAACTAATTACAACTCAAAGTACAACTCATCTTAATCTCCTTAATTAAGGGATAACTTCCTCAATATAAGGGATAAATGTTGCATGTCTTCACATAGACATGTTTGATTTTCTACAACTAATTAACTCAAGATGAATTAATTAATTATTTTACAAACAACTTCTAAGATCAAATTCGAATTTTAATTCTCAATTTTAGTTCAGGGACTAACTAAAATTGGAATGTATCTCGAAATGCTATTTATAGCAGTGCTATTTTTAACATTTCTTGTTTCTATTTTCAACACTCCCTCTCAACAAGAAAGGGATTATCAGTCACCCCAATCCTGTCTCCGTGGAACTCGAACTTGCATTTTGACAATTCCTTAGTCAAAATATCTACATCCTATTCCTCGATCGAAACATTCAGCAACAACATGGTCCTCTTCACCACATAGTCTCGAAGATGATGATACCGGATATCGATGTGCTTGGACCTGTCATGAAATACTAGATTCTCAGAGTGTTTGATCGAACTCTAATTATCGCAATAGATCATAGTTGGATCCATCCTCTGACCAAACAATCCAACTAGAATCTTTCGCATCCAAATGGCCTCACATGATGCTTGACTGGCAGCCATGTATTCAGCCTCTGCTGAGCTAAGTGCAACTGGCCTCTGTTTTCTGTTGTACCAAGAAACTGCAACTGAACCAAGGTTGAAGATTCCTCCTGAAGTGCTCTTATGGTCTAATAGACTCCCTACCCAATCTGCATCTATGAAGCCCTGAAGCTTCACTCCCTCTGTCCATCTATACCACAATCCATACTGAGATGTGCCTCTAAGGTATCTCTGCACATGCTTCGCTGCCTTCCAAAATAGCTTGGTAGGCTAAACCATATCTTGACTCAACTAGTTCACCGCAAAGCACAAATCTGTTCGTGTGTTCATTAGATACATCAATGAACCCACAAGCTGCTGATAAACAGTAGCAACTACTACCTCACCTGAAGTAGCATCCTCCTTCCTCCAGTTACCAGCTAGAGGATTCTGCATGGGCTTGCACTTCTCCATGTGGAATCGCCTGAGTATCTCATTGGCATACTTGCCTTGAGACACAAACACTTCCCCATCCTTCTGCCACAATTCCATGCCTAGAAAGTAGTGCATAAGATCCATGTCTTTCATCTCGAATTCTCTTGCAAGGTCCTCCTTGCAAGACTTAATCAACTGATCATCACCTGTCAAAATTAGATCATCCACATAAAGAACAATGATCAATGGCTTACCTTCTACCATGATGTGGTAAAGGTTCGCATCTGCTTCACTCTTGGTGAAGCCCAACCCGGTGAAATAGCTGTCGATCCTGGTGTACCAAAGCACGAGGTGTTCGCTTCAGCCCGTACAAAGCTCTCTTGAGTCAGCACACATGCAACTCACGATCTAAGGTCTCAAAACCTTCTGGTTGCTCAATGTACACCTATTCCTCAATCTTCCCATTGAGGAACGCAGTCTTTAGATCCATCTGATGGATCTTCCAACCCATATGAGATGATAGTGCCAACATCGATCTGATAGATGAGTACCTTGCTACAAGAGAAAAAGCCTCATCATAGTCAATCCCCTCAACCTGTGAGAAACCACAGGCAACAAACCTTTCCTTATGTTTCTCAATACTGCCATCAGCTACCTGCTTTACCTTGTAAAGCCATCACGAACTCACCACTGACTTGTCCTCCGGTCTAGGGACAACATCCCGAACATAGTTCCGAATGATGGAGTCATACTCCTCCACCATTGCATCAACCTAGACAGTTTACTGCACTGCTTCCTTAAAAGGAGAAGGTTCGGTCTCTACACACTCCCCAACCAGGGCCATGTAGCCAATGTACCGCTTGGGTGACCTCCTCTGTCTACACTGAGAAGATGGCTGTCCCACATTCTCTTGCCCATCCATCATCAACATGTCAGCTTTCCTTGAGCATTTCCACCCATATCTGGAAGACTCAGCATGAGTGGATGTCTCCACTCTCGGATCCTCTGCATGCAGCTGCTCCGCATCAGTCTGAGGTTCCTCCTCCTTAGGAACTAAAAGTTCCTCCTTTGCATGCAACTTGAGCTCCCTCTTAAGTGATACTTACATGGCTTTCTGCTCGTCGAACTTCAGATCTCTGCGTACCACTGTCCTCTGACTACTAGGCAAGAACACCCAATAGTTGTGGGGTGTATCAGTGTACCCCACAAGTATACCCAACTCAACTGTTGGATCTAGCTTCTTCCGGGCATCTTTGGTCACATGGAAATAAAGCAATGATCCAAAGATCCTGAAGTGACTGACATTTGGTCTCTTCCCGGAAAGGGCCTCCATAGGTGTCTTCATTCTCAATATACAATGCAGGCTTCTGTTCTGCAAGTATACTGCTATATTGCATGCCTCAGCCCACAAATGAAGTGGGAGGCTTTGTTCATGCAACATCGCTCGAGCTACTCCCATAATTGATCTGTTCTTCCTTTCGGCCACCTCATTCTGCTATGGGTTATGGGGTGCCGTCAACTCCTATTTAATTCCTTCTACTGCGCTGAAGTCCTTAAACTATTGGGAGACATACTCTCCACCATTGTCACTATGCAAGGCCCTTAATTTATTTCCAGATTCTTTCTCTGCCAAGGCTTTAAACTCATAAAACCTTGAGAAGTTCTGATCCTTCTTCTACATAAAGTAGATCCAACATCTACAAGAAAAATCATCAATAAAAATAACATAGTACCTTTTTTTAGTGGTGGAGGCTGTAGAGAATGGTCCACACACATCTGTGTGAACTCGCTCCAGGATTGCTCCAACTCTATTGTCTCGATCCTGAAAGGAAGATTTCACATACTTACCCAAGGTACAACCTTTGCATGTATCCGTCTGCTCCAGTTTTCCCTTGGGAAGTCCGGTAGAAATCTGTTGCATGATCTTCAAGGCCCCATGGTGCAAGTGGCCCAATCTTCTATGCCATAGCTCACCAACATCTTGGCTCTGCACCAACTCTGCTTTGGAACTCAATGCAACACAGTCGTCTACCTCCAGCTTGTAGATATTCTTTACTTGAATCCCAATCCTCTTGGTCTGTCCAGTGTCAATATGCCTCAGGAATACCTTTCCTTTACTAAAGACAACATCATAGCCTTTGTCTTCCAGCATAGTGACAGACACAAGCTTCTTCTTTAGGCCTGGTACATACTTTACATCAATCACGGTGAGAGGAGCTCCATGCTCCCTTTGAAACACAACCCTACCTTCACTTGAAACACGGTACTTTCCATCATCGCCCATCTCGATCCGCATCTAGAGATCCTTCTCCTCCAAGGTACTAAAAAGATTCTTATCGCCGGTCATGTGGAATGAAGCTCCACTGTCCAGGTACCAAACACATCCAACCATCAATGAAACCATGCATGCAATGAGGGAGAAATCCAATTCGAACTATGAGGCCAATGCCTTACCATATGATCCCTTCGAGGATCCCTTCTTGGATTTCTTCTGTGGACAATTCGTAGCATAATGGACCACCTCATGACAATGAAAGCATCTCACTTTCGATTTGTCAAACTTATTCCCACCATGGGAAGAACTGGATTTGGAATGGGATGCCTTCCCTTTCCCTTTCCTTGCCTTACTCGCTAAGGCTAGATTTTCTTCATCATCTTGCTTTGATGAAGATCCATCTCTGGTGCTTCTTCTTATCTCCTCCTGCATCAGATCCGACCAAAGTTGTTCCCAATCTGACAGTTTCTCTCTTCCATTTACCGAGTCTTGGTAGCTATGCTAGCTCTTAGGAAGACTGAGGAGAGCAAGACTCACCATGTCATCATCGGCTGTCGTGATCCCTACACTTCCAAGCTCATCCATGGTGGTGGTGAGCTTATTCAGATATGTAGAGATCGTGTCGCCCTTTTCACACTTGATTTTCCGAAGCTTGTCTTTCAGCACCAGCTTCCTCTGATCGTTGTTGTTCTAATATAGATCCTTCAATGTTTTACACTTTGAAAACGGTGTCTCCTTCCCATGGAGACTCGAGACTATGTGGTCTCGAACTCCCTCTAGAAGGATTCTCCTCGCTCTAGCCACACATTTCTTCCATTCCACCAATTCTTGGGCATTAGCAGCTGCTGGCTTGGGGACTTCCTAATCAATGAAGTCCTTCAAACCGTTGTCCTCTAATACCACGTCCATTCGATCCTTCTAGGCTATATAATTCGAGCTGCCATCAACGGCATACTCGAGTCTCAAACCGTTGAATGCCATTGGTGAAATTTGAGATGTGATAAGAATTCGAATTCTATAATCAGGAACTTCAAACTTGGAACTTCTCCCTTCTTTGTATATTGTTCTTCACTTTTATCACCTTTGCTCTGATACCATGTAAAATTTCCCACTATGGATCACCTGATAATGCAATATACTAAAGCAAAATACTTGATCTACTTCTAAATAAACTTGCGTAAGCTTAATCGCTTTTGAGCAAGATCAAATAGAGCACATATAACAAAGAATGAGAAATCAATCACACATTAACACATAAGAATACTCTAGGGAAAGCCTTAGATAGAAACCCCGATATCTGTATTATCATACAATTAGAAATATGTCCGGATTACACAAAGTTTTAGCTCACAAGCTATCCAGCTCTCAGTACAATCCCTCAATACAGCTCATAGACTGAATAGACACAACATATGCCTTCCTCCAGTCCTCCAAGCCTCCTATTTCCTTGCGCAGTTTCTCCTGGGTCCTCTGGCTTCCACCTATGTGAATTAACCTCTCACACAACCCACAAAACTCAGAAGTAACTATGCAATCTCCAAGGAATGAATTCCTTTTGCATGCAAGAGATATCCTCAATGGAATATTCTTGCAACTGATAGTACATTGTCCCATCATCTGATCTCAATTGGGTCTCTAACTGAAATAACATGCATAAGTTATTTATGAGAGAATATTCATTTATCTGAAGTACACTAGTTACATGCATGCATGCATTAACTAACTGAACTCACAATCAGTTCCACAAACTGTTGGAGCTAATCTAATTGGACTTAACTCAGTTAATTGAGCTAACTAATTACAACTCAAAGTACAACTCATCCTGATCTCCTTAATTAAGGGTTAACTTCCTGAATCAAAGGGATAACTGTTGCATGTCTTCACATAGACTTCATGTTTGATTTTCTACAACTAATTAACTCAAGATGAATCAATTAATTATTTTACAAACAACTACTAAGATCACATTCGAATTTTAATTCTCAATTTTAGTTCAGGGACTAACTAAAATTGGAATGTATCTCGAAATGCTATTTATAGTAGTGTTATTTTTAACACTTCTATTTTTAGCATTTCTTGTTTCTATTTTCAACAATAAACACAGATGCATGCATACAAAGTGTATCTCCCCCGATGGTTCAATTCAGCTACATTCATGAATCTTCCAA
This sequence comes from Pinus tabuliformis, assembly GCA_031772625.1. Taxonomy (NCBI): domain Eukaryota; kingdom Viridiplantae; phylum Streptophyta; class Pinopsida; order Pinales; family Pinaceae; genus Pinus; species Pinus tabuliformis. The sequence goes on from CM062811.1 coordinate 751,912,281, forward strand.
TGGAGTTGCCTATCCCTTCTAGAATTTTTGGATCCTAGAAATCTACTGGTAGAGCGAAGAGGAAAACCCAGATAGGGGCGACTATAAACTGTTCTTGATCCGAATTGTATAATTCCTCCCAATATCTCATAAAAAGCCCTGCATTGTAGTAAAATTATGGTCCATTTTCAAAAACCCTCTCCTTGTCCTTCAGGCTGGTGAATATTACTGTAAAAAACACTCGAGCTCCAAGCTTCAAAACTATATGGCCTTTGGGTTGCCATTTTAGCTAGATTGACTTGACCAAGTCCTTTTCTTATGGCCAAATCCCAATAAATTTGTAGATCAGGGCATGATACTTCATGTACTTGCAGCAGTTCTCCAGTTTGTTGGAGGGTGTCATGAATATGGGTTTCTTGGTTACGCGTAGGAGGCATTGCCCTCAGATTCATGATTTCCATTGGGCTCCCATTACCGGTCCATCATTAGAGGCCACTCCTTGGCCATGTAGCGAACCTGTTTTTCTACTGGTTTCACCTGCTTCTACAGTCCGAGAGGAGGGGATATCTCCCCCCCAGCTAGGGTGCTCATATTCCCGTGTCAGAGATTTCCAGTAGGAAAATGATTGCAGAAAATGCAGATTTGACATTGTCAAATGCTTCAGTGTTTTATTGTAACCCTAGCATAACTCATCTCTCCTTTCTTGGCTTTGCAGTGTCTGAAGGATTTAAAGGTTTATAATACTTTTTTCATTTAAATTTAATAAAAGAGAATTATAAAACTAAATTCAAATATAATATTGATAAAATATTTTGAGTGTGAAATGAGACATGGTTTTTGGGTATGTTGTATTGATGAGACATGGTATTGGCCCATGGTGTTGTAACAAAACCTATTTACAAGTTAATAATATCTATGGAAAAGTGGACATGAATATCCATGATTAAACATATTGTTGTATTGTAAGTTTATGTGCTTATAATTAATTAAATTTAAATATGGTTACATAATCATTATTCTATTTTATAAGGTAAAATGGATCTTAACTTTTGTTGCTATTTATATATTTTAACGTAATATGTATCTTATGATTTTTTTTAATATAAAAAGTTATTCGTAATTTTATTAATAAAAACAAAATTACAATGTAACAAATTTGAATTTTATTATTTTGATTACTTTTAACTTTTTATGGACACTACAACATCTCCCTTGGGCTCTATATTAATTTTAACCTACATGTAAACAATTTACGTATTATTAATCTGTATGTAAAAGCTTGAGAGTCTATGGTGAAATTTGCAAGTATAATGATTAGAGTTTTTAAACACTTATGTCAATTTCATTAGCACATTAGCATGCTTTAAAAATTCAATTTTGCAGAAAATAAAGAAGACATCAATACCATAACAGCATACACAAAACAAAAAAATGATAAAGGAGTTCACCCCTCCTTGGCTACATCTCTTGGTTCAGCTTCCAATGTTGGGCCTCTTCCATTATGCTAAAAAATATGTGTTTACATAAAGTTACAATGCTTAGAATGTTAAAACAATGTCTCCAATGGCTCCAAAAAAATTCAACAACCACCATTTTGGTTATTTATGCACCTCATTTGGCCAAAAACTGAGGAAGTTATGCTTGTTTCTTCATTTTCCCAAATTCTACAGCTAACCATCCTCCAATTTGGCCTCAACTTGGCTTGAGCACTCCAAACACAGAACCAGTGCACTAAACCTACCATAATTCCTGCTCGGTGGGAAAAATTTTAGGACCGTTAAAGGTACCATTAAGTCCCTGGTTAACATTAGGCCATATGGGGGCCACGTGCCTAGGGGACGAGGTAACTACCTGCCACCGCTGATTGAATCCCCAACCACTTGACATGCGGTCTTATTGCGCCATAAAACTTGGGTTAAACGATTTAAACTCCGCACACCAAACTGAGCGCTCTATTCACTGTGGTGAGGTCATGTGGAGGCCATATGGAATATCCTCTTCTCGCTCCTCCTTCACTCCCAACAGTGGTCGTATGGAATATCATATGGCTTGGGGATAGCTCATTGGGGTTGGCCCCCTTTTCATCCGTCGATGGTTCCGGGTTAGTTCCGGTGTGGTGGGTGTCGTGACCATGGGCCTGGGGCTAAGCCCTGGCCCATGGTCCCGCCCCTTGGTCCTCTTGGGTGCAGTGACCAGGGTTGGGGCTTAACCCCGACCCTACCCCCAACCATGCCAACGATATGGTTTATATATATTTCACATTCTTTATATAAAAAGTGACATGGTGATAGTGCGACGGTAAAGTTGTTCGTTTCTTGGTATTTGGTCTCACATTCGACTCCCAAGGGTGTTGTTCGTACTCCAAACAAATTTTGGTCAGCCATGAGGAGGCCACATGGCAGCCACTGGTTGGCCCATGTGGCACTCCCTCATTAGGTCACCACATCAATGTTCAACCAATAAAAATAAACCACACCAATCAATCTCCTGGTGTTAAGTGTCGACCAACCATTGGCTGACGAAGAACCTAGTCACCTACCAATTCATGGCCTAATCAATGTACAGACTGCTAACTGGGCATCCCTGCAACTCAAATTTCAATTCTTTTGGTTGTTTCCCAAAATGAATAGAATGTGATTCTGGGAGCATCCAATGTCAGATTTGAGTGAAACAAGTTGCGTTCGATTCAGGTAACCGAGATCTATCCAATCGTATAGGTTTCAAGATCTGTCACACACTTTCAATTTTGAGCATTTTTTTGATCCCTTGGATCACTCCTCCCCATTGGAAGCTTTTGGACCTCCAAAGGAACATTTTGAGTCAAAACATAGATTACAGTACTATTTCCTCACCCTTCCTTTCTCAATCCACATAGCTTTTCTTGGATTTGTGCCTTTGAGTCCAACACAAAGATACTCCACATTCCCTCGTTTTGAAGTTCTTGTCCTTTTGTCAAGGATGGTACCCTGTTGCAATTCTTCATAAATTCTAGAGAGAAATATTCTATTGAAGGAATCTAAACGTGTTCTCCTTGATCATCAATCAAAGGAGGTTCATATAGTCTCAAATTCTCAACATTAACAACTGCATACATTTTCATATAAGGATGAAAATTCAAATGGAAGGCATTGTTACCAATATTTTCCACAATCTTGAAAGGACCATACCTTATTGGTTTCAACCTTTTACCTTCTCCTTTAACCCTCTGTTTGCTAATCTAAAGCAATACTTCATCTCCAACTTGGAAACTATGATCAACATGACACTTTATCATGCCTTGCTTTGTACTTGGCTTGGCTCTTTTCCAACTGTTCTTAAACCATTTGATGCATCAATTGAACTTGTTCAATGAACCATTTGGCCTTATCAATGTCACTATGACCATCAATAACAACATCCTTCCCAAAGATAAAATATAAACAATGTAAACTTTGAAACGGGAACTATAAACTCAAAACGGGAACTCTGGCCAAAAAACCCCAAAAAAACATAAAAAATAGTGCTAAAAACGAAAAGTGTTGATGCTGGAATAACACCTTTTTTTTCTTGGGTAAATTTTCAACATGTTTTAAAAATGGCGGTGAAAACCAAATTTTTGCGCAAAAATTATCCAAAAAACACCCTCAAAACGAAAAGTGTTAATTCTGGAAGAACACATTTTTTTTTTTCAAAAGTAAAATTTCAACATTTCGAAATAATGGCGTAAAATTTTTTATCATGACCCCGAAAAACATTAAATTAAAAAAAAAAAAAAAAAAAAAAAAAAAAACACACAAAAAAAAAGTTTAAAAAAAATAACAAAAGATAAATTAAAATATATACTAAAAAAAACATAAAATATAAATATAAAACTAAAAAAAAAAAAAAAATCAAATAAAAAAAATATATCAATCATAAAAAAGTAAAAAAAAATAAAAAATTAATGGTAAAAAAAAAAAAAACTAAAAAAAAATAAAATTTATAAGCAAACAAATAGTAAAAAAAAAATTATCTTGTAAACCATAAAAAAATTTGGCAAAAGAAAAAAAGAAAATAATAATAATAATAATAATAATTAAGTAGGTAAAAATAGAAAAATAAAAATAAAAATTAGAGAAAACAAAAAAAATTAAAAACAATCTAGATATATCAAAAAAGAAAAAGAAAAAACGAAAGAATTAACAAACAAAAAAAAAAAAATGCTGAAATTAAGATTAAAATGTTGATTACTTAAAAAAACAAATATAAAAATATATATAAAAGACAAATAAAAAATAAAAAATGAAAAATGTTAAAAAAAGTTATCTCACAAATCATAAAAGAATTTGGAAAAATATATATATATATATATATATATATATATATATATATATATATATATAATTGTAAAACTTAATGGGGGGTGGAAAGCTTATTTTGGTCTTGAAAATAATTGTAAAACGGAAAACCTTGTAATGTGGATAAAAAGAAGTTCCTCTTTGAAACTTTAGTCACTCCTGTTATCTTATATAGCTGTGAGGTTTGGGGTTGCAACATCTCCAAAGAATCATGGAGAAAGATTGAGCAAATCCAGAAGCGTTTTATAACTTATAACCTGAAAATTAAAAGTAATACACCCTATCCTATTCTCCTTATAGAAGAAGGTATTTTCCCTATTGATAGCCTAGCTATGATTAGGTTTCTGTTGTACAAGCACAAACTCAATAACATAGACGATCATAGACTTCCTAAGCTAGCTTTAAATTCCAGCCAAAACCACCTAAGGCTCAATCGGGGGTGGCATAAAGACACAAGGGCCTGGTTAAACTATTGGGAGATCAACGAGAATGATGCATTGCAAAACATAAATAACATTAAAGATATTGTTACTTCTAAGTTCAAAGAAAAAATGTGGTGTGAGAAAGATTTAGCGGCTAAAGAAAAATTAAGTTATTATAAGAAGGTCATCAACCCCACCCTAGAAGATCAACAATATCTCTCTATTTTAACTAGCTCAAAGAAGAAAATTAATATAGCAAAGATTAGAATGAATTCTCATGAGCTCCATAGTGAAACAGGTCGTTGGGCAGTTCCTAAAATGCCATGGATGGAAAGGATCTGCCATATATGTGAGAATAGGAACATCGAGGATGAAAACCACTTCCTCTTAGAGTGCCCCACGTACAACCACATTAGATCTCAGTTTCACAATCTTTGTTACAACACTGACCTTACTAGCCTTTTACAATGTCAAAATTATAGTGAGCTCGGGAGGCTTCTCTCCAAGCTTTTTGAGTATAGGAATAAAATCTTAAATCAAAATAAATAATTTGTTTCTTTAGGTCCGATAGACCAATGTTGGTCTCAGCGGACGTTAACCATCATCATCATATATATATATATATATATATATATATATATATATATAAAAGTAAAAACAGAGAAATTAAAAAAAAACATTAGCGAAAACCGGGAAAAAATAAAAATTAAAACAAACTAGTTAAAAAAAAAATTAGAAAATTAACGAAAAAAATTAAAAAACTAGTAAAATTAATATTAAAAAAAAACAAAAATAAATTCAAATTATAAAAAAAAAAACCAAAAAAATGCGTTATTTTTATTAAAAAAAAAAAAAAAAATTTATTAAACCTACAATTTTTATTAAAAAAAATTTAAAATTAATTTTTTTTTTGAACAATCTTTTTTTTTAATTAAAAAAAAATTATAATTTTTCTTTTTTTTAAAACAATTTTTTTCTTTTTTCAATTTAAAAATACAAATAATTAAAAATATTTTAATTTTTTTTAAATAAATTTAATTTTTTAATTTAAAATTTAAAAAATTATTTAAAAAAAAAATTAATATTTAAATTTGTTTTTTAACGGATTTTTTTATTATTTTTTTTATTTTTTTTATTAAAATAAATAAATAAATTGTTGGCCCTTTGCTCTCCGGCCACCCGTGGTGGCGCAGCCGTGGGCGGGGAGGGCCTGCCCGCAGGCACCTCTGCCCACAGCCAAGCCACCACTGTCACACGCCTACACCTGCGGTAGTCTTTCAACCGCTTATAGCGAGGTGCGACACTACCAATCATTTTCTTTTCACCAATACTTACGATTGTATACTACGCCTAACATTCCACTTATCCTACTTAGTTTGTGTTTCGCAACCAAGTATTATTAATGTGTTCCTTTATACAAGTGAAAGCCCATAACATTCACATAAACAACATTATACAAGAGAAATGCACAACAATATAAAGGGAAGGGCAACTCCCTGCAATATGAGTCTGCCCGAATCAATATATTATACAATATTCACTTTTACAAAGTACAAGTTAAATCTTGGGATCCCTAAATTTACACTTAGCCAATTTTAAAATCTTCGGCAAACTTGGTTGCCCAGCTCGTCAACACCTCCGCACGGTCGCCGCACGACTCACCAACCCTTCGTTCACCTCGTCGCACGATCGTGTTGTTTGCCCAACTTGGGCGCGCCTCCAAGTCGCCACACATGGGCGCCTCTGCCCGAGACACACCTCCGTTCACAATCTCAACACTTCACCAAGTCACCGTGCACACTTGCACGACGGGCGGGCGCTCACCTGAGTCACCCAAGAACCCGTGCCAAGTCGTCGCACAAACCGGGCGCTCCTCCGTTTCACCGTCGGGCACTCCTATGCATCACCCGGGCGCTACACACATGTGCATGCCCTCACCCAACCGCCGGGCGCTCCTGCGCACGCCTTCACCCACAACCGAGTCAAGCGAGTCTCCTCCGTGCGGCCTTGCCCAAGAACGGGCGCATTACTCCATCTGCGCCTTTCTCCTTAGCCTTGCGCACTAAGACCTGCGCCTTTACTCCCTTGAGCGAAGATGTTGAGCAAATGTGTGATGATCGAATGCCATCCCACGCATTCCCATTATATACCAAACATAGGGCAAAGTCTGGCTGCCCAACTGACTTGCCCAACGCTCCATACGCCATCGCAAAAGCCTTCAAATATCATGTCAGCCCCTCATCCAATGTTGGTCGGCCTCCATATGTTTTATCCCACACTCCCATGCGTATAAACTCAGCTCATCCTCCTCATATGCGCATAACACCATCGCACACTCAAGTCGTGAGCTCGCCCTTCAACCGAACCGCAGCTCGTTCAGCTCTACCCGCGCGCTCGTTCAACCTTCACCTGCGGTCGCACATCAACCAAACTGCAGGTCATTACATCCTCCTCCACCTGAAATTGTTGTCGTCCTCGACAACATACCATCCTGGTAGCCATCCACCAAGATCAACAATGTCTCATCCATGATGTCAACTCCTCCACATACTGCAAACATCCCTACAACATATGTAGAACCACCGTCTCCATCATGTCTCATCCCGACAACCATATGTCACCAAGATCACCATACCAAAGTATACACCTCATTAGTATGTCATACATCGGAAATCATCTTAATCCATGACCATCGACCACCCTGTCGCAATCTCCACATGCTGCTCCCCATCATGGAAGGCTGCCCCTTCCATCCAAGCTACATGCTTCCTGCAACCTATCGTTTCGACCTCATCATGTGTCATCCTCATGTGAACTGTTGCCACGATACTCCAACATAATGCTAACACATCTCTATACAGTACGCGTCCCCATGTTTGAACTAGTCGGGTGATTAGTCCAACTATCACGCTCAAACCATGAGACTGAACATCCTCATGCCACCATCAGTCGTTTCTTAGAACATCCCGTCACATCATCAACTCGATCAAGAATCCATCTCCATACAAGTAAGCCATGCTCAGGTCCATGAAGTAGCCCTCATCTCATCTGCAACATGCTGTCCATGATGTCTAGTACTAATGTGCTGCATGAAATCAGCCACATCTACCCCCACATCATCATCCATATGTGTATCTCCTCAATGTGAAGAGACCTTCTCATCAACCCGACTCTCGATGTGCCACATCCAGGTCCATGAAGCAACCTCCATCATATCTACAATGTGCCATCCCTCAAGTCTGCCATAGAAACAAGTATACACCTGTCTCATCTATCCATGTGCTGCCCGTGATCATAGATCAATCAGCCCCCATGTGTCCAAAGTGGTTGAGTCTCGGCTCAACCCATGCCCAAGTGTTGCCACCAAGGTATCACCATCGTCGTAACTCCATCACTCCAAAGTGTCTCGTATCGATCCTCCACATCAAGTCACTCTTTCAAGCCATTGCCATACATGTACTTGAAAGTATGCACCCCGTCCCTCATCAAAGTCTCTGACCTCAGCTCCTCAATGCGTTAGATCCTCCAAGTCCACCATATATGAAGTCCCTAAAAGCCACAACCTCATGTCATCATGAGCTCCATAAGTATTCTCCAACCAACATCTCAACAAGCATACAAGTCTCGGCCCAAAGGTCTCTATAAGATGTCTCAACTCTCCATGTAGTAGGAATGCTCCATAGCCAGATGACAACTCCATCCAAGTCCATGGCCTTGTTGTTCAAGAGTGAACAACCTCTCCATTGGCTCATAAATAATAAGTCTCCATGTCACACCAGCAAATCCACCTGCACAACATCCCTGCCTTGGCACTCCCCATTGGATGCCCATAAGTGACACCTCTACAAGTGCTCCTGCATCATGTCCCTGCATAAGACTGCCATGCTCCATGTCTCCAACCTGATGTCCATGACTAAGTTGCCCATGTAGTCTAACCAAGTAGACCCACCACAACAATTGGCCATCCCCATCCAAGTCTGCAATATTCGGTCTAGTGAACTCGATCACCCAACCATATCATCATCACATGAGTCTCTCCATCATAGCTCCCCACTAAAGGTTCCACCAAGACTATATCTTGGTCTCAGCCATGAGAAGTCCACCCAAGCATCATCATACCTCAAGTGTTTGCCCTCCTCAGTTTGTCCATGAGTCATGTCGGGCACTTAGCCAATCTTCCATATGGCTAAATCATGACCGAATCCTTCGCAACGATTATCATGTTCCTCCCTTGTCACGGGCCTTTGTACCTTCTACCATAAGGTCACAAACAACCCCAACAAGTCCTGCAACAGTCAACAATCCTTGCTTCTCCATACAAGGTCTCATCATAGACATCCATGGTAAGATCCTCCCTAGCATCGGCAAACTGATTTTTCTCTTCCCTGCATACGGTCCATCTACCAAATGCTCAAGTGAAACACAAGTATCAATAGTACTTACATCATCATCATGAGGCTCCTCCATATGAGTATCCTCATCCATCCATGTCTGCAAACTGCACGATCCTGGTCCAACTTGATCGATCTCAAGTTCATCCTCCATCGTTGTCACATCTGCAACATCCTCGATCATCACGGCTTCCTCTTCCTTGTTAGCACAATCTGCAACTTCATCCTGCTCCATTGTCCAACCAAGTTGAAGAAGTTCGTCTTCAACATTCTTTTCCAAGACTTCAAGTTCCTTTCAAATCCGGGGGTTCTCTTCTTTCATCTGCTTCAACCTGTATAAGGTAAGCAAGAGCTTCCCTTCGCATTCTTCCAAACTTGCCATGCCTTGTCATTCAGCTTGGTCCAAGCACTAAGCTTCACCTCTGCTAAACCTGTTTCACCATTCACCTGAATCACTTTGACATTCCACTTGTCCCCTGTAAAACTTGAGTTCCCTGCCATGTCTTCGGTCTTTGTAGAATCAGATCCTTGATTCAGTACACCAAGTTTCCTGTAAAACTTGGACCAGCTCTGATACCACCTGTCACAAAGTGCAGGTGTGTATTAGCTTCAACGCTTCAACACCAACACCAGCTCCCTGGCACTAGCTCTGGTACCAGCTGTCATGCCCCTACACCTGCAGTAGTCTTTCAACCACTTATAGCGAGGTGTGGCACTACCAATCATTTTCTTTTCACCAATACTTACGATTGTAGACTACGCCTAACATTCCACTTATCCTACTTAGTTTGTGTTTCGCAACCAAGTATTATTAATGTGTTCCTTTATATAAGTGAAAGCCCATAACATTCACATAAACAGCATTATACAAGAGATATGCACAACAGTATAAAGGGAGGGGCAACTCCCTGCAATATGAGTCTGCTCGAATCAATATATTATACAATCTTCACTTTTACAAAGTAAAAGTTAAATCTTGGGAAACCCCAAATTTACACTTAGTCAATTTTACAATCTTCGGCAAACTCGATTGCCCAGCTTATCGGCGCCTCTGCACGGTCGCCGCACGACTCACCAACCCTTCGTTCACCTCGTCGTACGATCGTGTTGTTTGCCCAACTTGGGCGTGCCTCCAAGTCGCTACACACGGCGCCTCTGCCCGAGACACACCTCCGTTCACAATCTCAACACTTCACCAAGTCACCGTGCACACTTGCACGATGGGCGGGCGCTCACCTGAGTCACCCAAGAACCCGTGCCAAGTCGTCGCACAAACCGGGTGCTCCTCCGTTTCACCGTCGGGTGCTCCTACGCATCACCCGGGCGCCACACACCCGTGCATGGCCTCACCCAACCGTCGGGCGCTCCTGCTCGCGCCTTCACCCACAATTGAGTCAAGCGAGTCTCCTCCATGCGGCCTTGCCCAAGAATGGGTGCATTATTCCATCTACGCCTTTACTCCCTTGAGCGAAGATGTTGAGCGAATGTGTGATGATCGAATGCCATCCCACGCATTCCCATTATATACCAAACATAGGGCAAAGTCTGGCTGCCCAACCAACTTGCCCAACACACCATACGCCATCGCAAAAGCCTTCAAATATCATGTCGGCCCCTCATCCAATGTTGGTTGGCCTCCATATGTTTTATCCCATGCTCCCATGCGTATAAACTCGGCTTGTCCTCCTCATATGCGCATACACCATCGCACACTCAAGTCATGAGCTCGCCCTTCAACCGAACCGTAGCTCGTTCACCTCTACCCGCGCGCTCGTTCAGCCTTCACCCGCGGTTGGCACATCAACCGAACTGTAGGTCATTACAACCACGGGCGGCCGCGGGACGGGAGGGCAATTCCTGGAATCGCCCTCCCGCCCCCCGGCTGCCCGTGGTGGCACGGTCGTGGGCGGAGGTGCCTGCAGGACCCAATGTCCGCAGTTGCAGAGTAGGAGAATTTCTTGACACAATGACTCTAGAACTTCGAATGCCTTTCTCTTCTTACAAACCTAGTATATATAACCCCTTAACCTATTTTTCGGTTAAGACTTTTACTGGAAACATGTACTAATGAGAATCTCCTTTTGGTATGAATATCACGCAGGAAATCATATCCGAAGGACTAATAGTAAAAGGCAAAGTGTACCAAAAGTAATGAACAGCCTAAAGATTTGGGCAAGTGAGGACAATCACTTGTTATCTCATCCCTTGGAGGCTAATCCATATGGGGACCGAATCCGACACAATCTAATAAAGTAAATAGTACAATCAGGCTGGAATCTAGGACATCGGCTTTTTAGATAAGTAAATACAAAGTGGAGATTTTTGCAGGAGCAAATCCCACGGAAACCAAAAATAAGATATGCACTGAATACAACCAAGCCAGAATCTAGGACATCGGCTTTTTGGATAAGTAAATACACAGTGGAGATTTTTGCTGGAGAAAATCCCACAGAAACCAAAAGTAAGATATGCAAAGATATCAAATGAGTGATCTTTGCTATCAATCACTATTCTCTCTATCTTCATAATCATGCTCATGCTCATGTCTGAGATGCTCACGATTATGCCTGGAAAACTATTTAGCTTCTAATAATTCTTTTGGTTCAGGAGCAAATATCTCATGTGGTATGGCGTCATCCAACCAAGGTGGACCAACTTCTCTGAAACAACAATAGAAAGGAAAATAATACATATTATGTGTTCTATATTCTTCATCAATAGTGATTCTTCCTTGAAAACTCACAAAGAGACTAAAAGATTCATCTCTTTCCTCTAGTACTACAACTGTGTCTTGATGGACAAACTTGAACTCTATGACGTAGTCATTTTGTGCAGCAAAATGCAATTCCCAAGTTAAAGCACTGATGGTACTTTGGAAATCATGATCTAGCATCCAACACACTCTAGGCATATACTTATACAAAAATAACTTGAACCAAGGACTCCACCAATTTACAACATTATCTATGTCAATTGCATAAAATATGACTCTAACGGACCCATGAATCCTAGCTCTCTGATGGATTGTGAAATAATCATTCCATGTCCAATCAGTATTCTGCATGAACACAAAATATACAGACGTTCTAGACAATCCGTAGTACACTCGCCATGACCTATTTCTATATGGTAACTCTCTAGCATAAGACCACATAGCTTCTTCAGAATCAAACCATTTTTGTAATATATCCTGCAGAAGACTTAAAGGTAAAGACTTGACTCTTTTTACAAAACAATTCCAGCAAAACTCATACTGACACAAACTACAAATGACGACTAGACTGACTCTGTTAGACTGGACTGAACTACTACTTGATGAAGCTTCATTTTAATGAAGAGGCCTAAACATTTTAATCTCCTTGATCTTAGCTCCTTCTCTTGTCAACATATCTGCAAGATAATTCTCAGCACCAGACTTGTACACAATATCAAAATCAAATCCTTCAAGCCATAGTACCCATCTTAGGACCCTGGTATTACCTTGTTCTAACAATCGTTTATTTGCCAAAATTCCCTTCATGTGTTTGAGATTTGTGCGAACAATGAATCTGACACGTTTAAGACATATATGAAATCTTTTGATCCCCCTTTTTATTGCAAGTATCTCCTTGTGGGAAGAAGGATACTTTATTTCTGTATCATCGAATGTGCCTAAAGCATATGCACAGACTAATTCTTTCTTTCCATGCTTCTGTAACAAAGCTGCAACCCAAGTGTGATGCGAAGCATTTGTTTTAAGAATAAAGGGAAGATTTGTGTCAGGAAGTTTAAGTTTTGGCAATTCACTGATTTTAGCTTTAATGTTTTTGACTGCTTCTGTCATCTCTTTTGTCCACCCAATTGTCTTCTTCTTTAGCCTTTTCTGCAAAGTCTTGGTATCATCTGAATTTTTCTCATAAAACTGTCTGATATAATTTAGAGAACCAAGAAACCTCTACAAACTCTTGACATCTGAAATGACTTCTAGAAACTTTAGTAAATGAGTCAGAACATGTGGTTGAAGCCCAATATGACCTTGTTCTATATGCAGTCCTAAGAAATCAATTCTGATTTTACCAATTTGAAACTTCTCGTCAAAATCAGAAAGAACAAGTCCATGTCTGTACACCATTTCATATAACTTTTCTAAATGCTTCTTGTGACTATTTACATCTTTGCTGAAAACAAGTAAATCATCTATCTACACAATTATGAACTCTACCCCTCCAAATAAGTCTTTCATTCTTTTTTGAAACTTAGAGGGAGAATTTTTTAATCCAAAAGGGATTACGGTCCATTGATATTGTCCATGAGGGACTATAAAAGCTATTTTGTACCTGTCTACAGGGATAATGCCAATTTTCCAAAACCCACTCTTCAAATCAAATTTACTAAAAACATTAGCATTGGCAATTTTTGCAAGGAGTTCTTTATTAGGCAGAGGATACTTGATAGGGAGTAATGCATCATTCAAGAGCTTGTAATTGATAACAAGTCTTTTCTTACCTCTCTTCTGCTCACTATGCTTGTTCACATAAAAAGCTGAACAAGCCCAAGGGCTTTTACATGGCTCAATAAGGTGTTGTTGCAGCAATTGGGTAATTTTCTGTTTGCATAAATCTTGCTCTTGTGAACTCATGTGATTAGCACTTGCCTTTTGTGGTCTAGGAACATATCCTTCTTTATAAGGAAGTGCCACGAAATATTTTTCCCTTGTCGAGAAAGCATCTGGATGGCTTGCTGTACAATCTTTGCGAAGCTTGTCTGAAATATTCTGCAATGTTTTTGGGCCATGAATCTCAGCATTTTTGACAATTTTGTGAATTTTTCACAAATCCTGTAGACTGCACTGAATTTGGTCTTCTTCAACAGGCTGTATGTTAACTGTGTAGTCACTGGAAGCGGGTACTATCACTAGACCTTTTGTTGTAGAAAAAGTAACAGAATCTATATCAAAAGTAACAGGAAGTAATTTCTTCAAAAAATCTTGTCCTAACAAAAAATCTGTACCGGTATCAAAACTGTACAACATCACAAATACTTGAACATCATTCAAACAAATTGGAAAGTCAGGAGCTATATGATTAATCTCCATCAAATCTTTTGTGATAGCCCTTAATTGTAATTTTGTAGGCTGCCAATAATATGCAGGAATGGCGCCAAATGTGAAACAACTACTCATTGCTTCGGAATCAATTTGAGCATCTGGAGTGTATTCCTTAACTTTGGGCAGTTTAATCTTAATTGGAATAATCATTCTATCTCCAATTCCCATAATACTTATCATATCAACATTTGTGGATTTTGAGGGAATCTCTTTTGAAACATTCTTCATCAACAAGCTTGTTAGCTTTGAATTACAATCATCATAATTACCAATAAGCATTTGAAGTTTAGATGATAACTAAATCATTTCTGTTCTTGTATGATGAATGGATGACTCTAGTTCTGCAATTTTCTTTATAAGAGTCGTGACTGTATCCATACCTGATCCTTGTGACTCATCTGTAATCATCAAAGGTTTGAATATTGAATCAAACTCTTTTTCACTGAATTCATCATCTGAGAAATTTTTTCTGGACCTTATGGAAGAAGGTAGCTAACTTTCTAGGCTTTCAAGTTTCTCTGTTAACCTTCTCCTCACTGTAAACTGTACTGGATAAAGTTGTGCCAACTCAGCTTTGACCTCTGCTACTTTTGTCTGTACACTATCTGAAAAATGAAACATTTTTATGTCAGAAATAAATGTCTCATCAGAGTCAGTAGAATCAGAATCTAGTGCAAGTCCTTTTATATATAGTAATTCATTTTCTTTTGATTCTGAAGAAGAACTGGATACTTCAAAATATTCTCCATTAGAATGGGATATGAGATCCCAATCTTTTGGATCATGTATTGAAGAAAATATATCCATGATCTTTATCTGCTTCTTGTCTTTCTTTTCTCTACAAGCATTAGCATAATGGCCTTCCTTTCCACAAATAAAACAAACAACTTTGTTTGAAGGCTTTGTTCTTTTCCTAAATACAACCCTTCTCCCCTTAAAACTTTTCTTAGAAGGATAATATTTCTCTTTAGGAAAATACTTGTCTTTCTTGCAGGAACAATTTTGGTGCTTATTCTTGATATTCTTCCTGTTAGATTTAGAATGGCAACCAAAATCATAAGTTTCCTTGAAATTATTGCAGAGCTTAATGCTAAAATGCATTTGCTTATGAAAATTCTTTTTAGCTTTTGCAGCAGCACAATCTTTCTGCAAAACTGAAACAATTAACTGTTGTATAGCAGCAAAAGATGAGTTCTCAATCTTGATCTTATGTTCATCAATAAACTAATTAATCAGATCTGAAATTTTCCCTGGCATGGAAGCTATATAATACCTCAAATATGCAACATTATGGGGATCATTTGCTTGATACAATAATTTCTGCATAGTGCAGAAATATTCTTGCAAATAGTCTATATTACATAACCTTTGAGATAAAAATAACTGGGAATGGTGAGCTGAATATTCTGGTACAATCCCTACAAACTCATGTGTTAATGCATCAAACAAAGCTTTTAAGGGATCATCTTCATTCTCAATAATTTGGTTCATCTCTTTATCTGATAACTTTTCCCACCATCGCTTAAGAATACCAGTAAAAGACCAAATAATCTGAGTAACAATATCTGACCATTCTCCTTTAGTTTCTGCTTTTCTTTGTAAATCCCAAGCATGTACATTATGCAGCACAATAATGACTTCATCATAGCTCAAACAATCAATATTAACAAGCAGAGTATTGCCAAATCCTTTGGTGGCAGGATTTTCCATTTTTAATGGAATATTCTGCAACTTCTCAGTGTATTTGCTAAATGGGCTTGTTGCAGATGCTTCATGGGCAGTGGTTTCTTCATTATTTTTTCTTCCTTTATGAATATAAGAAAAAGTTTCACCTCTTTCTCTCTTAGAACTTGGTTCACCTTGTGCTTGTTCACCAGGGGTTCTTGGAGTAGAAGTGACACCAGACATGGCCAAAATTTGAGGAAATTGTGGAGCAGATGATTGGCCATTTTCTATCAGATTTTTAAGACTAACATAATTCTTAGGGAGTCTTAGACTTTCAAGAGAAGGGAAACCTTTTAACCTTTCTTTCATCAATTCTGTTTTTTCTGTGGCTAAGTTTATTCCTTTCTGTATTCTTTCAAACTTAGTTGCATCCAAATTTTCTATTCCTTTGAAAAGAATACCTTTTAACCCTTCATCAAATTCAGAAGTAAACCTTAATTTTGAACTGGACACATCTACTTCTCTATAGTGTGGAGGAGAAGCAGGAGTAGGAAGAGCATCTCTTAAATGATCTAGAGATCTAGAAATAATACCCATGTTTGACTGAATATCATTTAACCTCTGTGTATGCTCATTCTGTGTTCCCAATACCTCATTATAACCAGTATGCAGTTTCTTAATATGTTCCTTTATTTCTAACACATCTCTGGCTATATCATCTATGTTTTGCAACATACAAACAATTTGATAGTTTGTATAGTTGTGTAACTTTGTTGATTCTGTCTAATCTGGATCAGACATATCTTTCATAGATAACCATTGAAAATCTGCTTTCTTTGTTCCACTGTTGAATGTCCTTCTAGTATTTCCGGGTTCTAAATGTCTCTCACTTATTTTTGCAGATATCTCAGATTGCGCTCTTGGAAGAGAAAAAAATTTAATATCAGGAACGAAGACTTGTGTATCCTTTTTAGGAGAATGTTGTTCTTTAGTTTGGAAACTGGAGGATGGAATGCAGAACTGACAATCATCAATTTTATGGGACTAAGATCTTTTATGATTCTTCTTGGAGGTAAGATTTCTTGGAACAGTAGACTGAGATGATGATGGTAGGATATCTCCATCTCTACCCATCAAAAATCGAGATCTGGCGAAAGCAGACAGTGATCGACTAAGAGACAGTGTAGTAAACTTAAGACCAGTGGATCCATCAGGATGTTGGATCAGTGATAATTGATGTGGCTCTTTAGAGGATTTTAACTGGGGATATTTCTGTGACAAAGGAGTGTAGGAACTATTCCATTCATTAGGAAGGGTACATTCAGAAAATCCTATCTGCAACGGAGGTGTATTACCAGGGCCAACAACTACGCCTTCCTTCAAAGCTCTTTGACACAATTTTGTATTTAATGGAGGCATTGAAGTAGATACAAAACGCAAACATATTGAAGAATGAAGTTGAGCTATTAAAGCCTGAGGGTCTACATCAAAACCATGGAATTGGATTTATGCATTTAGGAACTCATTTATGTATGGATCTGTTAAGGCTACTTGGTATCTGGGAATGACTGAAGACCAGACAGGACCATTATTTAATGGACTCTAAAATCCACCCAAAAGTGCATCATGAAAATTATTCATTCGAGTATCTAAGACACAGGTCAAACAAGAAGTATTCAATCCTGGTCTTACTAGTGGATTTATGTCGAACTGAATGATTCCAATATGAAATTACAGGGTGTGAAGCAGACTTAGTTCAAATATTGACACAGAGACAAACACTTCTAAAATGATTCGGCCACATTAGGTTCTTACCAGTGCCGAGCACACTGGTACGCAGGTTCCCAAATCACCTAAAGGCTTTGAGCTCTTCTCGTGATGCAAGCAGGTCAGACCCAATGTCCGTAGTTGCAGAGCAGGAGAATTTCTCGACACAATGACTCTAGAACTTCGAATGCCTTTCTCTTCTTACAAACCTAGTATATATAACCCCTTATCTTGTTTTCTGGTTAAGACTTTTACCGGAAACATGTACTAATGAGAATCTCCTTTTGGTACGAATATCACACAGGAAATCATATCCGAAGGACTAATAGTAAAAGGCAAAGTGTACCAAAAGTAATGAACAGCCTAAAGATTCGGGCAAGTGAGGACAATCACTTGTTATCTCGTCCCTTGGAGGCTAAGCCATATGGGGACCGAATCCGACACAATCTAATAAAGTAAATAGTACAATCAGGCCGGAATCTAGGACATCGTCTTTTTAAATAAGTAAATACACAGTGGAGATTTTTTCAAGAGCAAATCCCACGGAAACCAAAAATAAGATAAGCACTGAATACAACCAAGCCAGAATCTAGGACATCGACTTTTTGGATAAGTAAATACACAGTGGAGATTTTTGCTGGAGCAAATCCCACGGAAACCAAAAGTAAGATATGCAAAGATATCAAATGAGTGATCTTTGCTATCAATCAATATTCTCTCTATCTTCATAATCATGCTCATGCTCATGTCTGAGATGCTCACGATTATGCCTGGCAGACTGTTTAGCTTCTAATAATTCTTCTGGTTCAGGAGAAAATATCTCATGTGGTATGGAAACATCCAACCAAGGTGGACCAACTTCTCTGAAACAGCAATAGAAAGGAAAATAATACATATTATGTGGTCTGTATTCTTCATCAACAGTGATTCTTCCTTGAAAACTCACAAAGAGACTAAGAGATTCATCTCTTTCCTCTGGTTACAACTGTGTCTTGATGGACAAACTCGAACTCTATCATGTAGTAATTTTGTGTAGCAACATGCAATTCCCAAGTTAGAGCACTGATGGTACTTTGGAAATCATGATCTAGCATCCAACACACTCTAGGCATATACTTATACAAAAATAACTTGAACAAAGGACTCCACCAATTTACAGCACTATCTATGTCAATTGCATAAAATATGACTCTAACGGACCCATGAATCCTAGCTCTCTGATGGATTGTGAAATAATCATTCCATGTCCAATTAGTATTCTACATGAACCCAAAATATACAGACGTTCTAGACAATCCGTAGTACACTTGTCATGACCTATTTCTATATGGTAACTCTCTAGCATAAGATCACATAGCTTCTTCAGAATCAAACCATTTCTGTAATATATCCTGCTGAACACTTAAAGGTAAAGACTTGACTCTTTTTACAAAACAATTCCAACAAAACTCATACTGACACAAACTACAAATGACGACTGGACTGACTCTGTTATACTGGACTGAACTACTACTTGATGAAGCTTCATTTTGACGAAGAGGCCTGAACATTTTAATCTCCTTGATCTCAGCTCCTTCTCTTGTCAACATATCTGCAAGATAATTCTCAGCACCAGCCTTGTACACAATATCAAAATCAAATCCTTCAAGCCATAGTGCCCATCTTAGGACCTTGGTATTACCTTGTTCTAACAATCTTTTATTTGCAAAAATTCCCTTCATGTGTTTGATATCTGTGCGAACAATGAATCTGACACTTTTAAGAAATAGATGAAATCTTTTGATCCCCCTTTTTACTGCAAGTATCTCCTTGTGGGAAGAAGGATACTTTATTTCTGTGTCATCGAATGTGCCTGAAGCATATGCATAGACTAATTCCTTCTTTCCATGCTTTTGTAACAAAGCTGCAGCCCAAGTGTGATGTGAAGCATCTGTTTCAAGAATAAAGGGAAGATTTGTGTCAGGAAGTTTAAGTTTTGGCAATTCACTGATTTTAGCTTTAATGTTTTTTACTGCTTTTGTCATCTCTTTTGTCTACCCAATTGTCTTCTTCTTTAGCCTTTTCTGCAAAGTCTTGGTATCATCTGATTGTTTCTCATAAAACTGTCTGATATAATTCAGACAACCAAGAAACCTCTGCAAACTCTTAACATCTGAAATGACGTCTGGAAACTTTAGTAAATGACTCAAAACATGTGGTTGAAGCCCAATATGACCTTGTTCTATATGCAGTCCTAAGAAATCAATTCTGATTTTACCAATTTGAAACTTCTCATCAGAATCAGAACGAAAAATTCCATGTCTATACACCATTTCATAGAACTTTTCTAAATGCTTCTTATGACTATTTACATCTTTGCTGAAAACAAGTAAATCATCTATATACACAATTATGAACTCTACCCCTCCAAAAATGTTTTCCATTCTTTTTTGAAACTCAGAGGGAGAATTTTTTAATCCAAAAGGAATTACGGTCCATTGATACTGTCCATGAGGGACTGTAAAAGCTATTTTGTACCTATCTGCAGGGATAATGCCAATTTGCCAAAACCCACTCTTCAAATCAAATTTACTAAAAACATTAGCATTGGAAATTTTTGCAAGAATGAGTTCTTTACTAGGCAGAGGATACCTGGTTGGGAGTAATGCATCATTCAAAAGCTTGTAATTGATAACAAGTCTTTTCTTACCTCTCTTCTGCTCACTATGCTTGTTCACATAAAAAGATGGGCAAGCCCAAGGGCTTTTACATGGCTCAATAAGCTGTTGTTGCAGCAATTGGGTAATTTCCTGCTTGCATAAATCTTACTCTTGTGGACTCATGTGATTAGCACTTGCCTTTTGTGGTCTAGGAACATATCCTTCTTTATAAGGAAGTGCCATGAAATATTTTTCCCTTGTCCAGAAAGCATTTGGATAGCTTGCTGTACAATCTTTGCGAAGCTTGTCTGAAATATTCTGCAATGTTTTTGGGCCATGAATCTCAGCATTTTTGAAAAATCCTGTACACTGCAATGAATTTGGTCTTCTTCAATAGGTTGTACGTTAACTGTGTAGTCACTGGAAGCAGGCATTGTCACTAGACCTTTTGTTGTAGAAAAAGTAACAGAATCTATATCAAAAGTAACAGGAAGTAATTTCTTCAAAAAATCTTGTCCTAACAAAAAATCAGTACCGGTATCAAAACTGTACAACGTCACAAATACTTGAACATCATTCAAACAGATTGGAAAGTCAGGAGCTATATGATTAATCTCCATCAAATCTTTTGTGATAGCCCTGAATTGTAATTTTGTAGGCCACCAATAATATGCAGGAATGGCGCCAAATTTGCAACAACTACTCATTGCTCCGGAATCAATCTGATCATCTAGAGTGTATTCCTTAACTTTGGGCTATTTAATCTTAATTGGAATAATCACTCTATCTCCAATTCCCATAATACTTATCATATCAACATTTGTGGATTTTGAGGGAATATCTTCTGAAACATTCTTCATCAACAAGCTTGTTAGCTTTGAATTACAATCATCATAATTACCAATAAGCATTTGAAGTTTAGATGATAACTGAATCATTTTTGTTCTTGTATGATGAATGGATTACTCTAGTTCTGCAATTTTCTTTTTAAGAGTCGTGATTGTATCCATACCTGATCGTTGTGACTCATCTGTAATCATCAAAGGTTTGAACATTGAATCAAACTCGTTTTCACTGAATTCATCATCTGAGAAATTTTTTCTGGACCTTCTGGAAGAAGGTAGCTGACTTTCTAGGCTTTCAAGTTTCTCTGTTAACCTTCTCCTGGCTGTAAACTGTACTGGATCAAGCTGTGCCAACTCAGCTTTGACCTCTGCTATTTTTGTCTGTACACTATCTGAAAAATGAAACATTTTTATGTCAGAAATAAATGCCTCATCAGAGTCGGTAGAATCAGAATCTAGTGCAAGTCCTTTTATATATGGTAATTCATTTTCCTCTGATTCTGAAGAAGAACTGGATACTTAAAAATATTCTCCATCAGAATGGGATATGAGATCCCAATCTTTTGGATCATGTACTGAAGAAAATATATCCATGATCTTTATCTGCTTCTTGTCTTTCTTTTCTCTGCAAGCATTAGCATAATGGCCTTCCTTTCCACAAATAAAACAAACAAATTTCTTTGAAGGCTTTTTCCTTTTCCTAAATACAACCCTTCTCCCCTTAAAAAATTTCTTAGAAGGATAATATTTCTTTTTAGGAAAATACTTGTCTTTCTTGCAGGAACAATTTTGGTGCTTATTCTTGATATTCTTCCTGTTAGATTTAGAATGGCAACCAAAATCATAAGTTTGCTTGAAATTATTGCAGAGCTTAGTGCTAAAATGCATTTGCTTATGAAAATTATTTTTAGCTTTTGCAGCAACACACTCTTTCTGCAAAACTGAAACAATTAACTGTTGTATAGTAGCAAAATATGAGTTCTCAATCTTGATCTTATGTTCATAAATAAACTGATTAATCAGATCTGGAATTTTCCCTGGCATGGAAGCTATATAATACCTCAAATATGCAACATTATGGGGATCATTTGCTTGATATAATAATTTCTGCATAGTGCAGAAATATTCTTGCAAATAGTCTATATTACATTACCTTTGAGATAAAAATAACTGGGAATGGTGAGTTGAATATTCTGGTACAATCCCTACAAACTCATGTGTTAATGCATCAAAAAAAGCTTTTAAGGGATCATCTTCATTTTCAATAATTTGGTTCATCTCTTTATCTGATAACTTTTCCCACCATCGCTTAAGAATACCAGTAAAAGACCAAATAATCTGAGTAACAATATCTGACCATTCTGCCTTAGTTTCTGCTTTTCTCTGTAAAGCCCAAGCATGTACATTATGCAGCACAGTAATGACTTCATCATAGCTCAAACAATCAATATTAACAAGCAGAGTATCGCCAAATCCTTTGGTGGCAGGATTTTCCATTGTTAATGGAATATTCTGCAACTTCTCAGTATATTTGCTAAATGGGCTTGTTGCAGATGCTTCATGGGCATTGGTTTCTTCATTATTTTTTCTTCCTTTATGAATATAAGAAAATGTTTCACCTCTTTCTCTCTTAGAACTTGGTTCGCCTTGTGCATGTTCACCAGGGGTTCTTGGAGTAGAAGTGACACTAGACATGGCCAAAATTTGAGAAAATTGTGGAGCAGATGATTGGCCATTTTCTATCAGATTTTTAAGACTAACATAATTCTTAGGGAGTCTTAGACTTTCAAGAGAAGGGAAACCTTTTAACCTCTCTTTCATCAATTCTGTTTTTTTCTGAGGCTAAGTTTACTCCTTTCTGTATTCTTTCAAACTTAGTTGCATCCAAATTTTCTATTCCTTTGAAAAGAATACCTTTTAACCCTTCATCAGATTCAGAAGTAAACCTCAATTTTGAACTGGACACATCTACTTCTCTATAGTGTCGAGGAGAAGTAGGAGTATGAAGAGCATCTCTTAAATGATCTAGAGATCTAGAAATAATACCCATGTTTGACTAAATATCATTTAACCTCTGTGTATGCTCATTCTGTGTTCCCAATACCTCATTATAACCAGTATGCGGTTTCTTAATATGTTCCTTTATTTCTAACACATCTCTGGCTATATCATCTATGTTTTGCAACATACAAACAATTTGGTAGTTTGTATAGTAGTGTAACTTTGTTGATTCTGTTTGATCTGGATCAGACATATCTTTCATAGATAACCACTGAAAATATGCTTTCTTTGTTCCACTGTTGAATGTCCTTCTAGTATTTCCGGGTTCTAAATGTCTCTCACTTATTTTTGCAGATATCTTAGATTGTGCTCTTGGAAGAGAAAAACTTTTAATATTAGGAATGAAGACTTGTGTATCCTTTTTAGGAGAATGTTGTTCTTCAGTTTGGAAACTGGAGGATGGAATGCAGAACTGACAATCATCAATTTTATGGGACTGAGATCTTTTATGATTCTTCTTGGAGGTAAGATTTCTTGGAACAATAGACTGAGATGATGATGGTAGGATATCTCCATCTCTACCCGTCAAAAATGGAGATCTGGCGAAAGCAGACAGTGATTGACTAAGAGACGGTGTAGTAAACTTAAGACCAGTGGATCCATCAGGATGTTGGATCAGTGATAGTTGATGTGGCTCTTTAGAGGATTTTAACTGGGGATATTTTTGTGAAAAAGGAGTGTAGGAACTATTCCATTCATAAGGAAGGGTACATTCAAAAAATCCTATCTGCAAAGGAGGTGTATTACCAAGGCCAAAAACTACGCCTTCCTTCAAAGCTCTTTGACACAATTTTGTATTTAATGAAGGCATTGAAGTATATACAAAACGCAAACATATTGAAGAATAAAGTTGAGCTATTAAAGCCTGAGGGGCTACATCAAAACCATGGAATTGGATGTATGCATTTAGGAACTCATTTATGTATGGATTTGTTAAGGCTACTTGGTATCTGGGAATGACTGAAGACTAGACAGGACCATTATTTAATGGACTCTGAAATCCACCCAAAAGTGCATCATGAAAATTATTCATTCGAGTATCTAAGACACAGGTCAAACAAGAAGTATTCAATCCTGGTCTTATTACTGGATTTATGTCGAACTGTATCATTCCAATATGAATATAACTATAACCATGTTCCAAACCCCATTCAATATCTTCTTTCTTTATCAACGGAACTTGATACACAGACTGACCAGTAGAAATAGGGATATTCACTGAAGTAAATCGGAATAACTGAGCAGCTCTAAATTGGAAAGCAGGAATCTTATATAGTTTATCAACTTCTATCTCTGGCAATGTCCAATTAGGCTGAGGTTCAAATTCTTGAACAAGCACTTTTTCATCATACAACTTATCATTACTAGATCTATACTTATTCAGAAAAGACCATCTTTTTTGTCTAGCAATTTTCTTGTCATCGGGCTTCTGAAGAACAAATTCATTCATAGAACCAGCCATTAAGATTAGATATAAGTATGCACCTGAACAGAGGAATGAAACTTCTGTGCACCAGGAAAGCAAAAACCGGCAGTCCTTCGCCTCAACGCTCTCTACCAGCGCCTTACTGTCCACTTCAAACTTAAACAAGTACTGATACGAATATATCTTAATGAAAGAACCAGACAGAACGAAAATAGCTTGGACAAAGAACTTGATGGCTTTGATACCAATTTTTTACTAATAGGAAAACTGATAATTACAGGGTGTGAAGCAGACTTAGTTCAAATATTGACACAGAGCTTAGTGCTAAAATGCATTTTCTTATGAAAATTCTTTTTAGCTTTTGCAGCAGCACAATCTTTCTACAAAACTGAAACAATTAACTGTTGTATAGTAGCAAAATATGAGTCCTCAATCTTGATCTTATGTTCATTAATAAACTAATTAATCAGATATGGAATTTTCCCTGGCATGGAAGTTATATAATACCTCAAATATGCAACATTATGGGGATCATTTGCTTGATACAATAATTTCTGCATAGTGCAGAAATATTCTTGCAAATAGTCTATATTACATAACCTTTGAGATAAAAATAACTGGGAATGGTGAGTTGAATCTTCTGGTACAATCCCTACAAACTCATGTGTTAATGCATCAAACAAATCTTTTAAGGGATCATCTTCATTTTCAATAATTTGGTTCATTTCTTTATCTGATAACTTTTCCCACCATCGCTTAAGAATACCAGTAAAAGACCAAATAATCTGAGTAACAATATCTGACCATTCTGCCTTAGTTTCTGCTTTTCTCGGTAAAGCCCAAGCATGTACATTATGCAGCACAATAATGACTTCATCATAGCTCAAACAATCAATATTAACAAGCAGAGTATCGCCAAATCCTTTGGTGGCAGGATTTTCCATTTTTAATGGAATATTCTGCAACTTCTCAGT
This sequence comes from Pinus tabuliformis, assembly GCA_031772625.1. Taxonomy (NCBI): domain Eukaryota; kingdom Viridiplantae; phylum Streptophyta; class Pinopsida; order Pinales; family Pinaceae; genus Pinus; species Pinus tabuliformis. The sequence continues at coordinate 751,937,852 of CM062811.1, forward strand.
ATATTTGCTAAATGGGCTTGTTTCAGATGCTTCATGGGCATTGGTTTCTTCATTATTTTTTCTTCCTTTATGAATATAAGAAAACGTTTCACCTCTTTCTCTCTTAGAACTTGGTTCGCCTTGTACATGTTCACCAAGGGTTCTTGGAGTAGAAGTGACATCAGACATGGACAAAATTTGAGGAAATTATGGAGCAGATGATTGGCCATTTTCTATCAGATTTTTAAGACTAACATAATTCTTAGGGAGTCTTAGACTTTCAAGAGAAGGGAAACCTTTTAACCTTTCTTTCATCAATTCTGTTTTTTTCTGAGGCTAAGTTTACTCCTTTCTGTATTCTTTCAAACTTAGTTGCATCCAAATTTTCTATTCCTTTGAAAAGAATACCTTTTAACCCTTCATCAGATTCAGAAGTAAATCTCAATTTTGAACTGGACACGTCTACATCTCTATAGTGTGGAGGAGAAGCAGGAGTAGGAAGAGCATCTCTTAAATGATCTAGAGATCTAGAAATAATACCCATGTTTGACTGAATATTATTTAACCTCTGTGTATGCTCATTCTGTGTTCCCAATACCTCATTATAACCAGTATGCAGTTTCTTAATATGTTCTTTTATTTCTAACACATCTCTAGCTATATCATCTATGTTTTCCAACATACAAACAATTTGATAGTTTGTATAGTTTTGTAACTTTGTTGATTCTGTTTGATCTGGATCAGACATATCTTTCATAGATAACCATTGAAAATATGCTTTCTTTGTTCCACTGTTGAATGTCCTTCTAGTATTTCCGGGTTCTAAATGTCTCTCACTTATTTTTGCAGATATCTTAGATTGCGCTCTTGGAAGAGAAAAACTTTTAATATCAGGAATGAAGACTTGTGTATCCTTTTTAGGAGAATGTTGTTCTTCAATTTGGAAACTGGAGGATGGAATGCAGAACTGACAATCATCAATTTTATGGGACTAAGATCTTTTATGATTCTTCTTGGAGGTAAGATTTCTTGGAACAGTAGACTGAGATGATGATGGTAGGATATCTCCATCTCTACCCGTCAAAAATGGAGATCTGGCGAAAGCAGACAGTGATCGACTAAGAGACGGTGTAGTAAACTTAAGACCAGTGGATCCATCAGGATGTTGGATCAGTGATAATTGATGTGGCTCTTTAGAGGATTTTAACTCGGGATATTTCTGTGACAAAGGAGTGTAGGAACTATTCCATTCATCAGGAAGGTACATTCAGAAAATCCTATCTGCAAAGGAGGTGTATTACCAGGGCCAACAACTACGCCTTCCTTCAAAGCTCTTTGACACAATTTTGTATTTAATGGAGGCAATGAAGTAGATACAAAACGCAAACATATTGAAAAATGAAGCTGAGCTATTAAAGCCTGAGGGGCTACATCAAAACCATGGAATTGGATGTATGCATTTAGGAACTCATTTATGTATGGATCTGTTAAGGCTACTTGGTATCTGGGAATGACTGAAGACCAGACAAGACCATTATTTAATGGACTCTGAAATCCACCCAAAAGTGCATCATGAAAATTATTCATTCGAGTATCTAAGACACAGGTCAAACAAGAAGTATTCAATCCTAGTCTTACGAGTGGATTTATGCCGAACTGAATCATTCCAATATGAAATTACAAGGTGTGAAGCAGACTTAGTTCAAAGATTGACACAGAGACAAACACTTCTAAAATGATTCGGCCACTTTAGGTTCTTACCAATGCTGAGCACACTGGTACGCAGGCTCCAAAATCACCTAAAACTTTGAGCTCTTCTCATGATGCAAGCAGGTTAGACCCAATGTCCGCAGTTGCAGAGCAGGAGAATTTCTCAACACAATGACTCTAAAACTTCAAATGCCTTTCTCCTCTTACAAACCTAGTATATATAACCCCTTAGTCTGTTTTCCGGTTAAGACTTTTACCGGAAACCTGTACTAATGAGAATCTCCTTTTGGTATGAATATCACGCAGGAAATCATATCCGAAGGACTAATAGTAAAAGGCAAAGTGTACCAAAGGTAATGAACAGCCTAAAGATTCGGGCAAGTGAGGACAATCACTTGTTATCTCGTCCCTTGGAGGCTAAGCCATATGGGGACCAAATCCGACACAATCTAATAAAGTAAATAGTACAATCAGGCCGGAATCTAGGACATCGGCTTTTTAGATAAGTAAATACACAGTGGAGAATTTTGCAGGAGCAAATCCCACGAAAACCAAAAATAAGTTATGCACTGAATACAACCAAGCCGAAATCTAGGACATCGGATTTTTGGATAAGTCAATACACAGTGGAGATTTTTGCTGGAGCAAATCCCACGGAAACCAAAAGTAAGATATGCAAAGATATCAAATGAGTGATCTTTGCTATCAATCACTATTCTCTCTATCTTCATAATCATGCTCATGATCATGTCTGAGATGCTCACGATTATGCCTGGAAAACTGTTCAGCTTCTAATAATTCTTCTGGTTTAGGAGCAAATATCTCATGTGGTATGGCGTCATCCAGCCAAGGTGGAACAACTTCTCTGAAACATCAATAGAAAGGAAAAGAATACATATTATGTGGTCTGTATTCTTCATCAACAGTGATTCTTCCTTGAAAACTCACAAAGAGACTGAAAGATTCATCTCTTTCCTCTGGTACTACAACTGTGTCTTGATGGACAAACTCGAACTCTATGACATAGTCATTTTGTGCAGCAACATGCAATTCCCAAGTTAGAGCACTGATGGTACTTTGGAAATCATGATCTAGCATCCAACACACTCTAGGCATATACTTATACAAAATAACTTGAACCAAGGACTCCACCAATTTACAGCACTATCTATGTCAATTTCATAAAATATGACTCTAACGGACCCATGAATCCTAGCTCTCTGATGGATTGTGAAATAATCATTCCATGTCCAATTAGTATTCTGCATGAACCCAAAATATACAAACGTTCTAGACAATCCGTAGTACACTCGCCATGACCTATTTCTATATGGTAACTCTCTAGCATAAGATCACATAACTTCTTCGGAATCAAACCATTTCTGTAATATATCATGCTGAAGACTTAAAGGTAAAGACTTGACTCTTTTTACAAAACAATTCCAGTAAAACTCATATTGACACAAACTACAAATGACTATTGGACTGACTCTGTTAGACTGGACTAAACTACTACTTGATGAAGCTTCATTTTGACAAAGAGGCTTGAACATTTTAATCTCCTTGATCTCAGCTCCTTCTCTTGTCAACATATCTGCAAGATAATTCTCAGCACCAGACTTGTACACAATATCAAAATCAAATCCTTCAAGCCATAGTGCCCATCTTAGGACCCTGGTATTACCTTGTTCCAACAATCTTTTATTTTCCAAAATTCCCTTAATGTGTTTGAGATCTGTGCGAACAATGAATCTGACACTTTTAAGAAATAGATGAAATCTTTTGATCCCCCTTTTTACGGCAAGTATCTCCTTGTGGGAAGAAGTATACTTTATTTCTGTGTCATCGAATGTGCTTGAAGCATATGCACAGAATAATTCTTTCTTTCCATGCTTCTGTAACAAAGCTACAGCCCAAGTGTGATGTGAAGCATCTATTTCAAGAATAAAGGGAAGATTTGTGTCAGGAAGTTTAAGTTTTGGCAATTCGCTGATTTTAGCTTTAATGTTTCTTACTGCTTCTGTCATCTCTTTTGTCCACCCAATTGTCTTCTTCTTTAGCCTTTTCTGCAAAGTCTTGGTATCATCTGATTGTTTCTCATAAAACTGTCTGATATAATTCAGACAACCAAGAAACCTCTGCAAACTCTTAACATCTGAAATGACGTCTGGAAACTTTAGTAAATGAGTCAGAACATGTGGTTGAAACCTAATATGACCTTGTTCTATATGCAGTCCTAAGAAATCAATTCTGATTTTACCAATTTGAAACTTCTCGTTTGAATCAGAAAGAATAAGTCCATGTCTGTACACCATTTCATAGAACTTTTCTAAATGCTTCTTGTGACTATTTACATCTTTGTTGAAAACAAGTAAATCATCTATATACACAATTATGAACTCTACCCCTCCAAATAAGTCTTCCATTCTTTTTTGAAACTCAGAGGGAGCATTTTTTAATCCAAAAGGAATTACGATCCATTGATATTGTCCATGAGGGACTGTAAAAGTTGTTTTGTACCTGTCTGCAGGGATAATGCCAATTTGCCAAAACCCACTCTTCAAATCAAATTTACTGAAAGCATTAGCATTGGCAATTTTTGCAAGAAGGAGTTCTTTATTAAGCAGAGGATACCTGATAGGGAGCAATGCATCATTCAAGAGCTTGTAACTGATAACAAGTCTTTTGTTACCTCTCTTCTGCTCACTATGCTTGTTCACACAAAAAGCTAGGCAAGCCCAAGGGCTTTTACACAACTCAATAAGCTGTTGTTGCAGCAATTGGGTAATTTCCTGTTTGCATAAATCTTGCTCTTGTGGACTCATGTGATTAGCACTTGCCTTTTGTGGTCTAGGAACATATCCTTCTTTATAAGGAAGTGCCACGAAATATTTTTCCCTTGTCTAGAAAGCATCTGGATGGCTTGCTGTACAATCTTTGCGAAGCTTGTCTGAAATATTCTGCAATGTTTTTGGGCCATGAATCTCAACATTTTTGACAATTTTGTGAATTTTTGACAAATCCTGTAGACTGCACTGAATTTAGTCTTCTTCAACAGGCTATATGTTAACTATGTAGTCACTGGAAGAAGGTATTGTCACTAGACCTTTTGTTGTAGAAAAAGTAACAGAATCTATATCAAAAGTAACAAGAAGTAATTTCTTCAAAAAATCTTGTCCTAACAAAAAATCTGTACCGGTATCAAAACTGTACAACATCACAAATACTTGAACATCATTCAAACAGATTGAAAAGTTAGGAGCTATATGATTAATCTCCATCAAATCTTTTGTGATAGCCCTGAATTGTAATTTTGTAGGCTGCCAATAATATGCAGGAATGGCGCCAAATGTGCAACAACTACTCATTGCTCCGGAATCAATCTGAGCATCTAGAGTGTATTCCTTAACTTTGGGCAGTTTAATCTTAATTGGAATAATCACTCTATCTCCAATTCCCATAATACTTATCATATCAACATTTGTGGATTTTGAGGGAATCTCTTCTGAAACATTCTTCATCAACAAGCTTGTTAGCTTTGAATTACAATCATCATAATTACCAATAAGCATTTGAAGTTTAGATGATAACTGAATCATTTTTGTTCTTGTATGATGAATGGATAACTCTAGTTCTGCAATTTTCTTTTTAAGAGTCGTGATTGTATCCATACCTGCGCCCTCCCACCCCCCGGCCGCCCGTGGTGGCACGACCATGGGCAGAGGGCCTGCTAGCAGGTACCTCCGCCCATGGCCGTGCCACTATGGGCAGAGGGCCTGCTAGCAGGCACCTCCGCCCACGGCCGCGCCACCATGGGCAGAGGGCCTGCTAGCAGGCACCTCCGCCCACGGTCGCGCCACCATGGGCAGGGCACCTCCATCCACGGCCGCACCACCACGGGCGGCCGGGGGGCGGAGGGCCACAATTTTTTTTTTTAATAAATCCGTTAAAAAACAAATTTTATTTTATTTTATTTTTTATTTTTTTTATAATTTTTAAATTTTAAATTAAAAAATTAAATTTATTTAAAAAAAAATATTTTTAATTTTTTGTATTTTTAAATTAAAAAAAGAAAAAAATTGTTTAAAAAAAAATTATAATTTTTTTTAATAAAAAAAAAGATTGTTTAAAAAAAAAATTTAATATTTTTTTTTAAATAAATATTGTAGGTTTAATAAAAATAATTATTATTATTTTTTTAAATAAAAAATATGCAGTTTTTTTGTTTTTGTTTTTTTTGTTTTTTTGTTTTTTTTTTTAATTCTTTTTTTTTAAATAAAAATTAGGCAATTTTTTTATAAATTGTAAATGTTTTTATTTATTTATTTATTTTTTCATTTGAAAAGACATATATTTTACGCCATTTTCGTATTTTTTTTGTTTTTTTTTTTAATAATTTGATTTTATTTTTGTTTTTTTTAATATTAATTTTACTAGTTTTTTTAATTTTTTTTTTTTTTTAACTTGTTTGTTTTTAATTTTTTTTTTCCCTAGTTTTTGCTAATGTTTTTTTTCTTAATTTCTCTATTATTACTTATATATATATATATATATATATATATATATTTCTTTTTTTTTTTCCAAATTCTTTTATGGTTTATGAGATAATTTTTTTTAACATTTTTTATTTTTGTCTTTTTTATATTTGTTTTTTAGAGACAATTATTTCATTTGAATTGAAAATTTAATTAACGATGTATAAATATGTAGAATATTGAAAATGCAAAATATCGACCTTCTTCTTTAAATATGCAAAACAATAAAAACCTCACTACAATATATATATATATATATATATATATATATATATATATATATATATGAAGAAGAAGACCACTTCCAAAATTATTAAATTTACAAAATAATTATTTACATTTCATACAATAAAAAAATTTAAAGTCAAAAAATAGGTCTTTTAAAAAAAGGGTCTGATGCAGAATAACCACTTTTTTAAATCAGCATGAAAATCACTACCATTCTAAATCGCAATGTTCTTTTTCCTAGTCGGTTATGTTCTAAGTGCCAAAAACTATGCTCTAAAAAAAACATGTGTGTTCTGCATCACCCCTTTTCAAAATCGGGTCACTTTTTTGCTATCTCTACAAAACGGGTAACAGTATCAGTTCCCGTTTCAAAGTTTACAGTGATTATAAAGGAGGTTTTGGTAAGCAACCAAAACATGCATCAAATGGAGATGTTTTAGTCGATGAATGCTTTTCCCGATTATAAGCATGTTGAATGTAGTGTAAGTGTTCATCCAAAAGCTTGGGTTGTTTTCTGCAATAATCGTGAAGAATATGTACTACCATTCTATTCACCACTTCGATTTGACCATCGGTTTGTGGATGGAATGTTGTTCTCTTTTTCAACGTGGTGTCGATGAGTGCCCATAATCTTGACCGAAAGTTCCCGAAAAATCAAGAATCTTGATTAGAAATAATAGATTTTGGAAATCCAAAATGTACCCATACATGTTGAAAGAACATTTATGCAGTCTGTTCAGCTATAACTTGCTTCTTACAAGGCATAAAAACACACATCTTTCTAAAACGATCCACCACAAAATAAAGATAATCATGATTTATTTTAGACATAGGCATTCCTCCTACAAAGTCCATAGAAACACTTTCCCAAGGACGGGAAGGAACTGGAAGTGGAGTATATAATCCTAACTTTCTATTGTTAGGCTTACTTGTGGCACATAAATAACATCCTCTTACATATTGTGATACACGCTCATTCTTTCTAGGCCAGTAACAATACCTTTTTAATTGTGCCACCATCTTGCCTACACCGAAATGGCCAACAACAAGAAAAGTATGTGCCTCCCTTATGATGTTCACTATTTCACCCTGTGGAATGCATAGCTTGCCAAGATGATACAAAATTTTATCATGCGCATGGCAATCCAATTCCTCTACTTGGTTTCCTTGACAAAAAGTTGCATATACATCTTTAAATTCTCCATCTAAAGCATATTGTTCAACATAGCTCTCATTCATGATATAATTATGCTTAAGAATAACTGAAGCACTAACAATTGGTCTAGAAAGCATGTCAGCAACCTTATTATAGATACCTTTCTTATACCTTATCACCAAGTAGAAGCTCTATAAGAAACCCATCCATCTGAAGTGCCTTGCTTGTTGTAGCTTAGTTTGTGATTGCAAGTATTACAATGGTTTATGATTAGTGTGAGTGATAATTTCCTTTCCCATCAAATAGAGTTTCCACTTTTTCACACTTTTCACCAATGCATACAATTCTTTTTCATGAGTAGGATAGTTAACTATTGCACCATTAAAAGTTTCAGAATGGAAACGTATGGGCTTACCATGTTGTATCAAGACCGCTCCCATGGCATAGTCAATTGCATCTGTTTGTATCTCAAATGGTTGTCTTAAATCAGGAAGTGCAAGAACTAGAGCTGTACTGATTCTCACCTTCAATGCATCAAAATATTTTAGCTACTTGCCTCCCCATTGAAAAAGCTACTTAATGCTTGTCAATGCATGTAATGGAGTTACAATTCAACAAAAGTTAGAAATAAACTCTCTCCAATATTGGGTTGCTAACAAAAACCTTCTCACCTTAGTTACACTAGTGGGCTTAGGCCATTCGAAAATGACTTTGAACTTGGATGGATCTATCTTCAATTCACCTCCTCCAATAATATGTCCCAAATAAACTAATGACGTCTTTTCAAACTCACATTTAGACCTCTTTAAAAACAAATTCTCTTTCTTCAAGACATCTAAGACTTGTTTCACATGCATGACATGCTATTCACAAGACTTTTTGAATATCAATATGTCATCTGAGTAGACAATTAAAAAAACATCAACAAAAGGGCTTAAGACATCATTTATAACTCACATGAATATTTCAAGAGCATTACAAAGCCCAAATGGCATAACCAACCATTCAAACAAACCTTGTTTTGTTTTGAAGGTTGTCTTCCATGTATCTCCTTCGAAAAACCTAATCTGATGATAACCACTCATCAAGTCCAACTTAGTAAAATAAACAACATTTTTCAATCGATCAAGCAAATCATCAATTCGAGGAAGAGGGCAATGATTCTTTACCTTTATCTTGTTCAAGGCTCTGAAATCTACACACATGCGCCATGTGTCATCTTTCTTTGGTACTAACACAATTGGTGAACTGCATGGAGATGTGCTTGGCTTGATGATCCCTTTGTCAAGCAAATCCTATATTTGCCTTTTAATCTCTGCATTCTCCATAACTGACATCCTGTACATTCCAATATGTTGAAGAGGACAATCTTGCTACAATTGGGTCTCATGTTGGATACCTCTTTTAGGAGGAAATACTTTAGGCTCCTAAAACATCTCATCATATGTGTTAACAACCTCATACAAATCAGATTTTAACTTTCCATCACATCCTTGGAAAGATTCATTTTCAACATTCTCTTGGGGCCTGATCATCAAGAGTACAAAGTTCTTACTAGCTTTGGCAAACCTCTTCATTTGTCCAACATTTACAAGTGAAAAAACCAACTTTTTGTTATGTGCTCTAACAATGTACTCAACTACATTTTTAAACAAGTGATATTTGTTCTCATGGCGATGAAAGATAGCTCTCCTATCATATAGATATGAACTTTCCAAAAAAATACCACAAATATCAAGTGGAATGACATCAAGTTCTACCTCATCTATAAAGTTTGCAATGATGGAAAATCTTAATTTACATCTTTTGTCACATGCAATTTTGCATTGTCACATATCCAACCTAAAGGATATGGTTTAGGATGAGGATTTGTTTTCAAATTCAATTTCTTGACTGTGTCTTTAGAAATGAGGTTTGTTTGTGAACCAATATCAAACAACGTGTCCATATTGGTATGTTTTGAAATGAATCTAATGTGGAAAATCTCTATTCTTTCCTTTTCATGTTGAGTTTCATTAAGGTTACTACTTTAAGAACTAGTACTTGCAATAGAGTCCTTACCTTTGAATTCCATGGTTGTGATATTTTTTTCATCCCCAGAGTCAGATTCTAAATCATGTTGTGTAGTTGCAGCGATCTTTTGTTTCCCTTTGTTGTTAAAATTTTTGGGTCTCATTTCGGGATGAAGTTTCCAACAATGGTCTTCATCATGTCCTTCTTTTGAACGATGTTTACAGGTGAGATTTTCTCCCTCTTTCTTGACTGAAGCATTTTTCTTGCCTTTGCCTTTGAATTTCCCCTTTCCTTTGTCACCATTATTGAATGGATTTTTTCTACCCTCTTGAGGAACATTCTTCCCCCTTGCTTCTAAATGAGTTTCCTGTACATAAACTTCATCTAGTTTTGTAGGGTTAAACATGATAAATGTGTGTCTCAAATAAATATGCAAGCCTCCAATGTATTTGAGCAAGGTATATTTTGAGTACAAATATATGCCAAAAATCAAAGCCCTTTTTCTAAATTCTTGAGTATAAGATTGCATATTTTTTTCCTTTATCTTGTCTAAAGTTTTGCCAATCCATAATAGATTTTTGCATGTGTGCTAATGGATAAAATTGCCTTCTTATTGAAACAACAAAATCATTCCAAGAGGATAAAACCTTACCATGTTTCTTCATGCCCTCTTGAGTTTTGGCTTCCCACCAAATTAGTATTGCACCTTCCAATCTAAGAGAAGCAAGTTGAATCATGGTATCATATTATGTGATTCTTTGTATCCTGCAATACACTTCAATCTAACAAATCCAATTGTCTAATCTCTCTACTTTTACCTCTCGATTGTACCTAGGCAATTAAAACTTAATATCAAGCTTAAGAAAAAGAGTTTTACCATGACCCCATGGGGAATTTGGAGGCGTTTTTGAAAGGGTGGTAGCAGTAGAAGAAGATGAGGCTAAAGATGAAGATGAGGATGATGATGGAGGTGAAGGTGGTGGTTTGTCATCGTTTCCTTCATTTCCTTTTGGAGGCTTGTCTCCTTTTCCTCAATGAAAGTTTGAGCTCTCTCCATACAATTTGGAATTCCTCTCCTCATACAGAACCTTAACCATCTCTAACATCTCAAAGAATTATTTTCTGAAAGTCTTTCTCATCTTCAGACATTCCTTCGGGACCCTCTTCATGTGCCATGACTATTGAAGCTTGAGGTGTGTTTGTTCTCCTTGAAATAATTTGAGATCTTGGCTCCACAAGTTCTCCTTCTCCTCTTTTGAGCTTCAACCTTATAAGCATCAAAAAAACACTTGCAACAAAATTAAACCCTCAAAGCAACAAAAAAGCGAGCTCTAATACCAAATTGATATGTATGTAAAATCTTGAGAGTTTATGGTGCAATTTGTAAGTATAATGATTAGATTTTTTAAACACTTATGTCAATTTCATTAGCATATTAAGATGCTTTGAAAACTGAGTTTTTCAGAAAATAAAGAAGACATCAGTAACATAACAACATACACAAAATAACAAAATGCTAAAGGTTCACCCCTCCTAGGCTACATCTCCTGGTCCAGCTTATAATATTGTGCCTCTTCCATTATGCTAAAAAATATGGGTTTACATCAAGTTACAAAGCTTAGAATATAAAAACAATGTCTCCAATGGCTCCAGAACAATAAAAAACCCTCATTTTGGTTCTTTCTGCACCTCATTTGGCCAAAAACTAAGAAATTTATGCAGGTTTCTTCATTTTCCCAAATTCTACAGCTAACCATCCTCCAATTCAGCCTCAACCTTGCTTGAGCACCCCAAATGCAGAACCAATGCACTGAACCTGGCACAATTCCTGCTCAACAGGAAAAATTTTAGGACCGTTAAGGGCGCCATTAAGTCCCCAGTTCTGACAAATTAGGCCACATGGATCCCATGTGCGCAGTGGCCGAGGCTAACTGCTCACCCTCGCAAGCCGATCCCCCAACCGCTTGACACGAGGTCTTATTACGTCATAAAACCTAGGTTAAGTGCTTTAAATTTCATGCACAAGACTGAGTGCTCTATCTGTTGTATTGAGGTCACGTGGAGGCTATATGTTCCAAGGCTGGCCCTCGCAGCAAGCACCTTTCCACTAGCTCCTCATGTGCTCCCACCAGTGGTCATATGGAATATCATATGGCTTGGGGCTAATTCTTTGGGGCTCACCCCCTTTTCATCCGCCAATGGTTTTGGGTTAGTTCTAGTGTGGTGGGTGTCGCAACCATGGGGTTGTGGCTAAACCCTGACCCACAATCCTGCCCCTTGGTCCTCTTAAGCATGGTGACCAGGGTTGGGGCTTAGCCTTGACCCTACCCCCAACCATGCCAATGATAATGTTTAAATATAATTCGCATTATTTATATAACAAGAGACATGACGGTAGCACGACGGTAAAGTTGTTGGTTTCTTGGTACTTGATCTCGCATTCGACTCCTGAGGGTTTTGTTCAGCCTCCAAACAAATTTTGGTCAATCATGACGAGGCCACGTGGCAGCCACTAGTTGACCCACATGGCGCTCCCTCATTAGGCCACCACAACAATGTTCAACCAATAAAAATAAACCACGCCAACCAATCTCCTGATGCCAAGTGTCAACCCGCCATTGGCCGATGAAGATCCCAGCCACCTACCAAGTCATGGCCCAATCAGCGTACAGACTGTTGACTAGGCATCCCTGCAACTCAAATTTCATTTTTTTTAGTTGTTTCTCAAAAAGAACAGAACACAATTTTGGGAATTGATGTTGGATTTGATTGAAATGAGTTGCGCTGGATTTAGGTCGCAGAGATATATCCAATCGTATAGGTTTGGAAATCTGTCGCACACTTTCAATTTTGAGAATTTACTTGATCCCTTGGATCAATTATAAATTAGACATATTAATATAAATTCAACATATTAAGCCTACATGTTAAAGTGTACAAAATTTCTTACATTACATTTGCACATTACTCCTATAATGTGATGAAGAGTGCCTCTCAGCACAATAATATTTTAAAACAAAATTATAATTTAGTTAATTTTATGTTTTTTTTTTAATCTCGACAATGTTAGATATATCATGGGTAGAGCGTTTTGATGTGTTTATCATGGATTGATGTCTATTGGGGTTTACTAATCATTTAATTTATATGGTTGCTCTAGTACTAGTGCAACTATATGAATTAAATATACGAGGATAGCATCAATCCATAATAAGGATCAAAACACTTCATAACACCTCTCAAGTCGCTCAAATTAAAAGAATCATAAAAACTAATTAAATTTTAACTTTATTTCAAATTATTATTAATAACAATTATAAAAGGAATTGACATATAAGCTAAACATGTATACAATTGAAAAAATAGTGAATAAGATTTTTATCCATGGAAATTTACCTCCACATTATCATATATATTCTTATTATGTAAATAAGTTTTGTTACAATAACATAATCCAATCACATACCTTATCAATATTGCATGCCAAAATAACCATAACTTACTTCATATAACACTTATTAATATAGAATTTGTTTTACTTAATCAATTTAATTAAAAGGATAAAAAAGACATAACTACTTTGGAGATAAATTTCAACCTTTGATTTGTGTAAGAATATAGAAATATTCCATTGAGGTTAAATCCCCACCATCCACCTCATAATTATTGATAATTAAATCAAAATCTTGGAAGCCCTATACTGGAATTAACAAGATAATGAACTATATAATATGTTTGTAATTAGTATGTTAAAGTAGAAGAGCATATGCATAAACATATAACCATAAATCTATCCATTATAAATTCTCATGGAATTAATAAATCTATAAAATAAATCGAACAAACAAAATGGAGGAGGTAAGAAATTTATGTGGTAAAACCTAAGGTGGGGAAACATCACAAAGAAAGGTCTTTGTATTGTTCAACAAAATCTCCCAATTACATCACCTATAAATCACTCTCAAGTATATGGATGATCTAGCATAATCACCTCTAAAGTATAGGTTAATGATCAATACCATAAGATGTCCTCCACTCTACCATTCAAGACAAATTGGCTCAATTTTTATAGTACCCAAGAGAAACTCAGACCATTCAATTGTGAGGCACATTCAAGGGTGGAGATAAACCTTTTCATAAAGGTTGAATCCTGATTATAAGCTCATCTAGAGATGGGGGAGAAGTGGTGGATAACAATTTCTCCTATCAGTGTAGATCAAAATTACCTAAGAGAAAAATCACCGCAAACTAACTCCTAAATCTATTTCCATGTGCACATGTGCAATTTCAAAATCCTAGTGAGACCATATTACATGTATAAGTGCCCCATAAATGTTGTTATAATGATCATCATTATGACACTAAGTACAAGATTGCATAAAACCAAATTATACAATATTAAAACACATTCTAAAAGTTCATGTAATGCTAACTAGAGGAATGAGCACTTTATCTAATGATGGAGATGTGTTACATAAGAATAATAGACTGAAAATGTCTAAAATTTGAGATATCGCAAGTCTAATGATGCCTCATTGTGTGCACAAATGACTCATAACGATATTCTAATATTCATCATGTAGATATAGACTATACAATAGTAAATGTGGCAACTAGAAAATCACTACATCGGGGATGTTATGGACACATTTGGAAGAATAAAACATTACATTACATTCCCCTTTAATGAAAAAATCCCATATCCTAGATAAGTGACAAATATATCTTCAAATTTTGTTATTATCAAGGATAAGTTGCTAAGTGAAACAATGTAGAAATTCATCTATAAGTTGCAATTAGATCCTAAATATGGTGCAAGGAGAAGAAACCTGCTAGCATCAAGAGTCAATTCAGAATGAAAAACGATGATGTTATGGTCTCAATACTCAAAATATCATAAGAAACTAGAAATACACACCATGTATGCTAATGTGAGCATGAAGCACTACTCCATTATAGATAAGATATAAAAGTTACATAATAACCCCTTAAATAATATGAGAACCTCCTTCAAATATCTAAGTACATTAATACATCCAAATCACATGTCTTCAACAATACTTACATGATCTCTACACATCACACATGCAACCCCATCATCACTATGTTAACCCCACTATATATAAATTTACACATTACGTGTACATTTAACTCTATATATGCCCCCCCTTGGGGTCATACCATAATTTCAACCTTTGATAATATTATTGAAGTTTGTGCCTCTTTTGAAATCTTGTGCTATTAAATGTTCTAGTCATACCCTATGCCCAATGCCCAAGTGTTTGATCATAGTTGACCATGAATAAAATGATTAAAAGAACCACAACTTTGAATACTTGGACATAGGATATGACTACAACATTTAATAGGACAATCTCTAGAAGGTGTAGAGTAAGAATCTAAAAATTTGGTTTCATTTTCTTTACAAAGAAACCTATAACTTTTATCGCAAAAAATAAATAAATAAATAAAAATAAAAATAAAATAAAATAAAATTCACTTTTAATTTTCTAATATATTTTCACTTACAAAAATTTATAAAATATCATAGTTTTTAATAAAAAATAAATTTGATTTATCAAAAATTAGAAAGTATTATTGTTGATATACAATTAACTCACAAATTACAGTATTAAAAGTATCCAATAAAACTCATAAGAAATTAACACACAAAATGAGAATATAATATCAATCTTAAGTTATATATATCAAGACAGTAAGCATAGATAACTAAATAATGAACATACATGTATTGTTATTGTGGAAACAATTAAGAGATATGAAGGACAACAAAAATTTATATTTATATATATAAATCATATAATATAATGTTTTAAGTTTATATATATATATATATATATATATAATTTGGCAAGATTATATGTCAAGATGTTTAATATATCATTTTGATTGAGGTGGAGAATTAAACTCATGACTTTATATTAAGGAGTACTTTAACCAAACAAAAAATATTTAAATAAAAATCTAATATAAATTTAAATTTGTTAAAAATATAAAATTAATTTAAACTTATGTTTTTTTTTTTATTTAATCAATATATATATATCACACAAATATCAAAACACATATATAATATTCATATATACAGTTTTTTATTATAAAATTTAACTATATAAAATAATATATTTATGATAGGTCAATAATCAAAGTTAACTCATAATTAATGATATTTCAAAAGTATTGATATAATATAATGAATTAAGTTTTATAATTTTTGGAGTTAATACAAAATACAAATCTAAAACAATAAAGCACACGAAAATAGATAATTTTTTAATATTTTTTAAAAATTTTAAACCCAAAAAACAAATTTATATTTAATTTATATTTAAATATAAATCTAATATAAATTTAGATTTGTTAAAAATATGAGATTAATTTAAATTTATACTTATTTTTTTCTTTTATCAATAAATATTTTTTTCTTTTATCAATAAATATATATCACACAAGTAATTGTCAAAACACATATATAATGTTCATATATGCAGTTTTTTATTATAAAACTTGGTTATATAAAATAATTTATTTATGATAGGTCGATAATCAAAGTTAGCTCATAGTTGAATGATATTTAATATATTATCATAAATTAAATTTCATAGTTGAATGATATTTAATATATTATCATAAATTAAATTTTATAATTTTCGGAGTTAAAATAAAATACATATCTAAAAAATAAACACACACAAAAATCGATTTTTTTTTAATTATAAAAGTTTTAAAAAATAATTGAATAATTTTTTTATTTTTATTTTTTAAATTATAAAAATTAATATTAATATCGATATTAATTTATATTTGATAATTTTTAAATTAAAATATATATTAAACATAATCTATATATATATATATATATATATATATATATATATATATATATATTAAATTATATATATATATATATATATATATATATTAAAAAAATCAAAGGAAGAATTTATTTTATACCGTAATTTAAAAAAAAAAAAAAAGTTTAGCTATGCTTACAGGTTGTAGCTCGTAACGTGCAATGCTTACCAATGCAAAAGATATAGACTGGTTTAAATGGGACGTGAAATTATAAATAAAATAATTATTGAGGAGGAATCTATTTCTTAAATAGTGTTTAAAATTTTAAGAGAATTTTTTAGAGTAGAAATATAAAAGATGTGAAATTATATATAAAAAAAAAAAGAATTATTAAGGAAGAATTTACTTGTTAAATGGTTTAATGAGAAATATTTTGGCAGAAATTATATTGTAATATTTTTGTTGATCCATTTCGAATCAAGGAATGTGATTCATTGTCCGGACAAGTTGAAGAATCAAATCATGGCTATAGGGTAAATAGGGAGAGCAAATCTTCCAACAGCTATATTTGACTAGAAAACAACTATATTAAACCAAACAATTTGTTAAATAATTTTTAAAATTTGAAATAAATAAAACTTTTAAAACATTAAAAATAAAAAATAAAAACAACATTTCTTTTCTTTTAGCTCCAATAGAAAATACATCTTTTAGCTTTTAAATTTGATTCTTTAAAGTAAAAGGTGGTGGATGGATTCGTTCCGTAAGAGTTAATGTCTCATTAAAAACTGTAACTTGAGATTAGAATTATTAGGAATAAAAAATCTATATCAGCATATAATATATGCTGGCAAAACTTAAAATTAAGGCCGGTTACAAAAATTATTAAACATTGTAAATATTAATATTAATAATAATAATTTATAAAAGTTATTAAATGTGATAATACAGTCAAGCAAATTGATTATCTATTTTAATCAAAATAAAAAATATTTGATAGACAAAATGGCCTACCCATCAATTCCATCCCAAGGCGGGGATTGCTTGGTTTCAAATACGGTACAACAAAATTACCTTTCTTCATTATTACAAATCAAAATAATCAAAGTGTCAGCAATATTTATGCGCTTTTATCTGATTCCGGCACTACAATAATTATCCTTTCTCCATTTTTCACAAATTCTAATTCGAAATATATAATTTATTTATGAAAGTACTTATTTCAATGTTGAATGCAACAATGATTGTCGTTTGTTCATTATTGAAAATTCATTATAACCTATAATAATTACTGAATTTCAAAAAACTCTTACTATGTTAACGGGGATTAGAAAACATTCTATTTTTATCCATCCTTTCATTTGTGTAGAGATAAATATATATATTGGATAGTGAAATTTGGGATAAAACACATTGATATTTTTTTTTTTCATATGAAAAAGGCTTATATATTCATTCATAGAAGTAATTTCATTACATATTTTCAGATATAGTGACTGCATAGGAACCAGCCTATTTACAATTTAAAAAAATATTGAAATGTTCAAATGTTTTTCTAAAAAGCATAATATGATCGATAGACATATTTCATTCTTCATAGATTCAAAAAGGAAAATTAATGTAACATGTTATCTAGGAATTAGATACACCCCAACATCGTACCAATTTTACTGCATTTTAATGTTCACATGTAATCCATCAAGCACCTCCGCCTCAGAATTTAGATTCCTGCATATGTGTTGAATGGAGGGTCGATTGAGGAGCTCCAAATTAGCTTGATTTGATTTAGCCAGCTCTGAAGTGAGGATTTATGGATATTAGCCTTTGCGCCCACATAATCAATAACAACCTTGAAATCACCGAAAACACATTGATATTATTAAAAAAAATATATTATTTATTAATTTAATAAATATTAAATAAATAATAGAGTAAAAACGTATTGTGCAATATTATTTACACATAAATTGAGTTTAAAAGTTAACACTCTTAAACTTAATTTAGGTTTTTAACAATTTTAAATTTTTTGAACCCTTGATGTACTATGCTCTTGGATAAGACTATGGGTTATTGTTGAGATTAATTTCTTAGTCTTTTTATCGCCGTGTCATTATTTTTTACTTTCATTAGAGTCACGAAGCTTCATTGGGGAAGCATTACCATACCAAGTGGGTTCATATTGGGGGATATTTATTAAGGGAAAAATGACATAATATATTGGGGATATATAGGGGTAGAGGGTTTTTATATTGGAAGGTATAAAAAATGGAAGCCAAAGTTAATGAAAAAATATAAAGGGGTATAAAAAACGTTAATGAAAAAATGGATACTTACAATATCTAGTGAAATTAGGGGTATTTAAATTGGGAAGGTGTATTGGGTTGGTATTGGTAGGGGATTAAATAATGGAGTTGTCTATAATGCGACTTTTTCAGATTCCGGTGACGGAATCCGGCGGAAGAAATTGAGATGAAATCATGATTTGTTGCAGTTAAAATGGTTTTTTAACTGCATATTCGGATTCAGCACCCTGAAAAACCCCTGGGATGCTTTCATTGTGCAGAAACTAGTTATCAAACTTCGATTTCAATAAATTACTGCCGGATTTTCACCGGAAAAAATCGCCGGAAAAGCTTTCAAAAAGTCGCGTTAAAGACTACGGCTTAAATAATGTGATTTTTAGAGGTATTTTCCAATATGTAGTCAAATTAAGGCATTGTTTAATATGCCACGAACATGTGATAAGTCAGAAGTTTATTGAGTGCTCCTTATTTATGAAATGTTTTGTCATGGAATTTAGAAGCAGTGTATAACTAATTCCCGTATAAACCATATTAGTATAGTGTAACTGGAATAGAAGAAAATTTTGAAGTGTGCATTGTTGCATTCGTGATATTGAGCTCCAATCTCTCATAGAGTTAGTGTTGGTGATTGTAAATTTATTTGTGACATAGTTTTTATAAAAAAAAATGGGATAAGATGTATTATTTTTAATTTTAATATTATAAATTAAAAAAATATATATATATTTTATTTTTTTTAAGATTTTTTTGAGATACCTCAGGCTCAAATTTCACATTCATAAAAGATAATAAGTTTCAAGAAAAAAAATTAAAATCCCATGGCCATGGCCAAAAAACTATGAATTTTATTTTTAACTTCATAATAAAAATTTTGTCTTCTATTTATCTTTTTCAATGCTATAATTATAATGGATTATATTTAAATTTTTGTCTTCTATTTATCTTTTTCAATGCTATAATTATAATGGATTATATTATAAATATAAATTTTAAAAATTGTGTATAACAACACTTCCTTCAAATTATCATTATCATATAAAGAATTCATTAATATTTCCTATTAAATTTAATTATCATAACTTTCAATTTATTAATGTTAATATTCCTGCCCATAAAAAGAATTCTTACATAATATTCGTCACTGCTTTACTTTGCGTAGGTTCTGTTAAAAAACATTACCACCTTTGCGTAGGTTCCGTTAAAATACATTACTACCTTTTTCTTATTATTGCTATTATTTATCAATAAGTATATATTATTGTTATTTTTTATCCATAAGTATATATTGAATAATATTTTTTATAAAAAAAGTCATTTTCTTAATTATGTAATATTAAAAATATCCATTCGCTTATTTTTAAATAGTTGTTTAATACTATAAAAACAAAAATAAAAATAAAAAAATAGTGACAGATGCATATATTTTAGAATCATATCAGAGATTGTAAACTGAATAGGCCCATATTAAACTTGGATAGTCCATAAGAGTTATAACCACTTAAATTTTTTGATAAAACCTTCCAAAAACATTCTCTTTTCACCCTTCTCCAGCAGTAAAAGAACCAGAATATACAAGATGTATTTCCGTCCACCCCCGCCAGGGTCATATTGCCGCCTCCGTTACCGTGAACATTTTACAGCTGCCGGAATGTTGGCAAGGATGTCCACGTGGACTTGATCTGGTGGTCTCCCACGGTGTCCAGATTGACAAATGACCGTTCGAACTGGTCTTGCATTGCAGGTTCATTTTCTGGACGTTGTCTAATTAGCGGAAGGTTTTTTATATATTGGATGACGGTTTGTTTGTTGACTTTTCAATTCGATGGTGAGGATTTAATGTCTATTTGTTTTTAAGTGAGGATTGAGTGAATTCAATAGAAACCTAAAGAATTGAATATGGTACACAATAAAAAAAATATTTTCAAAAACTTTTTTTTTCGGTAAAAGTGATGTCTTGGTTAGAGTGGAGATTAGAGAGGTAATAATTTGTAAAATTAATTGCACTTTTTCCCTTCCTAAGGGGTCCATTAATGAAAAGAGACTGGAAAAAGTAAAGTTCGGACCTAATTCCCACCGTTATGGATATAAGCACAATCCAAATTCCTGGAGAGTTATACATTTGTGTATCTATGAGATCATTTACTATTTCTTGAAGCTAAATCTTTCCCATGGATAGGCCATATAGCCAGAAAGACCATAAACCAGAATGGAAGAAAAGCAAATGAAACTCTTTCAAATGATCTCAGGGTATAATTGAAAATGAAGTTTTCGCTTTGTACATGTCAGATCATGAATTAGTAATTTATTTCAATCTCCGAAAGAGTAGAAAATTTTTCTAACTTCCAAGTTTAGGAGATTTACATAATCTCATGAATAGGATCGAATATTCCTGCATAATCTATCTCATTTTTCCTTAAGGAAGCCTTCCCAAGAAGACTTAGTTCTATCTATGATTTATGCTTTTTTCTTTTTCTTTTTTCTCTTTTGTTCCTGTTTTTAGTGAGATTTTTTTTGGGTCTAATTTCTTTAAAATCTGGAGGAATTTATTGAATCAAAAATTTGATGTGTAATCCCTGCACAATCCAAGTATCCAAGGGTTTTGAGCGTGCTGAATCTATATATACAGTCAAAAACTTGTTTTAAATAACACAAATTAAAATTTCACCTCATATTTTTCCGCGTAGTCTAACAAGGGAGAGGAGTTGCCCAGAAAGTTATTGAAATTCTGGTCATATTTAGAGAAAATCCGGTAAGGGTTTTTGTAAATCCAAATTATAGTTGTTAAACTTCAAAATTTTAGTTGTCCTAAACGTTTTTGATGGTGCTGAATCCATTTCTACTATCACAAACATGATTCAAACACTGTCTCTATAAGATTTTATGAATTTTTTTTGCCCAGATTCCACTCACTTTTAACTGTCCAAGGAATTCCTCCGCGTTAGATTACTCCATATTTTCTGCCAAATTCCCACACAGTAAAATCCAAAAAATCTTACTAAAAACAACTCCATTAAATATAATAAAAATATACTTCATCTAAAGTATTACCTATCACTAACACTAAAATTTAGATGGCACATAAAACAATGTAGTGGAATTACTTCGGTAACGGATCTCCGTCGTGAACGGGTGCTGTTGGGCTCCCACTCAATGAATGGTGATCAGAAATGACAAGTGGCACCATTATTGGTGCGCAAACCCATCATTGAACTCGTTAATCAGTTGATTTGCACTCTCCAAACATCCACAGTTGTAAATGTCTTTATTACTCACCATCAACAATCTCGCCCAGCAAGAAAGAAGGAAAATTATTAAGGATTATTACGTTAAAAATAATTGTTGGTACAGATTTCTGTGAAGTTTCACAATAAATGTTTTACGTTGTTTACAAATTTTTGGTTAAATAAATTATCCCAAGAGCTAGCTATCAGAGTATCTACATACCTTTCCTTATTGTCTTTGAAAACCTCCTATTCTAAAATGTTTTACTTCCACTTTTCCAGAAAACAAAAAATACATACTTTTTCATCACACACTTTTTTTAGCTTTTTCCACTACCTTATTTCAATAAAAATATATTTCCTACACTATCATACACCTACAATAAACATATTATTTTACTCAATGGTTAACCATATGACTGTTAAAAATGAGATTAGTAAGTTTATGAGGATTGGATCATACGAGCAGGTATTCTTTATATTTGGTGAGCAGCAACTCCAGAAATTCGCGAGAAGATATAGTGTTGTGGTAGGTGGGGTTCTTGAGGTAAACGACAATGTCGCATTCGCGAGAAGATATAGTGTTGTGGTTGGTGGGGTTCTTAAGGTAAACGACAATATCTTTGCCTCCAACATCAATTGCGTATAACGACTTGGATACCACGAAACCACCTTCCAGTTTCATGGTGGTTGCAGCTACCGTGGATGACATATTTTTGAATTTAGTTATTTGAACACTTGGTGAAATTATATTCTGCAAACGACCAAACAACACGATTTTTACATTTTCCAAGCATCACTATATTTTGATTTTTTATTTAGGTGAAGCAAATCTTAATTTTGTCTCATCTGAAAACTAAACTATATACTAAATAAAGGTTATGGCTCACAATTTAATCCAGTGTGAAGATGTTGGTTAATAATTGTATTATTAAATGGAGAGGTTTATTATACAGCTCAATATAAAAGGTTTATTATACAGCTCAATATAAGTCGATGTGTAAATTTGTCCATCAATACATACTAAATAAAATTTATGTTTTAAATAGGAAAATAATATTCATTATAATTAAAAAAATGAATATGCTTTAAAATAATTAGAAATAAAAAAAATTATGAATCAGATGTTTAAATCTTATACTTTTCAAAAATATTTCAACAAGAGATTTATATTAACTAATTTATGTCGATATCAATATATATTTATATATAGAAAAAATTAAAGCTTTTATGGTTAAAAATTTTATTTGGTCTTATATATAATTTATTTAGCATTCAAAAATATAATTTAAATAATAAAAAATAACACATTGTATTTTGCACTTAAAAAAATTTATACACAAAGAAATTTAATCTTTCGCTGAAATTTAATCTCTTTCTACTCATTATACATCCTTATTTAAAATAAATTTATGTTAATCCTTATCATCATTCAAACAAATTTTAATTCAGAATATCTTAAATTAAATAAACACATGAAAGAAAATAAAAAAATCCAAACTCAAAAACTGATGAAGAAGAAGAAAGATAAAAATAAAAAAACCAAATTTTAAATTGCAAAAATTCACTAATTATAATCGACAATTCTCGTAAAGTTTAAAAAAAAAAAAACAAAAAAAAACAAATTTTAAATTACAAAATTCATGACAATTCTCGTAAAGTTATATATGAGATGCCTCAAAGGGAATAATTTAAGGTATGAGAGGGTTATTTGCACATAATGATATGGGAGAGTTATTTATTTAATAAAAGTTCATTTTCCCTTAACACGGAGATGAACATCTGAACATCTTTTCAAAGGGAAAAAAATAATATATTAATTTACTAAAAAAATATTTTAATATAAAAAATTAAAAAAAATATATATATATTTTAAAAAATTTATAGGTTTTTTTTAAATTAAAAAATTAATAATAATAAATATAAAAATATCTTTATAATATATATATTTTTAATTATATGAATTAAATGTCCATACATATACTTTGTTTTATTGCCTCTAATCAATATGTAATTATTAAAAACATAAATATTATGTCAATGAATGAGTTATTCAAAGTGTATTAACAGTTTACGATAATTATTAAAAAACAAATAATAGGTCAATGAGTGAGTGATTCAAAGTGTATTCACAGATTATTCTATTAAATAATGATGTAATATAATGTAAAAATTATTAAAAAAAAATGAAATGTATTTTATTTTTTATTTCTAAAGGGGCAAGTGGAGTTTTGGTTTACATATTTTACGCAATTTTAGTCATTTGTAATTTATTAAAAAATATATATATAATTTTAAAAATGATGTATTCGTACTTCAAATAAGGAAAAACATCTCAATGAAACATAAAATAAGATTAAATAAAAATTAGGGAAAATTTTAAGGATAAAAAGATATTTTAAAAATTAGAAATTTTGGAAAATCTGTAATTCTTATATCCTTGTGAAAATATTCAAATTTATAGCTATTTTTTATATAATTTCTATAAAAATTTGGTGATTTCAAAAGTAAAATAATAATGTACCATCAAATTTGAATAATTTTTAGAAAATAAGCAAGAGATTTTTTTATGAAAAAGTATGGAAAAGTAACCCACTATTTTCCTTATCAAAATCACAAATAAAATAAGATTTTATTATAAACATAATGTTTTTATAAATAAATGAGATAAGTTTCTTCTTTAAGTTAAATTATTATCATTTATAAATATTTAATAAAATAATAATAATAATAATAAATAAAATAAATTATTTACCCATTTAAATTATTAATATTAATATTAATGATGATTATTTTCTATTAAAAAATTGAATATTTGATTTTAAATTTTGATTGCTCATAAATATTTAATACATTTTTCTAATTGGTAAAAAATTCTATAAAATCAATTTAATATTTTTCAAGTAAATTTTCTTTATTCAAATTAGGTGAATTTTTTTTAGTATTTAACATTTAATGATGGTTGAACGTCGTACTGTGACAAAGATTGTCTCGATATTAAAAGCAATCATGGTCAACCATTATTCAATGTTGCATTGTGACAAGGATTGTCTTAATAGGAAGTTCAACCATGGTCAACCATGTTCCAATGTTGCATTGTAACAAAGATTGTCTCAATATCAAAATCAACCATAGTCAATCATGGTCTATCATGGTCAACTATGGTTAATAACCATGGTCACATTATGACAAAGATTGTCTCTTGGTCCAACATCACATTGTGACAACCATGGCCAACCATGATCCAATGTCACATTCTAAGAAATATTGTCTCAATTTGAAAATCAAGCATGGTCAACCATGGTCCAATGTCACATTGTGACAAAGATTGTCTCGACATTAAAATCAATCATAGTCAACCATTTTCAACCATGGCCCAATGTTGCATTGTTATAAGGATTGTATCAATATGAAAATCAACTATGGTCAACCATGTTCCAACATCACATTCTGACAAGGATTGTTTCAATATGAAAATCAACCATGGTCATCATGGTCAACCATGGTCACATTGTGACAAAGATCGCCTCTTGTCCAACGTCACATTGTGACAACCACATTCATCCATGGTCAAGCATAGTCCAACGTCGCATTGTGACAAAGGTTGTCTCAATATGAAAATCAATCATGGTCAACCATAATCCAACGTCGCATTGTGACAAATATTGTGTCAATATGAAAAACAACCACAGTTGACCATGGTTAAACATGTTTATTTTAGGGTTTATACTATTTATCTTTTGGTTTATATACCTTAGGTTTAATCTTATTCATAATCCCTTGGGGCCTTAGAATTAGTCCCTTAGTTTTATAATTCCCTTGAGCTTATAATATTAATACCTTGGGTTAATAATATTCCTATGGGTTTAATATTATTCCTTTGGGTTTATAATATCAATCCCTTAGGTTTATCAATCTAAGGGTTCATATTCCTATTCTATAGTATTATTCATTAGGTTTATAATATTAATCCTAGCATTTAATATAAATCCCTTCGGTTTATAAACATGGTCAACCATGTGCAACCATGGTCTAATGTCACATTGTGACAAAGATTGCCTCAACGTCACATTGTTACAAAGATTATCTCAATATGAATATCAACCATGGTGCAACCATGGCCAACCAAGGTCGCCCATTGTCCAATGTCGCATCGTGACAATGGTTGTCTCAATATGAAAATCAATCACGGTCAACCATAGTTCAACGTCGCATCATGACAATGGTTGTCTCAACATGAAAGTCAATCACGGTCAACCATAGTCCAACGTCGCAGTGAAATAAAGATTGTGTCAATATGAAAATCAACCGTCGTTGACCATGGTAAACCATGTTTATTTTAGGGTTTATAATATTTATCCATTGGGTTTAATATTATTCCCTTGGGTTTAATATTATTCCCTTGGGTTTATAATCCCTTGTATTTATTATTCTGTTGTGTTTATAATATTTATCTTAGGGTTTATATAACTCGGGTTTATAATATTAATCCCTTGGGTTTATAGTACCTTGGGATTTTAGAATTAATGCCTTGGGTTTGTAATATCAATCCCTTGGGTTTATCAATCTAAGGGTTCATATTT
This sequence comes from Pinus tabuliformis, assembly GCA_031772625.1. Lineage (NCBI taxonomy): Eukaryota > Viridiplantae > Streptophyta > Pinopsida > Pinales > Pinaceae > Pinus > Pinus tabuliformis. Next base: position 751,964,396 of record CM062811.1, read on the forward strand.
CTAGGGTATAATATTATTCATTAGGTTTATAATATTAATCCTAAGGTTTAATAGAAATCCCTTTGGTTTATAATCATGGTCAACCATGTGCAATCATGCTCCAATGTCACATTGTGACAAATATTGTCTCAATATGAAAATCAACCATGGTCAAATGTCGCATTGTGACAAAGATTGTCTCAATGTGAAAATCATCCATGGTCAAATGTCACATTGTGACAAATATTGTCTCAATGTGAAAATCAACTATGGTAATCATAATAATCACAATTATATGCCTTCTATGTATATCAACCACATTTACTAAATCAACCATGGTCCAACGTCACATTATGACAAAGATTGTTTCGACATGAAAATCAATCATGGTCAACAATGGTCCAACGTCGCATTGTCACAAAGATTGTCTCAATATGAAAATCAACCATGGTCAACCATGTTTTATTAGGGTTTATAACATTTATCATAGGGTTTATAATATTAATCCCCTGGGCTTATTAATCTAATGAGTTATATTCTCGAGGTATAATATTATTCATAATTTGTATAATATTAATCTTAGAGTTTAATATGAAAATCAACCATGGTCAACCATCGTCCCATGTCACATTGTGAAAAATAATGTCTTAATATGAAAATAGACCATCGTCAATCATGGTCAACCATGGTCCAATGTCGTGTTGTGACAACGATTCTCTCGAAATGAAAATCATTCATGGTCAACCATGGCCCAACGTCGCATTGTGACAAAGATTGTCTCAATATAAAAATGAATCATGGTCAACCATGTTTATTTTAGGGTTTATAATATTTATCTTAGTGTTTATATACCATGGGTTTATAATATTAATCCCTTGCATCTAATATCACTCCCTTGGGGTTCTAGTATTAATCCCTTAGGTTTATAATATCAATCCCTTCAATTTATAATATAAATCCCTTGGATTTATTAGTGTAAGGGTTCATATTCTTAGGGTATAATATTATTCGTAGGGTTTATTTATCCGGATGATATGATGGGTCAATTATTTGCTTTATTGGTGTTAACGGTGGCAGCTGTGGAATCTACTATTGGGTTGGCCATTCCGGTTATTACTTTCCGAATTCGAAGGACCATTACTATTAATCTTAGGGTTTAATATCTTTTTGCATGTGTGCTAATGGATATAATTGCCTTCTTATTGAAACAACAAAATCATTCCAAGAGGATAAAACCTTACCATGTTTCTTCATGCCCTCTTGAGTTTTGGCTTCCCACCAAATTAGTATTGCACCTTCCAATCTAAGAGAAGCAAGTTGAATCTTGGTATCATCATCTGTGATTCTTTTTATCCTGCAATACACTTCAATCTGATGAATCCAATTGTCTAATCTTTCTGCATTTACCTCTCGACTGTACATAGGCAATTAAAACTTAATATCAAGCTTAATAAAAAGAGTTTTGCCATGACCCCATGGGGAATTTGGAGGTGTTTTTGAAAGGGTGGTAGCAATAGAAGAAGATGAGGCTGAAGATGAAGATGAGGATGATGATGGAGGTGAAGGTGGTGGATTGTCACCGTTTCCTTCATTTCCTTTTGGGGGCTTGTCTCCTTTTCCTCAATGAAAGTTTAAGCTCTCTCCATACAATCTGGAATTCCTCTCCTCATACAGAACCTTAACCATCTCCAACATCGCAAAGAATTATTTTCTGAAAGTCTTATCATCTTCAAACATCCCTTCAGGACCCTCTTCATGTGCCATGACTATTGAAGCTTGAGGTGCATTTGTTCTCCTTGAAATAATTTGAGATCGTGGATCCACAAGTTCTCCTTATCCTCTTTTGAGCTTCAACCTTGTAAGCATCAAAAAAATACTTGCAACAAAATTAAACCCTCAAAGCAACAAAAAATCGGGCTCTGATACCAAATTGATATGTATGTAAAATATTGAGAGTTTATGGTGCAATTTTCAAGTATAATGCTTAGATTTTTTAAACACTTATGTCAATTTCATTAGCACATTAACATGCTTTAAAAATTGAGTTTTGCATAAAATAAAGAAGACATCAGTACCATAACAACATACACAAAACAACAAAATGCTAAAGGAGTTCACCCCTCGTAGGCTACATCTCCTGGTCCAGCTTACAATATTGTGCCTCTTCCATTATGCCGAAAAAATATGGGTTTACATCAAGTTACAAAGCTTAGAATATAAAAACAATGTCTCCAATGGCTCCAGAACAGTAAAAAACCCTCATTTTGGTTCTTTTTGCACCTCATTTGGCCAAAAACTAAAAAATTTATGCATGTTTCTTCATTTTCCCAAATTCTACAGCCAACCATCCTCCAATTCGACCTCAACCTGGCTTGAGCACCCCAAACGCAGAACCAAAGCACTAAACCTGACACAATTCCTGCTTGACAAGCGAATTTGTAGGACCGTTAAGGGTGCCATAAGCCCCCAGTTCTGACAAATTAGGCCACATGGATCCCATGTGCACAGGGGCCGGGGCTAACTGCTCGCCCTCGCTAGCCGAGCCCCCAACTGCTTGACACGAGGTCTTATTACGCCATAAAACCTGGGTTAAGCGCTTTAAATTTAGTGCACAAGACTGAGTGCTATATCTGCTGTATTGAGGTCACGTGGAGGCCATCTGGTCCAAGGCTAGCCCCCGCATCAAGCACCTGTCCACTAGCTCCTTCTGCGCTCCCACAAGTGGTTATATGGAATATCATATGGCTTGGGGCTAACTCTTTGGGGTTCACCCGCTTTTCATCTGTCGATGGTTCCGGGTTAGTTCCAGTGTGGTGGGTGTCATGACCATGGGGTTGGGGCTAAGCCCTGAGCCACAATCCCGCCCCTTGGTCCTCTTAGGCATGGTGACCAAGGTTGAGGCTTAGCCTTGACCCTACCCCCAACCATACCAATGATAATGTTTAAATATAATTCGCATTATTTATATAACAAGTGACATGGCGATATCACAACAGTAAAGTTGTTGGTTTCTTGGTACTTGATCTCGCGTTTGACTCTCGAGGATTTTGTTCAGCCTCCAAACAAATTTTGGTCAGCCATGACGAGGCCACGTGGCACTCCCTCATTAGGCCACCACAATAATGTTCAACCAATAAAAATAAACCATGCCAACCAATCTCCTGATGCCAAGTGTCAACCTGCCATTGGCCGATGAAGATCCTAGCCACCTGCCAAGTCATGGCCCAATCAGCGTACGGACTGGTGACTAGGCATCCCTGCAACTCAAATTTCATTTTTTTTAGTTGTTTCCCAAAACGAACAGAACATAGTTTTGGGAATTCGTTGTCGGATTTGACTAAAATGAGTTGCACTGGATTCAGGTCACCGAGATATATCCAATCATACAGGTTTCGAGCTCTGTTGCACACTTTCAATTTTGAGAATTTTTTTGATCCCTTGGATCAATTATAAATTAGAAATATTAATATAAATTCAACATATTAAGCCTACATGTTAAAAGTGTACAAAATTTCTTACATTACATTTGCACATTACTCCTATAATGTGATGAAGAGTGCCTCTTGGCGCAATAATATTTTAAAACAAAATTATAATTTAGTTAATTTTATGATTTTTTTAATCTCGACAATGTTAGATATATCATGGGAAAAGCGTTTTGATGTTTATCATGGATGGATGTCTATTGGGGTTTACTAATCATTTAATTTATATGGTTGCTCTAGTAATAGTGCAACTATATAAATTAAATATATGAGAATGGCGGAAATCCATAATAAGGATCAAAACACTTCATAACACCTCTCAAGTCTCTCAAATTAAAAGAATCATAAAAGCTAATTAAATTTTAACTTTATTTCAAATCATTATTAATAATAATTATAAAAAGAATTGATATATAAGTTAAACATATATACAATTGAAAAAATAGTGAATAATATTTTTATCCATGGAAATTTACCTCCACATTATCGTAGAGATTCTTAATATCTAAATAGGTTTTGTTACAATAACATGATCCAATCACATACCTTATCAATATTGCATGCCAAAATAACCATAACTTACTTCATATAACACTTATTAATATAACATTTGTTTTGATTAATCAATTTAATTAAAAAGATAAAAAGACACAACTACTTTGGAGATAAATCTCAACCTTTGATTTGTGTAAGAATATATAAATATTCCATTGAGGTTAAATCCCCACCATCCACCTAATAATTATTGATAATTAAATCAAAATCTTGGAAGCCCTATACTGGAATTAACAAGATAATGAACTATATAATATGTTTGTAATTAGTATGTTAAAGTAGAAGAGCATATGCATAAACATATAACCATAAATCTATCCATTATAAAATCTCATGGAAGTATTAAGTCTATAAAATAAATCTAACAAATAAAATGGAGGAGGTAAGAAATTTATGTGGTAAAACCTAAGGTGGGGAAACATCACAAAGAAAGGTCTTTGTATTGTTCAACAAAATCTCCCAATTACATCACCTAGAAATCACTCTCAAGTATATGGATGATCTACCATAATCACCTCTAAAGTCTAGGTTAATGGTCAATACCATAAGATGTCCTCCACTCTACCATTCAAGACAAATTGGATCAATTTTTATAGTACCAAAGACAAACTTGGACCATTCAATTGTGAGGCACATTCAAGGGTGGAGATAAACCTTTTCATAAAGGTGGAATCCTGATTATAAGCTCATCTAGAGATGGGGCAGAAGTAGTGGATAACAATTTCTCCTATCAATGTAGATCAAATTACCTAAGAGAAAAATCACCGCAAACTAACTCCTAAAGTTATTTCCATGTGCACATGTGCAATTTCAAAATCCTAGTGAGACCATATTACATGTATAAGTGCCCCATAAATGTAGTTATAATGATCATCGTTATGATACTAAGTACAAGATTGCATCAAACCAAATTATACAATATTAAAACACATTCTAAAAGTTCATGTAATGCTAACTAGAGGAATGAGCACTTGATCTAATGATGGAGATGTGTTACGTAAGAATAATAGACTGAAAATGTCTGAAATTTGAGATATCACAAGTCTAATGATGCTTCATTGTGTGCACAAATGACTCATAACGATATTATAATATTCATCATGTAGGTATAGATTGTACAATAGTAAATGTGGCAACTAGAAAATCACTACATCGGAGATGTTATGGACACATTTGGAAGAATAAAACATTACATTACATTCCCCTTTAATGAAAAATTCCCATATCCTAGATAAGTGACAATTATATCTTCAAAATTTGTCATTATCAAGGATAAGTTGCTAAGTGAAACAATGTAGAAATTCATCTATACGTTGCAATTAGATCCTTAATATGGTGCAAGGAGAAGAAACCTGTAGCATCAAGAGTCAATTTAGAATGAAAAATGATGATGTTATGGTCTCAATACTCAAAATATCATAAGAAACTAGAAATACACACCATGTACGCTAATGTGAGCATGAAGCACTACTCCATTATAGATAAGATAGAAAAGTTACATAATAACCCCTTAAATAATATGAGAACCTCCAAATATCTAAGTACATTAATACATCCAAATCACATGTCTTCAACAATACTTACAAGATCTCTACACATCACACATGCAACCCATCATCACTATGTTGACCCCACTATATATACATTTACACATTACGTGTACATTTAACTCTATATATGCCCCCCCTAGGGTCATACCATAACTTCAACCTTTGATAATAGTATTGAAGGTTGTGCCTCTTTTGAAATCTTGTGCTATTAAATGTTCTAGTCATACCCTATGCCCAATGCCCAAGTGTCTAATCATAGTTGACCATGAATAAAATGATTAAAAGAACCACAACTTTGAATACTTGGACATAGGATATGACTAAAACATTTAATAGGATGATCTCTAGGAGGTGTACGGTAAGAATCTAAAAATTTGGTTTCATTTTATTTACACAAAAACCTATAACTCTTATCGCAAAAAAAACTAAATATTCACTTTTAATTTTCTAGTGTATTTCCACTTATAAAAATTTATAAAATATCATATTTTTTAATAAAAAATAAATTTGGTTTATCAAAAATTAGAAAGTATTCGATATATCATCTCTATATATAACTAAAACTAAAAAATTGTTGATGTATATAATTAACTCACAAATTACAATATTATATAAAAGTATCCAATAAAACTCATAAGAAATAAACACACAAAATGAGAATACAGTGTCAATCTTAAGTGATGCAGGAGCATTCAGCTCAACATTATCATTGTATTTTAGTAGACATAAGGGGTCTTGTGTTTCAAGGAAGTTGGTTTCCTAAGTATTGAATCAATGTAATTATTTAATGTTTTGAGTGATTTTAATGAGAATCGGATTTAATTGAATATGGTGAGGCATAATTGTAAATGTTCTCGAATGTAGGAGAATATGAAAGATTTAAAATAGCTGAGAGAACTAAGGGATTTGAGAATTGATTGTAAAATCCAGATTAAGAGTTAGTTCATAGAGATTCAAATTCCAATTTGTATAAGTGTGTTATTGAATATTGAATGATGAATGAATTAATTAGCATATTCTGTGTAACAGAGAGTTGCAGGTGATGTTCAGTGATTACACAGAGAAATACATGAAGAGGAGAATCATAATGGATCATTGAATCCATTAGAAAGATCAAAGCCAAAGCTCAGGAGGAAGTGCATAGTGAAACAACCAAGGGATCAGAACCTTGAAGAAACCCGGAACCACAAAAATGCTGAAGAAATAGCGTAAAATCGTAAGTAAACAGAATAGTGGAGGAGTAAAGTGTCAATGCACAGCAACCGTTGGACCTCATAGATCAATGGTCATCGCATGGTGGAAGAGCACGGAAGATAACCAGCGAAGAAGTGGTTTCGCAACAGGAAGTGGTATTTTGGGCGGCCTCAAAACCATAAGTGGTAAAAATGACTAGTCACCCGATTCCATTCAGCGGAGGACACGTAGCACAAGGGTGGAGAGGAGAAATTGCTTTATCTAGCGGTTAATCCCCGTGTTTTTGGTCCACCCGAAATCTTTGACAACCGTTGGATCAAGTATGTTCTATCAACGGTGGAGGATTGTTGTGCAAGTTGTTGATTAGCAAGAGATCAGAGGAGGAGTAGCAGAGTGGAAGGTTTAATATGGAGGGAGGACCCGACGATAAATATGAATGCGGTTGTATAGATTTTGAGATCTGCTTATGTGTTTCGAAGCGGGATTTTGTGTGTTTCCTTTGTATCCTGTTAAAGTGTTGTGCCCGAGTCTTTTAAGGATTAAGCGTTATTTAAACGCTTCCGATAGACGCATATCGGAGTCGGAGGGGTGATAAGAGCATATATGTGGTATGACCATGGTAAATTGCGATGAGCGATTGCGATAAAGGCAATTCTTAGGAAATGTGGAAAGGCTGAGGAAAGGTGGAAAAAGGTATGTTATGCATGTTTTTACGTGTATTCTCTTATAGGATAATTATAATGGATTAAAGCGTTGATAGAAGGGTTTGAATGGTTTTCCAAATATAACCCAAAGTTATAAAGTGAGGTTTGGATATATGTGTAGCCATGGGAATTAATAAAGGTTTATGAGGATGTATTAAGTCCCGATAGAAAGGATTGGAAGGGCTAGACTATGTGGTTAATGAATAAATCATTCCACATGAATTCTAATTAAAGAGGCCTTAACCCATTGTTATTTATAATGAACCTTTGACTGGAAGGTCATATAAATTCCTGGGTAGAAAATGGTTTATGCATAGGTCTATATGCATATTGTGGGTAAAGCAGGGGTAACCCTGCGTCATTAAGTTATATATCAAAACAATAGGCATAGATAACTAAATAATGAACATACATATATTCTTATTGTGGAAACAATTAAGAGATATGAAGGACAATAAATTTTTTAATATATATATATATATATATATAATTAAATATAAAAATAAAAATAAAAAATCATATAATATAATGTTTTAAGTTTTATATATATATATAGATATAGATAATATAATGTGGTAAGATTATATGTCAAGATGTTTAATATATCATTTTGATTGGGGTGGAGAATTAAATCATAACTTTATATCAAAGAGTATCTTAAAAAAAATATTTGAATAAAAATCTAATATAAATTTAAATTGGTTAAAAATATGAAACTAATTTAAACTTTTATTTTTTTTTCTTTAATCAATAAATATATATCATACAAATTCAAAACACGTATATAATATTCATATATACAGTTTTTTATTATAAAATTTAGTTATATAAAATAATTTATTTATGATTGGTTAATAATGAAAGAACTCATAATTGAATGATATTTCAACAATATTGATATAGTATAATGAATTAAGTTTTATAATTTTTGGAGTTAAAACAAAATACAAATCTAAAACAATAAAACACACAAAAATAGATAATTTATTTTTTAATATTTTTAAAAATTATAAACCCAAACAACAAATTTATATTTATATAAATTTAGATTGATTAAAAATATGAGATTAATTTAAACTTATATATTTTTTTTCCTTTAATCAATAAATATATATCACACAAGTAATTGTCAAAACACATATATAATGTTCATATATGCAGTTTTTTATTATAAATTTGGTTATATAAAATAATTTATTTATGATAGGTGATAATCAAAGTTAGCTCATAGTTGAATGATATTTAATATATTATCATAAATTAAATTTTATAATTTTTGGAGTTAAAATAAAATACATATCTAAAAATAAAGACAAAAAAATTGATTTTTTATTTTTATTTTTTTAAATTTTTTATTTTTATTTTTTTAAATTAGAAAAGTTAATATTAATATCCATATTAATTTATATTTGATATTTTTTAAATTAAAATATATATTAAACATAATCATAATCAATCATTCATATATATAATAATTAAAAAAAATTCAAACGAAGAACTTATTTTATATCCTAATTTAAAAAATAAAATTAGTTTTAGCTATGCTTACAGGTTGTCGCTTGTAACGTGCAATGCTTACCGATGCAAAAGATATGGACTGGTTTAAATGGACTTTGAAAAGGTGAAATTATAAATAAAATAATTATTAAGGAGGAATCTATCTCTTCAATAGTTTTTAAAATTTTGAGAGAAATTTTTAGAGTAGAAATATAAAAGAAGTAGGTGAAATTATAAAGCTGGAAGATTGGAAGAAAGAATCAAACTCTAAATCTGATTGACAGTGGCTGAATATTGAGAATTTGTGTATTGGAAGCATTAAGATCTGCTGAAACTTATTTGCAGAAATGGTGAGATCCTGAAGGTAGGTGAAGGTATGCAAATTTGTCTAATGATTAGCAGATATTGAATGAGTGAATTTTTAGAGCACGATTACAGTAGTAAAACTGTAAGAGGGACTTTGTAAATTCTTAAAGGAACGAAGTTTGAAGATACAAATGAAGGCTAGTGAAAAGAACAATCCATTCAAAAGTGCAGGTGAATGGGAGGACAAGATAAGGCAGAGATCTCAAAGGTGAGGAGATATGTTCTTATTTTGATTTGAATTGAAAATTGGGGAGTTATGGTTTTTATATTGATGCACAGGTAGCAACAGGGGAAGGTGTGAATATTGCAGCAACCTAGAGCGAGGAGTGCTCAATTGTTTCCAAAGGAAAGAACTAGATAAATGCCAACAGACTAAGCTTAGAAGAGAGAAGCTTAGTGAGGCATATGTGGCAAGGAGGAGACTTGTTACTGCAGAGGTATTGTTGCATATCACAAAGGCAATTCCACAAAGGATGTGGGTAGAATTGCTAAGGAATGAAGGAAAACTGGTAAGACTTTCTAATTGAAAGAAGAAGTGGTCAGAACCAAGTATTTCATGCTGATTGAAATACAAGAGGACAGTTGTGTTCTTGAGAGGTGAAGATGTGTTGAAGCCTAGAAGGACCAAAGAGAATTCATCAAAGGAGGTTCTAGTGATAGAGAACCAGGTGCTTGCCAAAAGACCAAGTACAAAGGAGAGATTGGTGAGGTAAGTATCAGTAGGGCAGACTTGCTGTTGTAGAGGTTTTAGTGTAGCTCATAGTGAGTGAGTGAGGAACTCATAGAGATAAAGAAGATGATGACTAGTGACAGTCATAACAGAGGTTCTGAAAGAAACCACAACCAAGGACAGAAGAAAGGAGATGCCAAGGCAAATGGCATACAAAGACAGTTAAGTAAAGAAGAATATGAGAGGGAGAAGGTTGAGATAGCAATTCAGCTTGAAGTATTAATGGAAATGGTTCAGAGAAATGATACGGACCAGAAATATGGTTATGTCATGAGAAAGAAAGTGAAATGGCAGATGCTACAAGAGAAGAGGGAACAACAGGTGAGTATGCAGTTAATAAAGGAGCTAAGGGAACTTGAATAGATTATAGATGTCAAATTGAAGACAGAGAAGCTCGAAAGAGTTAAGCTACAGCAAAAGGGAGATGCTGAAGAAGATGTTGAAGTTTCGATATGTGAATGAGAACGTGGACCATTACTTTTTGAAAGTGATGAAGAGACAGAGGAGTTGGATCATATGAATGATTCAAAGCAGCCAAAAGACTTGATGACTGAAGCATCAAATGAGACTGAAAGGTCTTGTATTTTTAAAATTAATGATTTGTGTATGATTGTAGTTTTGGAAGAAGATAGGCAGTCTTTTAAAGCTGTAAAAAACATGAAAGAATACCTTCCAAAAGATGAAAGTTTTGAAGTAGAATATGACAAGGAGACTGGAAAAGAATCAGTTCGCTATAGTGGACAAGTGCTGAAAGACATCATTGAAACAGATGATGAGAAGAAGAGACTAGCTGACAGTCTCAAGAGTTCTTTGAGTTTGAATCAACATACTGATATGCTGACAGAAGAAGAGAGACCAGTGTAGCATACTACAGTGTTGCCAAAGGACGAAGAGGTACAAAAGCCTTATATTTTTTATTATGATGATTGTCTTCTAATTGAAGGTTTTGTTGCAGAAACTGGAACATATTTGGCACGGGAGGACAACCAAATGAAAGAAGAAGAGGAAGAACATCTACTGAAGGATGTTAAGAAAGACTTAGCATAGGAAAAAGGACCATGTGATGATGAGTCAATAACAAATGAAGAAATGGGAGATTGTGTAAAATTTCCAAAGTTCACTCCAAGTAAAATCATTGAGTTATATAGGGAATTAGACTTTCAAAGGAGGAAGTTAGAAGATCAGAGGATAAGTGTTTAGGATAAATTGTTGAAGAAGGATGAAAAAGAAGTTGTCATTAATATTAATCAAGAAGAAGTTGACAGGTGCAGAAAATAGAAGTTGGAAATTGTTTTGAAAGACAATATAGCAGCAGCTGAAAAGGTGCAAAATAATAGTAAAGAAGAAGGTAAGGATGAAAAGGAGGTGATCAGGATAAGTGAAGAACAAAGGAGATTTGATCAATCAAGAGATGAAAGCAATCAACAAATTGAGGATATACTGGATAGAGAAATTGAATTGATAAGAAGGTTAATGATGAAAGTGTCTCAGAAGAAGACAACAGCAAGGAAAGAGAGGAGTAACAACAAGAGGAAGACAACAGTAGACTATGAAAGTAGGGCAAGTGGAGCATTGCAGCACAAGGTATGGAGACCTGGAGAACAGCAGCAGACAACAACAGTAATAGAACAATGGACAAGTAAAGACAGGTTACAAAATAAAGTCTGGGATCCAGGAGGAATCAATTATCCAGACTTATGACCAGGAGGTCATAAATTTTCTTACTTGGGGAGTCTGATGTAGGAGCATTCAGCTCAACATTATCATTGTATTTTAGTAGACATAGGGGGTCTTGTGTTTCAAGGAAGTTGGTTTCCTAAGTATTGAATTAATGTAATTATTTAATGTTTTGAGTGATTTTAATGAGAATGGGATTTAATTGAATATGGTGAGGCATAATTGTAAATGTTCTCGAATGTAGGAGAATATGAGAGATTTAGGATAGCTGAGAGAACTGAGGGATTTGAGAATTGATTGTAAAATCCAGATTAGGAGTTAGTTCATGATTTTGTGGATTTGAGAGAATCCTTAGGGATGAGAAAGAGATTTTAGGATTTTGTTGAGAAGCTTATGGATCTAAACCAGGAATTGGTTTTAGAATCCCTTTTTGTATAAATGTAAGCCTAAAAGGCATAGACAGAGGGTAGAGACAGAGAGAGAGAGTTAAATAATTAGATAGATAGAGGTGTTTGTAAGCCTATGGGCAGATGATGTAACAGAGGCCATTAATTAGAAGATCAGGACAAAGAGAGACAGAAAGTCTCATTATGTAACTGTTTGTTGATATATATATGCACAGATATTCAAATTCCAATTTGTATAAATTTGTTATCGAATATTAAATGATGAATGAATGAATTAGCATATTCTGTGTAACAGAGAGTTGCAGGTGAAGTTCATCGATTACACAGAGAAATACATGAAGAGGACGATCATAATCGATCATTGAATCCATTAGAAAGATCAAAGCCAAAGCTCAAGAGGAAGTGCCCATTGAAATAGCCAAGGGATCAGAACCTTGAAGAAACCTGAAACCATAGAAACGATGAAGAAATAGCGTAAAATCATAAGCAAACAAAATAGCAGAGGAGTAAAGTGTCAATGCGCATCAACCATTGGACCTCATAGATCAACGGTCATCACATGGTGGAAGAGCACGAAAGATAACTAGCGAAGAAGTGGTTTCGCAACAAGAAGTGGTATTTCGGGCAGCCTCAAAACCATAAGTGGTAAAAAGGACTTGTCACCCGATTCCATTCAGCAGAGGACACGTCGCACAAGGGTGGAGAGAGGAAACCGCTTTATTGGGCAGTTAATCCCCGTGTTCATTGTCCACCCGAAATCGCTGACAGTCGTCGGATCAAGTATGTTAGATCAACGGTGGAGGATTCTCATGCAAGTTGTTGATCTGAAATCAGAGGAGGAGGAGGAGTAGTGCAGCGGAAGGTTTTATATGGAGGGTGGACCCGACGATAAACATGAATGCGGGTGTATATATTTTGAGATCTGCTTATGTGTTTCGAAGCGGGATTTCGTGTATTTCCTTTCTATCCTGTTAAAGTGTTGTGCCCGAGTCTTTTAAGGATTAAGCGTTATTTAAACACTTCCAATAGTTGCATATCAGAGTCGAAGGGGTGATAAGAGCATATATGTGGTACGACCATGGTAAACTGCGATGAGCGATTGCGATAAAGGCAATTCTTGGGAAATGTGCAAAGGCTAAGGAAAGGCGGAAAAAGGTATGTTATGCATGTTTTTACGTGTATTCTCTTATAGGAGAATTATAATGGATTAAAGCGTCGATAGAAGGGTTTGAATGGTTTTCCAATTATAACCCAAAGTTATAAAGTGAGGTTTGGATATATGTGTAGCCATAGGAATTAATAAAGGTTTATGAGGATGTATTAAGTCCTGATAGAAAGGATTGGAAGGGCTAGACTATGTGGTTAATGAATAAATCATTCCACATGAATTCTAATTAAAGAGGCCTTGACCCATTGTTATTTATAATGAACCTTTGACTGGAAGGTCATATAAATTCCTAGGCAGAAAATGGTTTATGCATAGGTCTATATGCATATTGTGGGTAAAGCAGGGGTAACCCTGCATCATTAAGTTATATATCAAGACAATAGGCATAGATAACTAAATAATGAACATACATGTATTCTTATTATGGAAACAATTAAGAGATATGAAGGACAATAAATTTTTTAATATATATATAGAATTAAATATAAAAATAAAAATAAAAAATCATATAATATAATGTTTTAAGTTTATATATATATATATATATATATATATATATATATATATATAATTATAATGTTTTAAATATATATATATATATATATATATATATATATATATATATATATATATATATAATTAATTTGGCAAGATTATATGTCAAGATATTTAATATATCATTTTGATTGGGGTAGAGAATTAAACTCATGACTTTATATCAAAGAGTATCTTAAAAAAATATTTGAATAAAAATCTAATATAAATTTAAATTTGTTAAAAATATGAAACTAATTTACACTTATCTTTCTTTTTCTTTAATCAATAAATATATATCATACAAATTCAAAACACATATATAATATTCATATATACCATTTTTTATTATAAAATTTAGTAAATTCCTCCTTAATAATTTACTTGTTAAATGGTTTTTAAAATTTGAGGTAAGAGAAACTTTTGAAACATAAACATAAAACATTTCTTTTCTTTTCTTTTAGCTCCAATAGAAAATACATCTTTTAGCTTTCAAATTTGATTCTTTAAAGTAAAAGGTGGTGGATGGATTCGTTCCGTAAGAGTTAATATCTCATTAACAACTGTAACTTGAGATTAGAATTATTAGGAATAAAAATTCTAATCTTATTAGCATGCTGGCAAAACTTAATTTAAAATTAAGGCCGGTTACAAAAATTATTAAACATGGTAAATATTAATATTAATAATAGTAATTTATAAAAGTTATTAAATATGATAATACAGTCAAGCAAATTGATTATCAATTTTACTTAAAATAAAAAATATTTGATAGACAAAATGCCCTACCCATCAATTCCATCCGAAGGCGGAGATTGCTTGGTTTCAAATATGGTACAACAAAATTACCTTTCTTCATTATTACAAATCAAAATAATCAAAGTGTCAGCAATATTTATGCGCTTTTATCTGATTCCGGCACTACAATAATTATCCTTTCTCCATTTTTCACAAATTCTAATTCGAAATATATAATTTAATTATGAAAGTACTTATTTCAATGTTGAATGTAACAATAATTGTCCTTTGTTCATTATTGCAAATTCATTATAGCCTATAATAATTACTGAATTTCAAAAAACTCTTACTATGTTATAATAATTACTGAATTTCAAAAAACTCTTACTATGTTAACGGGGATTAGAAAACATTCCATTTTTATCCCTGCTTTCATTTGTGTAGAGATAAATATGTATATTGGATAGTGAAATTTGGGATAAAACACATTGATATTTTTTTTTTTCATATGAAAAAAGCTTATATATTCATTCATAGAAGTAATTTCATTACATATCTTCAGATATAGTGACTGCATAGGAACCAATCTATTTACAATTCAAAAAAATAGTGAAGTGTTAAAATGTTTTTCTAAAAAAGCCTTAAAAAAATACAATATGATCGATAGACCTGTTTCATTCTTCATGGATTCAAAAAGGAAAATTAATGTGCAGCATGTATCCAACTAAAACATGTTATCCCGGAATTAGATACGCCCCAACATAGTGCCAGTTTTCCTGCATTTTAATGTTCACATGTAATCCATCCAGCGCCTCCGGCATTCCAAGTTTTGATAATATGTCCTTCTCTGAGAATTTAGATTTCTGCTTATTTGCTGAATGGAGGGTTGATTGAGAGAGCTCCAAATTAGCTTGATCTGATTTAGCCAGCCAGCCCTGAAGTGAGGATTTATAGATATTAACCTTTGCGCCCACATAATCAGTAACAACAACCTTGGAATCACTGAAAACACATTGATATTATTAAAAACAATTGTTAAATATTAATTTAATAAATATTAAATAAATAATAGAGTAAAAACGTATTGTGCAATATTATTTACACATAAATTGAGTTTAAAAGTTAACACTCTTAAACTTAATTTAAGTTATAATATTTTAGTTTTTAACAATTTTTAAGTTTTTAAACCCTTGATGTACTAGATCATGCTTTGGATAACACTGCGGGGTCATTGCTAAGATAAATTTTTTAGTTTTCGTATCGCCCTGCTATTGAATTTTTTACTTTCGTTAGAGTCATGCGACTTCATGGGGCTTCGTCGAGTTCATATTGGGGGATATTTATTACTGGAAAAATGACATAATATATTGGGGATATATAGGGGTAGAGGGTTTTTATATTGGAAGGTATAAAAAATGGAGGCCAAAGTTAATGAAAAATATAAAGGGGTAGAAAAAACGTTAATGAAAAAATGGATACTTACAATATCTAGTGAAATTAGTGGTATTTAAATTGAGAAAGTGTATTGGGTTCGTATTGGTAGGGGATTAAATAATGTGATTTTTAAAGGTATTTTCCAATATGTAGTCAAATTAAGGGTATTGTTTAATATGCCATGTGATAGGTCAAAAGTTCATTGGGTGCTCCTTATTTATGAAATGTTTTATCATGGAATTTAGAAGCAGCGTATAACTAATTCGAGTATAAACCATATTAGTATAGTGTAACTAGAATAGAAGAAAAATTTGAAGTGTGCATTGTTGCATCCGTGATATTGAGCTCCAATCTCTCATAGAGTTAGTGTTGGTGATTGTAAATTTATTTATGGCATAGTTTTTATAAAAAAAAATGGAATAAAATGTATTATTTTTAATTTTAATATTATAAATTAAAAAAAAAAAAAAAATGGATTTTTTTTAGAGATACCTCATGCTTAAATTTCACATTCATACAAAATAATGAGTTTCAAGAAAAAAAAATTACGTTCCCATAGCCATGGCCAAAGAACTATGAATTTTGTTTTTGACTTCATAATAAGATTTTTATCTTCTATTTATCTTTTTCAATGCTATAATTATAATTGATTATATTATAATATAACTTTTAAAAATTTTGTATCACAATATTTCCTTCAAATTATCATTATTATATAAAAGAATTCAATTTAATTATCATAACTTTCAATTTATTAATGTTAATATTCATACCCATATAAAAAATTCTTACTGATCTACAATAACATAAAAACCCTTCATTATTGAAACATTATCATATAAAAGAATTCATTAATATTTCCTATTAAATTTAATTATCATAACTTTCAATTACATAAAAAAAATTCTTTCTTAATCTACAATAGCATAAAAACCCTTCATTATTAAAACATAATTGTAGATATAAAAACCCCTGACCATGGAAAAAAAACATTATTTTCATTGTAAAAGGGAAAGATAATGCAGACAATAAAAACTTTATTATGATCATAAAAAGGAAGGATAGTGCTTACATCAACTAAAGTCAAATAAACATAACTTGCATTTTCCAATTAATCTTCGAACTCATCAAAATAAATTTAGAACAAGATATAACACTACTTTATTTAAAAAAAAATTAAAAAAAAAATCAAATCAAATCAAATCAGGTAACCAAAATATTCAAGCAATCATAATAATTGTATACAGTTACGTATCCAATCATATAATAAAATTCTTTTGGTCCACCCGCTTAAAAAGTTTTCCACGTGGAACCACCTATACACGAGATTTTGCATATGAGAAAGGTGGTCCATCCCATGACAGCATTTTGCATGTGAACATTTGGTCCACCCGCTTAAAAAGTTTTCCACATGGAACCACCCTCACACGACAGGTGGTCCATCCCATGACAGCAGAGTTACAATCATAATCGAGGGTCTATTGTACCTTCATTTCTGCATATGAAAATGGTCTGCCACGTAAAATCATTCGTACACGTGTAACAAACACATAGAACGCCATTCTTACAACTCTCCTCTTCATGTGGTTGAATAAAGATTTATGGCTGAGCTTGAAGAAATTCGTGGAAAAGTATTGTTTTTACTTACGCTAAGTTCTCAGTGGTCACAATATGAAGTGGAAGACTCTTATGGCAGATTATAAGATTCTATCAATTGGTTTATATTAATTATATTAGTAAATATAGTTGTGTTAGTTATAGTTCATGGATAGGGTAGATTTATTGATTATAGTTGATGAGGTTGATCAAGGTTGATCATGATCAAACTTATATTAATGTTATAAAAATGGTTAAATTAATAGTTGAGATGGTTAATGGGTTGACTACGATTGACCATATTTGATCCACACGGATTTTGGTGCCCACTTGCCTATTCCACTTGGACCCCCAACACTATTTCAGTTATGTTTCCTTAATTCTAGCACAACTTTCTATTTTTTGCAGTTTTTTGGGTCCTGAACTTCCGGAACTGTTTTGAGGTCCTAAACGATTTTTTTGGGAGAACACACCAATCCCATAGGTTATGGGCTTGTTAGGAAAATTTGTTGTCCTCAGATAAATCTTTCTAATGAGGTATCGTGCGTGGCAAACGGAGATCACATTCCCAACTTACGACCTCGGGAAGTTGGTGTTTCAACTAATCTCAACGGGGCCCACAAACTTTTGGTGTTTCATTTCCTAGGGTTAGGTATTTGGATGTTTAGGGTTCTCAATTGTTTCTCAATAATAATAATAAATCTTCGAGCTTCATTTTAACATGGTTTAGAAGGCATATAATTGTCATATCTTTTCTTAAAGATAAACTACCATTGACTGAGCTAGTTTGTTTCCATTTTACATGTAAATAGTTTTCAGTGTTTTTAATTAATTAATTGAAGTTCAGTTTTCACAATAGCTCTCTATTTTTTTTCTTTAAATTTGTATTTCATCTCGTTCCTGCATAAATCTAGATCAATAGTATCAAAGTGGTTTGTTCTTTCTCTGTTTTTCTATGCATGTCCCCATTGAGGTCAGAGTATAAGGAGTTATGACTTTAACTTGTTGAGCCTTTGCAAGACTGGCCTTGCCAACCTCAACAACCTCCCACGGCGAAAGAAAAGAAAGACGAGGGAGCAGGAGATCCTTTCAAACAATTGCTCGAAGAATCCCTTAAGCGGCAAGGGAACAAGATGATGGATATTTTTTCCTACATCATTCAACAGTTACTAGTAGGCAAAGCATCTTCATCTAGCTGTCACTTCAAAGTTGCCACCCCTTTAAGGTACAAGTTAGCTTTGACATTCCTATATTTGAAGGCCAGATAGAGACAAATGCCATAGATATATGGATAAATCTGTTGGAAGGATATTTTTCGGTCCATAATTTTTCCAATAAGGAAAATATTAATTTCACACTCCTCAAAGTTGCCTCCCACATCAAGAACTGGTGGGAAACCTACTATGAGTAGAGGGATGAGAATGAACCCTCACTATTTTCAGCCACACCCACTTGGAATTATTTCTAAGATGTTGTCAAGGAACAATATTACCCTGTCGGGAGTTACGAATATAAATACATAAAATGGACCACACTATGACAGGAAAGGGACCAAGATGTGTCAGAATTCACAAATATTTTTCATACCCTATGCACGAAGTTGGGTATCAAGGACTCTGAGTGACATCTAGTGTTCATGTACCATGGATGTCTACACATATACATCTAGAAGGAAGTGGAGAAATATAAACAAAAAAGTGAGATTTTCGAACTGCGAATCCGAAACAGGGAAAAATCCTCTCCAAGCCATATAACAAAGGACCAATCCAAGAAGGAATGACCCAAGAAAACCCATCGAAGTCACAATCAAAGAACAAAAATGGGAAGATGAATAAAGCCACAAGAAAGTGGTGTGAGTTTCATAAGAGCCCCACTCACCAAACAAATGAGTGTTGCACAAAGCAATCATTGGTGGCCAAGCTAAAAGCTTCTAAACTAGTTGCATGTTCCGACTTAGAGCCAAAATTTGACAAGGGGAAACAAATCATTGATGTAGAACCCAGTGCCATTGTTTCCACCACGAAGGTTAATAAGATCAAGCCCAAAGATCCAAAGGAGGGTGAACATCTCTTCCACTCACAAATGTGGGTGAAGGATTCACCATTTCAGTTCATTGTCAACAATGAAAGTCAAAAGAACTTCATCTAAACTAAGATTGTGAAGTGGTTGGGCCTATCGACAATACCATGCCTGCAGTCGTACACCATTGGATGGCTCCACCAAGGGCGAGAAATCTACATTAGCCAACAATGTCGCTTGCCCCTATAACATCAACTCATTCACGGATGTGGTATTGGGTGATGTTTCTCCCCTTGAAGCTTGTGATGTATTATTAGGCCAACCATACTTGTGGAAGCGTTATGCTCGACATGAGTCCAGGACTCACATTATTATTATTACTTTGGGCAGTAAGCTATACATGATACTAGAGGTAACCCTGCCTATCACCATTTCTTTGATCCCTACTAAGCAATGTAGTAAGATCATATACTAGACTGAGAAATTTTTTTCTTTCTAATTCTCTCTCAAAGTAAGGGGAAGATCATGGCCACATCCATGGCCCCTGGGAAGGGTTCCTCCACACAATAGAAGCAGGTGGATAAGGTCGTGGAAGAATACAGGGACATCTTCTCCTCACCCATGCGGGTACCTTTGCACTATCAGTTCAAGCATTCGATCAATTTGACTCCCAGAGCACATCTACCTAATGGTTCGATATACCATCACTCTCTTATGAAAAATGAAGAAATCAAGCAGCAAATCCAAGAGTTGCTACAAAAAGGGCACATCTAACCAAGTTCCTCACCTCGTGGGAGAAAAATTGTACTCGTACAGAAGAAGGATGGGACCTGGAGACTCTGCATTGTTTATCAGGCACTAAATAAAATTACTACCGGGAAAAGGTATCTAATCCCATGGATTGATGACCTCCTTGACTAGCTTAAGGGGGCCAAGTACTTCAGCAAGATTGATTTGAAGTCTGGCTATCACCAAGTTCCAACAGAACCCACAGATGGAAGACCACCTTCAAATCCAAGGAGGGCCATTTTGAGTGGTTATCCATGCCCTTTGGGTTGACAAATTTCCCTGCAACTTTTATGATATTGATGGATGACATCTTGCAACCCTTCACCAACTCGTTCATGGTTGTATATATGGATGGCATCCTCATATTTAGTAATATTTGGGAAGAGCACTTACAACATATTCGACAGATCCTTCAAACCCTACGCAACACAAACTATGTGCCAACTTGGAGAAATGCATCTTTGGCATGAACCAGGTCTAATATCTAGGTTACATCATTAATGAGCAATGAATGCATGTGGATCCTGCTAAGATCCAAGTCATTCAGGATTTCCCAACCTCGACCACTCTAACAGAGCTTCACAGCTTTTTGGGCCTTACCAATTTCTATTGAAGGTCATGTTGAGATTCTCTCATATCACTTAGCCATTGAGTCAAGTTACCATGAGCGGGGAGAAATTTATGGTCTGAGTCCCAACAAAAGACGTTCATTGAGTTGAAGCACCACCTTTTCTATGCACAAGTACTCGCATTACCAGACCTGCAAAAACCATTTGAAATTGAGACAAATGTCTCTGACTATGTTATTGGTGCAATTCTCACCTGGTAAGGGCATCCGATGGCCTATCATAGTGAGACACTCTCTGATAAAATTTGGAAATACCCCACCTACGATACAAAGATGTATTTCATCATGCAGGTCTGTCGGCAATGGAAACATTATATTCTGGGGAAGGAGCGAGACGATCATCCACATAGATCCATGACATCTTTAGTTTACACAGACACAAGGGAAGTTGCAGAAGGACCGCCATCGGAAATAGTCCACATATCTACAATAATTTCATTTGAACATTAAGTACAAAAAGAAAAACACCAATAATGTTGTATATTGTCTTAGTTGACTACTAGTTGTGGCACTGACCACTATTCTCGATTCTTGTGGGCATGAGACTTCATAATGGCCACAACTTTACAAAAAAGATCCAAAATTCTCCACCACATAGGAAGTTCCAAACTTCCACCTCTAGGACACATTGTTATGGCACTTGAGACACCTTTGTGTTCCTTCAAGCGAGCGTACCAAGATGATTTATGAGGTTCACTACAGTCGGGTCGTGAAACACTTTGGTGTAAAGAAGATAGTGGCAATACTACAAAAGTAATTTGATTGGTCAAATCTTCGACAAGACGTAGGAAAATATATCAAACTTGCACTTCCTATGTTATTTCCAGGCCAACCATTAAGAAGTAAGGCCTGTATATTCCTCTGCCTACTCCTAGATAGCCTTGGGAATCCATCTCCATGGACTATATGTCTGGCCTTCCTTCTACCAAGCATGGAAACAATTGTGTATTTATGGTTGTCAACAAATCTAAGATGCCCATATTGGTTTTCTGCAAGAAGAGTATCACAACAAAAGTCATTGCTAAACTCTTCTTTGAATGAGTGTGGGTACATTTTGAGATCCCATAGCCATTATATCAGATTGCTATAGCAAGTTCCTAAGCATATTCTAGTCAAGTCTCTGGTCATTGTTCGAAACCAAGCTCACCAATTCGACTGCATTCCACTGCCAAACTGATAACCAAATAGAGATCATCAACAGGATGATAATGCACATACTATGCATGTACAACTCTAAGCATCTTTGAACATGAGATGAGAGTCTTCCCTATGTGCAACACAGTTATAATAGAGCTCTCCATAGCTTGAATGGCCACAACCCCTTTCAAGTGGGCTAAGGGTTTCAACCATTATGTCCAATTGATGTTACATAGCCTCTTACAACTACACATGAAGCATTTTCACATGTTCAATCTGATGTTGATAAAGCCACTAGGTTTATTGAATGCATTTAGCACATCCGCTAGTAGGTTCATGACATCTTGGATAAAGCCAATGTTAAGTACAAACAATGACATGATCAACATCGGGTGCCACATAAGTTTCAAGTAGGTGACAAATTTGGGTTGCATTTGTAGAAAGAACAGCTTATTAGAGCCCATCGAAACCTTTGACCACTTTGATATGGGCCTTACAAAATCACCAAGGTTGTGGGAGACAACACTTTCGAGCTTAGTATCCCCCTGTTCCTTGTCTTGCACCCAGTATTCAATGTGAACTTCCTTCAGCCATACTTTCCACAGTTGTTTGACACATCAGACATCACCAAGACTGCATTGAACAAGCCACAACTATTTGGATCATGGACACATACATCAAGAACACTCACTAACATAGGATCGAACTATATTGAGTTGTCAAGTCTATCCAACTTTTTCACTAAGGAAAGTTGCTCATCAGGGACCAAGTTGAGCAGAAGTTTCCCCATCTCAAGGAGGCACTCAAAGTAATGGCAACCATTGCTTCTTAAGGTGGGGGGGAACTAATCCATGTGGATATTGGTGGCCACCTACCTATTCCACTTTGACCCCCAACACTATTTCCTTTCAGTTTCCTTATTTCTAGCACAACTTTCTATTTTTTGCAATTTTTTTGGTCCTGAACTTCCGAAGAAGTTTTGAGGCCCTAAACAATGTTTTTTTGGGGAAAATACGTCAATCCCAAAGCATAAAATAAGATATTTTTGGGAAAATTTGTTGTCCTTGGATATATATTTCTAATGAGGTATTGCGTGCCAAACAAAGATCATATACCCAAGTTACGACCCCAGGAAGTTGGCGTTCTAACTAATCCCAGCATGGCCCACATACTTTTGGTGCTTCATATCCTAGGGTTAGGATTTTGGATGCTAAGGTTTTTCATTGTTTCTCAATAATAAAAAGGCCTCTAAGCCTCATTGTAATACAGTTCAGAAGGCATGTAGCCATCACATCTCCTCTTAGAGATAAGTTACCATTGCCTGAGCGAGTTTGTTTCCATTCTCAATGTAAACATTTTTCAGTATTTGTTAATAATTAGTTAAAGTTTAGTGTTCATTGTACCTCTGTGTTTCTGCTTAAATCTATATTTCATCTTATTCCTACATAAATCTGGATTAGTATTCAAACATAGAGATCTTGATTGACCACTATGGTTGACCATATTCAACCATAGAGACCTTGGTTGACCATGTTCGACCATTCTAACCATGGTTGACCATGATTGGCCATTAGGAGTTGGTAGAGCATGGAATGTTCTAGGTTGACTATGGTTGACCAAAGATGACCATGGTGGACCATAGAGACCTTGATCATGGTTGATCATGGTTGACAATATTCAACCATGGATGACCATGGTTAATCTTGGTTAACCATAATCAACCATGGTTGACCTTTTTTATCATGGTTGACCATAGACACATTGACAATAATTGATCATATTCAACCAAAGTTGACGATGGTTGATCATGGTTGACCATAGAGACGTTGATTGACCATTATGACCATAACCTGATGTTGGTTGAACATGGTTGATCATGGTTAACGATGGTTCACATTGATTGATCATGGTTGATCATGGTTGACCAAATTCAACTAGAGAAACCTTGATCATGGTTGACGAAATTCAACCATGGTTAATCATGGTTTCCCATGTTTGACCATAGTTAATCATGGGTGACCATTCTAACCATGTTGATATTGGTTGACCATATAAACTCAATATGATAAAGCTTAATATTAAACCCAATATTATAAACGCTAATATTATAATCCAAATATTATAAATCCAATATTATGACCATAATGGTTGACAAGGGTTGAGCATATTCAACTAGGTTTGGCCATGGTTGACCATGCTTCACAACGGTTGATAACTGTTAACCATGATTGATCATGGTTGACTATGATTGATCACAGTTGACCATTGTTAGCCATTATATATATATATATATATAGATAACTGAAATATAATATAAAATTAATTATTATATAATTATAAGCTAAAATATATATATATATTAATATTAATAATATATATTTATTAGTATATATTATTAATAGATTAATAATTATATATGGTTAATTAATCATCATTATTATTGTATCTATCTATCTATATATATATATATATATATATATATATATATATATATATATATATATAACCTTAATATTAAACCCAATATTATAAATTCAACATTATAAATGCTGTAAGTTATTAATAATTAGGTTGATGGTATATGAACCACATTTACTAATATTAAATCGAATATTATAAACCCTAGTGTTAAACTCAACATTATAAGTCCAATATTATGGACATAATGGTTGACTATAGTTGATTATGGTTGACCATGGTTGATCATGTTTGACCATGGTCGACCATAATGGTTAACCATCATGGGTGACCATATTAGTTGACCATTAAGATGACTATTGACCATAATGTTTGACCATGGTTAAATATGGGTGACCATTCTAACCATGTTGATATTAGTTGACCTTGGTTAACCATAATGCTTGACTTTGGTTGACCATATAAACCATAATATTAAACCCTATATTATAAACCCAATATTGTGACCATAATGGTTGACCATGGTTGAACATATTTAACCAGGTTTGACCATGGTTGATCGTAATGGATTACTATGGTCGACCATGATTAATCATCATTGGCCATGGTTACTCATGATTGACTATTGTTACCCATGGTTGATCATGGTTGACCATGGTTGACCATTATGGTTGATCATAATGGATTACTATGGTTGACCATGATTGATCATCGTTGGCCATGGTTACTCATGATTGACCATTGTTACCCATGGTTGATCATGGTTGCCCATGATTGACAATGGTTGCCCATGGTTCGGCCATCCTAACCATAGAGATCTTGGTTGACCATTATGATTGATCATGGTTGACCATGGTTGAAGATGGTCAACCATAGTTAACCATTCTAACCACATTCAAACATTCAACCATGGTTGATCTTGGCTAACTATGGTTGATAATGGGTGACAATCGTTGATCATGGTTGATCATGGTCAAACATGGGTGACACTGTTTGATCTTGGTTGTCCATGATTGATAATGGGTGACCATCGTTGATCATGGTTGACCATGAGTTCTCATGGTCGATCATGGGTGACCTTGGTTGACCATGGTCTTGATGGACCATTATGGTTGTTCATGGTCGATCATAGTTGACCATGGTTCATTATGGTTGATCATGGTTGACCATGGCTTGCCATTATGGTTAGCCATGGTCAATCATGGTTAACCATAGTTGAACAAGGTTGACCATGGTTGAACTTTGTTAACGATGTTTGACCATTCTAACCTTGTTGATCTTGGTTGATGATGTTTTACCATAGTTGATCATGGTCCACCGTGAGTGACCTTGGTTAACCATTCTAATAATGTCGATCTTGGATGACTGTATTTGACCATATTTGACCTTGGTTGACCATAGTTGCTTATGAATAATCATGATCTCTCATATTTAACCATATTATATTTTTAATATTATTTACAATAATAATATTATTGTTATGGCTAATAATATTATATTGATATTAATAATAACATTATTATATTATATACCATGTTTGTAATATCATGTTACTCATACAATTAATATTAATATATATTATTCATATATTTGATGATGATGATGATGGTTAACGTCCGCTGAGACCAAACAATGGTCTATCAGACCTAAAGAAACAAATTATTATTTTGATTTAAGATTTTATTCATATGCTCAAAAAGCTTGGAGAGAAGCCTCCCGAGCTCACTATAATTTTGACATTGTAAAAGGCTAGGAAGGTCAGTATTGTAACAAATATTGTGAAACTGAGATCTAATGTGGTTATACACAGGGCATTCTAAGAGGAAGTGGTTTTCATCCTCAATGTTCCTATTCTCACATATATGGTAGATCCTTTCCATCCATGGCGTTTTAGGAATTGCCCAACGACCTGTTTCACTATGGAGCTCATGAGAATTCGTTCTAATCTTTGCTATATTAATTTTCTTCTTTGAGCTAGTTAAAATAGAGAGATACTTTTGATCTTCTAGGGTGGGGTTGATGACCTTCCTATAATAACTTAATTTTCTTTTAGCCGCTAAATCTTTCTCACAACACATTTTTTCTTTGAACTTAGAGGTAACAATATCTTTAATGTTATTTATGTTTTGCAATGCATCATTTTCGTTGATCTCCCAATAGTTTAACCAGGCCCTTGTGTCTTTATGCCACCCTCGATTGAGCCTTAGGTGGTTTTGGCTAGAATTTAAAGCTAGCTTAGGAAGTCTATGATCGTCTATGTTACTGATTTTGTGCTTGTACAATAGAAACCTAAGCATAGCTAGGCTCTCAATAGGGGAAAGACCTGCTTCTATAAGGAGAATAGGATAGGGTGTATTACTTTTAATTTTCAGGTTATAAGTTATAAAACGCTTCTGGATTTGCTCAATCTTTCTCCATGATTCTCTGGAGATGCTGCAACCCCAAACCTCATAGCCATATAAGATAACAGGAGTGACTAAAGTTTCAAAGAGGAACTTCTTTTTATCCCACATTACGAGGTTTGCTATTTTACAATTATTTTCAAGACCAAAATAAGCTTTCCACCCCCCATTAATCCTTTTCTCAATGCTATGGTTCCAGTTGAGCTTGTGATGAATATCAATTCCTAGGTACTTGTAAGAATACACTTCCTCCAAGTTATTATTGTCATACATAAAATTAGTGTAAGTGTCATTCTTGGATTTGATAATCATAACTTTTGTTTTGTCAGTGTTAACAGTGATACCCATGGTAAAGCAGAAAGTAATAAATATTAATACAATATTATTATAGTTACTAATAATACTATTGTTAATATTAATATTAATCTTATCAATATTTGTTTAAAAAAAATATTACTAATAATTAATTAATATAATTATTAGTAATATTATATAAATATTAGTGAAATTTAATGTTAAATAATAATAATAACTATTATTTTAACCTAAACATTAAAATTATTATAAATAAAATATAAATATAAATTTATTATAAAACTTATCTTATTAATATTAATAATTAAATATTATTATATTATTGTTAATATAAATAATATTACTATAAAATATCATTTTAATATAAAAATTAAAATTATATAATACTAAAGTTATTACAAAATTAACTTACCTTAAAAACAAAAATACAAAACCTAATATTAATATTATAAAACGCAGTGATAAAACCTAATATTATTATTATATTACTAACTCAATTAAAACCTAATAATTATCATTACATTTATTACAATAATAAAAACTTAAAAACCTAAACCTAATACTAATAATGCCAATTTTAAAAACATATATATTATGTTAAACCACATAATAAACCTAAACACACAATAAAAATAACAAAAGAAACACAAATCTATTGTATTTAAAACCTAAATCTAATGAAGGCACATATTATACTAAACCTAAAAGTAACTTAATAACACCTAAATCTTCAGGGCAACCATGGGGCAGTGAGGAAGGACGATGAGCGCTATAGCTGTGGCCGCGAAGCCATTTGGCATGAGCAAGCCTCCATCAACAGCAACTCATGGGCATGGTGCTATTTGTAACGCACGTGTTTAGCAACGTAACGCAACCATGTTTTAATGTATTTTTAATTTTTCAATTTATTTATTTTTTCCATGAAAGCCTCATATGTGTTTGATTTTTGACTATTTTTTTTGAGAGGGGAAATCCCCTTTGAAGAAGCTATATAATACATTATGATATCTTTACAAACGTTGCGAAAGCACAATTCGACATGTATGCGTGTTTCGAACACGAGTGAAAAGGGCAACAGTGCACCGTCCCAACCACTAGAGACAACAAACTTGGTAAAAGTTATCTTGAATATGATTTAAATATTTAATATAGACAACACTGAACTATAATCATAATTTGGTTAAAGAAAAATTAAATATGATTTAAATACTTAATATAGATAATATGTAAAGAAGTTATCACTTACAAATTTATTTGTTGATTGAATTGCGAGAATATGCTAACATTTTTTATTTTTAATTCTAAAATTAAAATTTATAATAAAAAATTAATTTATTCAATTTCATTAGAAATAAAAAAACATCTATTGACATAGTTAAAACACAAAAACATATTGAAATAAAAAGACACCAATTGACCTAATTAAAACACCAAACTACTAACACCAAACTATAGTAGTGACTATATCCCTATCTAAAAGTATTTAGAAAAATTCTCATCAACTTGCAGAAAATATTTAGTGTTACCATGATAATAGGTGGTAGCAGGTTTTCATTAACTTGCATGAATATTACTATGACATATTACTATGACAACAAGGGCAACTGCGTAGCGGCAGTCCCTGCCTATCTTTATCCACATGCCAAAAAACATGTTTTTGCAAAAAATCCGGTGCAAGACAGGGAGTTCAGGGTGATGACTGGTATTTGATTTCCTTGGCATCAGTGGACTAGAGCTAAAATTCTTTGACAAATTTAACTCTACAATTTATTTTATTTTTTCAGTTAGATGTAGAAATACTTGGTGGAAAGTACCCACAAATGAAACTCTCCAAATATTATGCAATTTTCGCTCTTGCATAAGTGGTTGGCTTTTGCAATTTATTGTGGGCTTCTCTGAAGTGAGAAGGCTCTTATTTTCGCTCATAGTATTTGGACTCTTATTTTCTGTACTAAGTGGGCGCTTATTTTACCTCTTATTTGTGTTTTGGCTTTTGCAATTTATTGTGGGCTTTTCTGAAGTGAGAGGGCTCTTATTTTCGCTCATAGTATTTGGACTCTTATTTTCTGTACTAAGTGGGCGCTTATTTTACCTCTTATTTGTGTTTTGTGTTATATTTAGTTTAGCTGCCCAATTACTGTTTACTTTTCTGGGATATCCTATTTTATCTTCTCAGTTTATTATACAAATCATTTTATTGGGCGACGCTTTTCTTTTTTTTTAACACGGAGTTGGATTTTGTTTATGGTTTATGGTTTTTTTTAAATGATGCCGGATGAATTGATTTGAACTAACGTAGTTATTTTTGCAGAATGAGTGGCGAGAACTTGGGATTTAGCAGTCTCGCGGGTGGGCGTACTATGCTATTCATCGCCCTGAACCGCTACCAGCAAAACCACCAACACGAAGCACAACAAAGTTAATGATGTGAGTAATTTGAGTATGCATTTAGAATAATAAAAGTATGAAATGTGAGTAATTTGAGTATGCATTTAGAATAATAAAAGTATGAAATGTATATTAATTCTTATTGGTTACTTGAAGCAAAGTTTACATAATACCTCAATCTTGGTAATGTGCATGATTTTAGTGAATGTAACATTGTTAAACCATAAAAACCAAATATCATAATAAAAAATCATCAACAAATTTATTATTATCTCAACTAACTATACACATCTCAATCTTAACTAACTATACACATCTCAATCTTAACCAACCTCGCTAGAGTGCAAGAATAGTTTTTTTGTCGATTTTATGCGTTAAAATTATTTATATTAAAACCAGACAGACAAACGGTGGTTTGTGTACAAGTTGGTATCTCATCTATAACCTGCGACGGGAATTTAAATTCTTTAAAAATGATTTTGGAATATACATAGTCACGATCTGATGAGAATTGAAATAATAGGTATCAATCTACGGTGCGGTGCGGTGTATGATGGTAGAAATAAACGAATGTGAATACAGATATATGGCTGTAATGGCATGTTGCTTCAGAGTCCTCGTATTTCTCTGCTACGCCATGTTTGCTATGATGGCATGTTTGCTCTTGAACATGTGAATACCAGAGAGACAGAAATATCAGGAGGCACAACACATCCGGTTTTTACAAAACCACTCGCAGTCAACATCATCATCTCTGGTGTAGGGTAATATTTATAAAATGTATATTTTTTTTTTGGTTTTTGTTTTTTTTTAATTCAATCTTGCTAACTATGATCAAAAGCCAAACAATCTTTTGTATACAACTTCTGAATTGATGGCTCATGCTCGCTTAGAAAGGAGAATGAAGTGTAGATAAAAAGAAAATAGTGCATTTCGTCCTGCATTTGTTCATATTACCTTATGGCGCAGGAAACTTAATGTTTTCTCGGGAGTATAACAATAGCTTCAGAATCCCACGCCATGCTTTCCACCTTCAAAAATAACCATGTGTTGTCGCAGTCAATACCAGCCGACTTCACTGAACGAACTTAGCACTTCAATAAATAAATATTCAATTGTAAAACACATACCACTTAAATTGGATCTGAGAAGCTTTAAGGATAAAACTGAATCAAAAACTGCTAACCCATCAAACTAGTTGCAGAAAGTACATATTGCTTCTTAAGAAAGACCAAACAAGATTTCAGACTGCACATAAAATTTTCCCCAAGTAATGGGTTGCTGCAATGACTCTTGATTGGATTCAGATACAACTACACACTTCTAGACTTCTCAGCCTGAACCCCCAAGTATTAAATGATTCCAGGACATGCTTCACAGCAACATGTTACATTACCTTCCCTAGCTTCTCAGGTGTCAATTCCTGAAATCGTGGTACTATCCGTCCACCTGTAATGATGCCATGAAAATTTTCTTAAGAGATAGAAATCAAATGCATTGACTGAGATGTTATTGGGCTATTAAATTGTGGAATACCTGATAGAAAGCATACAGCACAAAATCCAACAGGAAACAACAGATATTGAAGTTTCTACAAGTCAGACCTGTGGCAATTGCGATCAACTCCAGCTCGACCCCACCAACCCATCGGACTGCTGGCAAACCACGGTGCATCAATAAATGATTGGCCTCATCGTCAAAACCCCATTGACAGATTACAAGTGTTGCACCTACATCCTGTAATCAATTATAAACAACTGCATCAGAATTGCAAATAAGTTCAATGTGGGATGTATCTTATTCATATGTGCTTCCCAATTATGAATAAAAAAGAAAAATGAAACAACAAATGATTTGCACTTAGGCTAAGATTACAATTTTCCAAAGCATGCAATAATATTATCTCATAAACATGGGAACATGTGAATATAAATGCTAAGAGATAGGTCATGACCAAAATGAAATTGAAAGGGAATGCTGAAATTATTTTTCTAAAGAAATATAATGAAACCTCTGTCCAGGGATTGGATTACCAGTCAGACTCCCCAGGCAGGTAAACCAGACTATAAATACTAAAAGATAAAATCTATAAACAATCACCACTGAACATTCTCCGGATATTTAACTATTGGTCCCAATGCAGACCTAAAAAAAACCCTCAAATAACACAGCAATATCATATGCCGCATATGTAAAAACTTGGGTATACTGAATGAATTTTTCTAATAAGTTGATATGAGTTTGGTCCAATGTAATTGATACAGACTCAGCTAGCCTGGAAATAAACAAAGCTTGGCAGTTCAACAAAATTCAGTTCAAGATTCACCAAACTTGGCAATAGAAAGAAAAACCAAAATACAAAATATAGTAAATTGTGCATAAAACGCTCTTATGTTTGTACTTACTTCTGAAAACTTTATAGGGAAATTGGCATTCTCTCATATCTCTTATGCTTGCACTTCGTTCTGAACAGCTTTCTAAGGAAAATGACGCTAACAGTAACTGGCCAATGCGTAAAGCAAGGTCTCCAATGGTACCTGGCTTCCCAGGTAAATCTTTCATGGAGAATACCATAGGGAATGAAGAGGAGGCAGAGCATATAAGAATGGTGGAACGAAGAGGAGGCGGGAGCATAGAAGAGCTGACGGGTGCCCAAAAGAAATGGCAGATGGCAGCTCGCTTTATGGCAGATGGCAGCCCGCTTTCCCCGGGAAGTGGACGCTTAAAAACTTTGCATATAATACTTTACCTGCGCAAAACATTTGTTTTGAGAAACTGAGAAACAAACTTAGGATAAAATAACTTGTCACGGCTGAAATAACATCGGGGCACGTGAGGCCGGCAATAAGACTTCGATATCCTAAAATAACTTGTCACGGCTGAAATAACATCGGGGCACGTGAGGCCGGCAATAAGACTTCGATTTCAAAAGTTTGGTTATAACTTTCTTACACTGATATTTCCAGAGGTAAATTTTGGTTAAATTCTGATAGCGCACAATTTTTGTTAGTCAAAGGACCGATTAATGGCTGGTCAACGCCGTATCGATCGCTAGAGTCCCGGAGGCAGGGACTAATAAGTAGGAAAAACACACAAACTTCCACTACTCGTCATTATTCATGCTTCAACTCATCATGTTCTTTATTGTACATTGATAATATTAATGTGCTGACTTAAATTGAATTTGATAATGTCATCTATTATATATAATTATTTTATTTCAATAGTACATTATTCCATGGCAATGTTTTGACGAGCTGTATAAATATATATTTTTTAAAATGTTATTGGTTAAATCAAATTTCGCTGTAGCTCACCAAGTTTTAAATCACCCCACAATACAATTAGAAATGAAGGCTAGGCCACATTTTTTAGAACTTTTAATATTTATAGCAAGTTGAGAGATCACGAAATCTGGGTTACAATTAGAAATAAAAGTTTGTTAGAATTTTTAATATTTATGAGGATGAAAAGTGTTTTAGAAAAATGTTATATATATATATATATATATATATATATAATTAATTTAAATAAAAATATTTATAGTTATAATATATAAAATAAAAAATAATATAATTAATCATATATATATGGTTAGATTTTAGGTTTTTGTGATTTATATTTGGTTGATCTTTCCAATTAGCTAATGCAGTTCATTCTGAGAACAAAGGTGGAAAGATCTAAAGATCTTAATAAATAAATAGCATGGATACATCTAAGTCTAAAAATTAGTTGTTAATTTTCTTTTAATATATATATATATATATATATATGAAATTATTTATTAATAATTTTATATGAGATAATGTTTTTAATAACAATTTTTGTTTATAAAATGACCAGAGTCAATTAAAAACAAGTTTATACTATTAACTAACCTTATTTCTATTTCATTAAAAATCAGAAAATAAAAATATAATATAATATTAATATCTATGAAATTACTCATTATCTATAAAAAAAAAAGAGGGATAAATCAAGATAAAAGAGCTGATCGAGTTCTTACTCAATTTCCACCCATCATGCTTACTAAAATATACATATTATATTAAAAAATAATAAAATTAAGAAAAATAATATATATCTATATATAATATTATTAAAAATTAAATAGATAAATCATAATTTGTATCTATCAACTAATATTATTAATAATTAACAAATAAATTATAATAGGAATCAAATCTCTCAATGTACAAACTTTTGTTCAAATTTTACACTAAAAATATTTATTCTCTATATACTTAACAAATCTTTATAAAATGTAAAAAATTATATGAAAACTTTAACTTTGATTAAATATTTTAGTGCTTCTTATAAATCTACACCTATTAGTATTTACCAACCATTTAGCCCCAAGGGTTAGCTTAATTGGCCAATTCCATTGCTAAAGCCTCTGATTAATAGGAAGACAATTTAGGACAATTTAAGACAATTCTCCTTGACACCTGAGATTAGCCTTTATTAATAAATCGACAAAATATTATTCCTCAATAAATAAATAACTAAATCATTTACCAATTATTTCATTTATATAATTACCAAATTATAATCCAATCTAAGCACATAACTAAATATAACCAAATACCATTCATAATTCTGCTCAAAGGATTCACCTTTACATCAAAATCCACCCACCTTAGCCATAGAATCCGTCGTAATAGAGAAAACAAAGGAAATCCATACATTGTACGGTGAATAAAATTTCAGCAAGGAGACAGTTAGTCTCAACCCCAAGCTTCGAGACTTCTTAGTAATGGACGATCAAACAACTTGCTATAGCTCTAGCGCTTTGCCAATCCTCTGTTTGAGCTATGTGATACACATAACCAGCTTTGAGCTAGGTGCTACAGATAACCAGCTTTGATGCCTTACCAAGTTAGATAGACTGCATAAAAATGTAGAAAAATAATACTATTTCATTTTCTTAAAAATAATAATTA
Source organism: Pinus tabuliformis (assembly GCA_031772625.1). NCBI lineage: Eukaryota > Viridiplantae > Streptophyta > Pinopsida > Pinales > Pinaceae > Pinus > Pinus tabuliformis. Next base: position 751,999,049 of record CM062811.1, read on the forward strand.
TAATATTGGTTGTAATAATTAAAATTTAATTTCCCACGGGGCTTTGGATTGACGGTGAATGGGTGCGCTGTTAAGGCACTCCTTGCGATAGGTCACTGGTTCAATTCCCCGTGGGTACTTAGTTTAGTCTTAACCTAGAAAAAAAAAATAATTAAAATTTAATTAAAATAAGTTTTGGCTAAGGTTTAAGATTAAACATTTCAATTATTACTATAACATAAAGAGTATATTGAGTTACTATTATGACACCAAAAATATATTTAACAACCCACAAGCTAGATATATAGATAATTTATAATTTAACAAATCAGTATTGAAAATGTTCTTGCCAAGTATTAATGAGAATAAATGGTACATAAAATTCTTGTGTCAATCACATAAATTTGTGGTGTCATATAAATAAAAAGGCAACATTTGTAGTATTGTAAACATCTTATGTGAAAGTTATTGCATGAATGAGGTAATGTGGTTGCATTGAGTAATCCCAAGCAGGGTTCAAATTTGAAGTCATCATTTCGCTTCAAGAGCTTTTTAGCTTGTCATAGAAGGACAAAACATTATTTCCTATGCAAATGAAAATTAAAATAAAAAATTACTTGTCAAATTTGAAATGGAAATTGTTTATGATTTTTTTAATTGAAGGGTAAGGGAACTTTCCATAATATGTTCTAATTGTCATTATATTTATAGTTAGTTTTCTTTATTAATCATCGTTTTATGTACCATAACATTTAAAAATTAAATTATGTCAACATTTTTTCTCTGTATCAAGATACCTCAAACAAAGAAAAGTTACAATTTTCATACAATAGGATCCTATTGTTGTGGAGTTCAAACATCCCTGTATCACCTATTTATTGAAATTATATCTTAGTAGTGGGCATTGAAGATCAAAATCTTTGATTGTGGTGAACCTTTTGCTCATAGAAAAATACAATTCCAATTCAAAGCAACTCTCCATCCTCTTGGGGTTGGGATTACAAATGGTATCTACTAATCCTCCATGGTTTTGCCTGCATATGTTTTTACTTCTTACTCCGCTTGCTTTTATTTACTACTTACTCTACTTGCTTGCATTTATGAATATTTCCTTCATGTCTTCTTTATGCCTACTTAATATGAAGACACAACAATAGGCACTAGCTATCAAAATTGATTCAATGCAGGTATGATTCCTTATTATCATAAACTCAATGCTAAATAATAATTAGTACTCATTAATTTTTGTAATTTTTGTTGACAAAAAATAATGTTATTCATGTGTTCTTTTGCAGTGGTTTCATGCATTATAATGCACATGTGCACTAATCAGACCTATAATTCTTATGACAAAAGATTCTTGGAAGTTATATTTTTTTAATGGAAATTTTGTTTGTTGTAACTTAGAGATGGTTCTTGGCTAATGAACCAATTCCCAGGACATCCACAAAACTAATGAAGGGTTTTTGAAATTATTGCCCAGAGACAAATCTCCTATGTGTGTAATGCTAACTTAATCTTGAAGAAAAGTCAAGACCCAACGGACTAAACATTTTCCTAATGGTTTCAAACTTTAGATGATTAAAATGGAGTGAAGAATAAAGAAGAAGAGCAGGGTCCTTACTTGGGACAAAGGAATCCAATGCTTAAACCCTGATTAAGAATTAGTGAATGTAACAGAGAAAAAAAGAGACAATGATTGCACTAAAGATAATGCAAAACCTTTTTACGCCTCTTAAAAAAAGAAACAAGTATTTTCTGCCACAAATTGTAACATTAATAAATCTGCATTGATCTTAAGAGAAACGTATTGCATCACACATTAGCTTTATATGAAGAAGAATGAATTTTGAAAATAAACATAGTAAGAGAAAAGCATAACATACTATAACACATAAAAGAGTTTGGAATCAATCTACCATATTGTTTATTAAACTTCAAGGAAGATGAAGCATTACAACTATGGATTCAAAATTTACCAAAATAACTAAACCCTTTTCATGTGGTTCTATTTTGTTTAAATAACATATCAAAATTTCAGTTTTCAGTTATCAAGTAATTGTCAAACTCCGAACTACTATAACTAACTTTTACTTAATGAGTCCTTGAAATATTTACATAAAAAATATCTCATAAAAGAGAAATTTGGCCACTTCTGACCAACTAATCTAAATAAAGATAATTTCCAATATGACATGTCATTAACTAGAACTTGGTTCCACTACTTCTACAACTTGAGGTGTGATCATCCTCTCACATCTTTTCCAAAGTGCTTTGTCCACTTGTGGGTACTTGACCATTTTTTGACAAGCTATTTGCAAATTGGAATGCTTGGTATAATCTCTCTAGGCCATGAATAGAGCTTTTACCAGCCACGAGAGATGTAAATCATGCTGCAAATAATTAACAATAGTTCGACCCTTTAGGGATTATGATGATTCATGTGCATTTGCAACTTGAATTTTAACATATGTTAATGCCTTTTCATATGCCTCCCAGGAAATAAATTTTCCATTCTAATCCCAACTGCTGCGAAATCCAACTCTTGTCCTCTGGTAAAATTTATTATTAAATACTGAGATTTCCTTTTGAACTTCCTTATGTCGATTAGAAGCTTGAATGCATATAAGGTTTTTCTTCATAACCTTTCTTACTTCTGCAATGATAATTTTTCTGTCAAACACATCTAATGCCCTAAGCTCATTTGGAGAATTATCATTCAAATATTTTATCATTTGATTAGCTTTTGAGACTTTATATTCTAATTCATCTTTGATTTTTTTTTTTTTATGATTGTCTCTACCTTTTCCAATAGGAGTTTATGTTTTTCAATAATATAAATATAATCCCAAATTGAGCGTATTGCCTATATAATTTCTTCCCAAACTATTGACTTCGCTTCCACCAGGGATATGTTTCCCTTCAATTTTGCTTCAAGTTTATTGATCTCTTCTTTAATAACTTTCTTTTCCTGTATTAATTTGTTTTTTTATTTCATTTGCTCAGTTGAGTTGTTGTTACAGGTCATTTTGTCACATCAACCCAATAGACCTGCAAACCGGATCAATCAACATTATGGAACACTTTGTCATAACCCCTTGACAATGCCTTAAGCATCACTTCTCCAAAAACTCTGAGTTTTTAGGAAAATTAGCTCAAAAACATTATTTTTAGCCCCAACGAACCCTGCATGTTTAGCCACTTGGGTTCAACGCATGTTTCATACATGTTAGCCAACGATGATCAACACTTGATGCTCCCTTCTATAGGTGTGTTGATTTTAGAAATTTGGGAAAAATAAAAATTATTTCTGAAGCTTCCTCTTCCAGAAGCTTCCAAGGTAGTTTTAACTATTTACCATGGATAGAGAACTCAAATCTTATCTTGGAGACCTTATCTCTTATCCCTTGAGCTCATCTTCCCCTCTTAAGTGGATCTCAAGCCTAGATTGGTAATTGGATAAGAATTCCCAAACTACCACACTCTTCTTATAAATTTACTACCTCCCATAAGGCATGGGTTGGATTTTGGAGATTGCTAGTGCCCTCATGCTATTGCTTTGAACCTAAAGGAGTCATCACATTCATGCATTAGGGTTGATGTTGAGGTGTTCTTTGTGACAAGGAAGGATAAGTCAATTTGGGGAGACATCTACAAATTAAGCTACTATTTATGGTTGTAAACTCTCTCCTATATTTGTTAATACAAAGAGTATCTTATTTTCCTATATTTTTTGTGTTATGTTTACACTCATGTATTTCAATGCCATGTTGATTCATTGAATAAATATTTTAGATTATGCTACGTGGATGTTGTGGATCCTTTGCTTGTTTTAGTCATGTGTGCAAGTTCTAATTATAACACTTGGAGCTAGAATTGGAGCTTACAAGTGAGGAGGAAAGAAAGGCTTGCTATAGATTCCAGGTAGGCTTCTTTCCCATGCTCTAATTTCTCCAAGTAAAAAATCATGCCTTTTATCTTTTGTTGTTCCAGATCAGACCACTAGATCTAGGGAATTCACCTTTGTCTGTAATCATGAAAATTTTGTATAGAAAATTGGAAACTCCACTGGGGAACAATTATTCCCTTAATTGTTTCCTTGACCTTAGCATCTTTCTCACCTCTTAAAATGATCTTGATTGACTCACTAAGACATTGATTGATCTTAGGAAAACCTATTTTTGAGCTTGCTTTGGTTTTTTGTGTTGTGTTTTGGCCAAAATAGCCCCAACACATTCCTTGATCTAGAGACAGAGTGCTTCAATGCAATTCCTCATTCTTTGTACTTGCATTACAACACATTGGTGCATGTTCTGCACCTGCGATGCAAAAAATTGCATTCCTCTGCCTTTCTATCTAATTTTCTTTTGTCCAGCAAGTTTTCCTTGAGTCTCTGAGTTTGTCTATGTCTTTGAAAATCCAATCCCTTGTGTGAAATTACGTGTTTTTTCTTGTATTTTTTCAAAAATAATTCCCCCTCAATCATTGGTGGGGGGGTCGGGGCTAAAAATGTGTATGGTTGTTAATCACCTCTAAGGGTCATCACCTTTTTTATAAAATTTTGTTTCGTTCTTTCTTTGTTCTTGTCAATTCGTGTTTGTATGCATAGGTTGATTGTTGATTTTGAAAAGTAACTTTTACATTATAGTTAAATTCTGTGTGGTTTCTTTTCATCAGCAATCAAGTTGCATTCATATGTTTCTTAGTATTTGAAACATTAATAGAAAAGAAAAGAAAAATAATTATTTTAATTACATATGGGGCTTTGGTTTTGATTGGAACAATGAATTTGAGGAGATCGGTTGTTGCATCACTTGTTTGTTGCATTGTTGATTGATTTCTTATTCCCCTACTTAGTTAGGCCTTTCATTATTAAAAGGAAAATGAAAAGAGTTATTTTTATCATATTAGTTGCATCATAAGTGTGTTTAGGTGACATCGAGTTTTGAGCCTTGAAATCAAACATAATTCAAGACCAACTCTAAAATTATTGATTCAGCCTAAGGAGAATTTATAACATTAATGCAAACATGTAGAGGTCTAGGCTAGAGACATGTTCCGACGTCTTTAAAAATAGGAGTTGTCGTTCTTTGTTAGTGTTAAATTCCAGGGGTGATATCTCGTTCCACGTACATAAGCGTATAGGATTATTCTCCACGTACTTTTGGGTATATTGGATGATGCTCCATGCATGAAAATTACATGGGAATGCTCTCATCGTATGGTTACACATTACACAACACTACTATAGTTGCACTTCCACGTACCTTTGGGTATATTTTGGAAGTCCACGCTAGGTTGCTATCTTGCCTTAGGAATCTGAGTTAGTTGTCTTGTCACTTGTGATACAACGAACACAACATTCAGGGAGATTTCCTGCAAGTACATAAATCCTTGGTTTACCAAGGTGGTATATTGCAATTCATAGTGACTTGGTAATCCTGATCTGCCTAGTTACCCCTTTGTTCTATTTTGTGTCTTTGATTTCTAAAATCAATTAATTGACTACAGAAAAATATCCTCACCGTGGAACAACTCCTTAGTGGATCTTAGGTTAAGACTAACGGTGATAGTTCCCAAGTCTACCAATCAAGGAAACCCCTCTGATGGGAATCCTGGTCCTTTTCCTTCTTTTGGAAATATTGGTGCTCCTTATATGCAATTTTGTCCCTTCCTCGATTTACTGTTGGTTTACCAGTTTGGATATTTTCGACCTCCTTGGTTCTGAATGTCCAAATTATTTCTCAACCAACTTCTCCTCCACCTAAATAACATCAACCTCAATTTGATCCTAAAGTTGACCCTTTTCCTTATTTTCCTATTGTTTCTTCATCCTTTTCTTCCTCCTCACCTAGTGAAAGTCCTTATTATAGTAACTAGTAGGCTAAGAAGAAAAATAAAAGGACGATGGAGAAGAAGCAAAATGAGCGCGGGGGCCGGGGGGGCAGCAGAGGGGAACCAAGCAGCCATTCCTACCAATGCAACTAGTATGGAGAAACCTTCCAATCAGCTTCACAAAGTTAAACACCCTTGCAAGTTATGTAAGGGTGAACACCTTCTTAGAGATTTTCCTGCTATTCCCAAGGTATTAGAAGTGTGGTCCATAGGCTCACATCAACCTTTGTCATTAGCCTCTAGATATCATGCTAGTGATAAACCATCAACTAGTGATAGTAAGGTCCATGAGAAAAAGGGTAAAGTTAAGTTTCCCTATAGGTTATGTGAAGGGAATCATCCTATTCACCTTTTCCTTATATGGATGAAGCCTCAAAAGTGTTGAAAAACCTTACAACTTCTCATCCTCATATTCCAGCGGTTATCGAAATCTTTCCCCCAATCCTCCACTAGTTGATGAAGTGATTGATCAAAATCCGAATCCAAGTAATCCCACTCTCTCTAAACGTGAATCCCATGAGTCTGTTCCTGACCAACCATTATTTGATAGCATGGTTAACTTGATTCCTCCTTCAATTTATCTTATGTTTCCAGTGGACAGTGAGTCTCGTACTTCTTAGTTTCTTCTTATTTATTCAGATTCTAATGAATTGGGGGGAAATCCTCCTGTTCCAACAGTACAAGGGCGTAATCCTCCCATTCCAATGGCACAGGGGGACAATCCTCCCATTACCATGAAAAAAAAATGGAAATCCTACAATTCCCACAATACAGGGGAACAATTCTCCCATTCCCATAGCACAAGGGGGCAGTTCTTTCATTCCCACAGCAACCCATCCAAGTAGTATGACCGCTTCCTTTGATTGGAGCCGACTGGAAAGATATCATCTTCCTCCTTATGTTCGCTTCTAGATCATAATACATGCTTATAATATGGTCGTATATGTTAGTATTTTTCCCCAACTGCTTAGAAAGCTTTCAGTTCTCTGCAGCTTGTGCTTGTTACCTAGAATTTGTTGGCCTTTAACAGAGGAACCAGTAAATTGTTAGGGATCCTTCCTCAATTTCCTATTACTTTGGGGAGAAAGACTGTCTATACCGATGTGATGGTAGTCCAAGGCCCTTTGGATTTTTATTTACTCCTTGGGCGTGACTATCTTTAAGTCATGGGAGCTCTTGTCTCTTCACTCTTTCATGTGATGTGTTTCCCACATGAAGGAAGAATCGTGACTATTGACCAACTTTTATTCGTTGGTCCTAATTTGACTCCCAATAAACTAGCTTCCCTAAATGGTCCTTATTTGCAAGTTGTATATCCCCGCCTCATATTAATTATGTGTCAACCTATTCCATGCTCGTGTCTACTGGTGATCTAGTAGGTGATGTAGTGCATCATGTACTAGGAGCACTAGTGCCTGATCTTTCCATTAGATCCCTTAATATGTATCCCTCGCATTTCCTCACATCTGATGAGAACCTCTTGGAAGCCATGGCCTCTTGGAGCTCATGATCAAGGTATTAGAGCATAGTTCCTTTTCTTTTGTGAAGCTCGTTAAAAAATGAAACAAGTTGCAGAGAGGAGTTCCTTTTCTTGTGTCAAGATTGTTAAAAAAATGAAAAAAGATCCTCGAGCAGAGTTCATTTTCTTGTGTCAAGCTCCTTATAAAATGAAACAAGGTTCTCTAATCAGAGTTCCTTTTCTTGTGTCAAGCTCATTAAAAAATGAAACAAGGTGTCATGAGCATAGTTCTTTTCCTGTGTCAAACTCGTTAAAAAATGAAACAAATCCCTCTCCAAGTCGAGTCTTTCACTTGATCTCATAAATGAACCTTCATTCCATCCACTTGTTAGTAGTCTACTTAGGTGAATGAAATGAAGCTTAGGGGTTATGTGCTTAGAATTAAGCCATTATGTTGGGGGCATGCAAACTTATTTCAAGCATGGTTTTTCTCTGTTTCCATCTTGTGTAAAAATGAAACCACTCTCAATCATAGATTTGATCATGTTTCATGCTTTTGAAAAAATGAAACCATCTTCAAGTATTAAAGCACAATTTTCACATGTTTCAAGCTTGTGTAAAAATGAAACCATATTCATACTTTATCTCACGCGATTACCATTTTTTGTCATCTTGTTTTTTCCAGATGAGCCTTGGTTTTCTCATTCCATCGTCACCATGTGTTTGGCTGATCATATGCTTTCACTTGGTTGTTTTACCCTTTCCTAAGGAAAAGGTGCGATGAGTGGTCTTATTAACCAACCTCTTGACCTCTACATATTTTGAGTAGTTCCATCATGACGAGAACCAGTTGCTACCTTTTATACCCCTCATTCCTCTAGGAGGAGTCCTCTTTCAACTCTTTTTAGACTCCCTAAACATGAAAATATTTTCAAGCACTTGTATTTTTGAACTCGTTAAAGTAAATGAAATGACGTCTACCTAGTACAAGATTACCCCTTTTTTATACTATGATATACTATTTACGAAAAATGAATACCTTAGTCAAACATGGCTAAGAGGTTCTCCTAAGTATCATCTTCTGCCTTTTTGGTCTCAAGAGACCATTTTTACGCAAGAGAGCATTTTTAAGAAAAGGAACCTTTGGAGTTTTCTTTTTAGCCTCTTTTTCAAACTCTCTAAACATGAAAAATGTGTCGAGTTACACCTTTACTGGACTCGTAAAAGCATAAAAAAATGTTGGACTCATCGAACATGATGAGACTGAACCACTCCTTCTCAGGGTTCATTAAAAATACTCAGAAGGATTCATCTAAAGTATGAAATTATAGGTCAATCTTATGTTATTCTCCTCAAGCTTATCAAAAATAAAGAGGTATTAACCAGAAATGGTTGGGGAAATTGGCAAAACAGGGTACTTCACCTATTAATGGCAGTGAGTTGCTCTTGAACATGACACTCTTTCACCTCATCTCTGTGATTGTTGGGTTAGGAAATCTGCTTGCCTTTTTGGTTCATCACACCATATCAAAAACCTCCATAATAAGTTTTAAGTCAATGTTTCCAACTCCATAAAGTGTCATCGGCATGTTCAAGAAAATTCCTTTTAGTTGATATCTGATACGATACTCCTAAGCCTTCATTCATGTCGGTCATTCTTGAACCAACTCTACATCAACATTATTCTGTCTCAATTTTTGATACCAGTTTCGTGTCATTGATGGGGGATACATCAAGGCCCTCCTGCGATGGGTCACTTCCTGTCGACATCAGTTCATTATCCAGGAAGTTGACTTAGAAACTCCCTTCAGTGCCTTGAGACTTGCATACAACGATGGGAAGTTTCCTTGCTTCTAGTGATAGGTTTTCATCATTGGCCTTCGACCGAAGGATTCTTTGTGGTGTTCAACTTTGTCTCATCGATTCACACCATACAGAGTGTACTTTGGTACCTTGAGAGCCATTAAAATCATCGGTGGTTTCTCTCGCGTCTGTTAATACTTACATTATTAGCTAGGAATCATATAGAGTCTACCATGTTCGACTTTAGCTCATTTAATCGCATGGTTAGACTTGAACTATCAAATGATCGAGTGAACGAGATAGAAGACCCTATATCTAGTTTATCCGTTCGAGCTGCATTTTCATGATTAATACTAGATCACAGAGTATGATGGCTATTATCATACAAAAGATTATCCAAGCATTGTTCCACACATTGTCATCAGTGGATGAGACTTCTCGATCCCTGTATGTGTAATATTGGCGTATATGCTAAGCATGGGTATGCCTCCCTCAACACTGATATAATGATGAAAATGTATTGTAACATATTATGATCTCAACCGGTTGTTCTTGATTCAGACTTGTCACAATTTAAAGCACTTCAGTCCTCATCCATTACTTCTGAATTTGTACTTTAGGGGGAAATCTGTGACAGGCCATTTTTTCACATCAACCCAATAGGCCTACAAACCAGATCAATCAACATTCTGGAACACTTTTTCACAACCCCTTCACAAAGCCTTAATTATCACTTCTCCAAAAAGTCTGAGTTCATGGGACAATTAGCTCAAAAACATTGTTTTTAGCCCTGATGCACCTTGCCTGTTTAGCCACTTGTTCTTAGCACATGTTGCATACCTGTTAGCCAACAGTGATCATCACTTGTTTCTCCCTTATGCAAGTGCGTTGATTCTAGAAATTCGGGAAAAAAAATATTTCTAAATCTCCCTCCTTCAAAAGCTCCAAAGGTAGTTTTAACCATTTACCATGGATAAAGAGCTCGAATCCTATCTTGGAGACCTTATCTCTTATCCCTTGAGCTCATCTTCCCCTCTTAAGTGGATCTCAAGCCTAGATTGGTAATTGGATAAGAATTCTCAAACTACCACACTCTTCCTATAAATTTACTACCTCCTATAAGGTCTGGGTTGGCTTTTGGAGATTGCTAGTGCCCTCATGTTGTTGCTTTGAACCTAAAGGAGTCATCATATTCATGCATAAGGGTTGATTTTTAGGTGTGCTTTGTGACAAGGAAGGACAAGTCAATTTGGGGAGATATTTACAAAGTCAACTACTATTTATGGTTGTAAACCCTCTCCTATATTTGTTGATACAAAGAGTATCATGTTTTCATGTATTTGTTGTGTTATGTTTACACTCATGTATTTCAATGGCATGTTGATTAGTGATTTTAGATTATGCTACATGGACATTGACGGTCCTTTGATTGTTTTAGCCGTGTGTGCAAGTTCTAATTATAGCACTTGGAGCTAGAATTGGAGCTTACAAGCGAGGAGGTAATAAAGGCTTATTATAGATTCCAAGTAGGATTCTTTCCCATACTCTAATTTCTCTAAGGAAAACTCCATGCTTTTTATCATCTATTGTAACTTCTAAAACAGACCACTAGATATAGGGAATTCACCTTTGTTCGCAATCGTGAAAATTATGTATAACAGTTGCCTCTCTTTAATATTCAATTACTCTTTTAAATCTACTAGAGTGCCCTATGTTTTTCTCAATTTGACCTATGAGAGCTTATGATTAGCTTATACCTTAGATAGTTTCTCTGAAGGATCCTGGGAATCTAGGTCAATTGAAATTAGAGAAATACACATATGGATATGAAGGGAGTGCTCCAAATTATGAACCTTCTTTTGTAGCTTGGTAACTTCACTATTCCTTTGTATAAGTTGTTCTAGTAATTATTCTTTCTCCTTTCCTACTCAGAAAACCTCTGTTGTCTGGACATGTTCAAAACTCGACATCTTCAACTTTTTCCTTAAGGATTGCACTACCTCTTTAGTATAACCTTAATTGTTCCTCCCTCTACTAGATTAATCCCCAATTTGATTATCAACTTTTTATATTCATCCAGTTGGATTTGTTTCACCTTGGAATTTTCCTTCTTTTACTTCAACCTATTAGTAATTTTTTCAAGTAACCTTTCTGCCTTAGTTAATGTTAGGGAATTTTTGGTAAGATCACTATAAATCATCTTTCCAGATTGTTTGTGGAGATTGATTTTGTCTAGTAGAGGAATCTCATTTATATCAATAGAAATATGGCCCTACTAGAATTTACCGAAGGGTTTCATTTGAAGGTTGACCCAATGAATTGTTGATCCAAACTTCTTGATTTGCTAACTCTAACTTTGGCTTGCTGTCATGAATGTAAGGCCCCAAGTTATCTTTCAGTCTTATATATGAAATAATATGATGGGGATCATATTTCCAAGCTTCACCTTTTGAAAAATTTAGTTCCTTCAACATATCTTCTATTCGTCCCACAACTTGTCTAGTATTAACAATGAAGGGCCCCATTGCCTTCTCAAGTTTGAACATGTACTTGTTATGCCTAAGGAGAAAGTGTATTTGATCAACATTCAAACTTTGTGTTATAAATTCCAAGGATAAAATTATCATTGGCAAAAATACTAGAAGGCGATAAGGTTGTACTTTTGCTCCATATAATCTTATCTCTGTATAATCTTCAAATAAAAACTAGTTCCCCACTCTTATGTCCACACTGAGTTGTAAATGTTCCTTTGCCTTAGGAAAAACTCTAGGAGGAATTTGATCATTGATGATAGTAAAGGCACATACATAAAAGAGGACAAATAATGAGAAAAGCCTTCATTCTACTCCTTTTTTATGATTTTATTAATCCATTCAACCATTGATTTCATTTGCTTCTATGCATCTAGCATACTTAAATGGAAATGATTGAACAGGTCAACAAGCATATATAGAAATAAATGAACTAGGTATGAAAGATATCTAAAACATATAGTAGTTAGAAAATGTTGAAATTAGAAATTGATTGATCGAGCAAAATAAGTGGGAATATCCAAGGTAACTATGGGTTGTAGAATTAGACTAAGAAGATCTAGGGCTTTTTCATTTACAATTTCGGTATTGTCTGCTCCAAGAATTGACATAATAACTGGTGGGCTCCAGTATTGTAGCAATAATGCTACAACTCCTGGAGCTTCCTATCTCTAATTTTATCAACCTGGTAGTTCGTATCAAACTTGGAAGCGACGGTGCTGTATGCACAAGTACTAGCTCTTGTCGCAGCTGTCACTTGGTCAGCTGGCACAAGTCCGCTAGGGCTCAAGCCAACTTCTATATGCTCACAGAAGAAGCTTTATGAGTGATGGACGAAAGCTAACTCAAAGGAGGCTAATCTATTTGCAGAAAGAAACTGAAAGCCAACAAAGCATGAAAACCCTAGTAAACCCTAATTTGACTAGCTAGGCCCTTACAATGCAAAACTGTGAATGAAACTTCTACCAATGATGCCATTACTTGCAGTGAGCTGAAATACATGCATCTAAGCTACTTGCATATGAAAAGACATGTTTTTGTATTTTTTCATTAAGTGGTTGGATTTATTGTGATGATGCTTTTGATTAGGGTTTGACTGTGCAGGAGCGGTTCGAATGGAAGGAAAGCATGGGCAAGGTCAGGATGGCTAGGAGAGGTCCCAGAGGGTCTCTAGAATCAGTCCACAGAAGTCTACCATGTTCGGATTCTCAGCAACCGAGTTTGCAGGCTTCTACAGGAAGTCTGCAGGGGATCCTACAGGAAACTCAGGGGTTCTACAGGAAGTCTGTGCAATTCTACAGGATGTTCGATCGTGGGAGTTTTGGGAGATGGTGAAGTGATGGAGTGGTGTGGGAGGATAGGTGAGATGGAGATGGAACTGGTGATGGCTCAGGAGCAGAGAAGTCAGATGGAGAAAGAGTGCATGCAGTGGGTTGATGGCTGGAAGGATGGGATCAACGAAAGGTTAAGTAAATGGAGCTATGTGAGTAATGGGAGAGCTGGAAGGTAAACGAGCTGAACAGAGGTTGGTTGAGTGGCTTCAGGTGTGGTTGAGAAGAAGAGGAAGGCAATGGAATGGTGTGGAGCAGTGTAGATGAAACAAATTGTCTATGAATGTCACCAAAAATGAGAACTCTTTAACCTATGTTAACTGTGCTATTTTGAACCAATGAACAGCAGTGCAATTTGTGAAAGAAACTCGTGCATGGAAGTGGAATGAAGAAGTAATGATCAAGACCAAAGTGCATGGATGGATCTACGACTAAAGTAATTGTTGCAGCTTGCATGGACGTGAAAAGAACTGCGTTTCTTTTTGGTGGTTGATATGGACTGCACCCCAATCCCTAAGTAGAGATGGCAGTGATCTCTAACAACCTTTTTCTGGAGCTCCAATGAATTATAACTATCCTCTCCTAACCTAAGCAACTGGAAGCAAGTTCACCATAAACTAATCCTATTCAATCTCATAAAAAACTAAATCAGCAGACTGTAAATTCGAATTGCATGTCAAAGTAAAGAAACAAAGTGCTGGAACGAAAGGCAAATAACATTACAACACCGAGGAGATCTATTGCTCTCAGGTTGGGCCCTAACCTGAGAGCTATAGCTCCCTTAGAAACTCAGAATGAGATCAAAATCTGCCTGCCTTTATTCATAACCAAAAATCTGATGTCATACCAAAACTGGCTTACAAAAAGAACCAACACCGAGCTGTAGCTCGTACTTCGAAATTACAAGAGTAATGCAAAAGTTCAAAAAGCTTCTATCAAAGGCTACGGCCTCAGTATTTATGCAAAATGATAATCCAACAGGTTTCCTTGATTTGTGGAGCTCGGCTGTCCAACTGAAGGTTAAACTGTTGATCCTGTAGAACAGTTGTAACTGCTGTTCCTGTAGAACGGTTGGCTGCCTCTAAGCTCGGTGGGGAGATTGGTTGGAGCTCGGAGCTATGATGGGAATCACGAGGAAGGTCCCCAAGACTGTGGACATCCTCTCCTAAAAACCAGCAGTGCCACCTTACTGTCTCCTTGTCTCCTTTCTCGTGGTCTTTGCTCCCTTTTAATGTCAAAAACCTGAAATCATCATGTATTAGTCACGTAGATAGAATGCCTACCCTTCTTCCTACAAACAACACGAATAAACCAAGAAATGAATGCATAAGCAATAAAAGATGAATGGTTTGAGCAAAGCAAGTAGGCCAAATGAGCCCAAATTGTACCAAAAATTGGGGCTCATCATCACCCCCCAGCTAAACTATTTGCTCATCCTTGAGCAACTTTGCTCTGGCTCCTCGTCTTTGGCCGAGAACTAGAGCCCGGAGCATGCTCTTCCTTTCCTGCTTTTGGTGGCCCTGCCTTTTCTGCCCCTGGAGGTGACGAGGGTGGCGCTTCTTCCCCCTTTTCCATTTCCTTGAGCCGGGCTTCGGAAGGCGATTGGCCTATTTTTCGTGTCCAAGAAGTTATTTTTGGGCTTCCCCTCTCGGGGGTGGCTGATGTTTTAGAGGGGGTTCTTGCACTGGGTGAAGTAGGGACATCCCCTAAGATGGTTTGGCTGCTGGGCGGAGGCTGTGGCTTGCCCGTGTTTATCCTCTTACTTTTCCTGGCTTCAGATGGTAGAGGGGTCTCCCTCTCTCTCTTCTCCTTCGGCTTTGGAGGTGTACTGAGGGCGGCCAGCGCCGCTGCTGCCTCCTTTTCGAGAATACCAGCCTTCTCCTTCTTGTGTTTTGCTCTCTCAGAGCTCCTTGTAGAGGGCCCCTCCTTTTCAGATTTCGGGCTTCCTGTAGAAGACCCTGCTTTGCCCACTTCCGGGCCTCCTGTAGAAGATCCTTTCTTTCCCGATTTTGGGCTTCCTGTAGAAGACCCGGTTTTAGCCACTCTCAGGCTTCCTGTAGGAGCCCCTGCTTTGGTAATCTTCGGGCTTCCTGTAGAAGACCCTTTCTCTGTCTTCAGGCTTCCTGTAGGAGCTTGTTTCTCAATGATCTTCGGGCTTCCTGTAGAAGCCCCTTTTTCTAATTTCGGGCTTCCTGTAGAAGCCCTTGTCTCTGTTTTCGGGCTTCCTGTAGAAGCCTGTTTCTGCTTTCCTATAGGCACAGGTGTCTCCACCTTTGCTTGCTTACCTTCCTGAGTTTTGCTTTTTGCTTTGGTTGCAGGTGCTGTTGAGGTACTTGGGCTGACGTGGACCACCTCAGCTTTGTCCATTCTGCTCTTCAGCCTCTTTTCTCTTGCTGACAAGATAGGTGTGCCACCTTTTTCTTTGTCATCCTTTTCCTCATGCTTCTTCCTTTGTTCTTTCTTCTGCACTGTGGTCGGGGTCTTCTGGCCTTTTTCTCTCTGTCCCTCGGCCACTGCTTCTTGTTCCTCACTGCTGGAGGAACCCGTTTCTTCGATCAACATTTTAATGTCTCCATCTTTTGTCAAATTCCGGAAGGATTCCCATGAGAGGGGAACCTTATATGAATGCAGCGCATCCTCCACAAGAAGCTTGATCAACCCATGGTGGGCTATCTGATCTGGTATGCCCTCTTTTAGCTTTGTGGCACACTCCATTAGAGACTGCAATAGGAAATAAGGGATGCTCAGTTTTTGTTCTACAGGAAGATCAATCCGGTGCCTCAATTCAGTGAGCAGCCGAAAGTGATATGCATACACGATACTAAAACGGCCTTCACAAGTGATATATTTCATGATTTGCAAACTGACTTCATTCCATGGTGGCAACAGACTCGTTCTTCGCACCCCATTTTTGTCCTCCGAGAATTCCTCCTCGGGTGGAAAGAATTCTTTCTTTGCCTGCTGTCTCAGCTTTCTTTCTTCCTTATCCCACGAGAAACCCATAGGAAGTTCTGTGATCCGACTGATATGTTGCGGGGTGAGCTTGAGGCTTAGACCTCTGAAGTTCACTGTGGCCAGTGTCTGGGATTTCGGCCTCAGAGCCTGCAAGAATTCTTTGGCCACTTCATCATTGTAACCCTGCAGCTTATCACAAAAAGACATCCATTGTGCTCGTGTGAAGAGCTCTACCACTTCCTGGTTTTCCCTTAATTTGGTTGAATCAATGGGTTCCCGTCTTATAAACCCACCCGGCATGATGAACACGGTTGTTTTAACTAAAGGTGGCAAATGCGAAAGAGATTTGGTCTATTGAGACAGAGCATGCACATAATCCACAAAATTCAACACAGTCTAATTACACTGACATCCTGTAGAACGACAACATAGGCACAACAAACAACAATTTCACCGATATCTTTATGACTAGACTGTGGACGATGATCTTGCCACTCTTACTAACCAGTTGCATGAAGAGTTCAGGGTTACCTCTTTAATTGGCCACCTTTTTTCGTGAGGCACCCGCTTCCCTGTAGAAGACTGCGTTCCTGTAGAGACTGCGTTCCTGTAGAAACTGTGTTCCTGTAGGAGCGGTGCGCAAATTTCGGGGAGGACTGTAGTTGGCCTGCGCTCGAGGTGTGCTTCACTGGCGTTCTGGTAGCCAAAAGCTCGACGTATCAAAGTGCAGAGGAGATCAGAATAGCCACTCGAGTTTGAAGTGGTGGTTGATAAATGCATGCGCACAATCTAGCCGATTAGATTTTGAATCGGTGCAATCCGTGGCGCGGGGGATGAGTTGTCCCCGTCGGACCGTTGGGCGACGTCATCCATCATTCGCCTGCGTATTCACTTGCTGCCGCATCCATTCCCACAGATCTGCCGCCGCCTCTTTCTGTTAAACTCATTGCTTCCGACGGGAGTGTTCTCACGTGCGTGCTGCTCATTCTCTTTGTCGTGGCCGCCACCCAAACATCCAATTATACCATAACTAGCCGACGTGGCCAGTCGACTGGCCATACAGCCACTCAACCATTCACTTTTACGCTGTGCAAACAATTCAAAGTAAAATTCATGCGATTTGATGGAAGGAAGGGTGGAGACACTTACCTTCGTGGCTGCACACGATTTTTCCAGTTTTTGGACGATGGTGAGTGGATCTACCTGCTGCATGCGAACTTACACAGACCCGGAGGCTCATGGTTACAGGCTGCCGACGATGGAGTGGATGCTTTGGTTGCATGCGCCCGCGTTTCATTGCAGATGGCGGTGCTGTGAATGGTATCCACTCTAGCAGGTTTAACTGTTACAGGATTCCCACGGGGTGTCTCGTAACAGTTCTTCCTCCTTGGGTGCATGCTGCACAACGGAGGATCTGGCCTTTCGATCACGCTCCCGGAGCTTCTGATGCCTGTGGTATGAGGTATCAGCACTTGTTTATCTTTGAAAATGGCTTTTCCCGCGAGAACTCATCGATTTGCTTTTTTGGTGCAGGGAACTTGTTTGCATGTCGACAAGGATGGTGGAGCAAGGTAACAGCAATGTGCAAGCGTGCCAACAGAGGCTTGCATGCGTCCAAACCGATCTGTAGTCGCTAGATCTCCTTTTAAAATGAATTCTGGGCCATCCCAAACTTCTACAGGAAGTTTCCTGTAGAACACAGAGCTTCCTGTAGAAAGTTCGGGCTTCCTGTAGAAAGTCTGCACTTTCCTGTAGAAAATCCGCGTCTTCCTGTAGAAAGACTGCATCTTCCTGTAGAAGATTCAAACCATGATAAAATTGCACATACCTTGAAAAAACATGGGTATCCTTGGAGGAGGTGCTGGTGAGGTCTCTTGACAGCATGATAAGGACCCTTGGCTTTGAGTTGAAGGGCTTCCTCTCCTCCATAGAACATCTGCAACCTGCATGCAATTTTACCATATTTTGCTTATTGTTTTTTCTTTTTTTCTTTTCTCTTTTTTTTTGAAAGATAACAGGGGCGCCTCAAAGAGGTTTTCACCCATGCCATCTGCCCTGAGCGCCTCAGAGAGGTTTTCACTCAAGGATCTTTTTCAAACATTTTCCTTTTTTTTTTTTTTTTTTTTTTTGAAAGACAATAGGGGCGCCTCAATGAGGTTTTCACCCCTACCACCTGCCTTGGGCGCCTCAGAGAGGTTTTCACCCCTACCACCTGCCTTGGGCGCCTCAGAGAGGTTTTCACCCAAGGATCTTTATTATTATTATTTTTATATCCTTCAGGGTATGCCAAAAGCAGAGGCAGAACCCTTCTCTATGACCAATACAGATTTCTCCATAGTTTTGATGAACTCTTGTCTTGAGAGAGGTCTCCTGTAGATCTTCAATCGATGCCCATTGACAAGCATGGGAATGGCTTCCTCATCAATGGTTCGAATAAGGACAAATCCATTGTCATGGCATTTTTCCACTACATATGGTCCTAGCCATCTGGTTCTTAGCTTCCCCTTGAAATCTTTGTATCTGGAGTCATACAACAAAGCCCAATCTCCCGGCTGAAATTGCTTGTCATGGAGATGTTGGTCATGCCACACCTTTCTCTGAAGTTGAACCACTTCTGAGTGAAGGAGGGCCTGCATTCGGTGCTCATCCAGGCCATTCAGCTGCAATAGCCTTTCTTGTTGTGCATGGCTGAGATCTAGGTCCAGCTGAGCTGCCATCCTCAAAGTGTTGTATTCAAACTCAATGGACAGCAAAGCTTTCTTCCCATAGACCAGCTCATACGGTGTGAAGCCGGTGGTGGTCTTCCAAGTGGTGTTGTAAGCCCATGTGGCTTCAACCAGGCGATCTGCCCAGTCCTTTCTGCTGCTGCTCACCACCTTAGTCAAGATCCCTTCTAATGCTCTATTGGTGACTTCCACCTGCCCATTTGCTTGAGGGTGATAAGGGGTGGAAGTCCTATGCTTGATCTTGTGATGAGCTAGTAGATCTTCAACCAGGTTGGAGGTGAACTGGCTCCCTTGATCGGTGACCAGCTCTCTTGGATAGCCAAACTTATAGAAGATGTTTTCTCTTAGGAACTCGGCCACCTTTTCTTCTGTTGCTGCTTTGATTGCCTTGGTCTCTGCCCACTTTGTCAAATAGTCAGTACACACAATGATGTAAGACCTTTGCCTCGAAGAGGGGTTGATTGGGCCCACAAAGTCCATGCCCCACTTCTCAAATGGCTCAAGAGTCACTTGAGGTTGGAGAGGCATCTCATCCCTTTGGGTCGGTTTCCCCATTCTTTGGCATTGGTCACACTGACTGACATATCTTCTGACATCTTGATGAAGTGTGGGCCAATAGTAGCCTGCCTGCAGGATTTTGAAGGCAGTTCTCTTTGCTGCAAAATGTCCTCCACAAGGCCCATCATGACAAGTGAGGAGGATATCAAAGACTTCCTCCTCCCTTACACAACGCCTTAAGATCTGATCGGGGCCAAGCTTGAACAGATTGCCCCCGATCCAAGTAAATGAGGCACTTTTTCTGATGATTCTGCTCTTCTCTCTGGAAGATAGGTGCGGAGGGAACTGTGCTGAAACAAGATAGTTTGCTATATCAGCAAACCATGGAGAGAGTACTGAAATAGCAAACAGATGTTCATCGGGCATCTGGTCATCCACTGTTCCATCCTCATCTGCAGACAAATCCAATCTAGATAAAAAGTCAGCAACAACATTTTCTCTACCTGGTTTGTCAACAATGGTCAAATCAAACTGCTGCAATAAAAGTAACCATCTAATAATACGAGCATTCACATCTGGTTTATTCATTAAATATCTAATTGCAGCATGGTCAGTATGTACAAAGGTCTGGTAACCAGTAATATAATGTCGGAACTTGTTCAGTGCATGGACCACAGCCAAGAATTCTTTCTCGGTTACAGTGTAATTCAACTCAGCTTTGGACAAGTTTTTGCTAACAAAGTAAATGGCATATGGAAGTTTTTGCTCAACTTGTCCTAAAGCTGCACCTATGGCTTTGTTCGAGGCATCAGTGTGGATGTGGAAAGGTAGGGCCCAGTTTGGACCTCTCAGGATTGGGGCTGACACCAACTTGTCCTTCAATTCATTTAAAGCCCTCTGACAATCGTCAGTCCATTTAAACTCCACATCTTTTGCCAACAGACCAAACAATGGCGAGGCTAGCTTGCTGAAATCTTTAATGAATCTCCGGTAGTATCCTGCTAATCCCAAGAAACTCCGGACATCCCTTACCTTTTGAGGAGGTGGAACCCTCTTGATGAGAGCAATTTTGTTAGGATCCACCTGTAACCCTTGGCAAGAAATGGTATGGCCTAGCATGGTCCCTTCAGTCATTAGGAATTCACATTTTTCAGGACTAAGGGACAAGTTCATCTCGGTGCATTTGGTTAGGACTTTTCCCAGGTTGGACAATGCTTCCTGGAAGTTGGCCCCATAAGGAGTAAAGTCATCCATATAGATTTCTACTGCATCATGGACCAGCTCCGAGAAGATGCTCAAGACAGCTCTCTGGAAGGTAGCAGGAGCATTGCATAGCCCAAAGGGAAGGACTCGGTAGGCAAAGGTACCCCAAGGACAAGTGAAGGTGGTCTTATCTTGGTCTTCCGGGCTGATTTGGATTTGGTTGTACCCGCTAAACCCATCCAGGAAAGAGAAGAACTTCTTTCCTGCCAGTCCATCCAACACTTGATCTATGAAAGGTAGAGGGAAATGGTCTTTCTTGGTAGCTTTGTTCAGTTCTCGGTAGTCCACACAGATTCTCCATTTCCCATTTTTCTTGGGAACCAACACTAGAGGGGACACCCATTCACTATCTGAGATGGGGTAGATGAACCCGGCATCCAACAGTTTTTGCAATTCTTCCTTGACAATGTCCTTAAGGGCTGGATTCATTCTCCTCTAGGGTTGCCTAACCGGTTTACAATCCTCTTTGATGTATATATGATGGGTACAGACCGAAGGATGGACTCCTTTCATTTCCTTATAGCTCCAAGCAAAAGCATCTAGGTGGTTGGCCAACAGACTACATAGCTCCTTTTCCTGGGAAGGAGATACGGAGGAGCTGATCTTCAATGCTTTCTCAGGGCCGAACTCCACATTCTGGACTCTGGGAGAAATAGGGTTGGTTTTACAAAGATCCACTAAGGTGCTAGCTTGGGCATCCTCCACCAATTTCTCTAAGGGTAGTGCACTGGAAGGTGGATTCTGGATCAAGGTCTTGATCAAGTCATCCTTGGTTGGGGGGTCTCTTCTAGTGGTATCTAAGGTGCACAGAGGTGCTGAGTACACCTCGTCTTCCTCTCCTTCTTCCAACCAGAGTGGTAAGTCATGCTCTAAGGAGGGTTGGGCAGGAGGGTATAGGACTAGCTGCTTGGACATGGGACCATTTTTGATGGTCATGTTTCCTGCACGACAACTTATGTAAGCATCTGCAGTAGCTAACCAAGGCCTTCCCAAAATGAGAGGATATCCAGTAAGCTTTGCCTTTGGTTGCAGAACCAGGAAGTCTGCAGGGTATTCCCAAGAGTCAATAGAGACCAAGACATCCTCCACAATCCCTTCGGGAGTCACGGTGGAGCGATCTGCTAATTGCAGTACTGTCGAGGTCTTCCTCAAGGAACCCTGAAGATTGAGTTTAAGCATGGTATCCCTGGTCATCACATTAATGGCAGCCCCCAGATCAATCAAGGTGTGAGGTATAATGGTGCCATTGATGTGGACATCTACTACAGGACTTCCAGGATCTAGGTACTTTGGGCAGATGACTTGTCCTAACATAAGGTCAGACAGTTGTCCTATGACATTGATAGTTGAAGCATCTTTCTTCCGTCTGCCTGGGTGTTTGAAACACTTCTCCTTAACCAGTTTGTTGTATATTGGCACATCCTTGATGGCTTGGAGAAGTGGTATTTTTACACACAACTGCTTGAGCTCACCCATAAGCTCATCCTCCTCTGGGTTGGGTTGTGTGGTGGCTGTTAGTCTCTCAGGAAAGGGTGGAATAGCCTTTGGTTCACTTTCCTGTTTATCTTCCTCATCCTCTGGGGGAGGAGGTTGGCGATCTGGTAGAGTCTTTCCAGATCGAAGATTGATCTCCTGGATCTCCACAGCATAGGTAGGGCATGAGGTTTCCCCAGTGTATACCTGCTGGGCCTGTCTATTGTTGGGGTTCGGGTTCGGTTGAGCAGGCATTTGAGGTTGCCTTAGAGGAGCAGGAGGTAATGGCTGAGGTTGAACTGGTGGTGGAGGCAAGATGACAGGAGAAGTGTTGTATTGGGGCCTCCACCCCGACTGAGGTGCATTCCATTGAGGCTATGGCTGGGCATGTGAGTGATATGAATGAGAAGTAGGTTGAGTGGGGTACTGAGGTGGATAAGACCATGGAGGAGGCATGGACCATGAAGGATGAGCAGGGGGACCCCAGGAAGGCATAGGGGTCGATTGGTTGGGGCTGTAATAAGCTTGAGATGCCCCTTGCATCCCCTGCTGATAAGGTCTAGATCCTTGTGGCCTCCTTTGGTTGAGATAATAGAGAGCTTCTGTGGGAGCTTCTATCCCTTGGTACATGGCTTTAAACCCAGGTAAGGTTGGACACTGATTTGTGGGATGGTCCTCCTCACAAACGAAACACACTTCAACCGAATGCAATGGACATTCGTTCTTAGGGTGTCTCCTTGTGCACCTAGGGCAGAAGACAGCTAAGGCTCTCTCAGCTTCTTCTTTCTTTTGCTGAATCCTGAATGTGTCAAGCTGCATGGCAATGGTCTGTCTCACCTCACTCTTAAGATCTTCTAATTGATTTGCAAGCTCATGTTTGGAGAAAGGGACACTAGTTGAGAGGAGGTTTCCTCTACCTCGTTTCCGAGCTGCCTTGGAGTGGTTTCTAAACACAGTCTTGATGTCCTCATAAGGCAGTTGGTAAATGTCCCCCCCAGCTAACATGTGAAGGGTATCTAAGAGGTCTTCAGGGACTCCTCGGAGCAGGACCAACTTGAGGGATTCGGGGTCAAGTGTGCACCTGGCCCGCTTATAGCTTAGTTGGAACCTCTCCTCATAATCCTCTAAGGACTCATCATTTCCCATGGTCATCCGAAAGATTTCCCCCTTTGTTTCCTTGGACCTACAATAATCCCGGTACTTAGTATTGAAAGCTTGCTGCATCTGAGCCCAAGTGGTGATACTATTCCCAGGTAAGCCCATGAACCAGCGTAATGCTACATCCTTAAGAGTGGAAGGGAAAAGTTTCAGCTTTTGCTCATCTTCAGTATAGTCATAGGTTCTACAAAGGACAGCAAACTCAAACAGGAAGGTATCCGGATCTTCAGTAGTCAGCCCATGGAAGTGAGGTAAGGCGGAGGGGCTAATGTTCTTCATTTTCATCTCTCCATTAGTCTCTCGGATGGGGAAGGCACCTTCTATTCTCTCATCTTCTCTTCTATTGTCAGCCATAGCTTCAGATGGAGTGGTCTCTAAATCTTCTTCTACTATAGGATCTTTGTATATCTCAGGATGTTCACCTATAGGTTCTTCTGGGTCACTGTCACCAACGAAGAGAGAAGGGTGACTCAGTGATGTGGTGGGGGTGTTTGGTAGGAATTTGCCTGATCTATCTCGGTTCCTACGAGGCATGAAATGGAAAAGACTTTCTTTTTCTTTTGATTGTTTTTGCTTTGCTTTTTTCCCTTGGTACCTGCAAAACTGAAACGGATTGATCTACAACTAACTATGAAAGATGTAGAATTGAACTGAAAGCAGGAAAGAACTAATCTACTTTGCTCAAATGAAATTGCAAAAATGGAAATGCTAGTCTACACTTGCAGAAAGGAAATGCTAATCTATGAAAGCGAGAAATGCTAATCTATGAAAGCAGGAAATTCTAATCTATGAAAGCAGGAAATGTCTATGCTACTTTTGCAGAATGGAAATGAAATAAACTACTTAGCAGAAGGCAAGAGTAAGAAAGTAGAAGAAAAGCAACAATTACTAATACTCTGACGCTTCCCCGGCAACGGGGCCAAAAGAGATGGTGGGCTCCAGTATTGTAGCAATAATGCTACAACTCCTGGAGCTTCCTATCTCTAATTTTATCAACCCGGTAGTTCGTAACAAACTTGGAAGCGACGGTGCTGTATGCACAAGTACTAGCTCTTGTCGCAGCTGTCACTTGGTCAGCTGGCACAAGTCCGCTAGGGCTCAAGCCAACTTCTATATGCTCACAGAAGAAGCTTTATGAGTGATGGACGAAAGCTAACTCAAAGGAGGCTAATCTATTTGCAGAAAGAAACTGAAAGCCAACAAAGCATGAAAACCCTAGTAAACCCTAATTTGACTAGCTAGGCCCTTACAATGCAAAACTGTGAATGAAACGTCTACCAATGATGCCATTACTTGCAGTGAGCTGAAATACATGCATCTAAGCTACTTGCATCTGAAAAGACATGTTTTTGTATTTTTTCATTAAGTGGTTGGATTTATTGTGATGATGCTTTTGATTAGGGTTTGACTGTGCAGGAGCGGTTTGAATGGAAGGAAAGCATGGGCAAGGTCAGGATGGCTAGGAGAGGTCCCAGAGGGTCTCTAGCATCAGTCCACAGAAGTCTACCACGTTCGGATGCTCAGCAACCGAGTTTGCAGACTTCTACAGGAAGTCTGCAGGGGATCCTACAGGAAACTCAGGGGTTCTACAGGAAGTCTGTGCAATTCTACAGGATGTTCGATCGTGGGAGTTTTGGGAGATGGTGAAGTGATGGAGTGGTGTGGGAGGATAGGTGAGATGGAGATGGAACTGGTGATGGCTCAGGAGCAGAGAAGTCAGATGGAGAAAGAGTGCATGCAGTGGGTTGATGGCTGGAAGGATGGGATCAACGAAAGGTTAAGTAAATGGAGCTATTTGAGTAATGGGAGAGCTGGAAGGTAAACGAGCTGAACAGAGGTCGGTTGAGTGGCTTCAGGTGTGGTTGAGAAGAAGAGGAAGGTAATGGAATGGTGTGGAGATGTGTAGATGAAACAAATTGTCTATGAATGTCACCAAAAACGAGAACTCTTTAACCTATGTTAACTGTGCTATTTTGAACCAATGAACAGCAGTGCAATTTGTGAAAGAAACTCATGCATGGAAGTGGAATGAAGAAGTAATGATCAAGACCAAAGTGCATGGATGGATCTACGACTAAAGTAACTGTTGCAGCTTGCATGGACGTGAAAAGAACTGCGTTTCTTTTTGGTGGTTGATATGGACTGCACCCCAATCCCTAAGCAGAGATGGCAGTGATCTCTAACAACCTTTTTCTGGAGCTCCAATGAATTATAACTATCCTCTCCTAACCTAAGCAACTGGAAGCAAGTTCACCATAAACTAATCCTATTCAATCTCATAAAAAACTAAATCAACAGACTGTAAATTCGA
Source organism: Pinus tabuliformis (assembly GCA_031772625.1). Lineage (NCBI taxonomy): Eukaryota > Viridiplantae > Streptophyta > Pinopsida > Pinales > Pinaceae > Pinus > Pinus tabuliformis. The sequence goes on from CM062811.1 coordinate 752,024,431, forward strand.
ATTGCATGTCAAAGTAAAGAAACGAAGTGCTGGAACGAAAGGCAAATAACATTACAACACCGAGGAGATCTATTGCTCTTAGGTTGGGCCCTAACCTGAGAGTTATAGCTCCCTTAGAAACTCAGAATGAGATCAAAATCTGCCTGCCTTTATTCATAACCAAAAATCTGATGTCATGCCAAAACTGGCTTACAAAAAGAACCAACACCGAGCTGTAGCTCGTACTTCGAAATTACAAGAGTAATGCAAAAGTTCAAAAAGCTTCTATCAAAGGCTACGGCCTCAGTATTTATGAAAAATGATAATCCAACAGGTTTCCTTGATTTGTGGAGCTCGGCTGTCCAACTGAAGGTTAAACTGCTGATCCTGTAGAACAGTTGTAACTGCTGTTCCTGTAGAACGGTTGGCTGCCTCTAAGCTCGGTGGGGAGATTGGTTGGAGCTCGGAGCTATGGTGGGAATCACAAGGAAGGTCCCCAAGACTGTGGACATCCTCTCCTAAAAACAAGCAGTGCCACCTTACTGTCTCCTTGTCTCCTTTCTCGTGGTCTTTGCTCCCTTTTAATGTCAAAAACCTGAAATCATCATGTATTAGTCACGTAGATAGAATGCCTACCCTTCTTCCTACAAACAACACGAATAAACCAAGAAATGAATGCATAAGCAATAAAAGATGAATGGTTTGAGCAAAGCAAGTAGGCCAAATGAGCCCAAATTGTACCAAAAATTGGGGCTCATCAATAACACCAATGATGTGTTGAGCAATTTCAAAGAATAGGGTCAAAGGATAATGAGGGGTTGGCTAAGGAATTTTAGATCCCAAGGAAAATATTAGTTTGAATAGGTTTTATTTATCATATTGGGGTTGAGCTTTATAAATCTGAACCAACATCTCATGAGAGAAAGATTGTAAATCTTCAACAGTTTGGAATTGGGTAGCATTACAAATCAACTTAGAAGTATTGTGGAAGACATTCTCACCCTTTGAAGATATTGCAAATCCTTTTTGAGAAACAAAGGAAACTCCCAACCAATTGATGAATTCGGGAAATTCATCAACAGAGGGAACAATTACAAGATACAACCCTGATTGAACCACATGGAAGAGGTCATTTGAATCATCATGGCGACTTAAGGCTTGTTTTTGGATAAATAAGAAATCAAATGGTCATTGGGGGTCATGAATATTTGACTCTCTATCAAAAAACAAGATTGCACCAGGTTTAGGATTGGTAGGCTGAGATTTTTTCATTTTAATCTTTTAAAATACACAGAAAAATCTTAGATTAGGAAAAAGGAGTTTGTGAATACTCAATAAAACAAGGTATTGTGCATGAGCCTAAAGACCAAGGCGGCACTAGTATGTTACAACAACTTGAAGAGTTAACCAATTCAATCCTTTGAAAGCAAGCAAATCACTTAAGGGTGGGCTCAAAGGTGGGCTCAAACCCTGTTTTTTATATTTAAAACTATGGCTAGAGCATATAACTTAACAGTCTCCAAATGACGTTTTTGTTGGTGTGGGGTAACGTATGATGCCACCTCAACATTCGATTGTGCTGTTACATGGTTGACATCCAATGTGGCAGGCTCACTTTATGGGCTTGCTTGATATAAGATGTGTTGGCGTACAGGTGGACATGACATGTTAGTTGATTTGACATGGGTTGCTTCGACGCATGGTTTCGTTAAAAATCAAATTCCGCTTACGCAAGCCCCTCGCCTTGATGGTTTCAGATAGATTGAGGAGGTCTTGCTTTTAATCTCAACTGTAGATCTTGATATTGGTGGTATTTAGAAATAGTGCAACGCGAGACCTCTTCCTCTGTTAAACTCTGACGGGGTGAGGACCCCCGCTTCCTATCCGATAACTCTGGCTATACACGTGTCTAATTATCATAGTGCGGACCTGTGGAACTTTTAACACTTTAATATTTGGTGGAAGCAACCCACTTTCATATAGTTTAACAGTGCGGTGGAACCTAGAATATATTAGTCACTGACATAATAATACAAAGTTTTGAATGAACCCTTCTTCCTTGACTTTCATTTTTCTCCTTTCGGGGATATATAGGGGAGGGACACCATTACCTGTGCGCCCTCCCCGCCACGTTGCCAAACGCCACGTGAACGCTTGTGAAGGCCGTATGACACATGTCCGCCGTGGAGGTCCATGTGTTGGGCATCGTGTCTTGTACTTAGGTTTACTTTTCGCGCTGTTTCCAGGGTTCGTTTGGGGTCATTGCTATGATGTTCCATTTTCCCTTTATCTTTCTACTCGGGGCCGGTTGTTGGCGAAGCCCTCCGCCGAAGATGGCGCGGGACAACCCCAGAACCTACGCGCATCGTTTGGTATGCAAGTGCTGATGTGCATGTTTGTTCGAGGCCCTGGGTTTATGGTTGGAACATTGCTTCTGGCTTTCTTGTGGTTTTCCGCCTAGATTTGTTGGTCGTTCTAGACCACCGGTTGTTTAGGGTTTTTTTGGTGGTGGTCTTATTTCGCAGTTTTTGTTGTTTGGGGAGGAGTCGGTTGCAGTTTTACCGAGTTCGAGGTCGAAGGTTTTTTTTAAGAGGTAATTGCTTAATTTTCTGTTCTGTGCTGGTTTTTTGGTTTTTTTTGTTGTCTAATGGCTTATTTCTTCTCGTTGCAGGTGTGGAGAAGGTCTGGCGACCATCCATGGCCTCTATCCAGTAGGGTTTTAATCCTACCAGCAATTTCTCTGTGTTTTTCAACACAAACAACCCTATTTGGATTTTTTGTAAACTTTCTATGGCAGGTTTTGAGGGTTTAGGGTTACAGGGATCTTTCATCCCTTTTTTGTGGATATTTTGATGTTGTTTGTGGCTTTTCATGCTAGTATTTGTGAAATTTTCGTTGTTATCGTGCTTATTCGCTGTTGTCTGTGTACATAGCTCTAAAATTCTGCTCCATAGTCAAGTATTTTTCACTTGGATTATGGAACTAGTCAAGTATTTTTCATTGAGCTGTTTTCACTGAGCCACACACACAAGTATTTTTCACAAGAATTTACAGCTCAGTGATCAATTAGTTATTAACGCAATCTCAGTTGTTAATGATAAAATAGTATATCAGTATTAAGGTGTAAAGCTCCGTGCCACACACACTTGAATCATGATAGTTACAACTCAGTATTTTTCACTTGGAACATCTAGTTTCTTGGGCGGAGGGCTTCGCCCAACAACCGGCCCCGAGCAGAAAGACAAAGGGAAAATGGAACATCACAGCAATGACCCCAAACAAACCCTCGAAACCCTACGTCCAGAGTCTGTACCTCAACGATAACCTTTTTACAGGGGCAGTTCCTGAAGAATTCACCAACAGGCTTGTCTCGGCGGATATTCAAGTCCTGTACCTTCAACTAAACTATCTTACTAACATTACTCTCAAGCCCTCCACCATGCTGCCTGTCACAAGCTCTCTGTGCATTCATTACAACTGCATGCTGCTTCCCATTCAACCCCCATGTCCATTCAAAACAGAAAAGCAGAAGAAGAGGCCTACATACCAATGCAACTTGATGGGCTAACTAGCCTTGCATCCAAGGAAAAATCTTATTTCAATGGCCTCAGCAGGCTCAAAGTCCTGCAGCCAAAGCCACAAACCCATTCATAATAGCCTGCTATTCTTTGCAGGTGCTGAAATTAGTGTATATCCAATTTGTTTTCTTTTATTATATCTTTAAATCAAATTTGTCCTCTTTTATATCTCTTTACATCTGAAATCCTTAGAGTTATAGCAAGAACAAATCTTGACAATGTGGGTTTTGTTGAATCTTTGTAGTGTAGAGCTGGAATTTATCGTTTTGGTGCCAAGAAGGGAAATAAAATGAGTTGTAACTGCTTGGGATTATGGATGACTATATTTCCTACAACAATTTTGTAATGGTTTAGGATAGTGGACAATTGTATTTCCTACAGCCTTAAAATCTTCTAAGGGTTGTATATAACTTTTCAGGGGATAATGAAAAACTGTTGGTTTGTGGATAAATGCAGAGTTTTGGTTTCTTGCATGCCTCTAATTTATTATTTTTATGAAAATGCTTTATTGCAGTTAATAATCTAAGGTTTTAGGCCAGTTTAAATAGGATCATGAAGAATGGTTGATTTATACATAAATGCCCAGCATTGGTGTCTTTCATGGTGATTGTTTTTAGGTTGTAGGTCAGCTTGAAGAAGATCATGGAGAATGGCTGATTTGTGAATAAATGTGCAACAATGATGTTCAATTTTTAGTCATTTATGCTAATTGTTTTTAGGTTGTAGGTCAATTTGAAGAAGTTCATAAAGAATGGTTGATTTATGGATAAATGTGCAGCAATTTTTTAGTGTCTTTCATGACGATTGTTTTTAGGTTACAGGGATCATGATGAATGGTTGATTTATGGATAAATGTGTAGCTATGGTGGTTCAATTTTTAGTGTCTTTCATGGTAATGTTTTTTAGGTTGTAGGTTAGGTTGAAGAAGTTCACGAAGAATGGTTGATTTATGGATAAATGTGCAGGTAGGGTGTTCAATTTTTGGAGTCTTTCATGGTGATTGTTTTAGGTTGTACATCAGGTTGAAGGGGATCATGAAGAATGGTTGCTTTATGGATACATGTGTAGCAATGGTGTTCAGTTTTTAGTGATTACTGTCTCTTATACCCCTTCAATGGCAACCTTTTCTAGATTTCCTTTTTGCATGTTACACGTTCTTGATGACCATCAACTTTATGGGAATTTCCAACCAAATTATTCTCTAAACAATGCCTCCCCTACTTCTCTGTTGAGGTCCTTAGGGTTAGATGAATGCCTCAATATGCAGGCTTGCTAGTCCTAGGATTGGATGATTACTGTGTATATTTCTAGTTACAACCTTCCTTCACAATCCATTATGTAATCACTGATAAATGGTCCAGGTAATGGGGAGTTCCTTTTAAGGGGAAAATCCCTTTTCACTGTCCCTTATTACTGTAATTTTATAAAAGAACATTCCCAACATTCTGCATTGTATTCTTTGTAGCTAAAGTAGGTTCATTTGTTGATTCTATTATAAGACCCACCAATGGGTCATTCGTATGGATCCATAATTACTTCTATGCTGCTATTATAAGTTTATTCTTGTAAAGAATTGTGTTTAGCTACTTTCTTTTATCGTATTCCTAGTGGAAAAGGTTCAACATGAAACACTACAATTACAATCTTCCTAGACTTATGGTTGGTCTAGTATTTGAGTACTGAAGTTTAAACATCCAGAGCTAAGGTCCGAGCATACATATTTCAGGGTTACTGGATATCTATTAATTTATGCAAGGAGTATTGCGCCCTGTCGAACCCGACCCAATTTTTTAAATGTTAGCATTCATTTAATTCTTAAATTGTACTAGTTATTCATGTTATACATGCCTTTTTCCCAAGTCACTAAGGTTCTTCAATGATTACTTCTTCGTCTAACTATAAATATATTTTTAATTTGTAGTTAGAAAAGCCTTTGGCCATTATCTCTTGTCCAGAGTTGGAATGGAATGTTTTTTTTCCCGTAGAAAAAAGTCGTAATTTATATTCATGTTGAAATAAATTACATTTTGTAGATGCTTAGAGCATATGCAGATAGCTATCCATGGTTAGGACAAAACTGAATAAAAAATAAAAAAATTACGAAAGCATCAGGCCTATACTTTTCTGCCCTTCTTCTTTTCCACCCTACGCCAACCCTGTGAGTCAGGAGGGGGAACAATGATGGCCTGCGGGTGCTCTTGTATGTTCACTGGAGAATCTTTGTCGGATTCTGATCCTTCAGATCCATGAGTTCTTTTATTGCCACTAAATTCCAGCTGTGGTATTTTCTGCTGCTGAATAAGGTCCTCCATTTGAGGGTCTGGTGCTTTTTCTTCCTGTGTGCCGTTCTGTTCCATATTTGTGTCAGGTTCCTCTTGGTTCACTGTATGCTCTGGCGTCTGCATATCCTCTTTTTCCCTCCAATCGGTGTGCTGCCATCCATTCGGCTTTTTTGGTTGCTTCTTGTTCACTTTGGGGTCCTTCTTGCCCTGAGGGCAGGTGTTTTGAAGATGTCCTGTTTGCATGCATCTAAGGCACCTGAATGCTGTATTTTCATAATCAAGCGGTTGTATCCTCTGTGTATTATGATAGTTCAATGTGATGTGATCAGGTAGCCCCAGACTTAGATCCACTTCTACACATATTCTAGCATAGGTGAATATTCCTTGGTTAATTCTTTCTTCATCTGTTTTAAGGAATTTCCCCAAAGAATTTCCAATGGCTGATAAAACTTTTTCGTGCCAAAAATGTAGAGGGAGGTTATGCAGTCTCACCCAAACAGGAACTGTTGTTACTTTCATAGTATTTGCATCAAATTCAGGAAACCAGGGGATGGTGAAGAGGCCAGCCTTTCCCCAGAACCATGGCCCCTGATTGATAATGTCGTCACGTTCTTGTTCTGTTGGAAAGCGAACTATGAAGAAACCCTTTGAGCATAGATGAATTTCACAGTCAGGTGACCATGTTGAGAGGATCCAGTGATGCAGGGCATCTGATTTTGGCCAGAAACCATTAAATCTACATATAACAGCATGAGTGGCTAGATCAGTGTGTAGACTAGTTACCTCCGGTGAAGTTACTTGGATCGTTGGAGATTCCAGTGTTTGTTCCACAATATAGGGACCTGGTAGTTCTGGTGCTGGTGCTGGTTTGGGTTGAATGTTTTCCCCTTTACCGTTCACCGCGTCCTTGAAGGAGCCTGTATTCTTTGAATTGGACCCTTCACGAAAAGAGCCTGGAATCTGTGATCCGCTGGCTGCTGCACCTCCCCGAAGCCTCATGTTGACTATAATGTTAGATCCTGGCTTAATGTTGTAGTGGCCTATTGTCCAGTGATCTTGTATCGATCTGCCTTCTGAGAGCAGATGTTGGTGTCCTTCCGGAAGGCCAATGTGATTGGCAATGATTTTCTTCAGTTTTGAGACTTTGTCTGAAGCTTGAACCCAGATTGGGGTTGATTTCCCAGAGGGGGGCTTTATAAAGATTTGGAACCATAGATCTGATGAAGATGCCTTCAGATCTACTGAGTCTGCCTTATCCAGGTCCGATTTTATTAGATCTGGCGGGTTCCCACCTAAGTTGGAATGGAATGTTATTATTGAATTCCTTACGATATCAATAGACCAATGATTATTTTGTTATGAATCTTGGTTACTGCGACTGATGGGATTTTACCAAGGTCTATTTCAGTGCAACATGGTCTATCAGTTATCAATAATCTTGAAGTGCTTGACTGAGATTTACCCGGACAATAGTTATCCTCTTGAAGGCTCTATCCTCTTGAATGAGCCTTCAAGGAGACGGGGATCAGTTCTAACCTGTTGACCCTGTTGACTTGGCCCGGAAACTAACCCCAGTTCTCTCACAAAGTTACTCATGGATTCCTCTTTCATTAATTTCCTTTTCTCTTTTAGCTACAACCACTAAAATAATAGTTTTCAGTTCGAGTTTAATAGAAGCCATAAATAGTTTTGCTAATTTGCAGCAACTTAATTTACTTCTAGAAACTTTATTTCAGCACAACCACGGTTACACAGTTTAACCCAGCTGCTTCGAGTATAACTAATTAACCAACAATGAAGGAAACTATTTTTCAATACTTATCTGTTTCCTTCCTTTATTCCTCTAATCTAGCCACATAAAGTTCACAGAATAACTTATAGAAATAGTTTTATCATAATTAATATTTTATAGAAAGACATATTCCATTGAAAATTTCTTTTCAACATACACAGTTAGGTTGCCACAAGAAATCACTACTAGGTTGTAAGCCAAAATGTTTCTGTGACAAGAAAAAGATACAATCCATCCAAAATCCACATCATAATGTGGTTAGAACCAAAAACATATGACACCCCTATTCTTTATGGCCCTGAGAATCTTGAGTGCCAAAACTCCCCGAGTTACCTTCTTGAGCCAGGTAGGTTGGCCTACTAGTCAAGGGTTGATTAGGAAATGGTTGATTGCTGCCATATGATTGATTCCAATTTGCAGCTTCCAACCATGGAGGTACTGAGTACCCATACCTCACATTTGCACTACTGACCCCTGCATTAAGTGGAGGTGTGTAATGAGCATACAGAGAATTGACACCAACTCTGGTAGGAACAAGGCAAGTGGGTAAACCCTCAGTTTGATAGTGAGGCACTTGAATGTTTATGAGATCTTGGAATAATGGTGTATTATCTGCAATGGATTCCAGTGAGTTTGAAATAATCTTGGTTTCATCAGCTATTATTGTATCGTTGATCATCCCTTGTTCCTTTTCAAGAATTTTTTGTGCCTTTCGTTTTTCCTTTTCCTGTCTTGCCATTTGCTTTTGTTGGTCCTTAACTTGCCTTGCTTTAACTCTTTCAATCCTTTCATCTACTCGACGTTGCACTACAAGAATCCTTGCTGCCTTCTTCTCCTTGACTAGATCCTTCTTTTTCTGTTTTAATTCTTGCATTTCAAATTTCTTTTTTTTAGACTCAACTAATAGGTTTATATAGTCCTCTGAGGTGAGTAACTGTGAGCTTCGACCCAAACGAAGACTACCCGGTGCACCTTGCCTTTTTTTCATTGATACTCTCTCTACTAGTAGCTTTAGGAACCGTCTAAGTGTCTTCTCCACCCCTCCCACCTGCATGTCATTGCTTGGTACTTCCCTTTCAGTATTTGTTGGAATTGATTTAACTATATCATTATCTTCTTTTGATGCCTCATTATGTCCTTCATCTTATTCCATTGATCTGTTGTCCACAGAAAAATGAACAATTTCACTGTTCAATTGTGCTGGTTGTGAGGGCATGTTCATGCTCTCTTCATTGGTTGCTGAGACATTATGTGCATTCGTATTGATCATTGCTTCTGCTAGCCATGAAGGTGGGGTTACTTGGCCTGGAAATGTCAATTGGTCATTGTCAACTGAATGTTCAACAATGTCATTAACAATATCAACAACAGGAATTTCATGTTCTTGAGTTGGTGGAATGATCTCCATGTTCCTACGAATTTGTTCATGGTTATATTGTGTTTCACATACAATTTCATCATCTTTAGCATATAAGTGTCCTTGAGATAGGGAAATCATATTACCAGCTGCAACAACATCATCTTGGTCATCTACTTCTTGCAATTCAATGCCTGTTTGGGCATTCCCTTCTTCCTGACCATCCACATGAAATGCTTGGCTACAACCAGTATCATGCATAAGAGCATCATAGTTCAGTGGCCAGATTCTTGTCCTCCTAAAGCCAGACTTGATATTTGATGGTGTCAAAGCCCTTTTAAAAGCTTTAATTGGAAGCTTTGCTAGCTCGAACCTTTTCACCTCAACCCCTAGATTCTTTGCCATCCATGCAACACGCTCCGACCTAAAATAGTTCTTGAAAGGGCCAAACACACTAACATCAAGGGGTTGCAGTCTATGAGTGGTATGAGCGGGCAATGTCAACAAGTCGATGCCTAAATTTTTTGCTTCTTCAATTGTTTGTACAACCATGTGGCTCCCATGGCCATCTAATATCAATAGGTGTCTGTTATTAGGCGAGACGCCATCTGGTACCGATGCAGCAAAGTGAAAAATCCAACTTAGAAACAGTTCTTTAGTCATCCATGCATGGGGATGTGCAACCATGCATGCACCTGGTTCATAGTTCTGTATATAGTTTTTCAGTTGATTTTTACCTTTGAATAGATAAAATCCTGGGATTGAAGTACCAATTGCATTGACACAACATAAAATAGTTATCCACTCCCTGCTCTTAGGCAAAATCTTTGGCACATTTCGGCTCCCTCTCTTGGCAATTACCCGCATGCCACAATTCCTCCCTGCCTGTAAACCTGTTTCATCACAGTTCCATATATGGTCTGCTCCATAAGAATGTTTATCGTAAGCACTAGAAAGTGTGTCATAGAACTTTTGTACAACTGCAGGGCGTAAATTTAATGCTCTGTCTCTGTCAAGGCCCTTAGCAGTACGCAATACAAGTTCTGGATGCCTTTTTTTAAACCCAAACCACCATGATTTACCAGGAAACCCATTTTTGAATGGTTTTGGCCTCCCTTGACAGATTTGAGCAACTGTTGATTTGAGTTGTATCAATTGTAGCCCATGTCCCAATTGGGCCATCTCTTTACACCACTCAACCACCTCGGCCTCCTCCTCCTCAGCCATAACTGTAAGAGGCCCTTTACGTTTTGTATGAGTCAGTCCATTTATCAAATAATGTATTGATGAGGGAGGAATACCATGTTTTTTTGCAGATGCCTGAACTGAGTATCCATTAAACTCTATGTCGTCAATTGCAACTAACATTTGTTCTTTTGTCCATCCTCTTATAGCACTGATCTTTTTAGTTGAGCTTGCTCCTTGGACTGTTGTTGATGGTGGTTCTGTGGCTGATGGTGTGTTAACATCAACTGCTGTCACATGGTCATCCTCAACAATGTTCCCTGGTGCATTGTTGGCATTGACATCAGCGGTCCTGTCCTCATCAGATGATGTGCATCGCAGCTGCGCACCCCTTGTCACTCTCCTGCCACTTCTCCTTGTACGAGTAGTATAACTTCCTTTTGCCATAGATGCAACAACCTGTAAAATTATTGCATGCATTTAGACATTAGAATATTTGTAAATTATGCTTTCATACAAGGCAAAAATACTTCTGCTTTATTACAGGAAATTATCAACATGTATGTTACAGGAAATCGAATTGCATTACTTCGTAGTCTCTCAATTGCCTGCCTGTTCATCAGTTTAGCAACTTTTATATGGATATCTGCTAATGGGCTTCAAGTAGGATTCTATGATAGAAGTTGCAGTGCAGTTGAAGGCATTATTCAGCAATCAGTTTCCAAGGCTTTTGCTCAGAATTCCCTTATAGCAAGCTGGGCTTATAAGGATGCATTTCCATGACTGCTTCCTTAATGTAAGGATAGGAACTAGCATACAGCCATGTATATCCAAGTTGCATGTTTCTAGTTATAAATGCACCCAAAGTACTGTCTAAATTTAATGCATTGCTGCTATAAATTCAAGTTGTCAGTATCTAATTTATAAATGGATCCAAATATTGTCTATTTTAATGCATTATTGTATATAGTTGATAGTGAACACTATCCACTCAGTTACACAGCATTGAATGCTACTGTCAGTGGTGTATGGAGTCTGGACCATCAGATCTACCATCTATTCAAATTAGACAGTTTACAGACCACTCTCATAGTGTTCAATTAGAAAGTTTACATACCACTCTCATAGTGTTCAATGCTACTTAGCCAGATGGATAGTGTTTAATTAGAATTGATAAACTCATCCAAGTTGTAAAAGGTATCAGATAGTGTTCCTGTAGAATTGGTAAACTCACCCAAGCTGTAGAAGGTATCTTGATAGTTGATGCTTTTTAGTTGGCCTTTAGGCATAGAATTACTCTTCTTTTAAGGTTATATCTGTTGTGATGTGCTTTAGGCTTAGAACTACTCTCTTGGTAAGATCATCTGTGTGGTGATTGTTTTTTTAAGAGTATGATAGATCAAGAATTTTGACATTTCATTAGCATTTTTAATAAAAACCTGTTGTTTTAAATTAAGGTTGGTAGTAGTCCATAGGCTTACATTCCATTGCCATCAGTTTTCTTGTTGGTATGCTTTCCATCTGCAAAAATACTGAAAACTCACAATGTTTTAGCTAAGGCATAAGCAAGTGAAATGTGCACATATATTTTGTTTCAAATATCATTTTCCATTTTTTTGCTATTTGGCATTGCCAAAAATGTCTCAGTACTACAACTTCTCCATTGCAATCCATGGCCACCATTCCAGGCATAGTAATTAGTTTGGAAACTCAAACAAAATATGGTCATATGCTCCAGAAGAGTGCTATGCCTGTCATAATCACAGTAAGGCTGGGCATAAATTCTATGTTGGGAACAACTTGCAGCTGTGATCAGCCTTGGAATGGACTTATCATCACTTTCAACATTATACAAAACAATATCTTTTAAACTACCACGTTATATCCACAATATTTTAAGTGGCTGATCCATAAGTATAAGTTTAGATCACCTGATGATCACATTGTTGGAGCTTGCTTTTCCTAACAACATGGAAATTAAGTCAATTGCCTGCCTGTTCATCAGTTTAGCAACTTTTATATGGATATCTGCTAGTGGGCTTCAAGTAGGATTCTATGATAGAAGTTGCAGTGCAGTTGAAAGGTTTCGTTCATTCCCATTACGATAGACTTTCACGTAAATCAAGATTCCCATATTGGACAAAGAAAACTTAACTGAAGACGCGTGAGAAAAGATCTTAGGTTTTTAAAACATTTATCTCATTGAATGGAGAAATTAGAGTTTGAAATAAGAAACTCTACAAAAACTCTATAAAAAGCAGTTGTGTGGTTATATGGTTTCCAATTTTTATTATCAGTCATAAAAAGTTTTAGAAAATTGAACTGAAAAAATTAAGTATGTTGAAGGCATTCATTTTATTTTATTTTATTTTAAGGAATGGTTTTAACTTTTCTAAATAGCTGTATTTAGAACCTACTTTTTATTCAATCGCTGTTTGTGAAACCATCTAGCTATCCTTTTAGCAGTTATGGCCAGACAAATCATGTAAGAACTCTAATAAATGAAAACAATGAAAACAGAACTGTAAGAAGAATGAGTTTCAATGGTTGTTTGTGAAACCATCCAGCTATCCTTTTAGCAGTTATGGCCAGACAAATTATGTAAGAACTCTGATAAATGAAAACAATGAAAATAGAATTGTAAGAAGAATGAGTTGTAATTGATATAACTAACCTGGATATATTGGCAACTGTTTTGTGATGTTGTCTTCAAGTTTGCTGAATAGTTTGAAAGCATAAGATGCAACTTCAACAGTGGGTGGACTTCTTTTATAGTTTTTGGCACTTGAATTTAATTGGTGGACATGGATGCACATGGATTGCAATGACTTCATTTTGAATGTGTGGTCTGGATTTAATTTGATGTGATCTAATGGTTGGGAATTGGTTATTTGTTGATCCATATGCTTTGTTCTGTTTTAATGAGAAATAGAGTGAGTTGGGTGTCATTTATTGCAGTTATTGGGTCTGGGTGTCATTTATTGAACAAAGTAGGTTTAAATGTTATTGGGTTTGGTGTCGTTTATTAACATAGGGGGTTTAGTTGTTGAACAACACAACAATTATGGCTGACATACATTCCATTTTATTATGTGCAGGTAGGGATATTGATTTGGGATACAAAGCTTCAGTTCTGATGAGTGGGGGTTGAAGTGACTGTTACTTTGTACTTCTGGAATAGACCATTTTGGAAGCATTTATGGTTTTAGCTGTTTTCTAGTTGGGTCAATATGGTTTGCAGTCTTAAGTAGTAAGATATTATTTATGGATAGTTGTGGGCCCAGTCAATGTATGGGGAAATTTTGGACATAAATTAATACTTATTTATATTTAATGTTATTTATTTTTGTTTAAATATTGGTTTCAAAAGTCTCAATTTATGGTGGTTTGGTGGGACCAGTACTATATCAATTACTAGGTCCCTGCACAACATTATGAATCTCTCCCCTATATGTTTTTTTGCACTTTTCATTTTTATATATAAAAAAATAAAAGAAAAATATAAGTTCTACAATAGTGTTATTAGATGTTTTAAATAGTTATTGTTGATTTTGTTTATTAGTGATTGGGATGATATTCATAAATAATGTTTTGTAATTTTTTTATTTTTTTTAAATTATTATTGTAATTTTTTGTTTAAGTATTGGGTTATTGTAAAATAACTTTATTGAGCTAAGAGGCTTATTTTACAGCCCACAGTTTTATTGTAAAACAATGTCACTGAGCTTAGAGACTCATTCTACAGCCCAGTATAATGTTAGGCCTGTCTATCAGTCATCAAAGTTGAAATTTTGTTCATGTCGGCCAACTAAAAATTTTAAAAAATCTAAAATTAAAAAAATTAAATAACTATACAAAACATTTAAATAATGTCCACTCAAAAAATAATTTGCACCTGAAGAAACTGAAGAAATTGGATCCCTCTAGGCTCATGTTAGATCCATATTTAAGATGGATCTATGCTGGTTGTATTTAAAGAGTATATTTAAAAAGTGGTGTCCATGAAATAAAAGAATAAATGGTCTTATTAAATTCCTTCCATATGATTAGTATATAGATTATTCCTTCCATATGATTAGTATATAGATTATTCGTTCATATGATTCATATATAGAGAGTAAGTAAAACAACTTATTATATTTTCTCCATATAATTTTTATATAGATTGTAATATTGATGAATCAATGTTATCTATATATATTTATTCAACTGATCTAAATTTTGATCCATAATTTTTTAAAAAAAATTTAATGTTACATAACCTAACAAAAATTCTAATAAAAACTGTGATAAATAAAATATATATATAATTTAAATTTATTTTTCATTTTCATACCAAAACAATAATTTATTTAAATTTATGAACAATGAAAAACCAAAACAAGTTAACCCTTCCATTCAAATTTGATACTTCAGAGGTAAGTATATGGTTCATTCCTTTAGGCTTACACTTCACTTTTGGACTCATAATTACAATGAAACCTGAAATTGTGCAAGTTGAGTCGAGCTTCGACCATGCATGGGAGCCCAGTTCTTATTCTCTGTTGGTTGGAAATTACTTTGGGGATTAATATTTGCAGGATTGTTAAATCGATTTTAAACACCAATATTTCAGAGATCGGAGTTGGAGTTTTAGAAGTTGAAGTTGGAGTTGGTGATGGGATTTACTTTCATATTATTCTTATCCTCGTACGGAGGAATAAGAAGAACCTCCTAGAAATTTAAACACCAATACAAATCCATTCCAAACGTAATAAAACTTACTTTCATAAATTGATGTCGGTTCAGCAGGTTCAGAGGAAGTGCAGTGAACATTGGCAGACTAACTTATTGATCCCCATAAAAACAACAGACAGTTTCAGCGTATTGATCACGCTTAGCCAGTCACTATGGACAAAATTGAAGGTACTGAAAGTCCCCTCCAATTGCGTATCTCCAACCTACTAATGGGTCTGAGACGGGTACTACTAGCGGTATTTAATATTATGTCTGAGGCACCAAGTTAATGATTCTACCTATCCAAGCTTCTGTAGCTGGTTCCTCCTACCTGAAAGCTTTTACATGGTTTCTACCAAGAATATTATCACTGGGTCCAGTGTATCTCCAGGTATTGGTTCCATTCTATTTCTGACATTGCCAAAATGAAAAAGGAGTCCAAGCAACTCAACCAAATAGATGTACCATGCTAGCTCTGGTAACATCTCTCAGATTGGTACTGCTACTGATATTTGATATTTAATATTATCTCTGAGATTGGTACTGCTAGTGATATTTAATATTATCTCTCAGATTAGTACTGCTTAATGCTACTACCTAGACACACAAATCTACCTGTCAAAGCTTCTATCGCTGAATCCCCCAACCTAGAAGCTTTTGTCAGATTTCTACCAGTCAGATTAATAAAATATATATGCAGTCCTTGATAAAATATATCGGCAGTTTCACACCCTAATTGATAAAAGAAATTAGTTTTTGTAAATTTTGGTTAAAATTAGGCAGAGTTTTCAGAATTATAATTGAGTTATTTAATTTCTAAAATTAAATTATCCTACATTTTTAGATGAATTTATTTATATATTAAAATTATATTTTAAATAATACGAAATCACAATTTCTACTTAAAAAATATATATATATTATATTGTTTATTTCTTACTTAAAAAATCAATTTATTTAATAATTAAAATGTGTCATTACAAAATTAAAAAAAAATTATATTATTAAAACTAATTCAAATTGAAAACATAGATGCTAAAAAAAATTATATTGTTTACTTTTTATTTAAAAAAACATTTTACTTATTAATTAGAATGTGTCATTAAAAAATAAAAAATAAAAATTTTATATTATTAAAACTAATACGAATTGGAAAAATAAATGAGAAAGGAGGAAGAGTTCAGCATTATCCCCAGTCATCCTCCTTCAAATAGATAGAAGAGACTAGTTTTCACCTTTTTTTTTTTCAGTACTGAAAAGCCTTGACATAGCTGTACATAAAATTTGTTTTTCAGGATTCTTTTCAACATAGTCATCATGTCCGGTTCTATTCACCTGTCTGGAGAAGTTATCATTAAACCCTTCCAACCACCTCTCTCAACTACCCAGACTATACAACCACCCCTCCCAACCACCCAAGCTATACATCATTGATACCAAGACCAGTTTTCACTTACAAATACTCGATATTCAACTTTCATCTATAATCTTTAAAATTTATTAATAAAAAAATAGTATGCTTTCCTGTATAATTTTCATCAATAGAACACAATAACAAAATTTCACTATATTGATATGCCTTTGCTTGATGAATTGAGTACCTGTGAGCAGAGAGGATTGGATTTTGTGGTCTTATCTTTATGATAATTTCTACCTATTCTAGAGGAATAAGTTCTAGTTATGGATCGCTCATCTTATTAGATATAATTGGCGTCCTTTGCTTTTTAACAGTGTGGCTGTGATGTTATAAGGTTGATTTTGATTTAGGTGTGTTTGAGTGTTTAATCTAATTAATATAATAATTGTATTGTATCCTAAATTTTACGAATATTTTGAAAATTTAGAATTTTTTTATAACATTCATGAAATCTACTATCAAAATAAAAATGGCGAACCAAAACATTCAATTAACTTGGCCCACTCATTTTTTTTTCTATGGCAGTGGGAAGCAGTCAGATGGAGAGTAGTATAGAGGAAAAGTGCATAGCATGGTCTGCGGAGTTCTGCACCGAGGAGAAGATATGGTAGCCCATTAAGAGACAATGATGGAACGAGGAGGAGAAGATATGGTAGCACATTAAGAGATAATGATGTAAAAAGGGAAGGTGTAAGAGGTAATATTGTGGTATTGAATTTGTGCTAAAAATAACTACTTTGTTAATGGGTATTAATGAGCAGGGTTGTATATGTTTACCAATAGATTTTGGTAGGTCAGTTATCCAACAATGATGATATACAACCCTAGTTCATTTAATACTTATTAGCAAACTACATATTTGTCAAGTTGTTTTTACTGAGATTTTTTGGAAGTTTTTCTGGCGGGGTTTTTCGTTTTTCGTGTCTAATTTCTCTAAAATCAGGCAGGAATTTATTGAAATCACAAGTTTTGATAGGTAACCCCTTCCCAATCGAAGTGCCTCAAAGTTTTTCAAAGTGTTGAATCTATATATACAATCAAAAAACCAATTTAAATAATACAAATCAAAATTTCACCTCAAATTTTTCCATTAACAATAAAAAACCTAAAAAATTACACTAAAAACAACTCTCACTACCTTTGCCTCTGCTCCACTGCCCGAGAAATCCTTGCATGTAGTCATGCATCATATGTTTGGTTGTAATACCGGTGAATAGTGAGGCAGTAAGCTAGTAATAGCTGGTAAGAGTGCGAAGCAGTTAATTGATGTCAAATAATTGAAGACTATGCGTTTGTTACATTGTTGGTTGAGCAATAAAAGACTGTTTGTATTGGTTTGTTTATCAATAAAATATTAATATGATTAATATTTTTCAATTTCTTTAGAACTAATTTCAAACATTGGTGAAGTGTAAGTATGATTTATTAGTCAAAATAAATTAATATAAAGTCAAGAATGTATTGATTGCTATCGTACTTTAACTTTCTGAAAAACTAATAACACTGCAAATATGCAGGGAACCTCTCTTTAAAAAAAGCATGACATATGCAAGAGACCTCTCTTTAATGAGCTGCACATATGCAATTTTAAAATACGAGTGTAAATTATTTATGATTTTTTTTTCAAATAATTATATTAATGATGTAATTGTTCTCATTATTATTATTTTATATTATTTAAATTTTATATACCTACATATATCAAATTAACATACTAAAATATTTTTGATAATTAAATTTAATAATTAAAATAAAATCCATTAAAAACATTTTTGAAAAAGTTAAAAAGTTAAAATTTTAAAATGTTTAAATTCAACATAATAGCCATGATGTACATGATTGGATTTTATAACCTTTATGCATTCTGAAACAAGGGGAGCCACTGTCGTAGCGGTAGTCCCAGCCGGGGTTGAGAAACTCGTGTAATTGCCCATACGAAGGGTAAACAATATGTAGTTATGGCACTCCAAGTGTCCTTTGCAAAGGTACATCTCTACATCCATTACAACTTTTGCATATGCTTGCGAAGACTCTGTGCCATAAGGTGACCCTCTTTGCTGTGTTATTTTGTGCCTTAGCTGGGGCTGCAGTAAGCGACAACCTTCAAGTGGGTTATTACAATACTATTTGTTCAGATGCGGAACCCATTGTGCGTCGGGTGGTTAGCAGTGCATTCCTCAACTTTACTGGAGTAGCTGCTAAGCTTATACGGTTGCATTTCCACGACTGTTTTGTCAGGGTATCTAGTCCTGTTCCACCAGTATTTGGTGGACAGACTACTTCACCAGCTCCATCTTTTGTGTTTGGCTCTCAGCCAACTGCTCTGTCTGCTGGGCAATCTGTTTTCCAGTTTGGTGCTCAACCTGGTCCAGCAGCAGCTAATCCTTTTGCATCCAGTGCTCCGAGCACGTTCGATCCTGCAGGTGGTGGTGGGCTTGAGTTTTCTGGTGGAGGCTTCTCTCTTGGTGCCGGAGGCGATAGGGGTAATAGAAAGTTTATAAAGGCAAAGCGGGACAAGACAAGGAGAAAGTAAATCTCACAATCTTCCTGGACTAAACTGCTGGTTGATATTATGTATACTTATTCATATGAGCTGCTTCAAGTTTCAAGGGTGGAATAATGGGCATAATGGTCCATGATTTCGGCACATAAATTTTTGGAGAGAACACCACTTGGAACTACGGTGCTGTTGCAATGTTTACTTCAAAATGTTCGTTACTTGCATGAACTGGACTATTGGTAGTTAAGAAGGCAAAGTGGCCTTTTTATTATCCAAAGTGTACTGGCTATTCCTCTTTGATGTTTCAGGGAGATCTTTAGAATCTAGTCGAATATTTTATTTATTTATGATTATTATTATTTTTTAAATCTAGTGATGATATTCCAGGACAAGCATATTTTCATATGCATGTAATTCTTGTTTGTAACATAGTTATTCTTTTCTTTTTAATCGTAAGGCCACCGGGGTACTTGAATGCATGTAAATTTCTTTTATAAATCAATCACTTTTGATGGTCGATTATCCTCTTTGTTGTCAATTGGGCTTGTTGATGGTTTAGCGATGCTAGTGGTGTAATTCTGAACTTCGATTCACATAGTATCACATTTAACATTCTACCGTGTACTCTCTTGTATGGTCCGCAGGTAGTATGCTACTGACCTGGGTGTGCAAAAGATTACCTCTTTACATTATGTAGTAGAAACATAAGTGCATTGTTGATCATTTTATATGTTCATACATTAAGAGGTTGATTCCGAGTGGAAGTATGTTCAAACATGCAATATCTTTTCCGTATTTATTTGGTTGTTATGTTTCTCGCTTGTATAAAATTTATTCCGCTACACCTGTAAAATTAATTTGGGAGGTTATGCATCAACGTTTTATGCTAGCTTTAGTTATCAGCAATATACACTTTAGCAGGGCCAGCGTTGAAGCGCAAGTTTATGTGGATATCATGCATACGACAGTAGCCATAACAGTATCTACAGAATTCTATGCTAGGTGTCAGCTTTTGCAAATGCAAATCTACAACAACAATGAACAATAGTCATTATACTTAAGGTAGAGTGGCTTTCGATGTAAAGCATTGAAGCTTTTTTCCTTTTAATTGTATATGTAATTTTAATCAACTGGGATAATTTTTGGAAATTTCGATCCAGCGTAGTTTCAATTTTTTTATTTATATATATATATATATTGATTTGAAATGCAGAGTCATGGATGCAGTTAAAATACACTAATATGCACGCAACCAAAGACAAATACATTGGCAATCCACCTGAACCTGCAACACTACATAAACATGTGGCGTCAATCAATGAAAAACTTGTTGGTAAGCATGCGGGGCCTTGCATGAAGCCCACGTGCCCCCTCTAGCCGGTGTCGAGTGCAGGTGTTTCTAGCATGCGCAGATCAAAGGGTCATAGGGATGAATCATCACTATGGGGAGCTAATGAACCTTGTCAGGTCATTCAGGTCCCTCGTCAAACCTGCAAGAAGATCGACGAGCCTAAATGGTGGAAATTCAGGGCCAAGAGTTCAAACTCTCGCCGAACTGTAGCAGAAATATCCAGATTCTTGGATAAGAATCACGCTATGATATCACATGAATTTTATGGCAGAACCAGACCAGTCCAAGTTGCGGGTACTGAATCAACACCTTGTTGAAGAACTGAAGAGTTCACAAGAAGAAAAGGCTTCTTTATCGGCAACCTTTGTGGAGAATGAGAGAGTTTTAGTCCAATGCATAGCAGAAATGAATGAATTGGAATCTGAGTTGAATAAATTCATGGCTAGGGCAAAGGAATTAGATGAAAAAACTAAAGACGATCACCATTTGTGGGATGTTGAAAAGAGAAATTTGGAAGGAACTTTTGTAGAAATGCTCGATGGTGAGAAAAAATATCAGGCCTCAATGTTTTCACTCGTAAGACTCGATGGTTTGTCGGGCCATGGAAAGGCCCCTCCTCACCACCAGAGACTCCATTCCCAAATACAACAAACCCTTCTCAGCGACCTACCTTTCTGGCCGCTCCAGATTTCGTCCACGTGACTTCGCCGCTCCAGCGTTTCGTGACTTGCTGTGCGGAAGTCGAGAAGCCTTTCTCTGCCATGTTAAGGGTCGGGTTCTGGCCCATCAATGTCAGACCCCCAGCGCGATTCTTGATAGTGGCCTCGCATTCAATTCAAAAATCATAAAACCTCCTTCACTGAGAACAGGAAGCTCCCACAACCGGCGTTTCAGCGCGGTGGAAGGAAGTGGCAGTGCAAATAAAGGAATATGTTTACAGTTCAGGCGGAGTGGAAGGAAGCGGCATTGCAAATAAAGGAATATGTTTACAGTTCAGGGGGAGTGGAAGGAAGCGGCAATGCAAATAAAAGAATATGTTTACAGTTCAGGCGGTTGACAAACGGTGAGATCGAATGGTCCAAAATATTTCAATTGTCTAGCAATCCATTATTAGACAATCTATCTAATCATGGCCAATGATAAAAAATCAGTCCTTAGGTTCCAATCTTGATCCGCTGTAGTTCTGAGACATTTACAACAAATATCCATGATTGCAGGTTCTAGTAATGTTTGCAAAAGAAATGCAAACATCTGGCCTGAAGTTGTCCGAGCTGGATGCCGACGCAGTGGACTGTTGTAGTTGCTTCGCATTTCTGAGAAAGCCAAAGAAGGAGCTGAAGGCTGATTGCCATTTTTATGGCAGTGATTTCTCGCAAGATAGGCTGTCGAGTGACCCCTTCGGGTATTCCGGCAGTTCGTTTCGAAAAGACGGTATGTTGAGCGTCTATGGCTCTTCGTTGAATTATTCAGATAATGGAGTGCAGCAAGACGGTAAGGCTTTGAAGACATCACCCACAGCTTCCAACGCAGTTAATTGCAGAGAGATCCTCGTCAAGGAAACCCATAGGGTTGTTCGTACTGAGGTATGCTCCCTTTGCTATTTTTGAATAATTGTGCGCATGGAAGGCATTACATCATTTCATCTATGTCCCATTCATTCGAGTCTTCAGTATTTTATCCTGATCGGTTGCAAGAAAAAGTATCAGTGAAAAACTTTCCCTCGCTCCATAGCTATGATTTCTGAAATTTTTACAGTGTTTTACTATCAAGTTAAAACATAGTGTTTGTGCGGTAAAAATGAGAAATGAATTTACAGAACATGGCGCAAAAAATGTTGTTGTTTATATATTCATGAAGGTAGATAACATTTACAAACATAAACTAGAGGGCTCAGCTCCATACACCATGATAAAACTGGAAATTTTACAGAGATTTAGAACTTCTCTATTTTTGGGGTTTTGAAATTTATTGCTCAGTAAGCATAAACAACTACTATGCCACTGGTTCTCGTATTGCTTACCTTGTCTTCTGTGGTGCAGGTGCAGATGAAAGGAGTCTCCATTTCTGCCACTCCTCCATTGCTGCCACTCCTGCCATTGCAGACGTTGGCGAGGTTTTCAGAATGAATTTATCCAGTCTGTTGAAGATTATGAGTACATCTTCAGAACTTCGATGCAAATTAGTTCATGAAAGTTTTCAGCATAATTTTTGAAGCACGCTTCCGTGTGTTTGCTCTAGAATCAATTTATCCAATCTTCTGAAGGTCAGAACTTCAATGCATTAGGACACTTGGAAGAAGTTGTGGCAGTTGTAGAAGAAGTCGTGGCACCTATACATGCAGCGACAACGGTGATGGTTCAAACTGCCTATCCTAAGTTTTAAGAAAAGTACACAGGCGAGCACCAAACTCTTTATCCTAAGTTTCGAGAAAAGTATACAGTCGAGCCGGCAATAAGAGGTCGAAACAAAAACATTGGATAAAACTCTGTTTGCACAGAACATTTTATTTAAAACATTAGTTTAAACCTGAAATGTACGGGAAATATTATTTGGTCAAAGCGATTTAATAGGAAGTCAATGATCGATCGATCGCTATAGTCCCTGCTATGCCGGAGGCAGGGACTAATAAGCCAAAAAAAAATTGACCACTTTGAAAAAGGTTAGAAGATATTTCTAGTTTTTCAATTTAAATAACTATATAATGATAGTAATAGTGGTTAATATTTATTTAAATTTAAATTATAATTTTGTTGAGTTAAAATATTAAAAAGCTTTATATTGTAATAAATATTTTAAAATTGAAATTTTAATGTGGATGTATGTAAGATATTTTAAGGGAAAGTGTTTTTCATCTTCAATCTTTTTAATGTCATAAAGATGATAAATTCTTTCAAACCCAAGAAGATTTACCATAATATTGCATTTTATTGTGGACTTGTTGACGGTGCTGGACCCGCCAACATGTCAGGGGATCTCCTCAGTAAGAAGTCCCAACTAGACCTCAAACTGTTTGGTGTAGGAGTCCCAGCAGTGGGTCGTACGATATTGCCTTGATCGTGGTTGCACATAGAGGAAAGTAAGATGTCCCTGTTGGTAGCAAGGGTGTGACATATGCAGCAAGTCAAGGAAGGTGCATGAGCGGTTCTAACACATGGAGGGTGAGGTGAGTGCGCCCCTTGGAAACCTGTGAAAGCATGGAGTTAAGAAGGGAACACACGAGCAAAGATGCATCACAAACTGGAAGGCAAGTAAGCTAGCAATCCAAAGTGATGGTTAAACCAACAACACATTTTAGTAAGATTCAGACATACTTATACAGAAAATCCATACGTGCGTGCGTAAGCAAACAAATACATATATCATTAGAGTAAACAAGTTACCTGAAATACAATAACAACATATGCATGAAACATGTGAGATTTGTTATATTAAGAAGTGAAGATTCCAATCATACAATACAACCATGACCAACCACTAGTTCCGAGAACGGAAAATTACAGTCACTACCGCCTGCACTTCCAAAGGGATATATTAGCTCTGCACAGTGGAGAAGCCAAGGCTCGTTACAATACTCTCCAAGCTTTCCCTAAGATACTCCTATCAGAAGCTTGACTGACCAAAAGCCTCTACAATGAGTTATGAGGTACTATACATAGCAAAGGGTGGGGTGACCCTTGACATTCACCTTTGTGACTATTCACCTACCCTCATGACTCTTCAACTACTTTATGATTGTTACATTCAACTATCGACACTTTAACTTCCACTTGACAAGATGTTACATCCAATCTGCACATGTACCCATGTGAGACAAAATAGGCTTAAGCAAGTCATGCAAGCTATCACTAACACTCAGACAGTTGTGGTGGAACCAACTCTTTAACATCCTTGTGATGATCGACGGTGATGAACTGATGCCAAGCTTTGGTCATCCGTGATGGTGTATGTGCGCTCAATGGTGACATCTTGCTAAAAGTGAACTCTTGCCTCTGTTGCATCCGGGTATAATAATATGGCTCCTCCATCCAACTCTTCTGATAACATGTGCATCATTGTCTTGAGTGTAGCTAGACCAGAAACATACTGATGTATAGTTTCTGTGTTGATCTCCAAGTGTTTGCAAGTGACCATGCACATCAACTTGTCGAAATACATGTGCAGCTCCAGTCGGACTTGCTCCTTGTCTTCGCCTTGGTGAGTGTGCTAAATTGGTGGGATCGCATGCATGCACATAATGACATCCATGCTCCTGAATATCTTTGCATGTGATCGACAACACTGCTCACCTTGTCTGCTCCATGTCGACTGCTGAATGGATATATGACTTGTACGGGCGTATTTTCATCAATTTGTGCATGTTGCGCCCCCTGTTGTACCTGTTCCTGCTGCAACCCTTCTCTCATATGTACAACTGTTGTTCTTCCTTGAGTTGTTGCTTCAGCACATGCAACTCCTTCTCTGTTTCTCTCTCTGCCTTCGCGCGATCTTCGTGTCACATCGTCACCTCATAGCCTCAATCTCCAAAGTTGTCTTCATCACAAGTGGATCTACTTTGAACTTGCAGCTTTGCTCTGCCTTCGTGATGTCAACAACCTTCCTCTTGCTTTCGTTGCGTGCATGCGTGCTACCATCTATTGCTACTGATGGTGCCACACATTGCGATGTTGCTGTCATTTCATCTTGATGTCCTTGTCTACAAAAAACTTGATGTCTTCATAGGGAGGAAAGCTCATAGACACTTACTCGGCTGCATCTCCAATTGTGCTCTCAGCGGTGTCTTTGACTTTTCTCTCTTGGAAGCCATTGTGTCTACGTCACTAAGAAGAAGACAAACACCTGTGATACTTGGAGACATAGCAGCACTCATGGCAAGCATTCCGTCAGTCGAAAACCAAAACAAACTTGAGGATTGACTTGCAACATACTTGTGTGACTAGTCGTGAATATTGTGCAAGTTCCTTTGGGAGGTCGAAAGACTTATTGCCAAAATTGTGCAAGGGACAATTCAGGTTGTCAGGAGGTTGACTGACTGTTGGAACTGCACAATGCACAGTCCAGCCTGGCCTGCTGGATGCTGAGATTGCGTAATGCGCATTTTCAGTTGGAAAGTGATGCAGGCCTAGGGACTGCATTACACAATTTTCTGGGCCAGTAGTCACTGCCTCTCAGAATTTCAAAAAGCAAGACTGGAGGGCACTCACTGGCTATATTTACACATTTTCTGGGAGGAAGGCAGGGCCTTCCCTCTCAGAATTGCACAATGTTGTCTGGGCAAGGCAGAGTCTGGGCCAAGGTAGCCCAGACCCGCCGACAGGCGACAGAAACATGAGAAGTCTAAATGCATGGTGAAGCTGAGTGTAAACAAGAGTGAATGATCGTGCATGAAAATAGTAAGTGCAGGATTCAGAAAACGAGAAAGCATGCATGTGTGTGAAGCGAGTTGCCGCAACGGCGATCGTTGGTGCAAAAATAGTGTCATGCATGCGACAGCAGTGAGATGCAAACAAAAACTAAAATGATGCTTATACAAGCTAACATACATGCAAATGACAATAGGCGCTCATTAAAATCAAGAAGAAAACACTTACATAAGCTGAAACACAAAAAGCGATAGAAATGCAGCGCAAGACATGCAAAGCGGGCTTACCTCGAAACAACTGAGCTGAATGTGCCGACGACTCCTAGATGCGATGTGGGATGTCAAAGCTGCAAGATTGATGTGAGGAATGAGATTTGCAACATATGGCTCATAAGTTTTGATAAAATTGAGGTTATGATGTGCATGCCACAATCCTAGGAAAAACCGACACTTGGCAAGAGGTTTCTAAAATGAGCTTTGCATGTAACCTCCAGCTACTAAAAATAGATCCCTATATCTAGGGATGCCTTTGCATGTTGCGTTGGTAAAAGCAATCCATGCATGCAAATTAGCTTTGCTCGGTCCCAGAGGGAACTGGTCAACCCGAAGGCAGATGCATCGGTCTGCGAGCCTGGGATGAAAATTTGTGCAATTCCTAGGCTAGCTGTCCCAGAGGGATTGCGCAATTTCTGGGGTCAGCAAGTGATTGCCTCCCAAAATTTCACAATTTATGGGCTGAGCAGCAGTGCTGGGTCAGATTGCGTAGTTTTCTGGAGGAAGACTGCCTGACTGCTCTGCGCAATTTTGGAGCCCAGTAGGCTGCCAGGCTGATTTGTGCAATTTCTGGAGGGAAGGTTGGTTCCCCTCCAGAATTGTGCAATTTTCTGAGGGAAGCTTGACAAACTAATTTGCGCAATTCTTGAGTTCAACAGGATGACCAGCTGATTTGTGCAATTTCTGGAGGGAAGTCTGGTTCCCCTCTAGAATTGCACAAGTTTCTAGGGGATCTGTTTGGCGAGCACATGGTCTAAGTCCAAAAAGATAGCCTGTGATGGGAGTGAAGCAAACTGACATGCATAGGCTGACAAGACATTGAGAAACAATTGAAACCTTTATGCTTGATGGTGCAAGAAATGCTGCTGAGGATGGTTGGTAGGGAGGCTCCAAAACGAAGCTAAAGCAAAATTTTTGAGGGTGATTGTAGCCGCTACAACACTTGGCGACACATTGGTAGAACTCCAACTCTCTGAATGGACCTTGTTCGTGAAAAGAAATTCTAACACCTACAAAAGTATTTTTCAGTTCTCTGTTTGTCTTGGTTTCCACACTTTCTTGATTGTAAGATGTAGTATCAGCCAAGCCCTTGTTCGGTCGACACACATTCCAAGCCAAGTCAACATAGCTATTTCGATTGGGGATGAGGGGTATATTGGTGCACAAGTCATATGATCATTAGAGTTTTAGTTTCATCTCTGGTGTTGGTCTGCTGCCAGTAGGCATGGAAAGTACCCTGGCGAAGTCACGCAGGAACACAAGCATTCCTCCACTACTAGTGACCCTGGTTAGTACCCTGACAGAGTTATTTGCATCACCTCCCTACATAGGAAGCCTTTCTCTTCTTTCACCTTTTTCATTTTTCATATTTTTTTTTGAAATTTTTTCATATTTTCATAACTGTGCATAGCACTTATTCGTTTCAGAGGTGGAAGAGGGATCCTGAGTTATTGAGAGAAGAAGAGGTTGTTCCTTCAGAGAAGTAGTTTATATAGACCTTTGATGTGCTTGTTAAGTTTCCCCCCCTCACCTTACTCTACTTGACTGAGCTGACAAGGATTAACCCAAACACAACCGACTAGAGTAGGTGACACTAGTTAACATGAAAGTGTTGTGTTTTCACCAAGGTTCACCTCGAACAGTACATATTTTCCATCGATGTATCATGGACTGACGACAACAAGTTCTTCATATAGAGGCAGGACGAAAAATAACCAGGTATTGATAACTGAACAAGTCCTCTTAACTTTACCCAGCTTGTTTCAAGAGTTGCACACAGTCCATGCAAAACTAACCTATGAATGCAAAAAAGCAACAAACAGGAAAACAAAGCAAAAAACATAAGTAAATGTGTAAGAAAAGCGAGTAAAAAAACAAACAAGCAAGCAAGCAAAGACACAAGGTAAGAAAGCAAACATGCATGCAAACAAACAAGGTAAAGCAAACGCTACTCCTACTACTAAGCTAACAGTGCATGGGTATGCTCACATGAAGTGATACTTCCAATGTAGCCACCGACGCATTGGACAACCCATGTTGGTGAAGGCATGGTTTGCAAACAGAACAGCTGTGTGAACCAGAAAACATGAAGGATATAACAATGAAGCCAAACACACTTCGGGTTTAAATGTGTCCACATAACATAAGTGAGTCCAAGTGCATGATATGTGGTTCATGGAATTACCATGGTGCAGTGTGACACTGCGTGCAGATGTTAAGCATACGCACACTCTTGACTGTGACATGCAAGCAAACGTGATAAAGGTAGACCACTTACATTATGCAAGTGTGCTCACTATGTAAGATTCCCCGAATGCATGAGCGATGGGATTGTGTAGTTCGAGTGGAGGAAGCAAAATATGTGTGTGAGATTGATCTTCAATACATACAGATGAGTGATGAGGGGCCTAAGGCGTTTGAACAATTCCCTGATCAGAAGTGAAACCAAGCTCAGGATAGCGAGGACCTCACATAACCATCAGCTCGGGCTAAAGTGCCTCAACAGTCTGTGAGGTTTCAACTTCGTCGACAAATATATCATTGTAGACCAGTGTCTTAGACAGATTAACAACAGTTGAATCAATATCATGATCGGATGAAGAAGTAGAGAGATCACGACAATCAAGATTAGAAAATTTAGGATGTTTGTCGACATCCTCATGGTTTGATGAATCACACAGAGGGGTAGATGAGAAGCAAGAATGTTTACCTTCTGCATTTCCAGAAAAAGCATATGAAAAATCAAGTGGATTTTCAATGAATGATTGGTCCTTTACATTTTCAGATGATGGGCTGACATACGGTGTGTCCTGTGAATGATAAAAAATGGGTGCATCTGTGGACGGAGATACACATGAAAAATTAGGGATGGAAGGATCATCAAGGATGTCAGGAAAAAACGGAGGAGGTACAGACAGACAGGGATGGTCCTCTGCTGCCGGTGGATGTTCAAGCTCCTAGTCATACTCTTCATGAATGACAGCGCATGTTGGTTGTGCAACACCAACTCCGTCGATGGATTGATCCTTGTTCACAACAAGTGTAGAGTCTGGAATGGAAGAACACAAGACAGTGTCATCCAGAGGATCATCTGAGTATGAAGACAGAGGTTGAGGTACAAAATACATGTGATAACCCAATGGATTCGCAACCAATCTTGCGCAAAAATCGGAAGGAGCGATGTCGGGAGGATGTGACAGTTGAACAGATGTGTGTGCATATTCTCCCACATCACTTTGTGGTGGTGGAGTTGTTTGATGAGGGGATGACGGACAATCACTTGTGACAGTGACCGTGTCTGTCTGTGATTGCGCAACTCCATCACCGAAGTATGCTGAGCGAGGTTTGAGCTTGAACTTCTTCTTGGGATTGACAGATTTGATAAGGAAATATTCAAATCTGTCCATGAGATACTAAAATTTCATTTGACTTTTCGGGGCTTCAAACATGAATAGATGGAAGCACTCTGAAAACTCCATAGGTGATTCGTGCGGGGCCTTCCATTGTTTTAACAATTTTTTATCAAGTACTTCAGGATCAAAATGATGGAAAATAGATTCGATTAGATCATTGAACTGCTTGAATGAGTGCACAAAGTTATGAGGTAGTGTGCCACACCATTGCAATGGGAAATCACGAAGTGTGTGTGCTAGCAACGAATAGACCTTTGTTTTATTAAGATTTTCCATGCCCTCCATGAGCACATGGAAGTCATCTAAGTGCTCAGGCCATGCCACTTCACCTTCACCATCATACGTGATTTGTGACAAGTGATCCCAGAACTCCCTCTCGATGTGAAAGATATGTCCATTAGACAGACATTTTGGAGGGCAAACTATAACAAACTCCATGATAGATGTGTGAAGACTCAAAACAGATGATAAGGACTTAGCTTGTCATCTAGCCCTCCTTCTAGCACCAAAATGTTGACGGTGCTGGACCCACCAACATGTCAGGGGATCTCCCTGCTACGAAGTCCCAACTAGACCTCCAACCGTTTGGTGTAGGAGTCCCAACAGTGGGTCGTATGGTATCGCCTTGACCGCGATTGTGCATATAGGCAAGTAAGATGTCCCTATTGGTATCAAGGGTGTGACCCATGCAACAAGTTAAGGAAGGTGCATGAGCGGTTCTAACACACGGAGGGTGAGGTGAGTGTGCCCCTTGAAAAAAACCTATGAAAGCATAGAGTTAAGAAGGGAACACACGAGCAAAGATGCATCACAAACTAGAAGGAAAGTAAGCTAGTAGTTCAAAGTGATGGTTAAACCAACAACACATTTTAGTAAGATTCATACATACTTATACAGAAAATCATACGTTCATGTGTAAGCAAATAGATACATATATCATTAGAGTAAACAAGTTAGCTGAAATACAATAACAACGTATGCATGAAATGTGTTGGCTCTATTATATTAAGAAGTGAAAGTTCAAATCACATAATACAACCATTATTAACCACTAGTTTCGACAACAGAACATTACAATCATTGTCGCTTGCTCCTCCAAAGAGATATACTATCTTTGCACAATGGAGAATCCAAGGCTCATTACAATACTCTCCAAGCTTTCTCTATGATACTCCTATCAGTAGCTTGCCTAACCAAAAGCCTCTACAATGAGCTATGAGGTACTATATATATAAAAGGGTGAGGTGACCCCTGACATTCCCCTTTGTGACTGTTCACCTACCCTCATGACTCTTCAATTTCTTTATGATTGTTACATTCAACTATCAACACTTGAACTTCCACATGACAAGATGTTACATCCAATCTCCAAATGTACCCATGTGAGACAAAATAGGCTTAAGAAAGCCATGCAAGCTATCACTAACACTCAGACAGTTGTGGTGAGACCAACTCTTTGACATCCTTGCGATGATCGACGGTGGTGAACTGATGCCAAGCTTTGGTCGTCTGTGATGGTGTTTGTGCGCTTAATGGTGACATCTTGTTGAAAGATAACTCTTGCCTCCTTTGCATCTGGGTACACTGATATGGCTCCTCCATCCAACTCTTCTGATAACATGTGCATCATTGTCTTGAGTGCAGTTGGACCAACAACATACTGATGTATAGTGTCTGTGCTGATCTCCAAGTGTGTGGTGGTGACCATGCACATCAACTTGTCGAAATACATGTTCAACTCTAGTCGGACTTACTCCTTGTCTTTGCCTTGGTGAGTGTGCCAAATGGGTGGGATCACATGCGTGCACACAATGACATCCATGCTTTTGAATACCTTTGCATGCGATCGACAACACTTCTCACCCTGTCTGCTCCATTTCGGCTGCTGAATGGATATATAACTTATACAGGCATAGTTTCATCAGTCTTTGCATGTTGCGCCCCCTCTTGTACCTATTCATGCTACAACCCTTCTCTCATATGTACAATAGTTGTTCATCATTGAGTTGTTGCTTCAGCACATGCAACTCCTTCTTTGTTTCTCTCTCTGCCTTGGCGTGATCTCTATGTCGCGTCATCACCTCATAGCCTCAATCTCCAAAGTTGTCTTCATCACAAGTGGATCTGCTTTGAACTTGCAACTTTGCTCTGCCTTCGTGTTGTCAACAACCTTCCTCTTGCATTCGTCACGTGCAGGTGTGCTACTATTTACTACTGCTGATGGTGCCACTCGCTGTGATGCTGCTACCATTTCATCTTGATGTCCTTGTCTACGAACAACTTGATGTCTTCATAGGTAGGCAAGCTCATAGACACTTGCTCGACTACATCTCCAGTTGTGCTCTCAGCGGTGTCTTTGACTCTGCTCTCCTGGAAGCCATTGTGCCTGCGCCGCTGAGAGGCAGACAAACACCTGTGATACCTGGAGACATAGAAACACTCATGGAAAGCAATCTGTCAGTCGAAAACCAAAACAAACTTGAGGACTGACTTGCAACATACTTGTGTGACTGGTCATGAAGATTGCACAATTTCTGCTAGGAGGTTAAAAGACAGACTGCCAAAACTATGCAAGGGATTGTCCGGGTTGCCGGGAGGTTGAATGACTACTAGAACTGCGTAATGCACAGTCCAGCCTGGCCTACTGGATGCTGAGATTGCGTAATCCACAATTTCAACTGGAAAGTGATGTAGGCCCAGGGACTGCATTGCACAATGTTCTAGGCCAACAGTCACTTCCTCTCAGAATTTCACAAAGCAAGATTGGAGGGCACTGATTGGCCATATTTTCACATTTTCTGGGAGGAAGTCAGGGCCTTCCTTCTCAAAATTGTGCAATGTTGTCCGCGCAAGGCAGAGTCTGGGACAAGGTAGCCCAGACTCGCTGACGGGCGACATGAAATGAGAAATTTGAATGCATCATGAAGCTGATTGTAAACAAGAGTGAATGATCGTGCATGCAAAAGTAAGTGCAGGTTTCAGAAAATAGGAAAGCATGCATGTGTGTGAAGTGAGTCACCGCAACGACGACCGTCGGTGCAAAAACAGTGTCATGCATGCGACAATGGTGAGACGCAAACAAAAACTAAAACAATGCTTGTACAAGCTAACATACATGAAAATGACAGAAGGCGCTCATTGAAATCAAGCAGACAACACTTACAAAAGCTGAAACACAAAAAGTGACAGAAATGAAACGCAAGAGATGCATAGCAGGCTTACCTCGAAACAACTGAGTTGAATGTGCCGAAAAATCCTAGATGTGATGTGGGATGTCAGAGCTGCAAGATTGGTGTGAGGAATGAGCTCTGCAATGCCTAGTTCGTAAGTTTTGATAAAATTGAGGTTATGACGCGCATGCACAAATCTAGGAAAAAATGACACTTGGCGAGAGGTTTCTAAAATGATCTTTGCATGTAACCTCTAGCTGCTAAAAATAGATCCCTAGATCTAGGCATGCCTTTGCATGCTGCCTTGTGAAAATCGGTCCATGCATGCAAATCATCTTTGCTCAGTCCCAGAGGGAACCAGTCAACCTGAAGGCACATACATCATTCTGCGAGTCTGGGATGAAAATTTTCGCAATTCCTGGGTTGAGCTTGGCTAGTTGTCCCAAATTGCACAATTTCTGGGGTCAGCAAGTGACTGTCTCCCAGAATTTCACAATTTTTGGGCTGAGCAGTAGTGTTGGGTCAGATTGCGCAGTTTTCTGGAGGAACACTGCTTGATTACTCTACGCAATTCTAGAGCCCAGCAGGCTGCCAAGCTGATTTACGTAATTTCTGGAGGGAAGGTTGGTTCCCTCCCAGAATTGCGCAATTTTCTGAGGGAAGCTTGACAAACTGACTTGCGCAATTCTTGAGCTCAGAAGGTTGGCCATCTGATTTGTGCAATTCTTGGAGGGAAGGCTAGTTCCCCTCCGAATTTAGAAATTTTCTGGGGGAGTTGTTTGGCCAGCACATGGTCTAAGTCCCAAAAGATAACCTGTGAGGGTAGTGAAACAAACTGACATGCACAGGCTAAGACACTGAGAAATAGCTGAAGCTTATATGCTTGACAGTGCAAGACATGCTGCTGAGGATGGCTGGTAGGGAGGCTCCAAAATGAAGCTAAGGAAAAATTTTGGAGGGTGTTTGTAGCTGCTACAACGAGACTTCATAGGAGTTTATTATTATTTTAAGAATTTGTTGATTTTCTTCTTTACTAGTACCCAAAATACTATATTTGATAGATTAGGGTTGACCAATTTCTTATAATATTTTAATTAAATTAAATTATCATTATTATTATATTATTTTTAGGTTTTTCTCTTAAAATAATAATAAAATGTTAATAATATAATATAACTACAATTTATGTAATAGACATATGCATAAACATATAACAATAGATATATCATGTTTAAATCCTATGGAAAGTATTAAACCAATAAATAAATCTAATAAACAAAAGAGAGTAGATAAGGAATTTACTTGGTAAAACCCAAGGTGGGAAACAACCACGAAAGCAAGGCCTTCTTATTCCTCAACAAACTCTTCCAATTACATCAACTAGAGAATAATCTCAAGTATATGGATATCTAACCTAAGGATCTCTAAGGTCCATGTTAATGATTAATACCATAATACATCCTCCACTCTAATTGATTCAAGACCAATTTCCTTAATTTACAGTAACCAAGAAAAACCTACATCATTTAATAATAAGCAACAATCAAGGGTGTATGTCAACTTATTTATGAAGTTTGATGATAATCTCATCAAGAGATAAGGGATAAGTAGTGGATGACAATGACCTATGAGTGTAGATCACCATTACCTAAAATATATGTCACCATCAAATAACTCTCAAAACTATCTCCTTGTGCACATGTGCAATATTAAAAAAGTCTAGTGAGGCCATGTTACATGTATAAGTGCCCAATAAATGATGTTATAATGATCATCATTATAACACTAAGTACGACATTACATCAAGATACTAGGAAATATTAAAACACATTCTAGCATTCCCCTATAATGATGCTTAGAGGAATGAACACTTGATATAAGAATGGAATTATGTTCCATAAAAAATAATAGACCAATAATGTAAGATAGTTGAGGTTTTACAATTCTAATGATGCCTCATTGTGTGTACCAATTACTCATAACGATGTTCTCATAGTCATCATAGCAATAGGCTCTACAAAAATAAACGTGGCAACTAGACAATCATTATGTCATGGTTTGTAATGAAAGCATTTGAAAGAATATGGAATTAAATTATATTCCCCCTTAATGAAAAAATCAAATATCTTAAGTAAATGGAAAATATAACGTCAAGCTTGGCTACTATTACTGATAAGTTGTTGAATGGAAAATTAGTCACCTATAAGTTTTGACTAGATGACCTCAATAAGGTGCAAGAAGAAGACTCATGTTAGCATCAAGAATCAATGAAAAATGATTAACAATGACAACCATCCGTATGTTCATGATGAAGCATGAAAAAACTCAACATTGTGTAATAATATATAGAACAAATTGATCTCCAAACTCTTCATACACCACTCTCGAACAAGTGAAGCAAACAGAGAGATTACTACAAGAAAGATCATCAAGGGAAAAGGAATGAATCATCATGGCAAGTACACAATGCAGCAAATAATAATATCACCAATAATATATTAATGATAGCAAGATATGAAGTTAGATGTGATCCAACAAATTAAAAGTGTCAACAATCATTATCTCATGGTTTGTAATGAAAACATTTGAAAGAATATGCCATTACATTATATTCCCCCCTAATGACAACTTCAAACATCTTAGGTAAATGGAAAATATAGCTTCAAAATTGGTTGTTATCAATGATAAG
Organism: Pinus tabuliformis; assembly: GCA_031772625.1. Classification (NCBI taxonomy): domain Eukaryota; kingdom Viridiplantae; phylum Streptophyta; class Pinopsida; order Pinales; family Pinaceae; genus Pinus; species Pinus tabuliformis. The sequence goes on from CM062811.1 coordinate 752,059,492, forward strand.
TTGTTGAATGGAAAAATAGTCACCCATGAGTTTCAACTAGATGACCTCAATAAGGTGCAATAAGAAGACACATGTTAGCATCAAGAATCAATACACAATGATGAACAATGAAAACCATCAATATATTCATGATGAAGTATGAAAAAACTCAAAATAATCTATCTACAAACTCTTCATACACCATTTTGGTACAAGTGAAGCAAACAAAAAGATTACTACAAGAAATATCATCCAAGGGAAAATGAATGAATCATGGCAAGTCCATAATACATCAAAGAGTAATATCACCAATAATATATGAATGATAGCAAGATATGAAGTTAGATGTGATCCAACAAATTAAAAGTGTCAATAGTAAACTAATGTGCTTGGAAATCAAGAACTGAACACGATCACATGATGATCATCAAGTTCAACAAGTACTTAAATATGCAACACATTTAATGCAAAATGATATCTCCATCACAAACATTATGCCAACAAAAGCATCAAATTTTTACCATCTAGAAATTATCTTAAATAGACTATTGTAAATTCAAAAAAAGGAGAAATAAGCGGTCATTACCACCCTCAATAAGCATATGGAGAAATAAAAATAAACAAATATCGCCATTACATAGAATATGAAAATTTATGCACTTCAAAAAAAATAGAGAGAAAAATTTCACTCAAAATAATGTTGAAGCAGCGAATTATGACCATTTTAAGTTTCAAAATTGAGTCATAGCCCTTGTATTTTTTTGAGGAGAATGAATTGCTAATACAATAAGTCCTTAAGGAAGAATTAAATGAAGTATTCTCCTCCTTTCAAAGAGATAAGAACCTTGGGCTAGGTGAGTGGTTAGTGGAGTTATTTATAGGGTTCTATGATATGTTGGAGGAGCTACTAAGGGTTGTGACATACCAATTCACCATATATGCACTCTAATGCAGAATTCAACACAATTTTAAACAATAATCAAAATTCATGATGCTGTAATTAAGAATACAATTCAACTCATGTAAAGTACCTTAAAACATTTTAGATAGAAACAACCTTTAAATAATTAACAATTATTCATAATAAAAACTATAAACCTTTCATGTTAATAAATAACACAAAAGTACTCATATTTCTTAAAATAATCCTTCAAGTGGCTAGAATTAAATAATGTTGCACCCAACCATAAGCTCCTTGTTTCACATATTCTCTTGGTATTAGAGGTCAGCCCTAGGGCGAGGCTATGAATTCTCAAGTGTGAATCCTTAGGGCTTCACTCTAGTTTCTCTCGCACAACCCAATTCCTATAAATTTGAAGGAAATTCCCTATTAAAACATTCCCAAAATAACCATCCTCTCTTCCTCCTTAACATGCATAACACCAAGGATAGGATTCCCCTCATTACTGAACAATTCCTTAGAATATCTCACTTCCTTACACTACTCCAACATAGGCTAGCCAAAAAATCTCTTCTGTTAGGAACAAGGGGAGTTTCAATTGTATTTAATTTCTCTTTTTTGTCTTAGCAAGTACCCACAAACTCAATCATATTTTTATCATATTTTCCTGTCAATAATTTATCATAATTCCATGATGGAAATACTATGAAAGCTTCTAGCTTAAAGAAAAAACTGCCAAGTATAATGAATGGGAAGCTATACTTTCATGACTAACATCATTGATTATATTTTCATGGAAATTTAAGAACATGTGCCTTCCTGGAAAGCCCATTTATACCCATTTTTGATAGTGAATCTCAAGATTAAAGGACTTGGGATAATCATAACGAAAAAGTTAAAGGATTTAGGTACCAACAAAATAATATTATGTTCAATTAACCCCCTCAACCCCCTTTATTTCCCCGTGTAGAGTCATATCCCCTTTTGTTTTACTTCTTCCTTTGCATCCATTAGTGTTTTTATATTATATTTTAATGTACATATTTACAATGTCAATGGTCAGTTTTACTTAGAACACATGTGTTTGGCTTATAGCATTCCCCTTATATTTCCATTATTCTCAATGCAATATAAGAACCATGAATAAATCCAAAATATTAATATGAAAACTTCAAAGCAAATGCAAGTATGCTTCCTACATAGGATCCCTCTAGGTCCCATATTTCCCTCTCAGGGTTGTAACGAATTCATTGGAACTTTACCTTACCTTATGACTACTCAAGAGAAATGTCATCTTCATATCTGGGGTGCAAACTATTATCCAAAGCTACATAAAAATTGGGGAAGGTTCCTTGCCACATCATCAAATATAATAGCTTATGGATTTTGTCCACAATCTTCATCTTATCTCCGCATTGCGGAAAATATTTATACATATATTCTCCTTCTTAGCCTTTGGGGAAAAGGTAAATTCATTAACTGAGTTGTTTCCGTCAAGGACTATCATGTTTATAAAAAAAAAAAGTATTCTTCACTTTCAAGATTTTGGTGTTGAATATGAAATATTACCTTTACTGACACATTTTTAGATTCCATCATTCTAGAATTATTCCTAAATATTGAATTCATTGAAGCTCATATGCTCGAGGTATCTCCAAAAGAATATTTTAATTCAAGAAATTTCCTTTTCGACATTTCTTTTACGAACATGGCATGACACGTCATATTTACAAGGAAATATATACTACATGTCATATTCTAGAATGAACATGTCTCACTCTGATCTTGCCATATCACTCCCTTAATTAACATCTTCCTTGCCTTGTGGCATTCTATGTTACCATGTTCCACATATAATGTGGAATGTAGGAGTCTTATTGAACCTCTCTATAATACAATTCTACCTTCCACATATTGCATTTTTGCTTCTTGACATTTCCAAATGCAAAGTGTGGAAACTTCATATTAGAAACACTTTTTCCTTCTACAACCTACATTTTTGCATTTCCGTTTCCTGCATGTGAAATACAAAATCTTAATGTCTCTCTACTACACACTTTCACCTTACATCTTCCACCTTTCACATCCCACATCTCTACATTTCCACGTGTAAAGTATGAAAATTATAAATCTTCTACGTCTCTAATATGAAATGTGGAAACTTCTAATGTTTCACCTTCCACCTCTATGATTTTGTTACCCAAAATTTCAAATTTATGTCATTGTGAAAAGTGACATATCCACACACACATGCCCTATTATTTAACAAGAACGAACTTTATAATTATATATAATTATATTTGATAACACTTCACTTCAAGCTATATGTTATATCAATAGACACCATTTAAACATTAAAACTATAAAATTGTCAATCATAGCCTCATAAAATTGTTCATATGCCTTTATTAGCATGTGGTATGTGACTACAATTTCCCTCATATTCCCATAAATGAATTTGGTAAGAATTTGACACATGTAAATTATAATTCTTCTTGTAAAATCAATTTCAAGTCCATAATGCCCTTATTAGTATAATCAAAAGCTCTAATAATTATATTGTAATGTACACAAATCACCACACATTCATTGTAATACAAATTCTAATGCAATTTTAAACAATGCTTCACTTCAAACTTATACTCTTCCACACAACACCAATTAAGAATTCAAATCATGAAATTGTCAATCATAACCTCGTACATTTTCTTCATATACTTTTATCAACACCTAGTCTATGATTACAATTTCCCCAGTTATTCTCATAAATGAATTTTGTAAAACATTTAACACATAAACTCTAATTCTTCTTATAAAATCGACATTAATCCCATAAAGCCCCAATTTTGTAACCAAATATATGATAATGATACTGTAATGTACACGACATATCAAATACATACATTCTAATGCAGAAATGTAATACAATTTTAGATAAAAAGTAAAATTTATGATACAAGTCATCTAATGTAATTCGTCTCACTTAAAGTGTATTCATTTCAATTAAAGTGTATTAAAACACATTTAGAAAAAAACAACAACAAATAACTAGCAACCAATTCATAGTAAAAGCAAACAAATATTTCATATTAATAAATAACACATAAGTACTTATCTTTTTGCAAATTATCCTTCAAATTCCTACAAACAAAAAATGTTCCACCCATAAGCTCATTGTCACACATAAGCTCTATGCAATAGACGCCACCCATAAGTTGGGGCTATGATAGGGTAAATTCCTATAACTTGGCTCTAATTTCTCTAACACAATTCAATATAAATTTCAAGACAATTTCCTACTATAATGATCCATAAACTTAGTCACATATTTCTCGTAGTTTTATAACATAAATTTCTCATAATTACATGAAAAAATAATATGGAAATCTCTAACCTAAAGGAGAAAATCCAAGGGATAATAAACATGAATATGTACTTACCAGGCTAATCTCATAAATTATATTTGCAAACCAACATGTTAAAACCATGTGCCTTCTTCCTGGGAACCCCACTATGGTTCCCCCTTTTAGCAATGAATCTCAAAATAAAGAGACTTATGGTAATCATAAAGTAAAGGTTAAAGAGCTTAGGTAGAAATAAAATAATATTATGTTCACTAACCTTTTAATCTTGTCTTTCTTTCTCGTTATGTAGTCATAGCCCTTTTTTTTCTTCGTTTGTAGCCGCTAGGGTTTTATATTATATTTCGATGTGCATATTCACAATATTAATGATCATTTTTACTTAGATCACATATATCCAACTAATAGGAATTTCATCATTGAGTTGAGAGACTCATTCTATAGCCCAGTATGATGTGTAACGTTGTCCGTCCGTTATCAAAATTGAATTGAAATTTTGCTCATGTCCGCCAAAATAAAAATTATGAAAAATCTAAAAATAAAAATTAAAAAATAACTATACAAAAAATTTAAATAATGTTGGATCATAAAAAAAATTTACACGTGAAGAAATTGGATCCCTCTCGGCTCATGTTAGATCTATATTTAAGATGGATCTATGTTGGTTACATCTAAGTTCATAATCTAAGGGTCAAATTTTGGGGTATTACAAGTGTTGTGGGTGACATGAGAAGATGATCCGTAAATTTTCGTGGATATTCTACTAGATATTTCGTCACAACAGATCAACTAAAATATATCAGGAAAATATGAAACCTACACTACGAGGGTTTATTTATCCTTAGATTTGTAGATATGTTAATTTTTTTTAATTGTGCATAAATGAAAATTATAATCATGCAAAAAATTAGAGAACTCACAAACCATTAACAAAAGATATAACTTGGGAAACCATTTCGAGATAAAACCCAGATAGAAGGTGAGGTTGCTCTGCTCTCTTTCTCTAAATGTACAATGGATGTAAGTATGTAGAAGTGATGCCTATGGCTCGTGGCCTACTACAACGCATAAACCTTTTTTGTTTTATCTCTACCTATCCACTCTCAACTGCTTTGTTCATCTATGCAACAAAATACACTCAACTATAATGAAACACCTTTTCCTCCTAGTGGCCGGATTATAACACAACTTGGTAGCCTACTAATGGTTAATTTTGAGGGTGAGGATGATCTGCTCTCTTTCTCTAAATGGAAGATGGATGCAAGTACAAAGAAGTGAGGCATGTGGCCCGTGGGCTACTATAATACATAAACCATCTCTATTTTCTCTCTCCCTATCTAGTCTAGGCTACTCTACTCATCTATGGAACAAAATGCACTTAAATAGAATGGAACCCCATTTCCTCCTAGTGGCTCAGTTATAACACAACTCGATAGCCTACCAGTGGTTAAGTTTGACTCCTTCAACTCTTAAGTAGAATTACAATATGGATTGTTATAGAGTCTTATTCATCATGTTCATGTGTCTAGCCCATTTTCCATGATAAATGGGGGTTGGTGTGGCATCCTATTGAATTATGGTGGTCAAAATACGAAGGTCAACTTTCGAGTGGAATAACTTTTGCATATAAACTTTGATTGAGGTGATTATTACATCGTTGGAAAGGTATCTATGTGTAGAATGATTCTAATATGTGCATTCTTAAGCAGCAAAGTGTTTCCTCCAAAAACACCATTTGATGCCTCAAATTTCTTCTGAAATCTTTCAAACCCTAATTCGCCAATTGGGACCACATGTAAAAATGGTCATGTGAGTTGATTCCTCCACTTTTCCCACTCTAAAAGCATCAAGATGGATGAAAAATAAGATAATGATACTATCTGGATGAGAAGAACTAAAAAAAGTCCCTATGGTTTTCAATTTTAACTTTATCTCCCTAAACCTTAAGAAGGATAATACCAAATTGTTTGATGATTTTAGTCCTATCTCCTTATGTGATTATACCTATAAAATTATTGCTAAATTTAGCATTGTTAGAGTGAAAAAAATTATTAGCATCCAATTTATCCAAAAATTTCATTTTGGCATTGAGGTAATATCCACTAGGCTATAGGGATCACTCGAGAGGGATTACATACCATAAAATTTCAAAAGGAAAATACAATGGTTATGTAGTTAGACCTTTCTAAGGCATGTGAAAAAACATCTTGAATTTATCTGAGGTTAATTTGATTCATATAAGGTTTGGTGTTTAGATGGTCAACTAGATCATGGGGTGCATATCCTCTATCTCTTTATTTTTTCTAATTAATGGCACTGTCTTGGTATTTTTTAAGCCTTCTAGAGGATTGAGGCAAGGTTGTCCGCTAAAGAATATCCTATAATTTTGATATTTTTTGAAGGTTTTGAATAAATCAATTATAGAAGAAAAGAGCATAGGTAAGTTCATTAAGTAGGATACAACTAATAAGTTTTGTTCTTTTACTCATTTATTATTTAAGGGTGACATTTTGTTATTCTGTTATGGGTCGATGAGTAAGGTAGATAAGTTAGAGGATATCCTTGACTTGTATTTCACAATTTCAAGTATGGAAATCAACAGGATGAAATATTCAATTGTCTTTAATGGGGTAGAGAAAGAACCTCAAAGAAGGATTTTACAGGGTTTCCCATTTCAGAAGATATATTTTCAAGAAGGCTTCAAATATTTGGGATTTCACTTAAGACCAAATGACTATTGAAAGAAAGATAAAAGCTAGTTGATTGATTTGATAAAACTAAGGGATAGTAATGATATAATCATTAGCTTTCACTTGGAGGAAGATTGACTCTCATTGTTCCATTGTTGGAAGATATTCTAGTTTACTGGCATTCTATGGCCCTCATCCAAAAAGGGGTTAAAAAATATCGCAACAATAGATGCTTAAAGCTTCTTGGACTGGTAATCAAGAGAAAGAGCACACTTAATGGTTAAATAGAAAACATTAGAAAAACCCAAAGAGGAAGAAGGTTGGGACCTTAAAAATGTTCATACTTTTAGTAAGGTCCTAGTTACAAAAACACCATGAAAGTCTATCTCTAAATATGGAATGTGGAGGAAAGTGATGGTGAAAAGTACATGAAACTAGTCCATTTAGAAGGATGGATAAGTAAGGACTCCAAAACCTTCCAAAATAGGTGAACAATGTGGAAGGTAGTAGTATTAGCTTTCATTGATTAGAGACTAGTTAGTTTGGAAGGTAGGGAGAGGGGATAGAGTTATAATTGGGGATGATTTGTGGGTTAGAACTAGATAATTTTTTAGCCTCCTCATATTCTAATTGGATGCTTGCTAAGGTGAGGTATTCACACTCTATAATAGGAATTTGACCATCTAACCACTTCTTTATGATAAGGCTAGGAAAAAGGTGAATACCTAGGATTGTTTAATCCAAATACATGGTAGGGGAAGGATTAGACTTTCTACTTCAACAAAGTAATATTAGACTAAAAGATGAGGATGATACTTTTCTCTAGTTTATTAAAGATGGTATTAGGGCAATATATTCCAAGTCTAGGTTACAAAGTCTTGTGTAAAGACACTCGATAAGATAAGGTGGCTTGGAGGTAGAAATTATTATGGACAGTAAGGACCCCCCTTAAATCCAAAGTATACTTGTGTTTGGTGCTAAGGAAAAAAAGCCTTGACATGGGACGTGTATCAAAATTATATTCAAAATGGTTTGGGTAGATGTACCCTCTATAATCAAGATGGAGAATCCATAAATCACTTGTTAAAGGTACACCCTTCCGATGTGTTGATTTGTGAAAAAATTAATTGTTGTAAAGAGGGGTGGCATGAATTGATTATAGAAGAGACCCTCAAATTTTGGTTTTAGAATAGAGAGTTAAAATCTTTTAGAGGCCTTCCTTTTGTGGTAGGGTGAAGAATTTAGTTAGCTAGGAATGAAAATTAATTTCATAATAGATACACTCCTTAATTGAATGCACTTTTCATACTAGAGTTATGTTTAATCACTTTAAACTGTGTTCCAATAGCTAAGGCCAAGAATCAATAAACAACTACAAATGGACAAGTCAATTCATAGGGCTTCTTTGATCAAGCAAATCTTGGAAATGGTTGTATCCATGGTGTCATGGGTTGTTTGTGTATTTAGATGATCATTCAGTTGTCTATATAGTAGGTTTTGGTAGCAACACTACCATTATTCCAAGCTAATAACATTTAAGATTTTCTTAAAATTGATAGTGGACAAAGGCCTTTCAAAGTCGTAGAGCTATGGAGATTTTGAGGTGAACCTTAAAGGGTAAAAGTAGATAAAAGTAAAGCTTATGATGGCCCTTTCCTTAAGTTTTTCATTGTTGTATGGCTATAGATAATTGTACTCGTGTAAATGATCTTTCAAAAGCAAGTTTGCAACAAGTAGTTAACAATGTTTGTATGTCTAAGTTTCAAGGAGGTATATTGCAAGAGGATTCTAAATTAATTCTTGAAATTTGACATAAATTTGTAAAATTGCATGTTTTAGTCATTTGGATTTTGTTTGTAGTTCTTTGAAGAATGTTTTCATATGCTTTGCTAATGGACAGTGAATGAGTGTTGCACTATCATGCGCTAATCTTATATATGTTTTGGAGGATAGGTTAAAATTGGAATTTTTATTTTAATTTTAGAACTCAATATGAATTCAATAATGTAATTTAGAAAGATTTTGTTTTAGCCTATAAAAGAAGGTAATAAGTGTGTAATAAGTATTATCTTCACTATTCTAGTTGTAAGAGTGTTTTTTTTGTCTTCTAGTTTGTCTATGACTCATGGTATTAGCCTTTGGCTAAGAAATCATGACCTAGGGGCATCTAAGTTATCAAACTCAACCAGAGATCACACTTGATCTAGGCCAAACAATCCTTAACATGTTTGGATTTTTGTACTCATGGGGTTTCAAACTAATTATCTTCACATAAGGAATGCCTTAATAGAACACCTTGCCATTGATTATTACATTTCACAGTTTCTATAAAGGAGGACATGGGGGTGGGCTTCAATCCACTTATGTGTGCATAGGAGACAAAACCATTTAATATAATCTCTCGAAGTGCAACCACTACCTCAAGGTGCCCCCATGGCTATAGGCTAGACACCCAGGGGAATTGAACATTTCCCAATGGAGAAAAACCCCTTGCTTTTCACCATTAGATCCAAACCCTTTGGTCTTTAGAAAACAAGGACATGGGAGTGGTATTTGATCCACTTATGTGTGAAAAAGTTATGAGACCATTTTTAATATAGTTTCTCTTGATAAAACCACACATTCGACCACTATCCCATGGTTCCCCTATGGCTTCAAGGCTAGGCCCTTATGGAAATAAAACCTTACACAATGATGAAAAAGTCCTATCTTTTGACCATTGGGTCCAACCCTTGGGATTTAATGAAAAGGACATGGGGGTGGGCTTTGATCCACTCATGTGCCCATGACCCATAAGGCCATTTAATATAATTTCTCTCATTGTAACCATATGTTCAAACACTACCTCAAAGTGCCCCCATGGCTCCAAGCTAGGTTCTCATGGCAATTAACCTAGTTCAATAGTGAAAAAAGCCTCACTTTCCACCATTAGATCCCACCTCTTTGGGTTGTTGAAAAGGAGGACATGGGGGTGGGCTTTGATCCACTTAGGTTTGTACACATCACATGTCCATTTAATCTAATATCTCTTAGTGCAACCACATGTTTCAACAATACCTCAAAGTGCCCCAATGGATCCATGCTAGGTCTTCATGGGAATCGAACATTGCCCAATGATGAAAAACTCTCTACTTTCCACCATTAAATATGACCCCTTTGGGGATGGGATTTGATCCATTTATGTGTGCATGAGTCATGAGACTATCTAATATAATCTCTTTGTGTGCAACCACACTTTTGACCACTTTTTTAAGGTGCCTTCATGGCTCTAGGCTAGGCTTTAACAAGAACTCAATTTTTGCCAATCATGAAAAACCTCACTTTCCACCATTGGATCCATTGAATATAACATCTTTGGATTTTTAAATTGAAGAACATGGGGGTGGTCTTTGATCCACTTATTCATGAGACAATTTAATATCATTTCATTTGTAAAAAATATTACTCACACTATAAAATTCACCTTTTTAAAAAAAATCCATCAATATAATATATATTTTCCCATAAAATAAAATCATTAATTTTTTTTTTATATTATTTTTATTAACAAAAGGTAATATTATTTTTTCTAATAAATAAAAATATTAAATTGTTATATCTTTCCATGTTAACTTTAATTCCACAATGCTAGTGAAGTTTCACCATACTAATCCATGGGGTGTAGACCAATTGATTTGAGCATCACACAATCCTAGTAATAAACATCTCATTATGGGTAGATTGGTCTTCTTCCATTCAATAAATAAATTAGACATCCTTACTCAACCTAGTAAAAAAATAACTTTTTTAATTAGTCCCTGTAAAAATATCAATCCACAAAATAACAAAAAAATAAAATGGGCTTCTTCCATCCCATAAATAAACTAGACTGGGCCTAAACTCAACCTAGTAAAAAAACATTTTTAGTAACTCCCCATAAAAATGTCAATCCACAAAATGACCAAGAGTGGAATCTAGGGTTCATGTATACATCATGTGTAGGATGAAGTCTTAGACATTATTTTACTCTCTCTCCGATTAGGCAACAAAATTGACCTTTCTCTCTCATTACAATTTCGAATTCATAATACAGAATTATAACGACGATTATCCTTTCTCCATTATTACAAATACATAATATCCTATTTACGAAATATTTTCATGGAAGGCAACTTTTTCAAAAGATTTTTAATCCATTATTATGTTAAGAATTGTTATATAGCACTACTTTTAATACTTTCCTCGCGGAGAGTGTCATCAGTTGGTATTTAAATTTACATTTTATATTATTCTTTGCCTCTCATCGAGTGTAAGTGTAATCAGTTGGAGGTTAAATTTATTTAAATTTTAAATTATTTTTATTTTTAAATTATTAAGAATATAGAATTAATAAAAAAATAATTATGTTGATAAGTATGTTTATTTGGAAATAAAGTTTTCAAAATTTTTATTTAATTATTAATAATTATTAGGTGAATAGTAGAGATTTCATTTTCATTAAATATTTTAGAATATTCATAATAGTATTTATAAATCAAAGTTGAGATTTATCTTAAAAGTAGTTATGTTGTTCGTTTGGGTAGTTCAAGTCCCAGTGGCTGTGGAAATGATGTCTCATGAATTCTTGGGATCAAATTTTGTGTTACCCTGCCCCATAGTGGGGTGAATAATGGACATGTAAACATGAAAATAGGAGTCCTACCAAGCTTACAAAAAAAATATAGTTATGCTATTTGTGTTTTTTAATTACATTGATTAATTAAAAAAATGTCCATATAAATATGAGAGAGTGTTTTTTGGAAATATGGTATTAGTAAACCATGGTATTGGCCCATGGTATTGTAACAAAAACTATTTATAAATTAATAATAATAATTTAAAATAAAGTTATAGTTAATTTTTATGATTTTTTTAATCTTAACATTGTAAGATGGACTGAGGTAAACATTTCCATGTCTATATTTCAATTAAAAATAATAATATTTTTGATACGCAAAATTAAAATATTTGAGTAAAAATAAAAAATTCTTAAAACATAAATATATATATATATATATATATATATATATATATATATATATATATATATATATATATATATATATATATATATATATATATATATAAATTGAAAATTTTAATTTTTCATTAATTAAAAATAGTTTGTACATGTTTTATGTTTTGGAAGCTTTTCTAGAATATTTTCTAGTTTAAATTGTACAGCATCCACAGAGATTTCATGGAATCACAAGTTTGAGTTTTGAACTCTTCACAATCTGAGTGCCCCATGTTTTTGAGGGTGTTGAATCTATATATGCAATCAGAATCCTATTTGAAACAACACAAATTAAGATTTGGATAAAAAATAAAATTTGTCCAATTTTAGCCAAAACTCCAAAATGTAGCATATTTAGACAATGTCTTCATAGAAATTTTAATATTATTATTTTTATGTGATTTTCACATTGTGAAATTAAAATATTTAATTAAAAATTAAACTAGTTTAGATTCAACTTAAACCTTGAATTATTAGAGAAAGATTAAATTTTTTAATGCATAATGTTTTATCAAATATTATTTCTTTTATCATTTAGCTATAGCTTAGTCTAGCTCATTGAGGAAATCGTCTTTTTCACCGTAATTCACCAAAATCGGTAATACAATTTCAAGGATTTTTGTTAATTAAAATGCATTTTCGAATGCATAAATGGATTTAGCACCATGAAAAACACCTAGGGAAATCTACTTATGTAGATTAAACAATTTAAACTTAAGTTTTTAAAAATATATGTCGGATTTTGATTAAAAATAACCGGAAAAAATGTCGTGAAAAAAGTCATTTCGTCGATAAGTTAGATTATGCCTTTAGCTATTTGAGTTATCTTACCTCACCTTTGTTTTTTGAAGCCCTCTCATCTTCCTTTTTTATTAGATTATGCCTTTATCTATTTGAGTTATCTTACCTCACCTTTGTTTTTTGAAGCCCTCTCATCTTCCTTTTTTATTATTTGATTTGACTCAATTAACAAACTTCTCTAATTATCATGCAATAAGGATGATATAACCCCATTTTAATGATGGGGAGTTTATTGCTTCATTTGGATCAAAATGTTCTTTTAGAGTTCCTTTTACTTTGATAGGTGTGATATGCATGTATGCTCTCATAGACGAGTAGCTATATAAGAGGGGGTAGAGGTCAATCTATAATTGGCTTTTCATTATTTACAACACTTGCTATTCTTTTGCATTTTGAAATTCAGCTTATTTTTTTTCTATTCTTTTCTCACAATTGCATCAAGAGAGTGTTTCCAACCCCTTATTCTCATTGGACGAGGTATACAGGGAACCAATCCAAGCGACTAACAACAATCAATCAAAATATGGGATAGGGAAATAAAGAAATAATGACAATCATTAAATATGAGTGACATGGAATACAAACAAAATCAAAGCCTCTTATTTGTGCCCTTCCAAAACAATGAAAGAAAGACCCTAAGGAAGATTACATTATACTAGGAAAAGATGACAACCACCAAGGTGAAATAAGGGAACAAGCATAAAATCCAACCATCATGGTCTATAATCCAATTTCAAGCTACTATTCACATGAGAATACTTAAAACATTAAATGAAAGCATTTACATACAAAATTGGTTAGTGTACCTCACAATAGATGACCTCACCTTCATCACACAAGTATGCTAGATAAATGAATGTACTAATTGAATGATTCACGAGCGGTATTCGACGATGGATATTTATGGATCATGGTATGGGTTGCTAGTTGGTAAGTTGCATTATAACCTTGAATTTTTTTCTCCTAGGGTTACCCTTGCATGTGGATGGGTATAAAGACATAATAGGGAGAAATGAATTTAAGTTATTCAGAGTCAATAATGGTAAAAGTTTTTCCAACTAACTCTTAGGAAGTCAATTTCTATGAACATTGTATTTATGGGAAGCAAAATAGTGTTAGATTCCCATCTAGTGCTATAAGGGGCCGAGGTGATCCTAGAGCTAATTCATAGTTCTGTATTTGGGATAGTACCAGTGTAGTCGCTAGGGGGATCTTTGTGTTATGTTTCATCTATTGATGACTTCCCCATGATGACATGGTTGTAGTTCTTAAGGAAGAAATGTGAAGTTTTTAAGAAAATTCAAGAATTAAAATCTCTTGAGGAAAACTAGATATATGGGAAAACAAATATATTACTAAATAACAATGGAGATGAACTATGTTGTAAAGTGTTTGAGTATTTTTGTATACAATGTGGGAGAGTATGTCAAATAACTACTCCATATTACCCCTTAGTAGAATGGAGTCACTAAGAAAATGAATAGGATGTTAATGGACAAGGTGATAATTATGCTTAGTGGTGAAGGATTGACATATGAATTCTGGGTGGAGGTAGTCAACAATACATGTTACATGGTAAATAGGCCATCTTCATCAGCACTAGTCAATGAGACTCCACATGAGGCATGAAGAAATCACTCACACATCTTAGAATGTCTTTGCTACGAGCATTTTTTCCACATTCCAAAGGAGAAGAGGAAAGATATAGATAACAAGGTAGTGTATTTTCATTGATTATAAGGATGGAATGAAAGAATATAATTTGTGGGATCCATTGGACAAGGAAAACAATTTAAAGTTGATATGAGATATTCAGGGTAGTTATGTGTACTTCAAGGGTTTGAAGAGGCTCTAAAGAAGGAGGAATCACAGAATTTGGTGTTTGAGTTAAAGAATTAGACAAATAGTCAAATAAATTAGACAAAGATGTGGAACCACCTGCTCTGATCTTGAGGAGGTCTGGTCGAGTAAGGAAATAATGTGAAAGGTATAATCCATTATATTTATAGCTTGATTTTGTGTTATCATCCATAAATAATGAACCCACGTTGGTTGTCGAAGTAATTGACTCAACAGAGAGTAGACTCTTATCAAAATCCATCACAAAAGTTTCAATCTTTGCACAATAATGAGACATGGAACTCAATCCAACTAACTAATGGCAGGAATTCCATTGGTTGCAAGTGGGTATTCAAGAAAAATTTGAATGCAGTAGGTTGAGTTGATAAGTACAAGGATTGAATAGTGGTGAAAGGCTATTTCCAAATCTAGGGAGTCAACTTCGGTTAAATATTTTCCCTTATTGAAAAGTCAACTTCCATTATAGTACTAATGTCTCTAGATACAACATTTGATCTAGAGAGAGAAAATGGATGTGAAGACAACATTTATGCATTGTGGCATAGAGGAAGAAAACTATAGGAAACAACCTAGAGGATTTGTAGTAAAGGGTATCGGGAAGCTAGTTTTCAAGCTAAGGAAGACCCTTTATGTTCTGAAGCAATCATCCAAGATGTAGTATTAAGAGTATGACATGTATATTCCGGTATTAGGATCTATGACAAGCTTAGTTGATCACCATATATGTCTCAAGTCAGAGGGTCAATGTTTCATATATGTAGTGTTGTATATCAATGACATCTTGGTTGAAAATGACATGGGTGATCATGGAGGTGAAGATGTAGTTTTCCTACAAATTTGACATGAAGAATCTCGGTGCTATAAATTTCATTCTAGGAATGGAGATCAGAAGAGGCTATGTAGTTAGAAAAATCTCGATGAATCAAAGGAAGTACAATGAGATAGTTCTTAAGCATTTCAACATGAATTATTCCAAGCCAATGAAGGTACCAATTCCTATTGTGGAAATGCTAACCATTGGTCAGACTATGAATACATAAGAGGAGATATAGGACATGGCCCATGTTTATTATGAAATTGTTGTAGGTAGTATTATATATGCATTAGTAAACACTCGATTGAACATTGGTCATGCAACGGGAGTACTAATCAAGTACATGAAAACACCTAGGAAAGAGCATTAGAACACCATCAAAATAATATTCAAGTATTTGCATGGCACAAATGATCATGTAGTCTACTACCATGGACTCGGCCCAAAAATAACAATGAAGCAACTATGCATGTATTTCTTGATGCTAATTGGTTGGTGATATAGATAGAAGGAGGTCAACTAGTGGATATGTATTAAAGTTATTTGACAAAGCTACTTGTTAGATGAGTAAGAAGTAGTATATTTGTCATGGAATTGTTGAGAATGGAAGTTGAATACATGGAATCCACTCATGCAAGAAAGGAAGAAGTTTGGTTGTGGTAGTTGTGTTCAGAGATGGGGTTTGCTCGATAAGTGAAAAGGATAGGTTGTGATAGCCATATTATAATGTCTCTAGCAAAGAAATCACCTTATCATTCAAGGAAAAAACACATTGATGTATAGTACTATTTCATTAGAGATATGGTGGAAAACAAGAATATGATATTGGGTAAAGATAAACATGGTGAATAATGTTGTAAACTTTCTTATAAATTCGATGAGTGTTATGAAGTTCTATTGGCGTGGAAAAGTGATGGGCATTGATTCACTGATTCATTAAAGCATGGTATTTTCTAAACCTACAAATAAGAAAATAAGTGGGAGAATGTTGAGGTGTTATATTCTTTGTAGTGGAACTCAATCAACTAGAGTTTAGTCAGTCAACTGGCTAGTTAAGTTGGTTGACTAGGGATGAAATTTCATGGTCTAGTTAGTAAGAATCGACTAGGTGAAGAATCAACTAGATGGTTAAGTTAAGTCAAGAGTAGGTAGACGATCAAGTCAAGGATAGGAGGTGGATGTGAAATAGATTGAAGTTGATATTAGACTAGAGCAGTCCAAAGCAATCACAGTTGGTCCTAAGAATAGTCGACTAAGTTTAGGCATCAATTGTGCTGACTACGTGCAAGTTGTTTTAGAAATGATTACAAAAAAAATATTAATGGGATCTTGGCTAATAATATTCAACAATCTATAATTGATTTAGGAGTTATGAATCAGGGTTTTTATGCCTATAAATAGAGAATTATGTAAGGATAATGGAGAGTAATGAAAAATTGAAAATCAACAAAGAATGGGTGATGTATAAGCACATTGGTATTAGGTGTGGACCAAGGTCAATTTTCATTGTAATGTGGATAAATATTTGAAAAAATAAGAGAAATGAAGCTTAAATGTTGGTTAGTTTTCCCCATTAAAAGTTCACAAAGTAAAATCTTTTTGTACTATATAAATATTTATGTGTTCCCTATTTATTTTATGTTCTTAACCTATTTTTAAAAGGTTTATGGTAATTAATACTTTCAAAATAGTTCATATGTCTAGTCGAACTCTAATATTGAATGTAAAGGTTCGGTCAATCAAACTCAATTATCCAATAACTAGTATCAAAATCCAATAATATTATATTACTTCTTCTCTTTTCTTAAAGCTCTAACAAATTCCTTGCACGGTTGTTCCCTCATCCTTATTTTTAAAGCCAAAACTCTCTTTTCTAATCCTTATGCTCTCCACCCCACGACGGGTGATTATGTCAGGTGACGTAAGGGTAATGACAATTCACTCAATTCTCAGTACATAACATTAAAAGACGAGGTGTGGCGAGCATCAAATGGTCTCGGGTCTGAGTACGCCTAGTTTAACTCCCTCATGATGAATATGAATCATTGCCTGGGAAGGCTCTCTGCATATATGGTTATGTTCATCACCTTACATTAGCACTGGCCTTATTTAGATAGGCTTATGTTTAGGGATTATTATTAATTTTTATTTTATTTTATATATATATATATATATTTTATTTTTTTTTATCTTGGTAGTGAATTTAGAAATATAAATTACCATTAACTATGTTAATTCTAATTATTTTTCTGGAATTTTGGTGTTTGGAATTGATTTGCAAAAAATCCCACTCATGAATTGTAATGTTGCACTCGTAATTTGTTCCAATACTGGGAGTTCAGTGGATAACTCAGGTATGGAACATAGGGGCCACATTACATCCTCCTTTGGACTTTGTTCCACCGGGCTCCCTTTCATGGATATTGTGGGCCACATTTCAACGTGCACGACTATTTCTGGTAATTCGGCTCACACCTCGGCTCTCTTTCACCATTTTGATTTGTCAGTGGATGTGAGGATTTTTCTTGCATTGGGAATTGTGATTGGTAGATCTATTGTAACAAGCGAGGGAAGAGGTTCATTTGGGTTGGTTCCACAGTACTTCGCTCTGCATAATAAACAGAAAATTATCAATGGCTTTAACTCTAGCAAGGTCTTGACCATGGAAATTACCAGTTTTATGGTTGCTCTAATCCTCAAAGTGCTTTGAGCTAGAATGAAATAGTCTTTATTTTCATTAAAGAGTTGTGGTCCTCATCTCGTTCGGAGTGTGCAAGTAGCAGCAAAAGGATGTTTTAGTTCCAGGGAATACATTGGCTCAGGTCCTTTGTAGGCATGACATCATTGGGTAGTGGATTAGATCTCTGGTTATCGACTCATTATGAGTGTGAAAGCATTAGGGTGGCGGTTCAAGGTCGCTGGGCTCGTGATCATGGTGGTTGTTTGGTGCATGGACACAGTGGTTTATGGTCGAGGTGGATGAGATTGTTGGGTTCGTATTCGTGGTGGTCATTGGGTTTGTGGTCGCAGATTGTTGGGTTCATAGTCGTGGTGGTCATTGGGTTCGTGGTTGCAGTGGTCGTTGGGTTTGTGGTTGTGTTTCAAGGTAGTTGGGCTCGTGGTGGCGGTGGTTCATGGACTTCAGGCTCATGGTCGCATGGGTGGTGCCAGGTAACCCATCTCCTTAAGGATGGGATTGGAAACCATCTCAGTTGTGCTAAGGTTAATCAAGTTCTATCATGGTGTTTAGATACTCTTATAACACATAGGTTTTCTTTTTCTTCAACCTCTATCAAACTTGAATTCTAGTAGTGCAAACTCAACTAGTAATGGCATGTGTGTCAACTCTACTTTATATAATTTTGGCATATTTTTGTCATGTCATGTCAGATGCAATGATCAGGTAAAACTTATGTAATCTTAAGACATTGAATCTATGTTATTGGTATGGTTTACCTTCAAGCAAACTTGTAACACAAAGCCATATTACATGTAATGTTTTCTTAATATAAAGAACAAATAAGCCTTTACACAAAAAAAAATCTATCCTCTCTAATAATTGGCTTCCTTCTCCCATTTGAAGCCCCCCTCTTCATGAGTGGGAAAATTTGGTTCAGTAGACTCATAAACCAAATTTGATTTGGTTCCAACAATGTAGAGGACAACTTTCTAGGAATGTGGAGAACATGTTTCCAGGATTATTGGAAGTGATGACTTAGGTTTGAGAAATGGTTTCATATATTCTTATGATCTCTAAATTTGGAAGTTAGTTTAAGCTCAACAATGTAAACTTAATATGAAAATAATTCCTTTAGAACCCCTCACCTTTCCCATCTTATGGTATCATAGCCTCTATAGGAAATTATGCTCAGTCTTGGTTCTTTCATTATTAACAAAATAATAGTGTTTCATAATATTCAACATTACCATGATATGTTGTTGAAGATAATGGAGAATATCCTAGAATAGGTAGAGTTGGTTCATGTAACCTCAGGATAGGAATTAGTTTCTATTTCTTAGGATTTTGTTCTAACTTCCCTAAAACAATGATTTCTATTTAATGTATAATGTGCATGAAAAATGTAGAGCGTTCTGCAGAGCCAGACTCTCCTGGTTCAGACTCTCTTTCATAGAGCTGACCAGTGGGTTTTATTTCTTTAATACAAACACTTCCATTTTTATCATGGTATCAGAGCGTCAGGGCTGAGGAACCTGTACGCTGTCTGGTGGGTGCTATAAAACCAAAATCGTTGTAGGTTTTGAGTGGATAGCGTGACGATAGCACTACTACACTTATCGCGAATTTTATTTTTCGACCATCGTAGGCTTTCAGTGTACATTTGCGACAGTCTCAGATATTAGGTGAATATTTACGACAATCTTGGATATTGGGTGTACATCTACGACGACGTCTCAAATATTAGGTGTACATCTATGACACATCTCAGAAAATTGATGTACATCTGCGACGATCGTGTAAACAACAAAAAGGCTCCGAGAGAAGGCTGCATCTTGGAGAAGGTTGCAGAGGCTGACAACAGAAGGTTTTCTGGAGGCTGTGAAGGAAGCCATGGTGATCAGCGGGTGTGTTGCGAGATCAAACAACATTGAAGATCAGTGATCTGTCTTTGTCACAGATCTGGGGTAAAATCTAACATCTTCTTTTACTTGTCGATTTTTTTTTTGTCTAAATCGCCAAGATGAATAACAACATGTTTGAAGCATGCTTGAATGAGCATAACAAGCTCGATGGTTCCAATTATGCAAATTGGAAATTCAAGATGCAGACTCTGCTAGACGTGCAGAGTGCTTGGACGATTGTGAATGGGGATGAGCCGAGGCCTGTGGCTGGATCAGCATCGTTCCCAGATTGGGAGAAGTGACAAGTTAAAGCAAGGACGTTGTTGAAGATGTTAGTGAAAGACTGCATCATACCACACATTAGAGAGTGTAAGACAGCTAACGAGATCTGGGGAATTCTGAAGGAGTTGTATGAGATCAGGAATTCAAATCGTCTTCTGTTCCTCAAGAGTAAGATCCTATCCCTAAAGATGGAGGAGAATGAAAAAATTTCTTCATTCATAGCAAGGATCAAGGATCTGAAGAACAAATTGGCAGACATTGGTCATACAGTTGACGATACAGATCTTGTAACCATTACAATGAATGGTGTCACTGATGATTACCAAATGTTCATCACTGGGATAAATGCCAGAGAGAAGATCCCAAAATTTGAAGAGCTGACAGGAATACTGATGCAGGAAGAAGAAAGAAGATCGTCTCTGAAGCCCCAGAGTGTTGATCTTGCATTAATGGCGAAGAAAAACTTCTTCAAAGGGAAAGGAAGTCCACAACAGCAAAACGGAGCAAACTCACACAAAATATCGAATTAGACCCAAGGTATGCATCCGAATAGAAACTACTCTGAAACTAAATGTTTTTATTGCGGAAAACTGGGTCATATTGCCAGGGAGTGTAGGAAGAAGAAATATCATGAAGAACAGCAGAAGCAGAAAAGACATGCAAGTCATCTCGTGAATGACAATCATGTGCAGAATTTTAGATTGTTCATGGCAGATCGTGATGAGAATGTTGATGCAGACATCTGGTATGTAGATTCAGGAGTGTCAACACACATGACAGGGAACAAGCATTGGTTCGAAGATTTTAAAGAAATCAACGAAGGAGCACAGATTTACCTAGGTGATGATAGAAGTCATCAAATCAAAGGGTGTGGGAAAGTTTCTGTCATTCTACCTAATGGTAATGTAAAACAAATTCATAATGTTATGTATGTGCCTGGTGTAACAAAGAACTTGATTTCTATATCCATGATTACAGATCAAGATCTGAAAGTTGAATTCTTTAAATCTAATTGTTATATTAAAGATCTGCTAGATGGCATGAAGACAATTGCTACAGGAATCCAAATAGGAGGTCTATACAAGTTGGATGTAAGACCTGCACCAGTTCGAGCATTGACAACAACAAGCCTGACTACATAAGAGCTATGGCATCAGAGATTTGGTCACATCAACTACAATGATTTGTTGTTACTACAAAAGAAGGAAACGGTAAGAGATCTTCCTATTCTAAAGAAAGTACATAATGATTGTAATGCCTGTACATTAGGAAAAATGCATAGAGAAGAATTCCATGTTCGAGTAGAAAAGAAATAGAGGGATATACTTGAATTAGTGCACACAGACCTTTGTGGACCCATGCAGAAAAAATCATTAGGAGGTGCACTGTATTTTCTACTGTTTATTGATGACTATACGAAGTTTTCTTGGGTGTATTTCTTAAGTAAGAAGAGCCATACATTCAAATACTTTAAGTAGTTTAAAAATATGATTGAAAGACAAACAGGGAAACATATAAAAA
This sequence comes from Pinus tabuliformis, assembly GCA_031772625.1. Lineage (NCBI taxonomy): Eukaryota > Viridiplantae > Streptophyta > Pinopsida > Pinales > Pinaceae > Pinus > Pinus tabuliformis. The sequence goes on from CM062811.1 coordinate 752,081,318, forward strand.
TTCTTTGTTCTAGTCAAGGGGGAGAATATAGGAAGGATGAGCCTATCAGGTATTGTAAAGACCATGGAATTTTGCAGCAGTTCACAATACCCCATACTCCATAGCAGAATGGAGTAACAGAAAGAAAGAACAGAACACAAGTGGAATGCGCTAGAAGCATGCTGAAAGGTAAGAATCTTTCAAATGGTTTTTGGGCTGAAGCCGTGAATACTACAATTTATTTGAAAAATAGGAGTCCTACAAAGAGTCTTGATTCTAAAAATCCTAATGAAGCATTATATGGATTTAAGCTTGCAGTAAAACACTTAAGAATATTTGGATCTAAAGCATTTGCCCACATTCCAAAGGAAGATAGAAGAAAATTAGATTCAAAAGCCATCAGATGTACCTTTATAGGGTATTGTTCACAGTATAAAGCTTACAGATTATTTAATCCCTCTACTCACAAGATTTTTGTTAGTAGAGATGTCAAATTCCATGAGCAGGATCATGAAGAATCTGATGAGCACAATGAGGAATGGGACATTCCGTACTTGGTGGAAGAAGAAGCAGAGAACAATCAGGGTCAACAACAGACAAAGGCAAAGGATGAACAACAACAGCAACAGCAACAACAACAACAACAACAACAATAGTAGTAGGAAGTAAAGGAAAATGATGATCAAATAAGGTTTGAAGCCACCCCACCACTCAGGAGATTAGGTAGGAAAGCTCAAATGCCTGCAAGATATAGGGAAAATGCTTTTATAACTAGTATGATGAATGTGGTTGAACCTTCTAGTTATAAAGAAGCAAATGAATGTAGTGAATGGAAAACAACCATGGAATAGGAATATGATTCAATAATTAGAAATGACACTTGGGAATTGGTTGAACTTCCTAGAGGAAAACAAACCATAGGTTGTAAATGGTTATATAAACCGAAGATTAATGGGGATGGAACCATAGAAAAACTAAAAGTTAGGTTGGTAGCAAAGGGGTACTCACAAAAAGAAGGGATAGACTATGAAGAAACCTTCGCCCCTGTAGCTAAATTGAACACTATCAAAATGTTAATCGCTTTAGCTACTAAGAAACATTGGATGATTCACCAACTAGATGTAAAGTCTGCATTTTTGAATGGAGAACTAAAAGAAGAGGTTTATCTAGAGCAACCAGAAGGGTTTGTCCAAAAAGGAAAAGAACATTTAGTTTGTAGATTGAAGAAAGCACTTTATGGACTAAAACAAGCTCTTAGGTCTTGGTATGAGAAGAATGATTCATTTTTTCTACAAGATGGATATAATAGAAGTAAAAATGACCCTAATCTTTACACCATGAAAGATGAACAAGGGTGCGTAGTGTTGATTTCATTATATGTAGATGATTTGATCATTATAGGTGATGCTACACATATAATCAATGAAATCAAGCAACAGATGTCACCGGTGTTTGAAATGAGGCACCTCGGTGAACTCAGATACTATTTAGGTCTTGAGATTTGGAGAGATTCAGGTCAAACATTTCTGTCCCAAGCAAAGTATGTCAAAGGCCTATTAGAAAAGTTTAGGATGCATCAGTGTAAGCCTGCATCGATACCATTGCAGCAGAACATCAAATTGCAGTGTGAGGATGGCTAAAAAGTGACGGATGCAACACTTTACAGACAGCTCGTTGGGAGTATAATCTACCTAACCACCACCAGACTTGATTTGGCTTATGCAGTCAGTGTGCTAAGTCAATTTATATCTAAGCCACTTGAAAGCCATTGGAATGCAGTGAAAAGTGTTTTGAGGTATCTACAAGGTACTGTAGATTATGATATTATTTACACTGACTCCTCTGATGTTAGATCGGCAGGATTTTAATATTCAGATTGGGCTGGAAATGTAGATGATCGCAGATCTATAACAGGTTATGCATTCAACATTGGATCTGGGGTGATCACATGGAGCAGCAAGAAGCAGAACACAGTCTCCTTGTCCTCAATGGAACCAGAGTATCAAGCCATGTGTGCAGCAACGTGTGAGGCAGTTTGGCTGCGAAGACTTCTCCAGGATGTTGGGGAAGAACAAATAGATGCAACAACAATCGGATGTGACAATCAGAGTTCAATCAAACTTGCCAATAATCCAATGTTTCACAAAAATGCTAAACATATTGAAACACAATTCCACTTTGTTAGGGAGAAAGTGCAATTCAAAGAAATCCATTTGGAATATTGTAATACAAGTGATAATGTTGCAGACATTTTCACTAAGCCTCTTGGAAAAGTTAAGTTTCAAATGTTTAGGGAGATGTTAGGCATATTTGTGAACCCATTCTCCATTTAGGAGGAGTGTTGAAGATAATGGAGAATATCCTAGAATAGGTAGAGTTGGTTCACGTAACCTCAGGATAGGAATTAGTTTCTATTTCTTAGGATGTTGTTCTAACTTCCCTAAAACCATGATTTCTATTTAATGTGTAATGTGCATGAACAATGTAGAGCGTTCTGCAGAGCTAGACTCTCTTGGTTTAGACTCTCTTTCGTAGAGCTGACCAGTGGGTTTTATTTCTTTAATACAAACATTGCCATTTTTATCATATGTCTACATCATGGTGGAAATAAGTTAAAGTAATAAAAATTATCTATGCAAAGAATTTAATAATAATTAATTTTAAATTATTTGAAAGGATAAGAAACTAAGAGATTACAATTTGTCATTGTATTCATGGATGGCATTCTTAATTGTTCCAAGTTAAAAGAGGAATATGAACAACACTTGAGGTTGGTACTACACGTGCTAAGATAGAATTAATTCTATGCTAAGCTAAGCAAGTGTTCTTTTTGTCATAAGAAAATCCATTATTTGGGACATATAGTTTTAGAGGGTGGAATAACAACGTACCCAAACAAAATTGAAGCTATTAGAGAATGGCCAACACTAAAAACATAACATGGTTAAGGTCATTCATGGGGTATGTTGGATATCGCTATAGATTCATAGAAATATTCTCGAAGATTTCTCATCCCATAACATATTTACAACAGAATGGGATTAAATTCTAAAGGATATCAAAGTGTCAAGAATGTTTCCAACTATTAAAGGAATTATTTGTAAGTGAACTAATTCTCAATATTATTGATCCAAATGAATATTTGTGGCATGGATAGATGCATGCAAAGAGGATCTTAGTGGAGTTCTTACTCAAAATGGATATGTGATTTTTATGAATTTAGAAAGCTTAAGTAGTATGAGAAGAATTGTACCACACATGATTTGGAGCTTGCTACCATAGTTTGTGCACTAAAAATGTGGATGCATTACTTAATCACAAAGAAATTTGGATTGAGGGAAAATTATAGTGATATGAAATATTTATATGAAAGACAAATATTAAATGCCAAGAAAACAAGATGACTAGAATTTCTAAATGAATATGACATTGATATTAAACATATTAAAAGAAAATAGAACAAAGGTGTTGATGTACTTAGTGGAAAATTACATGTAATGCATGATACAACCATTAGCATGTCGAATTAAATTTAAAGAATAATTCTAGAAGCTCTTATTTCATATGGGAATTGCCTATAGGTGAAAGAAGGATTACAACAAGGAAATGTATTATAGAAATATAAGGAATATAAGCTAGAAGGAATAAGAAAGCTAGTATTAAAATAAATGCATAATGTTCCATATGCTTGACATCTTGTTTATTAGAAGACAATTGGAGCCATAAGAGGCCAATCCTTTTGGCCAAGAATAGAAAGTGATGTTATTGATTATATAGTTAGATGTATGGAATTTCAAAAAGTATTGGTTGAGCATAGACATCCAACAAGTTTGCTATATCCATTTCCAATTGTAGAGTGGAAATAGGAAGTGGTAGCCATTGACTGTATCATTGAATTTCCTAAGACAACAAGGCAACATGATTCAATAATGAAAATGGTGGATAAACTAAAAAAATCTACTAAGTTTATTCCAATTAAATTGAGTCATAAGGCAACTAATATTGGATAAATTTCCATGAAAGATATTGTTAGGTTGCATTGAGTAAATCATTGTTTCAAATAGAAATCTATAATTTACGTCAAGCTTTTGGAAAGATTATTTAAAGACTTTGGTAAAAATTTGAATTTTAGTACAACCTATCATCCACAAACAAATGGGTAAATAGAGAGAGTCCACTGAGTGATTGAAGGCATGTTGATAATGTATGTGATGGCTAATCCATCCAAGTGGAAAGATTGGTTGCATTTAGTAGAATTTTCCCAAAATACTAATGGATATCTAACTTCATTAAAATCCGACCTAGATCCATCTTAACTCTAAATCTATTAAGCATGTAGAGCGATCAAATCTCTAAATTTGCAAACCTCTTTATTGAGTGGAAAATTTGAGAAAACACTTTCACCTCAAAATATTTTGTCCCTCTAAAAGCTTGATAAGTCTAAAGTTAAAATAAATCTAAATTAATTTAATTAAATATATTTTATATATTTAAAATATTATAAAATAATATTTTCTATATATTATTTAAATATAAATATTAAAATATTTCAATTTATTAAATTTATATAATCATAATCTAAAAATAAATTTTGAAATTATATATACATATATAATTAAACGCTATTTAAATTTTATAGTTAATTTTTTTGGAATAATATTTTGTATTATCCAACATGTGAGATAAGCACTCTATTTAAATTTATTTATACATCATATTCCCACCAAATACCTCTTTCTATTAAAATTCACCTTTATCCTTAATCCTTTGTCATGGAATTTAAACTTAAAAATAAATTCTACATAAATCAAATCAAATTTCCATTTTATATATACTAAACCTAAAAATTCAGTCATACAAAATTGTCCTTATATTTGAAAACCTGGCCGAAAATTATCGAGGTTGAGACTCTAGTACATGATGTAAACGACCTGACAGACATGGTATTTGCTCTTCTTGGCTTCTTAGCTAACCTCCAGGGAACTCTAGCAGAACCAACATGAGTCCACAATTCTCGTTGCGCAATCTCCCCTTTCTGAACGTCGTTGCCTGATTATTTACTCCCGTCTGATCCACTTTTTTGGTCACATTATAGTCGATGAAGGAAAAAAAATTGATTCCAAACACAATATACCTCTGTGGTAGATTTAATGTCGACCCATGGTTTCCTGCATCTGATCCTCCATTCCACACTGCAAACATTATAGCCTGCAAATAGAGAAGTATGATATAAGTTAATGACAGACCGGGTTTTGATCTGAGAAGTTAAAAAATATGGGAATGAGATAAAATACGTTCATACCCATCAATGCTTTATGCTTTTCAGAATGGCGACTTTGACATTGTTTCTCAACTCCAGCATAGCGGCCATGCTTGCCATGTGAGTAACTGCATTGTGAATATCACAGTCTCTGGGGCTCATAAAATTCAATTGAAACCCCATCTTACACTCTACCTTTCCACTGGTTGGATGGAGACGGAGGAGTTCATATTGTTCGGTCTCTTAGTTTGCGTAGATGTTGATGGGAGTCATATTTCTGGAGTAAAAAATGCAATACTCCTATTAATTGAGACAATCCACGAACGAGACAATCCAATAGACAAAGTAGTACTTGGGCCAAAGTTACCATGACAAATTGTAGAACATTTTGTCGCTTCCAGAGAGCTTACAAGACAAGTGCCTCGAACATCTAGATTTTATGTGTCTTATACGATTATGAAGAGACTCAATACATCACATATACTTTTGTACCTATATATATATATATACAATAAACAACATGAGTTGGTTCATTCATCCAAGGACATAAGCCATGTATTTTTGGTATTCCTTCACATATACAACTCACAGAAATATATGAATAAACTGGTGGAGGCCAAGTAGTTCGAGGACCTACAGTTTAATTAGCTTTGGCCGAGCAAATGAAATGAGAGAAGGAGATAGAATAACTCATCATATAGAGCTTGAAACATCAAGAATCCTACACTTATTTGAGTTAAAGATAGACATAATGGATGAAAGAGGATTGGGTGCGATGATTCATGGAGTGAAATTTTAAAGATATAATCTCAAAGATCCATACAAGCATATGCATCAACGAAGCAATACAAATGAATCTGTAAGAACATATGAAACATTTCTAGCAGCTAAAATTACATGAAATCAAAGAGGAAACATGAACATAATGGAATTTAAACAGAGAGGTAACATATTGTAGTACTTGAAGGGGGAATCACCACCATTTCATTAATATTTTGAAAGATGCAAATCTTGAAATCATAGTCTCAAAAATAACATGTAGTTATTATTTAGGATTCTAAACCTTTTTTAAGAGTGGCTTCCCTCTATTTATAAGAAGAGGGGAGCCCTGAATTGTAATTACAACCAATATCTTAGCCCATCCTCAACTGTCAGATTGACCATCTGTTTCGGCCCGAGACAACTCTATGGCCCCAAAAGACTACAATAAAATTAATTGCCCCATTAAATTGTGACAAGTACATGATAAAAAAACAAGTCAATTTACAGAGGAAAACTTCCGCAAAATATCTTAATGTCCATCCCTGTGATGGCCTTTGCTTAGGTTGTTGCTTGCCCATGGTTTGGCTTCTTGTGCCACTCAGTTGCTTCATGTCACTTCTACCTTTACTACTCGAATCATTCATTCTCCAGAGCTGGGAGTGGTCAACTATCAGTTTAATGCCATAGTATAGAAGCAGAGGTCACCTAGGCGGTACTTCATCTTCCGTCTGCATAGAGCACCATGCTGGATCATCAAGTCCTCCCGAGCTTTCATGCATTCATTTACTCTATCTGTGTTGACCCTGATTTCATGTCACAAGGGGCCTTACAGGGTCAACCCATGCCAATTTTTGAATGCTCCATCTCCTTTCTTAAATGCCTCAGCTGCCGACCCACCACGCCTTTAAAGTTCTGCATTACCTTGTCGCAGAGTTATCACATCAGGATTTCCCATTAAAATTCTTTACGGGACGAGGCATTCTGATCCACTTTAGCCCCTTTTGCTTCATGTGACCGAGGGCTATGACCAAGTGCTTAGTCCTTGGGTGCTAGGACCTTTGGATTCGTGTCTGTGAGACTCGTCCCTTTGTTAAACAGAATCCTGCGTATCAGCGATTTCTAATGCTTGCCTTAGTTTCCTCCTCCCCAACATTGTGATCTCCAATGCGTGATGCATTTTGGCCCACTTGAAAAAGGGTAAGGTAGGGTCTGCACCCTCTATAGCTTGCGACCACTAAACGCCGATTGGGTCCACCTGGGATATCGCAATCAGAAATTTCATAGCATCATATTTTTTGCACCCTTTGATACTTTTGATCGCCGATATGCAGGATCGCCTGTCTTGCTTAGCTCTTGGTTCTTCGCTCTCCCTGTGATCACTGGCTAGCCCCATTGTCAAAGTCCATCAAGCGAAGGTTCGTAATCAACGATTTCTTCTTGATGCACAACACACTACAACCGTCGATTGTCGATTGCCAATTGATGATGTCATCACTGCCATGTATCGCTTCCTGATTGGTGTCATGTGTCACGTAGATATTCCCCATAGGACCCCTGAAAATGTCATATCATCATGCCCATATTGCCACATCATGATGACGTCAACCACCACATGGCCCTATTGGGACCAATAGTATTCCGCCACATGACCCTCTAGAGAAAAGAGAAAAAGGCCCGCCTACCCTTGGTTTTTCGCCAATTTCCTTTTTAAATTGTTTTCAACCTTTCTTGGTGATTTAAACTATCAACATATTCTTCTCGTAATTTCTTAAGAGTGGTTAGTTGAATATTTCCGATTGCCAATTTGTGACATGTTTGTGTTGTTGCGATCGCTGATACGCCATGGGTTATAAAGTGTAATATCTTATTTGCAACATGGCTATGACCTTCGATGCGTGAGCCCACTGATGCGCCCTATAGGACCTTCGATCTATGATTGCTGATGCGCCTTGAACATTCTATTGTTAATATACTATGTGCCATGGACCTCTGATCGCCAATTTACAATATCGGAAATTGATGATCGTAAGTTTTCTTTGACCCCCCTACTTCTGCTTTAGAAAACAATGATTTGCGGGATCTGGGATTATACTTAAACATTTTCCTTTGTTTTCTAGTTTTCAAGGGTAACTTTCAATCTACTCTAACTTTTGATTCTGGAGTCCATTTGAGGAGTTCCATATACCGTTGGAAAGCTAATTCTGAGAAATATCCATTCGATGGTGTCCGATTTAACTTTAAGTGCTTCTATGGCTTGGAGGATAGCTCCAAACATCTATATTCTTTTGCCCTCTTTGTACAATTGGAATTCTCTTTTCAAGTGACAACATTGGCTCCACCTGGGGATGTGGCATTGGATTGCAATGCATCGAGAACTTGTAGACTGTGAACTTCTCTTTTGGGCATGGAGTATTTTATAAACAAATGATAATTTTGTGAAAGTGGGATTTTCAATAGAAAATTGGAAATTTCATATGATAATTACAATACACACACTGATATTTACAATGGGTGCAAGAGACTTACCTCTAATTCTGGAAATAGAGTTTGAGGGACTAAGCATTTACTAATAACTCCAATGATTCACTGTTTAAATTTTCGAGTAGGTACGTATTATTTCCTTTCTCTTTTGAAATTTTGAAAGGGTCAAACCAAAGTCGATCGAATTTTCTGTGTTTGCCTTTTTCTTCTCATCGGACGTCCCATCAGAAAACTAAATCTCTTGGTTGAAGAGGTTGATCCTTGGCCTTCTTGTCAAACAGGGATTTCATCTTCTATTGGTAATTTGCCAATTTAGCCCCCACCTATTCTCTATTTTCATGAAGTTCGACCAATTAGTTTATCCTTCATGTCAAAGAACTTGGCTCTTCCTCAGCTTCCTGCAATAACTTTGCCACTGGCATTGCCAATTGGATTGGGAAGATTGTAGCTTTTCCATAGACTAGCTTGAAAGGTGATTTTCGAGTGGATCATTTAGGATTCACTCGGTTAGCCCAGAGGGAAAACTTCAAGTGGGTGTCCCAGTTCCTATGATTCTCGGTGATGGTCTTCTTCAGCACTCTCACCACAGTTTTGTTGCTAAGCCATTACCTTGAGGATAGTAGATAGTGAAGTGCCTGATGATGATATTGAATTTCTAACAGAAGCTGATGAATTTTGCAGAGTTGAAGACTTGAGCATTGTGAGTGATGATTTTGATAGGGCAACCAAAATGTGATAATATGTTTTCCTCCATAAACTTAATTACCACTGAGTTAGTAGCGTTTCTGGCTGGGATGGCCTCTACTCACTTGGTGAAATAATCTGTGGCTGTTAGTATCCACTTATGTTGGCCACTAGAAGGTGGGTTTATCTCTCCTATGAATTCTAGTCCCCAACGTCTGAAGGGTTCTTCCACATGCATTGGGATCAAGGGAAGAGGAGAATTATTTTGTCTCTCAGGAAAGACTTGCCACTTTTGACATGACCTGAATTGGGAATGAACATTTCCAAACAGTTTAGGCCAGTAGAATCTTGCCTTGAGGATTTTGTGAGCTATTTTCTTCCAGTTGTAATGACCTCCACAAATTCCTCTATGAAATTCCTAAATCACTTTATGAGTTTCTCCTTCTACCAAAAATAACAACAAAAATCCCCTCGATTCCTTCCAGTAGAGTTAACCATTGGATATGATATACTTATGAGCTTGTAGTCTCAACGTCCTGTATTTAAATTTATCCAGCCCTAGTGGGAAACTTAGGAACAGGAGATAATGGATGATATTCTTATACCATGGTGATCCCTCATATCTAGCACGAATATTTTGCTCTGATGTTTTAATCCCATTTTTCTTAACTTTTGTCCTGCCTCCCCCTGTTATCAGGTTTATTCCCAAAGCTTGATAATTAGATTCTGATAATATCTTGGCCAACCCCTGGCCTTTTATGAGCTTAGTAGGCTTTATGTCTAACTCACATTCCTGTGTCTTTGTTATCCACCTACCCCTTTTTCCTTCATTTTCTCCTTGCACAAGCATGTCCTTGACCACTACCGTTGGGACAAATGTTGTGATTTCTGACTATAGAACATACACTCAAAATGCCTTCAAAGCTTTGACTAGTGCATATGCTTGTTTCTCCAATATGTTATATTTCATCTCAGTATCCTTGAAGACTTCGCTTAAGAAGGCAATAGGTTGGACATAACCATCTTTATTCTTCTGTAGAAAAACCACAACAATAGTATTTGGAGAAGAAAAAGAAAATATATAAAAAGGCATTGAGTATTTGGGGCTGACTAGTACTGGTGCTTCAACAAAAGATTCTTTAATTCTAGTAAAAGAATCCTAGGAGGTAGGGCTCCATATCACTTCATTTTCCTTTTTTAGCATATCTGTAATACCCTTCACTATTTTTGCATAGTTCGGTATGAACCTTCTCAAGAAATTGATTCTACCCAAAAAACCTTGGACCTCCTTATTTCTGGGTAGAGGAATCTGACTGATAGCTTTGACTCGCTTAGGATCAATCTTCACTCCTTCTTACGCTACTATGTGTCCCAGTACATTCCCCTCGCTCAGGGAAAACTGATATTTCTTTGGATTTAGAGATAGCCCATACCTCCTGCAATTCTCAAAGGTGAGCTTCAAGTGGAGGATGTGTTCTTCATCGGTCTTGGAGAAGACTGTAATATCGCCCAGATATACCACTATGAACTTGTCTTTCTCCCCTAGAAAATCTATATCCATATCTCTTTGAAACGCGGCCCCTGCATTAATAAGATCAAAAGGCACGTGAGCATACATGAATGTTCCCCACGGGGTGGTGAAAGCAGTCTTCTTCTGATCATCAGGGTGGACTGCCACTTGGTTGTAACCAGAGAACCCATCATCATCAAAATTCTGATTGACCCAACCACCTTATACAATATGTAATCCATCTTAGACAACAGGTAGTTGTCTTTCGACGATGTCCTGTCAAGGTTCCAAAAATCTACACATAGCCTTATTTCTCCATTCCTTTTCTAGACTGGGACTAAGTTGGCCACCCACTCCGAATACGTTAAAGGCACTATGATTTTAGCCTGTAGAAGTCCCCCCACTTCTTTTTCAATGGAGGGGAGTAATAGTGGATTAATTTGCCTGAGCTTCTACTTGCATGGTTTTATTCCACCCTTTAAAGGAATCTTATGTTGTATGATGTTAGTATCAAATGATTTTAAGTCCTCATAAGACCAAGAAAAAACATCCTTATAGGTTTTGAAGAGATTTAAATACCTTTGTTTATATTGTGAGGGGATTCATTTTGATAGTTTGACCATTTGGGGTCCATCCTCTGAGATGATATTGCAATCTTCTACTTGTTCATCCATCTCTGGATCCATTGGTTTGAAGGCTACATCATCCTTGTTAAATAATATTTCTAGTGGGACTAACCCACGAGGAATGGTATTCCCTTTCAGTTGTAGAATTTTATGTCCAACCATTGTGTCTTCCCACAAAGTGGGTTCTTGATCTGCCTCTTTTTCCTCTCCTTGATCAATGGTTGAGTTAGCGAACTCCCCAAATACTTCTATAAATTGTTTGATCTTCTCATCGTCCTCGAATACCTACCAGTGCTTGACATTATTAGGTATATAGGGTCTGTATCTGACCTCCACCTCATACTTGAGAAGTGGATTTTGAGGGGGTTTGAAACTGCTTGCTACTACAACAAGGGAATCAACCATTTTGTTTCCTTCTCTGGGAAGAAATTGGATATTAAAGGCCAGGAAGAAGTTATCAATCAAATCCCATTTCGGTAAGTCCTCAATCTGGGGTGTTTAGCCTAGCACTGATTTCTGATCTTCTTTACAATCAACTCAGAGTCTCCATGCACAGTTAAGCATTCAATATTCATACTTCTTGTTGTTTTTAGCCCAAGGAGAAATGCTTCATACTATGCCACGTTTTCGATTTCCTCAAACTCCAGCTTGAATGAGAGGGGTATCAAGCTTCCCTCAGGAGATACCAACAATACTCCTACTCCATTTCCCTCTTTGGAATTTGCTCTGTCAAAGTATAATTTCCACACTTTGTTTTCATCTGTGTGCTGGTGTTCTAACTGCATCATCATGTGTACTGGTGTTTCTTCTAAGATGGTATCATCTTCTTCTAGGAACATGCAGGGGATGTCACTTTCTTTTCCATACACTAGAGAATTTTTAGAACCTTCAACTGGGGTCATAGTTTTTAGAAATCTGAACACTTTGTACAAGCTCCTTTCTTCGCCACCAAAAGTGGGAATAGTGGCATAAGTTAGATCTAATTTGATAGATCCCCCCACCTTGGAACCCACAGACCTAGATAGGAGCATGTTGAATCGAGGGGGAATATTTGCCACTACTATTTCCATCGCTATGCTCTTCACAAGGATATGAGCCAGGTTTACCACCATATCTTTTATCATTCCCAAGCATTTGACCCTCTTAGAGTCAAAGGAGTATAGGTCCTTTTGAGGCCTAGTGATTTGCAAGCCAAGTTGTTCCACCACGGCTAAGGGAAAGAGGTTATGCGAGGCTCCAAAATCCAACATGCTATTATGCAATAAGAGGTCATGAACTACCAGGGTCACATAGAAGGGTGCAATGGCAGGATCAAGTTCTTCAACATGAGGCCCAAAAACAACCATTGGTCTTTCTTCTTGAAGGTTTAAATAGTCATGGGGCGGTGCTGAGGTGGATGGAAGCATGAATTGAGAAACTTGGGCTTTATAAGTGGGTTATTTTAGAAGTTATATTAGAGGAACATGAATCTTTACCTTTTCGAGTTCCTTTTGAAGATTGAATGTAGGTTGGCCTTTTCCTACACCTCCTAGATCTGCCTCTCTTTCCTTATCATGCGTAGTTTTTATCATAATAGGTGCCTTCTCTTCTGTATGTTCCTCAAAACTATTGCATTCCTTATTTGAGGATACTTTTACCTTGGATGAATTAGGATTCAGCTTACCTTTCCCTTTATCTGGCACTGGGGGAATATCTTGGGAAGCAGTTCCCTCTTGTTGTTCTGGTTCCCTCGACCTCTTTCTTGAAGATCTTAGATCATACCTTTGGTGTAGTTGTGCTTGCATGAAATCCACAAACTGTTTACAATAATCACCTATGTCCTCCTCATTTACTGTTGCTTCTCTATCATGACTTGTCTCCTGGTGAGCCATGTTTTCATGTTCTTCTTCAGAGAAAGAGGAATACAAGTTTCCCTGCATCTCATGTGTATCCGATGGTTGTTCATCGAGATCATCTTCTAAATATAGAGGAGGAGGGATCTGATCGAGTTGATATTTTCTTTCCCTTTAAATTATCTACAATGGTGGTCTTATTACTATGGGTTATAACCTCGATGTTACCTTGAGCATTATGTTTCAGAAGACACTTGTTCTCCAACTCAAGCTTCACCACCTTATGCGATAAACTCTTGATGAGTTTACCCATTTCTTCCCACTTCAAATCTGGTGATTTTTTAGCTTGACCAGAGGAGGATGTTTCTTCTTTCCCCATTTTCTTCTCAGTAGGTTCATCCTTACCTCTTGACTTCCTTGCCGAGGTGAAATTTTCTTCTACCTCAAGAGCATCAACTTGGAGTTGATCCAAAGCGTGAAACTTCCTTTCTCTTAGGGTAAAACCAAATTTGGATTCAAAGGCTCCAAAAAATACTATGCAAGCAATAGCTTGAGGAGGATTTATCTCACCAGGGAGGTTATTATACTTCTTGTTGAACCTTCTTATGAATTCTGAAATATCCTCTTCTGGCTTCTTCCTTATAGCATTGAACTCTATGAGGACATACTCATGATTTATCTTTTCACCCCACTTTTGTGTGAAATATTTTTCGAGTTCCTCCCAGGCAGTGATGGAGGCATTAGGTAGGGCTTTAAACCATTTTCTGGCTTCTCCATAAAGGGATTGTACAAAGAGTCTCAGGACCACATCTAGTTGTTCTACATTTAGATTCACATCAAAAGAACAGAAGGTATCAATGTGTCTCTGTGCAGTGTTTTCATCCTCCCCATTGAACATAGGCAAAATATTTAGGTAGTCGTGAGGCATATCACTTATGGGTTGAGGTAAATCAAGAGGGGAATATTTATTCAGAAAAAAACCCAAAAACAACCATCTGAATTAATGGAGGGGGATTGAGATATTCTGGAGAAACTTGGGCCAAAACCATAGTGGTTGGAGTGGCTAGACTGAGAGCATGGTATGTAAGGATCTTAGGAGTAAAGTTTGAGCAGTGAATGACAGCGTGTAGGGGGCTGGATGAGGAGGCTTCAAAGAATGGTGAGATAGTAACATAGGTAGTAGGAGTTTTCTCCTTCCAGACTCTCTTGAAAATTAATTTCTCTGTGTCAGATACAGATGGGGTTTTCTACTGAGAGGTATCTGAGTAAGTGTGAGGATTCCTAAAACCCAGGATGATAAATGATAATGGAATTTATGGAGTTTCTAAGGTGATGAGGATGCAATCATAACGTCTTTTCTCACCTACACAAAGAGTGCTTAACTTGTCATATCCCAGGGGAAAAATCCTTCAATAAGTTCCCCGGAAACGACGCCAAAATATGTTGTCACTTCCAGAGACAACCTCGGATTTCTTACAAGACCAGTGCCTGGAACATCTAGATGTTATGTGTCTCATACGATTCTCAAGAGACTAGAGACATCACATATACTTTTGCATATATATATATATATATATATATAGACACACACACACACACAATTAAAAAACATGAGTTGGTTCATTCATCCAAGGACATAAGCCATGTATTTCTGGTATTCCTTCACATATACAACTCATAGAAATATATGGATAAACTAGTGGAGGTTGAGTAGTTCGAGGACCTACAATTTAATCAGCTCTGGCAGAGTAATGGAAGAAGAGAAGGAGATAGAATAACTCATCATATAGAGCTTGAAACACCAAGAATCTTACACTTATTTGAGTTAAAGATAGACATAATGGATGAAAGAGGATTGGGTGTGATGATTCATGGAGCGCAATTTTAAAGATATAATCTCAAAGATCCATACAAGCATGTGCATTAACGAGTCAATACAAATGAATCTGTAAGAACATATGAAACATTTCTACAACTACAATTAAATGAAATAAAAAAGGAAACATGAACATAATGGAATTTAAACAGAGAGCTAACATACTGTAGTACTCGAAGGGGGAATCACCACCATTTCATTAATATTTTGAAACATGCAAATCTTGAAATCATACAGTCTCAAAAATAACATGTAGTTATTCTTTAGGATTCTGAACCTTTTTTAAGAGTGGATTCCCTCTATTTATAAGAAGAGGGGAGCTCTGAACTGTAATTACAACCAATATCTTGGCCCATCCTCAGCTGTCAGATTGACCAGTTGTTTCAACCTCGGATGGATCTATGGCCCAAAAAGACTACAATCAGATTAATTGCCCCATTAAATTGTGACAAGTACATGATAACAAAACAAGTCAATTTACAGAGGAAAACTTCTGCAAAATATCTTAATGTCCATCCCTATGATGGCCTTTACTTAGGTTATTTCTTGCCCATGCTCTGGCCTCCTATGCCACTCAACTGCTTCCCGACGCTTCTACTTTTACTGCTTGAATCATTCGTTCTCTAGATTTGGGAGTGGTAAACTATTAGTTTAATGCCATAGTACAGAAACAGAGGTCACCTGGTCCTTCGTCTACATAGAGCACCATGCTGGATCATCAAGTCCTCCCGAGCTTTCATGCATTCATTAAATCTGTCTGTGTCGACCCCAGTTTCATGTCACAAGGGGCCTTATAGGGTCAGCCCATGCCGATTCTCCATCTCCTTTCTTAAATGCCTCAGCCGTCGACCCACCACACCTTTAAAATTATGCATGACCTTGTCACATAGTTATCACATTGGTATTTCCCACTAAAATTCTTTATGGGACGGGGCATTCTAATCCACTTTAGCTACTTTCGCTTCATGTGGTCGGGGGCTATGACTAGGCGCTTAGTCCTTAGGTGCTAGGACCTTTGGACTCGTGTCTGTGAGACTCGTCCCTTTGTTAAACAGAATCCCACATATCAGCGATTTCTAATGCTTGCCTTCAGTGCCTCCTCCTGAAAAATTGTGATCTACGATACGTGATGCGGTTTGGCCCACTTGAAAAAGGATAAGGGAGGGGCGGTACCGTTTATAGCTTGTGATCATCGAACATCGATTGGGCCCACCCGGGATATCGCAATCGAAAATTTCATAGTGATCTGAATTTAAACAGGAACGCAACAAATTACAGATATACCCATAAATACAAAGATGTAGCAGAAATAACACTTCCTTTCATTAATATCAAATAATGAAATATGCTTACAAACAGAATGGAAATGAGACTAGCTCAGGCGATGGTAGCTGATCTCTAAGAAGAGATGTGGCAGCTACATGCTTATGAGCTGAGTTATAATGAGGCTCAAGGGCCTTTTTATTATTGAACAATAAGAGAAAACCCTAAACAACCAAAATCCTAACCATTTTCACAAACTGCAGGTAAATTAAGAGCTCAACCAAGAGTCTGACAGTAGCTCAACAAGAGTATTGGAGCTCGATCGAGAAATTGGAGCATGAAGTGTTCAAATCAATCTTGTCAACGACCCCTCCAATGTCCCAAAGGATCAAACGAAGGTAGGTATTCTATCATTTTTGTATTTCTTATTTATTTATTTTTTTCAAAATTAAACAAATTAAGTAAAAAAAACCATGTACTAAAACCATGAGAACCACAAAAAAAACCTTCAAAAGAACTTAAAACCAACCAAGATAACCATAAAAAATGACCCTTTAAAACAATTTCAAAAACCCCAAAACCAACCTAGAAAACCATTAAAAAAAAAAAACTCTTCAAAACAACCTACAAAACACTTTGAAACCACCAAAAAAGCTATAGTTTAGGTTTTAAATTTATTTCTTACTTGCAATGTTTTGTTTATTAAACGCAGATTTTCTGGTAAAAGCATTTTTTTTCTAATTATTTTATATTCTAAATTTTTTCTTTAGGAATTTTGTTAAATAAATTTTATTTTATTTTTTATTTTTTGTTATTTTAAATGTATTTTAAATTTCTAGCAAATTTGACCTAAAACAAATGCCCCAAAAAACACCAAAACAGAAAACAACAAAATTATAACCAATAAATAAGTATAAATTAGGAGTTTGAGATTGAAACGATGAATATGGTTGCTCATTGTAAACCTCTATTTATAAAATAAGAAATGTTATTTTATTTTATTATTTTAAATTTAAATTAATTTATATTTTTAAATATTTGTTTAATAATAAATATAATATAGCTCTAGTTTTAAAAATAAAATATTAATATTTAAAGTTAAAAATCTATAATATAAAAGTATTAATTAATTAATTTTAGTTTTATATGTGTGTGTGTGCATGTGTAATATTTAACTCTCAAGTCTCACTAGCACAACTAGTTGAGGTTGGGTATTGTTAGCAAGGTGACCCATGATCAAACTTCATGGGGCCGGCTGTGCCTGTGCTAGGGGTAGAAGATATGCTTAAAAATCTAGTCAGCTTAGGGTTGATGTGGCCCAGGCAGGGTGTGATCCCCAAGTGACTTTAACGGATTAGATTCCCATAGCTCGTGGTTTCTTGATCCACAGGTCAAGCTTAGAGGATCATAAACAACTTGACAAGCATAAAAATATATATAATATCTAACTATATATAATTATAACATTTAACATAACATAGTTTTATAACTATTTAACATAACATAAATTTCATAACTATGTAACTATATAATTATTTAAATATAACTATATATATTTAATTAAATTATAAAGTTATAACATATCATATATATATATATATATATATATATATATATATATATATATATATATATATATATATCGCATAGCATAGCATAGCATGTAACATAACTATAACTATAACTATAGTTCATAACATAATTAAATAACTAGATATATAATTTAACTATTATAATTATAACATCATATATATATATATAATTTAACTATTATAATTATAACATCATATATATATATATATATATATATATCTATATATAAACTTAACATAACATAGTGTAACATGTATTGTGCATAACTGTAACATAATATAACTATAACATTTAACATAGTATAATTATTTAAAACATAACGTGTACACACATATGTATGGCATTTAACATATAACTATATATAAGTTCATGTTTCGACAATGCATCATTGATAGATGCATTAAATCCATCATGAAAGGTGCATTTGGTCTAATGAATAAAAGCATTTAGACTCTTTTCTAATTTGTACTATATTGTTTCATTATGTAGTGTGGTCTACAAGAAACATTGTCTTCATGTGCTTGCACCTAGTACATGTCATATGTTAAAGTCGAATATTAAGAACTTAAAGTCTATTGTAGTATTTGGTTGGCATGAAATTTTATTAGTTTTGTAAATAGGTTTATTTCAAATTTTTACATATATATTTACATATTTATGTGCTATGAATAAAATGCATTATTTAGAAACAAGAAAAAGTGTGAAGGTAGATTTGATCACTTCTTTCGATTGTGTTTACATGGAACTCAATAATTAAGTTGATAAATTATCAAAAAAATGGACTCTAAAGTTTAGGACATCAGGTTAGATTATTCTGCTTGAGTTTAGGAATGGTTTTTTTGTCAACATTTTTTTTTTGGATTAGTTTATATGTATTATATGTAATATGTTGAAGCATTCCATATATGCGCCCCAACTGCAGGCCATCGTAATGTGAGGGGTTCTGATATACGTGTTTGGGCTCATGATAGATCGCGTAGCCCATCGAGAGTTCATATTCCACTCGTAGATCCTACCTTTGATGACATTTAGAGTGTTAGAGGTAGTGTTTTTGTGTTCGTTGATGATCATGCTACATCTAGTGGACCTTCTTCGCCCATTTCAGGTACACCTCCTACCATTTAAATCCTCTTTAAACTTTATGTATTTATGTCTTGAAATTGTCTTTACTTTTTAAATTGGCTTCAATTGATGTGTTCGAATTTAATGTATATGTTATTATGCTTCTAGTTTGTTAATTATATATATGCTAAATTATGTTTATGATTTACAAGCCCTTAACAGGCTAAAGCTAAGGATCAGAGTGCAACATCGATCCCTCTGTGTGATGATGCTACATCTCAAATCACATTAGAGGATGTTACGACCTGTCATACACAGATCACAACAAAGATAAAGAAGATCCCTATCAATTCACTGACTCGTCTTGCATTGCCTTTGATGCTTGATAGCATCAATAGGTTGATCGATACATACCGAAGGTCGGGCCAACATAGCCACATATTACAGTCCATAGATAGGATTAGGAGGCATGAGGTTAGAGGCCTAGATACTTGGGAGGTGGTGAAAGAGGCCACCAAGGACATTTATGTTTGTGGGGAGTTGTTTTACATCCCTCCAGATTGCCTTGCTAGATATAGAGGTTTGATTCCACTGAAATATTTTAGGAATGTTAATGTATCCCCTTTGTGTATGATATATTCATTGGAGTTTGGGACTATTTCCCTCATCATCACTAAGTCATTGCTTATTTTTCCAAGCATTTAAATGCAGAGTTTGTGCTACATATGAGGTCAGAGTACACTAATATTGGATCTCATTATTATGGACTCGACATGGGAATTACCTAAGAGCGCTAGGAGGCTTGTAGGGACCCTAGGCATGTACCACCACCTCCGATATTGTCACCACTACCCTCTCGAACCTTCGTATTACTAAAAGAGCTAGAGGAGTTATCATAGCTTGGTGGTGAGACCGGGGAGACTATTGCAAACAACATGCGAACATCATTAGCCAGTGTGTGTGTTGCATTGAATGGAGAGATTAGGAGACCACCACCATTTACTCATGACCCGCTACTGCCCTTATATGATGATGCATTTCTCATGAGTTCAACCTTTGACCATCTTTTGACATATACATGTATGTATTGTGATGACATTCGTGAGACTTGGAGGGTGCATGGCTTGCGTCACATAGATCAGGTACTTATATATACAAAAATTTTGACTCTTATTGTCAAATTATGCATAATTATTTATATTGAAAATTCTAGTTCGTATTAGATTACATTTATTCAAAGTTACAAACGCAATCATATTTCAATCATATCTGAGTTTTTGAAAATTTGATTGAAATATTTTGTTTGAGGTTATCTATAAAAGGTTAGTCATAATGCATGTAGTCAATGATTTTTTTTATTACACTGAAATCAATGCACAATGTTAAACTAATTACCGTGAAATTAATGTACACCATATATATAATTACATCAAATCAAAAATCAACATATTCACTGGAATCAATGCAATATCTAATGCAATCAATCAAACAGGATGAGAAATCAACATCTACACTAAAATCAATGCATATAATGCAAATAATCAAACAAAATTAGAAATCAAAATTGATTTCATATCAACATCTACACTAAAATCATGAATTTAGTGCTAGCAATCAAATAGGATTAGAAATCAACATCTCAGATTGAAATCAATGCATCTAATTCAAGTGCAATCAAAGAAGATTAGAAATTAACATCTTTAATGAAATTAATGTGTCTAATGCAAGCAATTAAATAGAATTAGAAATCAACATCTACACATAAATAAATGCATATAATGCAAGAAATCAAATAGGATTAGAAATTGATCAGAATTTGTAGACTGAAATCAATGCATCTAGTGCAAGCATTTTTCTTCCCTTTCTCGCTCCCACCATCTATATCAATATCTACCTCCATATATCCTTGTTTGTCTCTCTATCTCACCCCCCCCAGACACACATGCTCTCTCTCTTCATATCTATCTATCTCTACCTCCCTCCCTCTATCTCTCTCTTCTTCCCTCTCTCCCCCTTCCATCTATATCTCTATCTCCCTCTACATCTCCTTCTTCATCTCTCTATATCATCTCAAAAACATACACATTGTTTCTCCATATATATCTATATCTCCCTCCCTCCCTCCCCCCCTCCCTCTCTCTTCACATTCTCTCCCTCTATCTCCCCTTCTATCTCTCTTCCCTCCTACTCTTCTCTCTCCCTCTCTCACCATCTCACTTGTCACTTCGTCTCTCTCTCTCTTCCTCCATCTCCCTTTCCACTCCCTCTCTCTCTTTCTCCACATCTATCTCTATATGTATTTCTTCTTACCTCCCTCTCTCTCCCCCTCCAACTCCACCTATATATATATATATATATATATATATATTGAGCTTTGCCATGCAACTTTGTTGACTAACTCCCTCCCTTTCTCATTATCTTTCCCCCTTATCTCCATCTATCCTTATTTGTATTTCTATCTCACCCCAAACATACACACTCTCTCTTCATCTATCCTTTGTCACTCCCTCTCTCTCTCTCCACCTTTCTCTCTCTATATGTCTTGAAGTTCTTCCTTCACTATCTCTTCCTCCAACTCCATCTCTCTAGCTCCCTTTCTTTCTCGGAGCCTCTCTCATCCTCTCTTTCTATCAATCTTTGTGTCACTCTCCTGCCCCACCCTCCCCTTCTTACCCTTCTTTCCCACTCTATATCTCAAAAAATTCAAAATACTTTGACAATTAAAATGTTATGTTTAAATAAAAAAAATATTTTGATGTCATACAACAATTTAATTTTTGTATATAATGCATATTTAAAATGCAAGATTTCAAATGTGTGTTCTACATTCACCTGGAGGAAATATGATAATTTTCCATGGAAATATTACCTAAAATTTTCCAAAATATTAATGTTCCAGCGACCAAGCCCTTGTTAACCACATATATGGCTTGATTAAGGGTTTATAAATCCCTCGATCCAGCTATTTGAATTTGAAATTTAGGCACTTAATTGAGTGGTTAAAGCGCTCGATTGAGCTCTTAACTCCTAAAATCCACAATTCCAGCATCCCTTCTACAAAATTTCCTACAACACCATTTTGTACCCTAGCGAACCTAGGGCTAAGTTTTTTCTTAGGTGGAGGAGTTGATCACATTGGATTCATGAAATAATCCTCTATCCAATGGCATTTGTGTTTGACATTTTCGAATTCATATGATATTTTTCATCTAATTTCTTTTAAACATAATCCTTGAAATTTTTTGAACTATTTTAAAGAGGTTCAATACAAAAATCAATATCATTTATGAGTCCTCTTCAAAAACCTTATGTGAACATGTGTCTGCAAAATGCAATTGAAATATTACTTCGCCAACTTTGAAAAGTAATAAAAAAATATATTTTTGCATAAAAAAATATATTTATAATATGAAAAACTTAGCTCTCTCCATGGACATTATGCACATCTCTCTCTCTCTCTCTCTCTCTCTCTCTCTCTCTCTCTATATATATATATATATATATATATATATATATATATAAATACACATTTTAGACTAAGTTATGTTACGTGTGTGTGTGTGTGTGTGTGTGTGTGTGTATATATATATATATATATATATATAGTTTAGACTAACTTATGTTACGTGAACACACACATACCTCTTAAGATGTTTGAAAATTTGCCAAGAAAAACATTTTATTTAATGGAAAATTGACATATTATACGACACTAAATATTTTTACAAAAAATATCATTAGGACAACAACATTTTTCTCCACAATTTGTCTTTTTAATCTAAATCAAAATTCATAGTACTTATATGAATTTTGAGGGCTTCAATTCAATAAAAGAGGGAAAACTTGAAATTTCATTGCCACATTTGGCCCAAAAGTATAATCCATCTTCATGCTTTCACCCAAGTGTGACTTCCTTCTGCCAAAAATGCCTCCCAAGAAACACATGCGTTGTAGGAGGGAAGTTGGGGGAAGCAACCCGCAAGGTGAATGTAGGGCTAGGCTCTTCGCTTAGGACTCTGCAATAGCCTATGTTAATGCAGTTCCAATGGAGACGCAGAGAAAAATTTAAAAGTTATAAACTCAGGTGGAAGTGTAAAGATAGTCCCACTTGGCCTCGAAGATTATTGACGAGGTTTATTGTTGGGTTCCGGACCCTGGTCACACCGGGGTATGAAAAAAACAGTATCTACACTCAGTGGCTTTACATTGGTAGATGTAGACTCTTCTTGGACTAGTCTTGAAGGTTAAACAGGTAGAAAGTTATATTGTGTTTGCTTCTTTGGAGGACATCAGTAGGATATTGAGGAACCAATGCTTCACTTTAGACAGGATGGATGCAAGGGTGTGGCACATGTAGAAGAACACATTCACTATGATTTGAACATTTTTGCGCCTCTTGGATCAAGTGTCACGGGCCTTGCACCCATCTCTCCATTCGAATTTGAATGATGTTTATTCTTGTTAGTTTATTAAGAATTCCACCATGTCTTATGATGACTGCCTAACCTGAAAGGCCTTTTTGTAATCTAGGGTTAGAGGTATGGCTTGGTTTTGCACTCTAAGATAAACAAAACAAAAAAAATTAGACTGTGGATACTCTTGTTTCACAAGAAAAAACAGAAAATTCTTGGATATAACAACCATGTAATTCTAGTTTATTTTAATAATATAAAAAATTTTAATTTACACAACAACAACAAAAACAATTAATATTATTGGAATAAAAACATTAAAATCATTCTCTACTGGAAAAAAATATATTATAGAAACATTTATTTAAAATTATAATTATAATTTTTTTTTATTAATATCATTACAAACAAATACTTTAAACTCATCTCATAAATTCAAAATCAATATTATCAAAAAACAATTTTCGAGAGAATAACACTATAATCATAATCTTAATTATCATAACCAAAATATTAAATAACTTTGCAAATCATAAAAGTACCATTAAAATAATAAAAATACATTTTTTTTAAATTATATATAAATAATTCAATATGCATTCAATTACACCTTTACTATAATGCTTCACGTCACAAATATATTCCGTGGTTTAAATAATTGTCATTCACCTTTCTTGATTTGTATTGAACTAAATTTCAACAAACATACATGATACAATGATGAAACAACAAATGAATTTAAAATATATATATATATATATATATATATATATATATATATATATATAATTTATTAAAAGGAATATATAATATCTATCTATATATATAATCTTATCACTTTTTTAAGCCTTTTTCAAATTTGCCAAGAACAAAATTCCCACACATAATTATAAGCAAAAATAGAAATTATTATAAATTTAAAATAAAATTCGAAAAACAAAATTTAATTAAAATATTCTATTTGTTATTTTTTTTTAATTTTTATATCTTAAATTATGTTTTGTTTTTTACTTTTATAATTTTTAAGTCATTTATTTAATTTAAATTAGTTTTTTAAAATCATAATTGTTTTTTTTGAAAAGGGAATAAAGTGATTTTTTTAAAATTTAATTTAAAATACAAAGAGCTTTTCGAGTTTTAGTTGGTTTTTTTTTAAGATTTTTATCTTTTATTTATTTACTTTCATTTTTTTGGTAAGCAAGCAAATTTTGTATTATAGGAAATTTATATGGGTATTATCATAATGGTAATTGATCCATAAAACTATAGTGTTTAGTTGTATCATGAAAGCCCAAAAGATGTGAGACAAAAAAGAAACCCCAAAAATTCCCCAAAAGTTGGCTTGAGCCAAAGAACCAGATGCATAGAGAAAAGAGGAAGATGGCTTGAGGTTGATAGAGAAGTTGGAGCCATCATTCCCATAGTTTGAGTGCAAAGAGTCAAGTAAAGAAAATCGTAGAGGTATGAAAGCATAGATGGCTAAGCGGTTTTAGAGAACCTATTTGAGCCAATTTGTTTATCCACATGTTGCTCAGGAACCTCTTTCAAAATTGGCGTTGGTTTGTAGTAATTGTCAGCTTCTAGTTGAGGATGAATAATTGACATGGGGATGACAATTGTGCCCGATTTGCTAACTTGGGCCACTGACATGGAGGAACTGTCTTGAGTTGGAGGAAGGTACGTGCTGAGTTGTTGTTGATTCTCTGTGCCTAGAGGATGACCATTGCTAGTTCGTTAAGGAATTTTGGTGTTGTGATCCAAAGTGACAGTTGGACTCTGAGATGAGGAGGCAGTAGCAGAGGTGGTGGGAGAGTCCAGTTGGAGGCCCAGGGCTCCGGCCATGTCTTTCATCACTGCCTTAGCATGGCCCAGGTATAACTGCAGGTTGAGGAGATGAGCCTTGAGCACCAAGGAGCCCTCTTCATGATCATGAAGATGACATCCAAACACTTTGAGCAAAGTCCATGTGTGTTCTCCCATGTTGCGAAGCTTTGAGGTTTCCAGATTCGGCACCATATGCTAGTAGTGACGAGGGATACTTGAATCAAATCGGTCAACTCCCAAATCATGTCATGGAAAAAGTAGGGTGTTTCCTCTACCTTTGCCCCCGTGACGAGGACGTCCCATTTGATAGACCATTAAAGCATTATAATAGTGAGTGTACACTGTGGAAGTACTACAAAGCAGCGAAGCACAATTGTGCTTCTAGAGAGATATTTTGAACATTCGTAAGGTCCTTCTGCCAAAACTTATAACCAGACTTGTAGCGGGTATATGAAGAGGCTAGTATAGCAGGTGTGCTAGTCAAAGGTGGAGAGTAAATGTCTGGAGGCTAAAAGGCCACCACCTTGGCACACTGTGCAATTGTATGGGTACATAGCTTGATGAGGTCACAGGGGAGCCTAGTTGTGAGCGTCGTCGAGTGGGGATATCAAGGTCATAAAGACTATGTGTTATTGATGGCAAGGGTGTTGTCAATGGACACTAGTTTGAAACCTGCATCTAGGGTGAGGAGATATTTTTAATTAATCTCAGTGCATTGAGGCATCCAAGTTGGGGAGGAATTAGGTGAAGTTGGATGTAGTTTAGAGCATGGGATTCGTTCCTTTACCCCTTTGTCGGCTAGGAAATTGGCCAAGGGATTTTCCTTTCTTCTCACATGGGTGAAGATGATTGTTTTCTATTGTTCCAATATGGTGACTAGTTGTTGCTTTCTTTGGTCTAATCGCCAGCCAAAGGAGCATTTTTTAGTGGGTGATCCCGATTGTAATTATTTTTCTACCTAGATGATCACATAAGAATTGCCTTCATCTATAAAAGGGTGAAGACCTTTGTGTCGTGCAATGAGAAGGTTTTGGATTAGAGCTTCTAGTTTCGCTAAATTGTTGTTTCCATGGCCTATGTAGCCTCTGAATAGGCTTGTGATTTCTCCCTTGTTATGATTGATGGCTCCACCCATGCCTGCTTCTCCAGTATTCCTTTGGAATCCCCATTAAAGTTCAGCTTCAAGTGGTGCTCCAAGGTGAAGTCCAAGTGTCATTTCTTGTGGCTCTTGGAGATGGTTTTGTGTTGCTTACTATAGGAATATTGCTTGTTGAATTTCCATTTATTAAGGCTAACCTTCTACATGGGAAGGCGAGGAAGATCCTTCTCATCCTAGACTATGAGGTAAATAGATTCCTCAATTTACTAGTGGCGAAGGATCCAGATGCCTTGAGGAGTGCATTGTTTGTCCTTCAATATCTGGTGGTTCCATTCTTTCCATATTGTCCACATCAGTAAGTCAGGGAAAAGAGTCCATAATATATTGATAGGTGGACTTCGAAAGGGGCTCTTGTGCCAAGTTCTGATATTTTGGAAAACATTTTCACCTGTGTTGATTGTTCGATTGAAACTTATAGAATTTTTTTCCAAATACCATTTATTTTCTTGCCTATTCTCAACAAGTGATCGATGGTTTCCTATTCCTACTTGCATAAGAATCACCATGAGGTTCCTATGAAGCCTCTTTTGTGTAGGTTCTCCCATGTTAGAATTCTCCATTAGGAAATGATCTAAAGGAAGGCACTGACTTTCAGCCATAAGCTAGCTGACCAAAGATCCTTCTAGAAGGGATCTTGTTCAGGCTAAGGAGCTTGTCAAGCTAGGAGATAGGATTCTTTGACATTGTAGGCCCTAATATATTCGTATCCCCAACTTAGTATGTCAGGGCCCTATTTTGTTTTTATTTGCATTTTTCTTATTTTTGATCCTATATTTTGCTTGTTCTCCCCACTTCCATTGTTCATCCATGATTTTGGGTGCAGTCAGGTACTGTAGGATGAAAAATTGGATCTTACCCAGTACTTTCATACCTATATTCTCCCATCATTTTGGGTGATAGCTTGAGTGAAAGGGTATTGATGACTACTATATAGCTTGGTTAGTTACTACCATAAATCTTCCCAAATGTTGCTAATTGGCTTGCATCCTTGATCTCCCAAAAGTAGTGCAATTGAAGTATGGACATGTTAAAGCTGGTAAATTCCGCATTAAGGATATTTGTGGCTTTGAGGAGATGAAAATGAGTGTATTTTGGGACTGTGTTTCAGTGTATTTCATATACCATAAGTGATCTCAGGGCTTTCTGGAATACTTTATCCTTCACCACCATAGTTTGGCACCTAGAACTGTGTTGGCTATCTCAAGATCCCTTAGGCATAAACCTCCTTTTGTCTTGGTGAGGCAGATCATTTCCTATTTCACCAAGGGCAATTTATACTTAAGGTAATTTACACCCCATAATAAAGTTCTTTGGATGTACCTTATACAATTTAGTACCCTTTTGGGCATTGCTAGAACAAAGAAAAAGTATATGGGAAGATATTTGAGCATGGATTTGAGCAATAAGGCGGAAAAATGTTTAGAGAGTAAAAATTATAGCTAGGTAAGTTTTGATTAAGCTTGTCAATGAGGTCCATCTAGGAAGAATGGTTGATGGAAAATTCAGTGAGGGGATCCCCCAAGTGTTTTGATGGCATACTGGAGACTAAGAAGCCAAGATTCTATAGATGTTCCCGTGAGTTATTAGAGGGGTATTTAAAAATAAGATAATAGACTTCTCCCTGTTTATGGTAGTGCATGAGGCATCCTAGGACAGCTTTAGGATTTATTTGATGGCCTTGGCTTCCTTTACATATGGGTGATTTATCATCAAAAAATTGTTGGTTGTTGAGGGTGGAGTTGTCATGAAGGTTTAGAACTTTTATAGTTAATTTTTATAGGTTGTTTTGATTCTTTTCCCAAGCCTTTCCACCATGATGATAAAGATAAATGGGAGAGGGGGTCACCCTATCTAATTCCTCCTGAGGTTTGGAACATGTTCAAGGGTGAGGCATTGATGAGGATAGAGAAAAAATAAGAGGAGACTAAGGACATGACCCAGAAAATATAGTCCTCCTAGAACCCAAAATGCCGAAGATTACATTCCATGTATGCCAAATTTAGTTTATCAAAGGATTTAGATAGCTCTAGCTTAAGTAGTATGCCAAGTTTTTTCAAGGTTTTGAGACAGTGGATAGTTTCATGGGAAAGGATGATGACATCTAGGATTTTTTGGCCTTCCACATAACCTGATTACTCACGAGATATGAGATAAGGTAGGGTGGCCTTGAGGAAATCGGAAATAAATTTTGTGATAATATTGTAAATGAAATTGCAAAGGAATATGGGTCAGAATTTACCTGTGGATGTCATGTTATCTTCCTTTCGAACCATGTTTATGAAGGTTTCATTGAGTGCTAGAAGGATTCACCTTATAGCCCTGGAATCCTCTACGATCTCCAATATCTCATGGTGGAGGAAGTGCCAATAGTGCTCGAAGAAGGACATGGTGGATCCATCTACCCATAGATATTTTCCATCCACCATATGATGTAAAGCTTTGTGAACTTATTCTAGACTAATTGGGCACATAAGAGTTGAGTTGTGGGAATTTGTGACTAGCATTGGTATGTTTATTGTGATCTTGAGGATGGCTTCTTGATGGCATGGTTCAGGTTCTAATAGCAGGTCGAAGTAGAATTTCACCATCATTTCTTATATATATTCATGAGTTTCCACATAATCACTATTGTCATTTGTCAAGGATTTGATTCAATGGTTGGATCGATGGAAGAAAGAGGTGTTACGCTCCCCTTCTTTAAGAAAACTTATCCATTATTTTTTCTTCTAGTATAATTATTCCTACTTATAGTGCTCTTCAAACCTTTGAATGAGGGTTATTTCTTTGTTTTTCACTTCAGAAGTTCGACCATTAATTATGATGCCGCTTTGTAGGGATTCCATCTCTTTTTCTAGTTTTAACTTCTTGTGGAAGATGTTCCAAATTCTTCTTTTTTCCATTTTTTGAGGAGGAGCTTGATTTGCTTGAATTTTTGTTGTAGGACATAAATTTTTTATCCTTCAAAAGCCCCAATGTTTTGCCACCATGATTGATTTTGGAAATGATATTTGGATCAATTAATAAAAAATGTTCAAACCTTAAGGGTCGCTTGAGGGGTTTTCCTATATTCCGCTAAGCTAAGTAGATCAACCAATTATATGATCCTACTAATGGGAGAATATTGTTGTTACTTCCACTCGCATGGTGATAAGTTGCTCTGATATTAGGAATCTTTCCAAGTGGGAGGATATTTTTTATTTCCCTTTGTTCCTATTGTTCCAAGTGAAGAGACCATTTGTAGTTTTTAAGTCTACCAGTTCATTTTCCTTAATGAAATTGTGGAAGTCCTCTGATTCTGCTTCTCGGATAATTATTTCACATTTATTTTATCCTAGAGAATTAATCATGTTGAAATCCCCTCATATGATCCATTTTTGTTTGTCCAACTTTGCGTATAAGGAGTCTAGATGTCTAACCATCTCCAATTTCTTTACCGAGAGCTGGGAGACATAGACATTTAAGAGAAATCCATGTAAGTTGGTCCCAAGGAGGCAGGAAAAAAATGTGAGCATGGATGTTTCCTGAGCTAATCTGGCTATGTTGATTTGAGTTTGGTTCCATGCAATACCCAGTGCCCCTGACGCGCCTACTACATCCACTGTTATATTGTTTTCATTTACCAAAGTCTAGACATGATCCTTTCAAAATATGGGCCAAAACATTTGGTTTCTTGTGTTAACAATAGAGTTGGAAGACCCTATTGGATCCTCCTTTTGAGAATTCATTGCTTGGAGGGATTTCATACCCTATATGCTCCACGATATGATCTTCATGAGGAAACAAATTTTTGTGAAGCACAAAACTCCAAGATCTACTTTTATTGTCTAGAAGCAACCAAACTTCTTCCGAGTGTATCGATGTGCTGGAGTTTCATCTTCCTACCTCATTTCTTAGAGTCTTTGGTGCCTCTTTTGTTGTCTTTGGATACGATGTTTTGGACCCCTTGTTGTTGTGTTCCTTTGGAATTCTGGAGGGAAACTGTTAGTAGGTTTGTTTTCTTCTCAAGGATGGTTGCCAAATAATTTCTTTGACAATTATCCTCCATTGCCGTTAGATCCAGGCCTTCTATTTCCATGAATATTTCTTCTTCAGTGGTGACCAAATCCTCAGTTTGTGTGGCTACATATTCCTTAGGTATCTTTCCCAGATCCTATTCTGGGATCAGATGGTGCTTGAGGTGTGTTTGCGTTGTTTTTCCACTACTTCAAGACCACTAATCAAGGTTTTTCCTTGCATAGGCACGTCTAAACTTTCTAGTAGCTCTGCTAAAGATTCAAAGTTGTTGCTCATGATCTGATTCTTAGGGGCAGCAAAAGAATTATTCTTTCTATTGTGGTGCTTCTTGGAGGGTATCTTTGTGAAACAATCATCATCTTTATCCTTTGATTATTTCTAGTTCTTATTGGTTGTGTTGAGAGGGAAGTCACAGAATAAATGTTTATGCATATGGCATCTGCTACATTAGAAAGGGACATGCTCATAGTCCATTATTTTGATCCAAGATGTGTCTTTTGATTCTAGGGAACTGTTGTTGGGAAAAGTATCTATTCAGAATGCCCCTATCCCACTCTAAGGTGTGATAGTGCCTTAGCAACAAACAAGGAAAACTACTTGAGTATTCTTCTTTATGAAATGTAAATGAGGAGAGAGGATGTAACTAACCTGTGTCTTTCGCTAGTTTGTTGATCCAATCGCTCCTCTCTTCAATAGCTCCCAGCTCCCAGCTCCCTTACCGGCCCAGCTTCACCGAATTCCTGCAAGATCACAAGAGAGAGAAACTACATGAAGATATAGATATACATTCATAAAAAGCTCAGGATCAGATTAAGCTAACCATGCAAATATAACAAAAACATCATTGATACACAACATGTAGGAGAAACTCAAATAGTTTATTGATATGATAATAAAGTCCAAGAGGAGATACAACCAAGTGAGTCCCGATCCAGCATCTACCTCCCAGCAAAGGAATCCCTTCCTCTCCTCCAACAAAGCATAAATCACCCAATGTACTAATCTCAATCTCAAACCAACAGCAATTCTCTGCAAAGTACAAAATTCCAGCCTCTGGATCTCTAGGATGAGGGATCCATATATAGATGTGAGCAGAGAGGATGAGTCAGCTTATGTTTTGACTTGTGGCTTCTCTCTGTCAGTTCTTGCTTCCACTTGGAGGTTGAGAGCCTCTTACTCATCACTAGTCGAATTCATTGAGGCAAGTGTCATTGGAGAAGATTCTGGAAGCTTCCATGGTCTTTCCACCTCGTTGAATGAGCTTTCCATTTGTCATTTCCCGCTCAGCGCACCCTGGTAGTGTATTTAGGTGCATTGCAACGCACCTAGCTAGTGTACTGGGGTGCATTGCAACGCAGGCAGCTAGTAGAGCATCTGAATTGATCCTGAATTGACTGTTTCTGAGTGGTTTTTGGTGGAGAACTTCTGGGAGAAGCTGTCATTGGTTGACCTTGTTCCTTTAGGGGCAGGAACAACTCTTTTAGGGACTTTGGATCCCTTGGATTATGGACATTTCATGCTCAAAGCTGTAAGGCACAAAAATGTCTATAAAAGTTTCCCCCTAAAGTATGAGGTAGTTTATCGGGTGAAATGCTTTATTAGGAGGATCCGAAGTTCTTTCAATGCTGGGAGGAGACCTGTAATAAGATACAATACAATACATTATTTTTCATACTGTTTTCATGATCTAGCTGAGGAGGGCATTCCCATGCTCAGCTTTATAAATTCATTTTTCTGTACATAGGACAGAAAATCGTCTGATGGTAGACTGATGATTTTGATGAAATCATCATCCTTTTGGTAGGATGATCATCTGTGCTGCAATGCTGTACATGTCAATGTCTTTATTTTTCCTGAATATATATCGCAGCCCGGATGGATGAAACTAGATCCGGGGTCTTCAATCTCTTTCGATCTTCACTCTAAGTACAAGTCGATCCATGTGAGAAATGTTCTGAAGTCGAACATGGAAAGACATCGCTTTATTACCAGTCAATGATGTAAACTGTTAACAAGCGCGAGAGGAATCACCGATAATGATAATGACCCTCAAGGTACTGCAGTACAATTCACGTGGTGTGAATAAAGGACTTGGCGTCGAACACCACGCAAAATCTTTCAGTCGAAGGTCATTGATGTATACCTGTCGCCAGAAGTGAGAAACTTGCCATTGAGGCATGCAAGCTTCAAAGTACTGAAGGGGGTGTTCCTAGATCAACTTCTTGGATAATGAGCTGATGTCGACAAGAAGCGATCCGTCAAAGGAGGGCCTTAATGTATCCCACATCAGTGACACAGAACGGAGCAAATGATTTTGATGGAGGTGAAAACGATCTGATGATATATGGTTCAGGGTGGCGGTCATGAAAGAATGAAGGATAATGTATGGTAGTGGATGGGACACGGTTGACTTCTCTGGATGACTTCTCTTGAACATATCGGCGACACTTATATGATGGATTGGTAGCATTTACCCCAAAGATGGATGGTATGGCGAGACCATGGTGATGTGACCGGTGAATGAAACAACCCAACCCGACTCAGGCACGGAATGAAAGTGTCATGTTCAAGAGCGACTTGCTACCAATAAAGGTTCTTTGAGTTTCTTCCCAATTTTCCCCAGTCATTGCTGACCAGTACCTCTTTATTTTTGTCAAGCTTGAGGAGGATAACATATGCTTGTTCTATAATTTGCCCTTCGGGCAACCCATCGCTATGTTTTAACGAGCCTAGCGATAGTGAAACTCGTTCTCGTCTAAAGACAAGTTTGTCGCTATTAATGTTTTTTAACGAGTTTAACGACAAAGATAACTCGGTCCTTTTCATTTTTAGAGAGTCTGAAAAGGTACGTAAAGATAACTCCAAAAGTCCTTTTTTGTCATCTAATCCCTTAAGTCCGAAAAAGTATAAAACAATACAGAAGGGATGAATTTTCGATAGTTTTAATGAGCCGAACAAAGCAAGCGCTTGATCTTTTTGTGCAATAATCCCTTAGGTCCAAAAAGATTAAAATCTAGAGGAGGGATAGCATTTCCGGTCGCTTTAACGAGCTGGAAGGCCAAAACTCGGCTATCTTTTCATATTTTACGAGTCAGATGAAAAGAGCTTAAAGGAGACTCATCTTTTGAGGAACGAGTGATAAACGGGTAGCAGCTGATTCCAGGTAAGGGTTGGAATTTTCCAATCACGGCAGTGTCACAAGGATGGCTAGTGAAATCACTCTTCGCAACTGTTCCTCAAAATGGGTAAACAATCAAATGGAGGTGAATGATCGGCCAATGGAAAAGTGGAGGTGACGGTGCAAACACGACCAAGGCTTTAATGGTTGATAATGTTACATTCACGGTGGTTATTTACCGGAGGATAGTTCATTTTTTAACGAGCTTAAACGCGGATTGAAACACTTGCTCGATCTTATGTTTATTTTTTAACGAGCATGAACTATGTGCTAAAACTTCTCGATTAATCCAGTCATATGATAAGAATGTATCATATAAAACGGCAACATTTAGATTTTGCCCCACATCCTTTCTTTATGCAAGTTAGGAAACGGCTAATCCCAAAAAAACAGATAAATAACTGCTCTTTGCTTGCACTCCAAAAGGTTTGCATGCCCCCAGGTATAAAGTACGATTTCAAGGTTACCCCTACTTCGCTTTCGCCAAAACATTTGTTTTACCGAGAGAGGCCTACCTCTTTCAGGTTACCAAAGATTGTCTCATTCGCGTAGCGAATGAAAAATTCTTCGGCAATGTCCACCGAGATGAACAAAGGTGAGTGACTTTGTTCTGTCAAACACATAACTTTGACAAAAGAATCTTATTCTAGAACAACCCCTCTTCCAATCACGAACGGGGTACGGACTAGTCATATTCTTCCGCGGAAACCTACCCTATACCCAAAGTTTTCCTGCCGAAGCAGACCAGGACGCATGCCCCCTGGGTTCCAGTCATATCCCTCCGAATCACTCGTGCTCATCGGGAGGACGGACCGTGGGTTGAGACACTTCTTGCATGAAGAGACCATTTAGGGATGGTATATGACTATTTTCGATGCGTGATACGGGAAATGAAAGTTGGTCCACGAGCTTGACCACTCTTCCTTCGTGCGGAAAACACATTACTCTAAAGAGTGAGGAGACGATGGCTCCCATGCAATATATATAGTCTCGTCCAAGGAGTAGGTTATAATCCAAGGGTCCTTGAACGACCATCATGTTCATTTGAACGGTCTTCCCTTTCAATGTTATGGGCACATTGGGGAGGATCCCTAAAGTTCGACTGGTTCCTTTATCGAAGCCTGTCAGATTTCTCATCTCAGGCAAAAGCGATGGCGAACCAAGCGCTTTCCAAGCAATAGAGGAAAGGATACTCACAGATGCCCCCTCATCAATGATGGTGCCAGACATGACCATTATGTATATTTGAACGATAATTCGGAATGGTATGCTTGCTGGCAAATGGGGTCTGCCTAATTGGTTCCAGTCGAAGGATACAACTAGGTTGCTTGGAGGTGGGACCGAGTAGACGGCCGGGTATCACTCTGACGAACTTCCTTCCTGCGATAAAGGAATGGGTGGATTGCCCCCGTGCTCGTCGGAGTCTGTGTTGATGAAGAGAATTTGGACGGTGTCATCCTTATTCTCCTCAGTGACTGTATCATTCGAAGATAAAACCTCTGAAGGCAAGACCGGGTCAACTGCCGCCTCGACCTTTTGACTTTCGTCTGGTATGGATTCAGTTGGTTTATCTTCAATGATAGACGCTTCAGCTGACCACTTGAGCAGGCCAGCTGGATTCTCAACTAATGAAGGACTTGGCAAGAGATTTTTATATCCAGGAGGAAGTCGTAACGATGAAACCGGACGATCATCCAAAATTCTTTTAGCTTCGTCTAAGAAGGGACAACGGTGGAGGGCATGATTGCCTTCGCACAGTCTACAGGGAGGTATAGCCCTCCCTTTCTGTCCTGGAACTTCACTTTCACTAGTTGACGGTGTGCTTTCAACATGGCTATCAGAGGTTGACGCCACCGGATTGTGCAAACGGGGAGACCAGTCCCTTAGTATCCGAGGGATGCAGGGACAATCTCTGTGAAAGTGGTCTCCCTTGCAAATGACACATGGCGATTTAGGCCTGGTCAGTGCAGTGTGTGGATTTTCGTTAGACGACACTCGTTTGCCCCCAGCCACTTTTGGCTCCTTCTTCTTCTTCTCTTTCTTCTTCTTTTCCTTCTTCTCCTTAGGAACTTGGTTTTTGGCTTTACCAGTCCCGTCACGCGAAGAGGAAGGAAGAGAAGAAGAATTAGAGGAAGTAGAAGGTTGGTGGGAAATTTTGGACTCGTCTAATTGCTTATTTGACTGTTCAGGAATAGTGGTGTTCTGAACGACATTGGTTGAGAAGAGCCAGACCGGCAGGCCAATTGTCAGTCCTGGAAGCGACAATGTGGCCATATGGGGCGCACCAACATCTCCCCAAGAGGAGAAGGGACTAGGATTTTCACTAAGGGGAATTCCTTGGTTGGTGGGCTCCATTTTCTCAACCTAAAGATCAACGCAGGAAAAAGGGTATGAATATTCCGTTTAAAATAAATTTTAACGACGCTTAGACACAACTTGCTTTTTCAATTTTAAAGAGTCGAGAAAAAGCAAAAGATGACTCTAGTCTCCTTCGATTTTTAATGAGCCTGAAGTGACAAGTGCTCAGATGGACCTTTTCCGTTAAGGAGTCTGAAAAGGAACGAAAGGAACTGCTCTGGAGTTCTAGGTAGAGGGTGTGCCAAACTTTTCGCAAAACCGCAGAATACTTTTTAAGGTACGGGCGGTCAATCTTCCCGAAAGCTGTGTTCAGTGCATTGCGATCAGTAGGGCGGCCGACACGGCTTCCTATGGATAAATGTTTTATGCCTATAGGGGTCTCCCGATATATACTCGACGGTACGTGGGAGCACAATCCGTACTGGCACTTATCGTCTCTCAGGAGGAATCAACCAACCATCAGTGAGATGACCAGTGACCAGGTTTTACAACGCCGGAACACGTCTCTAGCCTAGACCTCTATGTTGTGCGTTAAGTTACAAAGCGTTGTTAAGTTCATTCAATTTATTTTAGGTTGATCTTTCTTAGAAGTTTGCCTTTTTGGATCACCACGAGATGTATGATACAATTCCTTAATGCAGTCTAAAGATGATAAGCAAGCTTTTATATCTTTTCAACAATGAAAATCCTAGCTACAAGGGGAAAAGAAAGACACAATCTTTTCTCAAAGAGCATAGAGCACACTGTAAATGCACTTTTCCTAAGTCAACACATACAAACTGTCAAAATGCAAATGCACATATGCATGTATTTGTTTTCACTTTCTTAATATTGATGCCTAAAAAGAAAGTTGTTGTACAAATTTGAATTCGATTTCAAGTGAAAAACACAAACAAGCTTCTTTCGAAATCAAAAAAGACGATTACGACACTTTATGATTTTGAAGTAAATACTTGTTTCGACACTAGAAATGCATAAATTCAAACCAAAAGACAAAAGTAAAAGCTTAATCAACTGTGAACAGCAAACAAACTCACTCCTAAGACCAAAACAACACTTACGACAGGTCTAGATCTAAGGGCAACAGTATGACTAGTTTACTTTTGTAATGGGAAACTGCAAATGATGTAACAAATACACAAAAACAAATACAGTTTCTTTATACAAATGAGGCGGAATTGAGGCAAAGAAAAGGGGTTTCAGATAGGTACACACACTGATAACAGGCTGCAAAAAAACAGAGATAAAACTGAGCAAAAAGAAGCAGAGGACCACAGCTGCACAAGGCAAAGGCTGATCAGCGCACCCCCAGCACAGAGAAACTGAATTGCAGCGCAGGTAGCCCTCTTGGGACCTACGTTGAAATGAAGAACCTCTTCATAGAGCCTGCGCTGAAGCAGAAACGAGAATTGTCTCTGGGTTCTGGGTCACGGTTTGCAGTTTAATCTACGGTTTTTGGCCGGATAAAAGCTATCAATAAGGTACAATTAGAGGGATGATTTAAAGGAGGACTAAGATCTATCACAAAGGGCTGTTAGAGCATTTGTGGATCAGATGTTCAGATCATAAACAGGCCCAGCGAATGGCCTAGAGTAGTAGATCTCTACTTTGCATTTGTAAATAGCAAATGCAGTTCGATTCGGCACTCCTGAGTTTATGAGATGAACAACAATAGAAACACAAATAAACTAACAAGATACGATCCCCAGTGGAGTCGCCAATTTTTTGTTGGGAAAAGTATCTATTCAGAACGCCCCTATCCCACTTTAAGGTGTGATAGTGCCTTAGCAACAAACAAGGAAAACTACTTGAGTATTCTTCTTTATGAAATGTAAATGAGGAGAGAGGATGTAACTAACCTGTGTCTTTCTCTAGTTTGTTGATCCAATCGCTCCTCTCTTCAATAGCTCCCAGCTCCCTTACCGGCCCAGCTTCACCGAATTCCTGCAAGATCACAAGAGAGAAAAACTACACGAAGATATAGATATACATTCATAAAAAGCTCAGGATCAAATTAAGCTAACCATGCAAATATAAAAAAAACATCATTGATACACAGCATGTAGGAGAAACTAAAATAGTTTATTGATATGATAATAAAGTCCAAGAGGAGATACAACCAAGTGAGTCCCGATCCAGCATCTACCTCCCAGCAAAGGAATCCCTTCCTCTCCTCCAACAAAGCATAAATCACCCAATGTACTAATCTCAATCTCAAACCAACAGCAATTCTCTGCAAAGTACAAAATTCCAGCCTCTGGATCTCTGGGATGAGGGATCCATATATAGATGTGAGCAGAGAGGATGAGTCAGCTTATGTTTTGACTTGTGGCTTCTCTCTGTCAGTTCTTGCTTCCACTTGGAGGTTGAGAGCCTCTTACTCATCACTAGTCGAATTCATTGAGGCAAGTGTCATTGGAGAAGATTCTGGAAGCTTCCATGGTCTTTCCACCTCGTTGAATGAGCTTGCCATTTGTCATTTCCCGCTCAGTGCACCCTGGTAGTGTATTTAGGTGCGTTGCAACGCACCTAGCTAGTGTACTGGGGTGCATTGCAACGCAGGCAGCTAGTAGAGCATCTGAATTGATCTTGAATTGACTGTTTCTGAGTGGTTTTTGGTGGAGAACTTCTAGGAGAAGCTGTCATTGGTTGACCTTGTTCCTTTAGGGGCAGGAACAACTCTTTTAGGGACTTTGGATCCCTTGGATTATGGACATTTCATGCTCAAAGCTGTAAGGCACAAAAATGTCTATAACAGGAACTGGATTCTGGAGGGGAGCCTAAGATGTTCATTTAGACACATATTTAGGCATATGAGGTATGCAGACCTAGCTTGATTTATTCAGATAAGCATATGAGAAGTCCTCTTTTTCATGGTTGAATCACTCAATCAAGTGATGCATGTAGATCCCA
Source organism: Pinus tabuliformis (assembly GCA_031772625.1). Taxonomy (NCBI): domain Eukaryota; kingdom Viridiplantae; phylum Streptophyta; class Pinopsida; order Pinales; family Pinaceae; genus Pinus; species Pinus tabuliformis. The sequence goes on from CM062811.1 coordinate 752,120,104, forward strand.
ACTGAGTTGAAAAATAGGGTCCTCCTTCCAAGATTGCATTGAAGTCTTCCACCCTAGTGAAAACGACAGTGAAGAAACCTTTGGAGCCAAGTTTTACCTCGTAGTGTACTTTTGGTTCCCATCTTGCCACAATCCAATGGAGAAGATCCTTTTCCTTTAGCAAGATCCCAATGAACTTGGAGATGAGCATGTGAGTTTACATGAGCTATATTTTGGCATTCAGCTTGGCTGGGGGGACACAGATCACTAAAAATTTTGTTGACCTAGAGATGAATGTGTTGGTGGTGTTTTGAGGTTGATTTCTCTCAGTCCCTTAAAATAAGTCTACTTTTGTGTCAAACCCTCTTCCATCGGCTCTTTTGGATTCGCAAGGGTTGGTTGCATCATCCATGGTTGGGTTTGAAGAGTGGTTGGAGGAGCGAGTGGCCCCCTTGTTGAGAAATAGCAACAAGAAATTCCAGTTTAATTTGTCCTTGAATTAAATTGAGAATTAAAATCGAATTATATTCTCATAGAAACTTGTAAACAGTTAATTAAGTTTAATTAACTTAATTATCTTAGGAATTTCAAGTTGGAAGTATTTCCGTAGTCATGTATATGTTCTGCCTAAATTTTAGGGGTACAGTATGAGTTTAAATTGAGTTGGAAATTAGATCACTCAATTTACTGAGTTATGTTCATTTAAATTAGTTCCAAACTATTTGAGGAACTAATATAGGACTAACAGTTAGTTGGTGCACTAATTCATCCACTAGTGCTACTCCATTTAGCTATAATTCCCTCATGAGAAAAACATGCATGTTAGTTCGGAGAAAGACCCAGTTGAGACTAGAGTGCAGGTACAATGCACTATCAATTGTATTATTTACTGGAGTATAAATATCATGCATGCATCATAGATTGATCCTATGTTTGGATTGTGCAGTTTTGGAAGCATGAATTCCCTCTAAATATGGGTTATTCATCTTGGAAATTACGCAAGAGACTAGGAGCTTGGAGAGCTGCAAAATTGGCTAAACATTGGCCAAGAGCTAGCCTGTGAGTTGAGAGAGTTGAGCATACTTGTGCGAAATTGTTTGAGTGAGAAAAATCTTTGTATCTTCACTCATAATTTTGATATATGTAATATAGATAGCAGGATTTTGAGCAGTGGCTTTCCCCAGATACATCTTGTGTTATGTGCCATTGATTTATATTCTTCTTGTTCATATTTATTTCATTGATCTATTGGCTTCTGTTGGTTGAAAGTAGAAGTATATTCTTGTCCTATGCTTTAGTACATTGCATGAGCTTGTGAATCTACAAGATTTTATACATGGTATCGGAGCTGAGAATAGTATACTTGAGGAGATTTCAATGTTTTGAGTTTTGGGTTATAGGTGAAATTCGAATTTGTAATACATACTCCAGGATCAATAGATGGCATTCTACTGCTTGCGACTTGAGTATGCCTTGGAAGGAAGCTCAAATTTTATAGCCTCGAGGGACATAATGGATATTGTGCTAGAGGATAATGGCTTGAAGGAATTCTTTGACCAAGAAATTCCTAAGCTAGTAGCATCGGATGCACATAATTTGGTCGAATGGAAGAAGTGTGTGGCAAAGGCGAGGTAGATAATCCTTGAGGGAGTTCGAGACCACATTGTCTCGAGTCTCCATGGTAAGGAAACTCTGTATGATATGTAGAAAACATTAACAAATTTGTATCAAAATAGTAGTGATCAAAGGAAATTTTCACTGAAGAACAAACTTCAAAAAATAAAAATGGAGAAAGGTGAGACTATTCCAAAATACTTGATCAAGTTCACTCAATGTCGTGATGAGCTTGGAAGTGTTGGAATCACGGTTGTCAAGGATGATATGGTGAGTCTTGCTCTTCTAGGACTCCCAAAGAATTTGCATAGTTATCAAGACTCTGTCAATGGTCGGGATAAGCTGTAATGACTTTGGTTGAATTTGATGCAGGAGGAGATCGGGAGGAACACTAGGGATGGCTCTTCATCAAAGACTGATGATAAGAAAGTTGTGCCTTAACAATCAAGGTGAAGAAGGGGAAGGGAAAGATTCCCTTTCCAAATCGGATTCTTATCATGGAGGTACAAAGAATGACATGATGAAAGTTAAGTGCTTTCATTGTCATGAGCTAGGCCATTTTGCTACAAATTGTCCACTCAAGAAGTCTACGAAGAAGTCCTTAGGAGGAGCGGTGGGTGAGGCTTTGGCCTCTTAATTCAAATTGGACTTTTCCCTCATTGCATTCATGGTGTCATCAATTATGGGAAGTGTATGGTACTTAGATAGTGGAGCTTCATATCACATGACGGGCGACAAAGAGTTATTCAGTGACTTGGAGGAGAAAGATATCCATATGCATATCGAGATGGGTGACGACAGGAAGTATAGTGTTACTGGATTAGGCATGATTACTTTTTCGAGGGAGAATGGGGGTCCACTCACCTTGAAGAATGTTCTGTATATTCCCGGGATGAAGAAGAACTTGGTATCTGTTGGGATAGGTGTAGGTTTTAACCCAGTACAGAAATTACTTGAATACAAATTCTAAAACACAGAAAATAATACAGAAATTACCTGCATACAAATTCTAAAACACAGAAAATAAACAATGCAAGAGCATAACACATAAATCACATATACACGGAAATTTTCCCCTAGATCCCAAAACCGGGACTACCAGCTTGATTTTTCATTATGTTCCTTTCAATGTTATAATATATATTTATACATGTCGAAGCATCCAATACTATGGACCGCAAACTATTGCGTCCAATACCATGGACCAAAAACCATCGCGTCCAAAAACATGTGTGAAAATCATGCACAAAACCATAGGTGGGTCCACCCAACCTAACGTAGGGTCCAAAAAAAAATTTCCCGAGGCACTGCCCTGGACCCCATAAAGTGGGATTACAGGTACCCCTCAAACCCCCTGTGACCCCCCCTCTAACCCCTCGGTTAACTACGTGGGCTAGTCGTAGAAAGAATATAACACAACCCAACATTCTACCACTTGTTGTTTTCTTTCCACGGGGGGGCACAAGAGAGCTTAGTCATTTTTCCAGCCCTGAAATGCCCATTGTCTCTCTACACCAAGAGAACTTCTCAGAGCTCACAGATTTTGTCAATGCATCTGCAGTATTCTTCAAAGTGTCCACCTTTACCAGCAACACCTTTTTGTCTTCTATAATATACCTCACAAAGTGATACTGAACATCAATGTGCTTTGTCTTTGAATGATATGCGGGGTTCTTTGCCAAGAATATTGCACTTTGGCTATCACAGTCTATCCTTATAGCTCCCTGTACTAACCCCATACTTGAACACAATCTCTGCAACCAAACTGCTTCCTTGCTTGCATGAGTGGATGCCATGTATTTTGCCTCTGTAGTTGATAGTGCCACTACAGATTATTTCTTACTCATCCAACTGCCTACACCTCCAGATAGGTTAAACACATACCCACTTGTAGATCTACTGTGATCCAGATATCCAGCCCAGTCTGCATCAACAAAGCCACGAATATCCAACATTTTGTCTAATCCTGGTCTTCCTTGGTAGCACAAACCATAATCACTAGTGCCATGCAAATACCTGAAAACCCGCTTCATTGTTGTCTAGTGCTCCTTCCCTGGTTTTGACATAAACCTACTCAATACTTCCACTGCATGTGCAATGTTTGGTCTAGTACAGACCATTGCATACATCAGGATACCGACTGCACTTGCATATGGAACACGGGACATGTCCTCTTCCTCTTCTTGTGTCTTGGGACATTGTTTAGCAAATAACCTCACACTTACAGGAATAGGAACCTTTACTGGTTTACTATCCTGCATATTAAACCTCTGAAGTATTGTCTCAACATACTTCCTCCGGTTTAACCAGAGCTTCCTCTTTGTCCTATCTCTTTTAATTTCCATGCCCAAAATATAGTTTGCAGCACCAAGATCTTTCATGTTGAATTTAGAGGACAAATGGGTCTTCAAATCCTGGATAATTTCTTTGTCATTTCCAACCAGCAACATATCATCCACATATAAGACCAAATAAATATCACGGTCATCAGTTAATTTAAAATACACATAGTGATCTGCTTTGCTTCTGGTGAAGCCAAGTCCTCGTATAAATGTATCAAATTTATGATACCACATCCTTGGTGACTTTTTTAACCCATACATAGACTTCTTTAACTTGCATACCAATACTTTCTTACCCTTCACCGCAAAGCCTTTAGGTTGCTTCATGTAGATCTCCTCTTCCAGATCCCCGTGAAGAAATTTTGTCTTCACATCCATCTATTCTACCTCAAAATCAAAAGCAGCAACAACAGATAAAAGTAATATAATAGAAGTTACCTTGGCAACAGGAGAAAAAATATCACCAAAATCAATTCCCGGCACATGGGAATAACCTTTTTCTACCAACCGAGATTTGTATTTCTCCACCTTTCCTTCTGCATTTGTCTTCTTCTTGAATACCCATTTGCTGTCAATGGGTTTCCTTCCAACCAGTAACTTCACCAGATCCCAAGCCTCATTTTTGTGCAAAGATGCCATTTCATCAACCATGGCCTCTTTCCAGAGTTTTCCATCCTCTGAATCTACTGCTTCCTTCACAGTTCTGGGATCATCGTTAGTAATAGATAAAGCAAAATTTGAACAGAAAGCAGATGGAATATACCTTTCTGGCTACCTTCTTTCTCGGACTAATCTTCTCACAACCAGAGTTTGTGGCTCTTCATCTTATGGTTCCTTCTCTGCTATAAAGTCTCATTCTTCCTCCTTAAGCTCAAACTCTATCTTCTCAGGTTCCTTTGGTTGGACTTCATGTTTAATAACATCCTTTACCTCTCTGAACACCACATCTCGGTTGTACACAACCTTTCGTGTGACTGGGTTCCAAAGCTTATAACCCTTTAAACCATCCTTATACCCAATAAAGATGCACTTTTTCAGATTTACTATCCAACTTGGTTCGTTTCTCCTTTGGAACGTGTACATATGCATCACATCCAAATACCCTCAGATGTGAAAGAGAGGGTTTCTTACCAGTCCATACCTCTTGTGGAGTCTTATCCTCCAACACTGATGATGGTGACCCATTAACCAGGTAACATGTAGTATCCACAGCCTCTGCCCATAATTCCTGTCATATCCCGGCACCACTGAGCATGCTTCTTGCCCTTTCCATCAACGTCTTGTTCATTCTTTCTGCAACTCCATTTTGTTGAGGTGTATATGGAGTAGTCTTCTGCCATGCTATACCACACTTCTTACAAAATTATTCAAATTCCTTGTTGCAAAACTCTCCACCATTATCTGTCCTCAGCACCTTTATCTTCTTCTCTATCTGATTTTACACGAGAGCCTTAAATTATTTAAATCTATCAAAGGCTTCAGATTTCTTCTTAAGGAAATATATCCATGTATTCCTTGAGAAGTCATCTATAAATGATACATAGTACACACACTTACCTAGTGATGGAACCTTCACAGGTCCAAACACATCACTATGCACAAGTTCTAATATATGTTTCACCCTCTTACTACCAGAGGGAAAACTCACCCGATTCTACTTCCCATATACACAATTTTCATAGAAATCAAAATCCAGAGAGCCATTACTCATACCTTCTACCATACCTTTACCATGAAGTTTTCAAAGGCCCTTCTCTCCAATATGTCCAAGCCTTTGATGCCACAGCATGGTCTTCTCTCCAGAGACCACTAGATTTTCTGCTCCACTTTCAGGAACCATAGAACTGCTGCACCCATCAATAATAGTGCTACCTTGCATCTTGTACAGTGTTCCAATTTGAACTCCCCGCATCAATACTAGTGCTCCTTGAACCATTTTGCAGGTATCCTTCTCGAACACTGTTTTTACACCTGCATCGTCCATCTTTCTTACAGAAATCAGATTTCTGGCTAATGCAGGAATATCCAGAACACTCGGAAGTGTTCTAACCCTTCCACCTTGCAACTTCAACTTTACTTTTTTGCGACCAATGATTCTAGCCTTCCTATCATCGCCTAAGAAGACATCACCACCATCGTATTTATCATACTCGCAGAACCACTCTCTATGGGGAGTGAAGTGAAAGGATGCACCTGAGTCAATCAACCATGCCTCATGATCTACATGTGTACTTGAAGGAGCCAAGTACACATCCCCACCTTCATTTGAGGTGGTTTTCGCCTCTGCAGAAAAAGCATCATCAGATCCCTTTCCTTTATTAGGAGCTTTAGATTTACAGTCCCTTTTGTAGTGCCCTTCCTTTCTACATGTCTAGCACACCACCTTTACAGGTTTTCCTGGAGATTTAGATCTCCCACTCGATGACTTATTTTTGTTTCTGTTCTGGGACCGTCCTTGTACAGACAAGGAGTAACCATTTTGACTCTCCATATTTTTCCGTATCATCTCATCCATCAGCAAGGATGAGACTATTTCATCAAACTGCAAGGTAGTTGCATTGCTACCTATTGCAATAACTAGACTATCCCACGAATCTGGTAGAGAACACAACAAACTAATGCACTTATCTTCATTTGAAATTTTGATATCAACAGATGATAACTAACTTACCATAGTATTAAATGCATTCAGATGCTTTGTCACTGAGTCTCCATCTTTCACCCTCAGGTTATACAACTTTTTCCACAGGAACAGTTTATTCACCAAAGACTTAGATTGGTACAAAGTCCCTAACTTGTCCCACAAATCCTTCACCATAGCTTCCCCTGATACATTCAGCAATACTGAATCTGAGACACATAATCGTATTGTGCTCTTTTCCTTCCGATCCAACTTCTTCCATTCTTCATCAGACACTCCCATTGGTTTAGTACCCGGATCTACCGCGATCCACTGATCTTTATCCACCAACAGATCCTCCATCTTGAGTTTCCACAACTCAAAACTCTGACCATTAAATTTCTCGATATCTATCTTTCCACTGTTCGCCATCTTCTTTCACCACTAGAATCGATCTCACAGATCTCCCACTGAACAGGGTCTACCACAGGCCTAAGCAAAACCCCTCAGCAACAAAGGCATCCCCTTGAAGCCAAAACAACTCTGATACCAAATGTAGGTTTTAACCTCATACTGAAATTACCTGCATACGAATTCTAAAACACAGAAAATAAACAATGCGAGAGCATAACACATAAAACACATATACACAAAGATTTTCCCCTGGATCCGAAAACCGGGACTACCAGCTTGACTTTTCGTTATGTTCCTTTTAATGTTATAATACATATTTATACATACCGAAGCATCCAATACCATGGACCAAAAACCATCGCGTCCAAAAACCCCCTGTGACCCCCCCTCTAACTCCTCGGTTAACTACGTGGGCTAGTCGTGGAAATAATATAACATAACCCAACAATAGGGTCCCCAGGGTTAGTTTTGAGGTTAGTTTAAACAATTTTTGTAAAAGTTTTCTAAAGAATGTAAAGTCTTTGCAAAATGTGAATGTGGAGCGTGTAGTTAAGTAGGTGTCAAAGGGGCTTTAGCCCCTTGTTAGGGTAAGTGATAGGTTGGTTTTGAGATTCACCAATGGTCCACGTACCATGGTATTGTATGGGAAAAGCTACATATAGTTGATTCATAGCAAGTCGAAGAGGAAACCAAGTCAAGATAGAAATTGTTTTGGGCAAGTTCTAATGTAGGAAAGCTTTGTTTCCTATGCTTAGGAAAAAGGGGAAGGCTCCTGGGACTGAGTGCATAGGAGACCATGGTAAGTTCACAGCTGAGTGCGCGGACCCCTGTAGTTGAGTGCGCGGGGTGGAGAAGTTTGTAACTGAACGTTGACACTTAATAAAGACTGATTTTGGAGAAATATCTTGCCTTTGAGTATTATTCTTAGTTTTGTTCATGTTATGTTTTTTCACTCAATGATATGTTTTCTGTTGAATAATGTGTAAATGTTGTGCGAATCTATTGAACTATAAAGTTTATGCATGAACTAAGTAATTATATGTTTCCGTGAAGATAAGGGTTAATTTTGTTATGATTTCTGATGAATTGGATAGATCTGTGTGAAGGAAGATCTAGGGTAATTAATTAGTGTGCAAAAATGGACAATTTGCTTCTTTAGGGTCTGTAAAGTCAGATCATAGACCTTCGTGAAGGTCTAGAAGCCGTCTTCTTAGAGTTACAGCAGCGGACCAGAGAAGGACACAGATCTGCGTAGAGGTAGATCTGAGTGACAAAGGCTTAAGACCCCCTTATCACATAGTATATGGATGCCAAAACCTAGTTCTAGCACCCCCCAATACTGCTTCGAGTGAGACTATAGGCTAGGCTGTGTAGGTTGTTGCCGAAAAGGCTAGCAGTTAGGGTTTTATTGATTGGCGTGAAAAACTTTGAACCTGGGTCAGTCCCCTTTAAGACAAGAGTATATGTTTCCACGCTTAATGATAGAGGGTATGATGTGATATTCTCGAAAGGAAAGGTGTTCCTTCGACACATAGCCATGGGTCAAGTAAAGAAGATAGGGATTCGGGTGAAGAATCTCTATAAGCTCGAGGTAGAGGAGTGTGTTGTTTTGAGCACAAAAATAGAAAGGGTGTAGAGTCGAGATGTTGGCAAGTTGTGGAACAGGTGGTTGGGCCACTTGCATCATGGGGCTTTGAAGATATTGCAGTAGATCGCTACCGTTCTTCCCAAAGGTACACTTGAGAAAGTTGATACATGCAAGGGGTATACTTTGGGAAAATACACCAAGTCTTCCTTTCACAACAGAGACAGTCGAGTAGAGGCCATTCTAGAATGATTCCATTCATATGTGTGTGGACCATTCTTGACATCATCCACATCCAAACACAAGTATTATGTTAAATTTGTTGGTGACTATTCTTGTAAATGCTGGATATTTTTCATGCAGAAAAATGATCAAAGCTTCAAACAAAAATTTGAGTTTAAATCATTGGTGGAGAAAGAGTTTGGAAATAAGGTTAAAGCTCTACAGATTGATAACGGTGGTGAGTATGTCTCAAATGAGTTTAAGAACTTATGTGCAATGGAAGGGATTAAATGAGATTTGATGGCACCCCATAACCCTCAGCAAAATGGGGTGGTCTAGAGGATGAACATAAGCATAGTAGTGGAAGTGAGGGCGATGTTGCATGATCAGGGCATACCACTACACTTGTGGGTTGAGGCATGCAACACAGTGGTTTATGTTCATAACTGTAGCCCACATAGGATACTTGAGATGAAGACACCACATGAGGCTTATTCTAGTAAGAGGCCATATGTTGGTCACTTCGGGATTTTTGGGTCATCGATATATTTCCTTGTGACCAAAGATGCATGGAAGAAGCTTGAGTCAAAAATAGAGTTGGGGATATTTGTGGGGTACACTGATACACCTCACAACTATCAATTGTACTTTCTGACCAACAAGAAGACAGTGGTTCGTAGGGATGTCAGATTTCATGAGGAGAAGGCCATGCAATTTTCCCTTGAGAGGGAGATTGGGCTACATGTAGATCAGGAGCTTTTAGCTCCTAAGGTTCAGGAAACTCATATTGATGTGGAGCAGCCATATGCAGAGGATCCAGGAGTGGAGACATCCACTCAGGCAGAGTCTTCCATAGAGGGAAGAAAGCACACCAAAGAGGCTTATAAATCATTGGATGATGCACTAGAGAATGTGGGAGAACCCAATTCTCACCCCAGGAAGAGGAGGTCACCTGAGAAGTACACTAGATACATGGCTCTTATGGGCGAATGTGTTATGAAAGAGCCATCTTCCTTTAAGGAAGCAGTGCAGTAGCCAATTTGGGTTGATACCATGGTGGAGGAATATGACTCCATAGTTCGTAATAGTGTTTGGGATGTGGTCCCAAGACCGAAGGAAAAGTCAATGGTGATCTCCCATTGGATTTACAAGATAAAGTAAGTTGTAGATGGTAGTGTGGAGAAGCATAAGGCTTGTGGCCTATGGATTTTCATAGGTACTGGGGATTGACTATGATGAGACATTTTCTCTTGTTGCAAAGTACTTGTCGATCAGATCTATATTTCCATTATCAGCACAGAATGGTTGGAAGCTCCATCAAATGGATAACAAGACAACCTTCCTTAATGACATGATTGAGGAATAGGTGTACATAGAGCAACCTAAAGGTTTTGAGACCTTTGACCATGAGTCGCATTTGTGCTGGCTCAAGAGAGCGGTGTATGGGCTGAAACAAGCACCCCGTGCTTGATACACCAGGACATAAAGTTATTTTACTGGGTTGGGTTTCACAAAGAGTGAAGTAGATGCAAACCTATACCACATAGTGGTGGAAGGTAAATTGTTGATCATTGTACTTTATGTTGATGATATCAAAATGATAGATGATGATTGTTGGGAATGGGATCCCCCAAAGGACAATTTTGGGGTTAAAAGCCCATATTTTGGTCAAATTTTGTAACAAACTTGTAAAGACTCTGCATTTTGTGGTTGTGGAGTGCGTAGGTGCCATAAGTCATAAAGGGTTTTCCGCCCTTAGTTTTTTAAAGTAAAGTCGGTTGTAAGAGATCTACCCATGGTCTGCGAACCATGGGATTGTATAAAAAGAGCTAAGCTCGAAGTAGTTAGAGAAATCAATTACATGATAAATGATGTAAGAGAGTTGTAGCTCTGAAGTAAGAAGTCTAAGTCTGAGGTCATAACGTAGGTAGAGGCTCTACAGTTGAGTGCGCAGAGGCCTATAGTAGAAGTCTGCAGCTGAGTGCGCGGACCCTTGTAGCTGTGTGCGCAGGGTGGATAGAGTCTGTAATCCCTTGGAAGATATCAATAAAGAGAAATATTCTACAATTTCTTTGTCTTTGTTCCGAGTAATGCATCTTATCATTTTATGTATGAATTTCCTTTGTAATGCTTATGTGATGTGCGAATGTGTATGATTAAGTTGGATAACTGTACACATATAAGAATATCGGTTTACACGGTGCTAACTGTGAGTATCTAATAAGATAAGTAAGACACTTATACTAGTTTAGGAATCTGCATGGTATGCTGCCTTAGCAGCGCGAAAGTGTCTAGATCAAGGGTTAGGGTTGTGCGAAGGACAACTGAACCCTTTCGTGGAGGTATTGAAGGATGGAATAGAGGGCTCGTCTAGCAAGCCCTAGAGTGAAGTGACTTGTGCAAAGGCATGAATAAAGGGAATAAAACGACATCACGACCATATCAGGGTGCAGAAACTTGGTTCTAGCATCCCCCGATACTGCTTCAGGTGAGACTTCGGTTTGTGCTCTGTGCGCTGATGTTGAAAGTGCCAGTAGTGTAGGGATTTGTTTGGCTAATTAACACTAAACCTGGGTCATGCCCCCTCAAGCCAACAATTGGTTCCATTGCTAGGACTGGAATCTGCATAAGAGATGTGTGATGTCATATCACTGGAATCCGACTAAGAAAGAGATTGGAGACTAGTTGGATAGGAAGATCCATGAATTTGCAGCAAAGGATAACATAAACACACGACTAACAAAGGAACAATGGCTAGATAGGTACTTGTATACAGAGATCCACGAGATATTTTTCTGCTCCTTTTCGAATGAGCTATAAGAATGCATTGCGAAGCTAGCAGATAACCAAGGAAGGTGAAAACTTGATAGTCCTATTGTGTGGACCCTGGAGCTAGTGCGAAGGTTGGAAGCATCAGATGATAAGATCGCTCGCGCTATCGATCATTGGCTCGATCACGTCATAGGAGGATTTGTAGCAAAATTTGCGGTTGACACCTCAGTCAGCTACAGTGAGGCAGAGTAGCGCTTTTTCAAAGGACTACGAGGTAAGTATGTGAAATCTTTAAATACCTGGATTAAAATGTTATTGTGCAAAAAACGGGTTATGCATCTACCTTGATGTTTGGGGCCATGAAAAGTGAAAAAACTTATAGAAACGAAGGAAAAAAGGGTCCTTAATATAGTCCATTGACTTCACCTCCACGAGGTGATGAAGAGGGAATAACACAGGTTTCTCCACAAAGTTCTATTCAGTTAATAAGGCAAGGATTCTCGCAAATACCACCTCCACCCACACCACCTCCAACTTCACCACCATCACCTACGACTTCACCCATACCACCTCCACCTCCACCGCAGTTCAGTATGGAAAATTCAGTGAAGCTGCCTTTGTTCAAAGGCTTGGGGAATGAGGACCCAGACCAATTCTAGTTCATTGTAAAAGTTGTATGGGAATCTCAGGGCATTACAGATGATAACATGAAGAAGGCGACATTGGTTAGCGCTCTGCAAGATCACACGCTAACCTGGTATATCAAGTACGCTAATGATAACCTGAATGCTGGAGTGGCAAGCATATAGACAAAACTGAATAGAAAATTCAGTAGGCCTAAATCTAAAGCACAGTATATTGTAGGGTTCAAAGAAATCACGATGTAACCAGGTGAGACACCTTGGGAACTCGATCAAAGGTTGAAGTGTACAATCCTAGAAGCTAACATGAACCTAACAGACGAGCAGTATTGCGAGTGGTTTGTGGCTTTGCTCCTACCACACTTAAGGGTTGTGTTGTCGCAGCAGAAGATAACAACTCAGGCAGAGGCCTTGGAGATCACAATGAGGCTTCATGAAACACTAATGTAAGATCCAAATCTGGGGGTTTAGTAGATCCATGTGTAGTTGAAAAATCTTTACCTTGAGATGCAAAGCATGAAGCAGGATAGAATAGTTTGACTAGAGGTGCGCGAAGAGGTATGGCATTTGAAATGTAAGAGTCAGGGGCATGACAAGGACCATTGTCTATTATTTGCAAACTACCTTACAGGAGGAAGACCAATGCCTTTGAGGCCAGAAGCTCAAGCAGGACCAAGCACGGGGCCTACATTATGGTGCACTATCTATTAGGTAGCAAGAAAACATGCCACAGATAGCTGTCATCTATTGCAGAAGTTTGTACAGACATCGCAGCAAATGTTCTACAACTTCTGTTGGTCGGTAGGGCATGATGAGTGTAATTGCAGGAGTTATGAATTGATGATGGATAGAACTCCCGTCTATAGGGTGCAGACTGAAACACGGCCCCCAGGACAGAGCGTGGGGATAGCGCGGATTGGATTTTAGGGGCGTGGATGAGGCTGAGGTGGAGGAGTACCTAGCAGAGGTTGAGGACAGTTGATCTGCTACAATTGCGGAGGACCAGGACACTATTCCTATGATTGCACTAACTCAACACATTCATCATGCAAGTATTGCACTCTGTTTGATCATGAAACGAAAGACTGTCCTATGCTGATAGCTAGGATACGTGACAAAGGGGCGCTACCATCTATGTTGACTTATAACTTGTAGATGATGAGGTCTTAGCCATGTGAAGAGGATCCAAATGTGAATATATGCTTTGGAGTGGAATCACAACAAGAGATGATAAGGGGAAACAACCAAAAGACAATACATGGGTTCGCAAAGCTTCGACGAAGGAATCTGAGTTTGATTTGGAGTGTGCACGTGAAACCTTCATGGAAGCGAAGAAGAGCTTCGTTGAGGCCTCCAACTTCGGAAGCAGGGATAAGCCTGATCAAGAGATGGACCCTTCTATGCTTACACCCTTCCTGGAGACCTATATGAAGTTACTGCGCGATAGTAAGGCTGTGAAGGGGCTACAAGAGCTCATAAATAGATGCGCTGGAAACACTTTGAGTGATGCACGTGTAGTGGGAAAGATAGGTAAGCATAAAACAAGAACGAGACAGGAGATGAGAATAATCGTGCAGATAGGAGAGTATGAGATGGATTAGGTTATCTTGGACCTAGGGTCAGATGCGAACGTCCTACCTAAACAGACTTGGGAACCAGTGGGAAGACCCGTGCTACAATGGTCTCCGATTCAGCTATGGATGGTGAATCAGCAGAAGATCATGCCCATGGGGCGGCTACCGGGGGTGACTGTTGATTTTAAAGGTGCGAGCGCATTGGCTAACTTTGAAGTAATAGAAATTGTGGATGACAACAACCCCTATCTTGTGCTCCTTTGAATTGATTGGGCTACTGATATGAACAAGGTAATAAATATAAAGAAGTGAAAGATGATATTTGAGAAGAAATCGCTACGCATAATAGTACCCCTAGACCATATTCAGGGATCGCGCTATATTAAACCAGTCTGCGATTATGAGAGTGATGACGATCTGCACTGTATCTATAAGATAACAGCGCGAGACCAAGACTGGGTGAATTCAACAATAGATGGACGAATTACATGGGATCATGAGAGTTCATGCACCTCGGACTCTGATGAAGAACTAGAGCGCTGGCAAAATCGGTTACACGAAGTAACTACGCTAAGGTATAACATGATGGCCCGTTCGCTGCACTATGTATCGTCAGAGGTAAGAAATTTGCCTACTTATGATGGCCTGAATGATGTAGATATTTTTATGGATGCATTTGAGAGGGAGGTATGAGAAAAGCAACGCTTCCAGGCATTGAACTGGGCACCGCACGCTACGCCTGCAAGTTAGTGGGGTATGCACAAGGGAAGCTTTGATGATTGGTGTGAATGTAGGAGAATGATGAGAACTCGCTTTGGAAAGCTGAAGATGCAAATGACAGACAAGTATGATGGGCAGGATGATCCACACACACACTTGGCCAAATGGGCCCAGGCTTATGGAGAGAAGCCCCAACCTGAATGGGTGCACTTGTTCTATTATACCCTAGATATTGTCCTGATGAACTGGTATGTAGAAATAGAGTTACGCCATGGGATAGTTGAATGGGATATCCTGCGCGAAGGATTCATGATGACATTCAATTTTGAAGATGGGTTTGATAGTATTGATGAAGCGCTACAAGAGGTGAAAGCAGCAATCTTTAGGATACCACAGGATCCTTTAGACCTGATTAAGCCTAAATGGGCTACTTAGCTGAGTCACGTGCTAGAATTCTATAATGTAACTGCTGAAGAAGAAGATGAGGATCTGTGGAATATTAACATCTCTGAAACAGAAGGTCACCGCGACGTTGAAGGACGCAAGTTGAGAATCTGGATATCACTGCGTCGCTGAAAACGAAACAAGTGAACATTGGTATGGAGGAAAAGCCCAAATTGGCGAAGATTGGAGATTACTGGGATGACACGATGGTGGATAAGGTCGATGAATTGCTTTGCGAATACCAAGATTTATTCCCTACCAAGTTTACAGATCTAAAATGACTAATCAGGGACCTAGGCGTTATGAAAATCATGTTGAAGCCCGACATGAAGCCGTTTAAGAAAATGCCTTACTGTCTCAATCCAAAGTATAAGGAAAGGGTCTACTTAGAGCTAGACAAGATTCTCATGGTAGGCATCATTGAGCCTGTGAAAGAATCTGACTAGGTAGGCCCTATGGTGGTACAGGAGAAGAAGCAGAAGGATGAAATAAGGATATGCGTGGATCTTCGAAAGCTGAATGATGCTTGCGTACATGATCCTTTCTTGACTCCGTTCACTGATGAAGTGTTGGATAATATAGGTGGCCAGGAAGCATATTCATTTACGGATGAGTTCTCGAGGTACCACGAGATCAAAATCGGGTCGGAAGATAGGAGCAAGACAACCTTCACGACTGAGTGGGGTTATTTCTAGTACACTATAATTTCATTCGGATTAAAGAATGCACCTGCGATTTTCTCACGTGTAGTTGTTGTTGCGTTCATGGAGTTTATTCATAAGTTCTTGGAAGTATACTTTGATGATTGGACTATGTTTGGGCTGGTGAAATGCCATGTAGCAAGCTTGCGCTTGATGCTGGATACCTGTTGAAGATACCAAATCATGCTCAACCTGAAGAAATGTCTGTTTTGTGTTCCCTTTGGGACCCTACTGGGTCAAGTGGTTTGCAGATAGGGACTGATAGTCGATCCTGTGAAGATCGTGGTGATACTAAATTTGGAAGTGCCGAGGAGTTTGAAACAGCTGCGTGCTACCCTGGGACATATGGGATATTACAGAAAGTTTATCAAAGACTATGCCCAGGTCACTGTGCCTATGGAGAAATTGTTAAAGAAGGATGTCACATTCTACTGGAATGAAGACTGTAAGAAGAGTCTTGATATATTGAAAGAAAAGATGGTCATTGTGTGGATCCTAGTCTTCCCGGATTGGAAGAAGGAGTTTCGTGTACATGTCGATGCATCATGTATAGAGCTGGGAGCAGTACTGACACAGGCTAGAGGAGAAGACCTAGAACACCCTATCATGTTTGCAAGCAGAAGGTTATCTAAAGTGGAGAAGAACTATTCCACCACCGAGCGCGAAAGGTTAGCCATGATATATGTGCTCTAGAAGTTTAGACACTACTTGTTGGGAGGCCATTTTAAGATGTACACATATCACTCCACACTGAAGTACCTGGTCAATAAGCCTGTGTTGGGGGGGAGAATATGCAGATGGCTGTTATTGTTCCAGGAATATGATTTTGAAGTTATTATGAAGCCTGGACGATTGAATGCAGGACCAGACCATCTATCGCGCATTGAAACAGGGGAAGAGCCCACTAATTTGGAGAAAGGATTTCCTGACATGCAATTATTTACTGTGTGCATCGTGGATGGTCATTTTGAGGATATAATACACTTCTTAACAATAGGGACTGCACCATAAGGATGCACTGTCGAGCAGAAGAAGGAATTAGTGGTGCGCGCGACAGATTTCTTTTTCATTGTCAGGCATCTATACAAAATGGGGTCTGATGAGATATTGCGAGGATATGTACCTGAGTTTGAAAGAAGCATCATCCTCGAGGGCACTCATGGGGGTGTCGCGGGAGGACATTATGTAGGGAGAGTGACCGCGTAGAAGATTCTACACGCAAGGTTGTGGTGGCCAACCCTCCATCAGGACTCAAAAGCGTATTGCAAAACGTGTGATGTGTGTCAAAAGACTGGAAGGAAATTGTAGAGGGATGAGATGCATTTTAATCCATAGATGATGTTGCAACCCTTTAAGAAATGGGCGATAGATTTTGTGGGACCCATTCAGCCCCAAGGAAAGACGGGAGCAAGATACATTATCACCGCGACAGAGTATTTGACTCATTGGGCGGAGGCATAGCCTGTGAAGGATTGCACAGGTGTGACCACTACAAAGTTCCTCTTTGAGCATGTACTAACGTGATTTGGCTATCCAAAGATCTTGATGAGTGATCGTGGTACGCACTTTATGAATGAGACAATTAGCACGCTAACGGAGGAATTTTGGGTATATCACGAGAAGAGCACACCTTATCACCCATAGGCTAACGAGACAGTAGAAGCATTCAATAAAGTGCTCGAAAACGCACTGACCAAGGTCTGCAATGCTTAACAAAGTGATTGGGGCCTACGCAAACCTTCAGTACTGTGGGCTTATCGAACAACATGAAAGAAGTTGACTGGAAAAACCCCCCTTTAGGCTTGTCTATTGTGTTGAAGTGGTAATTCCTATGGGATATATTGTTCCTAGCCTATGCATAGCAGCGGTCATAGGTATGACGTATCGCGGAGCCCTAGAGGATAGGCTCGCATAGCTGGATGAGCTTGAGGAAGAGAGATTTCTAACTGGATTTCACCAACAGGTCCAAAAGTAGCGTGAAAAGGCATGGCATGATCGACATATTAAGTTGTGCACCTTTAAGTTAAATGACTTGGTTTTGTTATATGATAGTATATTTTATAAATTTCCAAGGAAGTTTAGGATGCACTGGTTAGGGCCTTATGTCATTAAGGAGATTACCAACGGAGGAGTAGTATAACTAGTCAAATTGAATAGAGATCCCTTCCTAGGAAAGGTTAATTGAAGCCATAGACCGGCGGTCCGACCATGTGTCTAGATGAAGGTAGCATAGTATTAGTGCTCTAGGCAGCTAAAAGGAGGTGCGGGACTATAAACTACACTTCCCGGGTTGGGGAGTTGTGTGATTGGAGGATGGTGTGAAGCAAGGAAGTGTCACAGGGTCTGCAACAGCGCGGAGGGAGTTGCACTACCTAGGGAGAAACCGCGCAGGTCGGTCGGAAAATGACCATTAAGGTCACTACTCTTGATTTGATGGTTGTAATGCGGCCAAATGGAGCGGGCGACTGACATTTAAGACGAAATGTATGGCTCAGATCTTTGAAAATCTACTGTCAATACATCATTAATGGACCAAATTTGTCTGGAAGAGTCAGATTTGAATTCAAAATGCCCTATAAATTACAAGTGGTTGTCCAGTGAAAAACACTTGGCATTTTTAGAATTGAGTTGTCAAGCTCTCAAGCACCCATGAACCAAGAATTCTTCGAGACTTTCAAAGAGACTCCTGCATTTACAAACTTGCTAGAGATGATGCGAGCACTGTTAGAAAGCATTATGTCAGCACCCACAATAATTATAAATACTGAGGAAATAGTAGAGGAGTTGGCACAAGAAATGGAAATAGAGGCAGAAGTAGCTGCTCGGGAAGTGGTCGAAGTATTGGCTGAGGTCCTTAAATCGCTGAGGATGCTGAGACCAAAGCTGAACTCAACCAAGGAAACCGTGAAGGATAAGAAGGGCAAGCAGCCTGCCATACTGGTGTGTGCATCGCCAAGAAGAAACCCACCGAAGCCTACTGCACAGGAGAAGGGCAAGGCCATAAACTTAGAACCAGAGGAGGAAGATATTGAAGACATCCAGATGGATGATGAGGATGTAGGAGTTGAAGTGGAGGAAGATGAAACCCAGGGCACGTACCTTATTACTCGGTTTTCAGAGTATGTCCCTCCATGCAAGCCTAAGTCCAAGGTGCCGAAGGACATTGATGAGAGTAAGACTCCCCTGCAAACCCCTCTACTGCCAGATGACATTGTTTTCGATGGTCCGCGCTTGGCACGAGTGTCACTGCTGAAATTTAAATACTGGGACTTGGTGGACCACGAGAAGTTCCCACACCTAGTGACCAAACAACTAATGCGCCACATCATTGATACGAATTTGGGAATGACTGCATTGGAGCCGCGGAGGTGGCTCAAGGAAGTATAAAAGGTAGGGTTTCTCAACCTGCTCTCGGTGTCACACTACAACCGCACCCCAGTGATAGTTTTGGTCATCAAGCTGCTGCTGTGCTTGGTGCATGATGGGTGTCTATGGCTGGAGGAGCCAATACCCATCATAGATAGGTTGATTCACCGAACAACGCAACTTCCATATACAAGAGAGAATCTAGCCATGATATTTGGCGGAAAAGGTGGCAAATAGGCTCTCACACAGTCAATGAAGGAAAAATTTAAATTGGTGAAGAAGCCACGAGGATACACTATATCTAGTATCTGTGACATCACTATGAAGGTAGCCACACAGATCTTAGCGAGGAAGGTGATGAGGAAGTGTCGCGTTGATGAGGTGTCAACGCTTGTCGTCGTGGTTGCAACATAGTGCGATGAAGGAGTCCAGTTCAACTGGTCGGACAACCTTCGCGGAGGGTTCCTAGTGAATTTTCGCGAAGCAAAAGTGCTCAACAAGTCATTCCACTATGCGTGGCTCTTGCTGTCAATTGTGCTAGTAGCATGGGAGCTTCTTGAGGACAGCCAGTTCCATTCGGTTGTGTCAAAACTCCCAGAAGTAGCAAAGTATGCTTCTCTATGGGCGACAAGGGATGCACAACAAGTCAGGGACAGCAAGATCTTTTGGATCTTGATGGAAATGAACATTCGGATGGCCATCAATCGCAAGCCGCGATTGTCACCTATAGTGTATGCCAACCTGTAGGGTTTCACTGAATTTAAGGCAGATTTTCATCGAGTATCCATCAAGGTGCGAAAGGACCCTGCACAAAAATGGTATGACTTGCCTTATCTAGAAATGGATGATGCCATTGATGCAGTGCTTGCTCAATGGCCGGTAGGGTGGTGCTCTACAACAGATTTGGCGGTGAGCGGAAGCAAGTCTACCTCGCAAAAGAAAAATGAGAAGGCCAAGCTTAATATGACACAACTAGCCGAAAAGAGGAAGAAGGAGGCTCTGATAAGGCTTAGGCAGAGCGCAAGGCCGCACAACAAACAAGGAAGAAGATAAGTGGAACAGAGTGAGGCTCTGATAAAGGCGTGAGGTCACCTTCACCTTAGACTGAGGAGGAGACAAATGAGCATCATGGCACAAACCCTCAGGAGATGTTTGCCTGCATCAAGCGCCCAATGGAGCTGGAGAAGGGAGGGTGCAGGAAAAAATCAAAGGTGACCAAGACCTCGTTGGACCCCATCACATTAACAGAGGGTGATTTACATGATATTGGTGACATAGTCAGGGATGTCACGATGGAGGCCCTGCAGCAATTTGAATAGCATCAACAGATCACCCTAGGGGCTATCGAGACAGGGTTGCAGGAGTTGCAGACCCAGGCATCGCAGGCTGGCACGGTCTCTACTAGCATGGCTAGTGGCACTTCAGAGGCTGTCGATATGCTGCGCAAGAATATTTGCAGTGCGATAGTGCTGCCGGATGGAGCACTGAACACAAAGACTGAGGCTGACAGGCCCACTGTCAGCACCTTAAAGGGAGTCAGGTTGAACCTGGCAGCGCTCTCACGTGAAGCACTCCACCTCTTGCAGGATGGAATAATTGTAGAGCTGAGGACCTGAGAGCACCGCACCCTCCAAGTGATCAATGAACAGTGGATCAACAATGAGAAGATGGCCCTATAGAGAAAAGTTGCCATCGCCACTAAGACTGAGGCAACCAATCAGAGAAAATGGATTATGCAGGTCATTGAGGAGGCCTGCCAAATGGTCCCAGAGTTGGCCATTCTAGAGGAGGAGCCAGTCGAGGTATGCATCTACAAGTTGCCACAGGGGTGTGTGACACTCGGATTGAGATGCTGCGAGTTCAGTTTGTTGGAAATAATACTGAGAGGGGGGAGTGAATCAGTATTATCAAATTCTTTTCAATCTATCTTCCTTATTTATACTTTGAATAATTCTTCAAATATTGATCATTACTTTGTATGTCAGTATAATAAAATAATGAGCAGGAACAAGAAAAGCAAATAGTCACACAAAAGAACACCAGATATAAGGTGGAAACCCAATGTGGGTGAAAACCACCTGCTGCAATATGTCTCTATCTTCTTTCAATTAGAAACTCCTTTTACAATGATTTTGTACTGGTGCAGTCCTTTACCAGTACGCAGGTTACAACCTGCAGAGAGCTACAACCCTCTCTCGTTCTCCAGCTTCTCCTGGAAGGGAGCTACAACCCCCTTAGCTCTTGTACTAGCCAAGATACTAGTACGTAGGTGTTGGCCTATTGAAGGCTACAACCTTCTCTTTCTTCCAGGGACCACGTTTCATAAATTTTCAGACTGGATCCATGAACATCAATCAATCATCAAGTATATATGCATCAAACAATCTCCTTTTCCCAATTAGCACTGAATCAAGTAAACACTTCTCTGACAGTTGTACCCAGAACACAGTAACAGTAACCACACACCAAATTCTGAACCCAGAATACTGCAGCAATAGACAGAGGCAGCTAGATCATAATTTAAAAATATACGCTACTTCAAGAACCTGAAACCTACATGCAGATCTATAAAGGATAATTCGTTCTTTCAAATATTCAAACACTAATTAACCCAGATTGTCAGATTTATAGATCAAGCATGCGCCTCATATAACAGATCAAAATCATGCAAAGATACTATTATTCAAGCATAAAGATTATGACCCATCAATAGAACTTATCCTTCTTTATGCGCTAAGGTTCCTCCTTCATTCAGATCCAGATCTACACCATAACCCAATCACAAATATTTCAGATCTAGCACTTATTAGATATTCAATTTATTCGATGATGCTTTGCCAAATGATCTCCTTCCCCTTTTATAGTCTTAGGCCTTCCACAATACCACGGTCCAAAACCATAGGATCAAAAAACTGTTGGACTAATACCATGAACCAACCATGAAAGTGCGTGAGATCAACACTTTTGCATGCAATACCACGAGCCAAAACCATAGGATCAAAAACTATAGGACTAATACCATGAACCAACCATGAAAGTGCGTGAGATCAACACTTTTGGATGCAATACCACGGACCAAAACCATAGGATCAAAAACTGTCGGACTAATACCATGAGCCAACCATGAAAGTGCGTGAACTTTTCTCTTCATGAAAGGGACTTTTCTCTGCATGAAAGTGCGTGAACTTTTCTCTACATGAAATAAACTTTTCTCTCCATAAAAGTGCGTGAACTTTTCTCTACATGAAATAAAATTTTCTCTGCATAAAAGTGCTTGAACTTTTCTCTACATGAAATAAACTTTTCTCTGCATATAAGTGCGTGAACTTTTCTCTTCATGAAAGGGACTTTTCTCTGCATGAAAGTTCGTGAACTTTTCTCTACATGAAATAAACTTTTCTCTGCATAAAAGTGCGTGAACTTTTCTCTACATGAAATAAACTTTTCTCTGCATATAAGTGCGTGAACTTTTCTCTACATGAAAGAAACTTTTATCTTCATGAAAGAAACTTTTATCTTCATGAAAGTACGTGAACTTTGCTGCACTATAATTTATCATCTGAGATGAGTGGGTTGCCATCAAGTACAACATATGTATCATAATGCCAAAAATCTCCCCCTTTGGACTTGATGGCAACAACAACCAATCACTCTCCCCCTTTGACATCAAGGGCAAAGGGTTATGCTCCCCCTAAGAACATGCTCCCCCTGACTATAAACCAAATCTGCAAAGAAGAACCATAATCCATCAAACACCATAAATGACCATGAAAGAGATAGAGACGTATTGCAGCAATATTCAGACCAGCATCCATGATCTCCTTCTGTACTTCCTCCATAATGCCAATAATGCATGATATGCTCCCCCTGAACCTGTGCCATTCGATCTTTGACTAATCCGCAACCCAGCACATGTACACATATACTTCAGATGAACCTTGCGTACAACCAACAATCAGAAGAGATTCAACAACAAGATGATGCATCAACAACCCCCAGCTTTTGCCTGAGGTATTCAAAGGTCTCCCTATGCAATGGTTTTGTGAGTATATCAGAAACCTATTCCTTAGAAGGAACATACTCCAACTTGACCTTTTGTTCAAGCACTTGTTCCCGGAGAAAGTGATACTTGATTGGTATATGCTTGGTTTTTGAATGCATGACTAGGTTCTTTGAAATGATGATTGCACTTGTATTATCACATAAGATGGAGATGGGTGGTGTACAAGTGATTTGAAAATCCTGCAAGGTATGCATCATCCAAAGGAGTTGAGTGCAGCAAGATGCAACAGCAACATATTCTGCTTCAGCTGTAGACAAGGCAATCGAACTCTGTTTCTTGCTGAACCAAGATACTAATCTGGAACCCATAAAGAATGCACCACCACTTGTGCTCTTCCTGTCATCCACGCTTCCGGCCCAATCTGCATCAGTATAAGCATGAAGTGTGAGATCTGTATCTCTAGGATACCATAAGCCATAATTTTGAGTCCCTTGAAGATATTTGAAGATTCTCTTTACTGCCTGAAGATGAGTTTCCTTTGGATTTGCCTGAAATCTTCCAACTATTCCCACTGCATGCATGATGTCTGGTCGGGTACCTGTCAAATAAAGTAGACTTCCAATCATAGGTCTGTAGGTTGGTTGATGTACTGCTGTTGAATCATCATTTGCACTGAGGCTACATCCTATGACCATGGGTGTACATACTGGTTTTGCATCTTCCATGCCATATTTCTTCAAAATCTGCTTGAGATACTTGGTTTGAGACAAGAAGATCCCTCCTTCCTTTTGTTGGATTTGCAGGCCAAGAAAATATGTCAATTCTCCAAGCAAGGACATTTCGAATTCTTTCTGCATCACCAAGGCAAAGCTTTGACTCATAGATTCTTCATTGCTACCAAAGATAATGTCATCTACATACACAACAAGTATTAGCAATTTGTCATTTTCAATTTTTATATAAAGATTGCTATCTACTGATCCTTTTGAAAAACCTTGTTGATGAAGATATTTGTCCAAACGATAGTACCAAGCCCTTGGAGCTTGTTTAAGACCATAGAGAACCTTTTTCAGTCTGCATACAAGATTTGGATCATTTCCAAGAATGAAAGCATCTGGCTGCTCAATGTATACTTCTTCTTCTAAGTCTCCATTCAGAAAGGCTGATTTCACGTCCATTTGAAATACTTTGAAATTTTGAAAGCTTGAGAGAGCAAGGAACATTCGGATGGCCTCAAGTCTTACAACAGGAGCAAAAGCTTCCTCAAAATCTATTCCTTCTTGCTGCGCATACCCTTTACAAACAAGTCTTGCCTTGTTTCTAATTACTTCCCCATTTTCATTCAACTTATTTTTGAAGACCCATTTTGTCCCTATAACATTATTATCCTTTGGTCTAGGAACCAACTCCCAAGTGTTGTTCTTTTCGATTTGCTCAAGTTCTTCATCCATTGCTTTGACCCAACATTCATCTTTGCATGCCTCTTTTACATTTTTTGGTTCAGTGGAGGAGAGTAATGCCAAATAGCTTGAAGCTTCTGCAATTGTTCTTCTTGTTTGTACACCTGCTTCTTTCTGCCCCAAAATCTGAGATTCTGGATGATTCTTCTGAACGTACCGGGATGGAGTCTTCTCTTCTATCCTTATCTGTTCCTCTGGTGCTTCTTGAGGTTCTTCTTCTTCATCATTCTGTCTTTGAGGGTAGTCTTCATCTTCTTCGATATTTTCATGATTTACTTGCCTAGGAATGTATCCCTTTTCATCAACCACTACATCAATGCTGTCAACAATTCTTCCAAGTCTTTTATTGTAGCACTTATATGCTTTTCTGTGTGGAGAATAACCAAGAAGAATGCCTTCATCTGCTCTAGGTTTAAGTTTGCCAAGTTGCTCATCAGTATTCTTAATATAGCATTTGCTCCCAAATATTTTGAAGTGCTTTACCGAAGGAGTCTCACCATACCAGAGCTCATGAGGAGTTTGAGTGTTGTTCACTCTGACATTTGCTTTGTTGAGAATAACAACCGCAGCATATGCGGCTTCACCCCAGAAAGTTGCGGGAGTTCGAGACTCATCCAGCATAGCACGAGCCATTTGTTGGACTGTTCTGTTCATCCTTTCCACCACTCCATTTTGCTGAGGAGTTCTAGCTGTAGAGAATTCTCTTCTTATCCCATGTTCTTCACAGAAATCGAAAAATTCATTTGAGGTAAACTCCCCACCTCTGTCAGACCTGAGGCACTTAATTTTGTAACCTGATTCATTTTCAACCAAGGCTTTGAAGGATTTGAATTTCTCGAATGCTTCGTCTTTGTGCTTCATAAGTCCTAACCAAACAAACCTGGAGAAATCGTCAATGAATAATATCAAGTATTCTTCTCCTCGAGGTGTCCTTTTCCTAAATGGACCACATACATCTGTATGGACTAGCTCAAGAGGCATGCTAGCTGATCCTTCCTTCTCTGGAAAGTTAGTTCTGGTTTGCTTTCCAAACTGACATGATTTGCATATGGTGTTGTCTAGAATTTTGATATCTGGAAGACCACGAACTGCCTGATATTTGCATGCTTTCCTTATTTGTGAAAAACTTAGATGCCCCAACCTCCGGTGCCATAACCAGTGTTCATCATCCTTGCTCAAATAGCATTGTTGTTGTCCTTCTTCAAATATGTATAGATTATTTGGATTTCTTCTACCTTTGATCATTGTTTCACATGTATCAAGATCACGAACACGACATCTGTTTGATCTAAATATCACCTCGGTTCCTTGATCACACATCTGGCTGACACTTAGAAGATTATGCTTCAATCCATCAACATACAAAACATTTCCAGCTTTGACCTTTTCTTTTAACTGAGCAGTGCCTTTTCCTTTTATAGCTGCAGGAGTATCATTTCCAAAAGAGACTTTCTTTCCCTTTTCTAAAGCAGAATATGATTCAAGCTTTTCTTTATCACCTGTCATATGTTTCGAACATCCACTGTCAATGTACCATAGATTTTCTTGTCCTTCTGCATAAAATGCTATCCCACATCTTTATGTTTGTGGTTCCTTTATTCTCCATGTTCTGGTGCTTGAGGCTTGTTCCTTTGTCTACTAAAACCTGCTCCTGCATTCAAAATCTTCATGACCAAAGTTATTGCAAATAGAACATTCAACTTCATTTTCAAGAGCCGAAAAGTTGTTATAGGTCCTTTTTGTAATCCCGATCATACTTCTTTATTTTTGAGCTTCTCTAGTGATGATTGTTTTATATGCAACACATTGAGCTGCTTTGTGACCAAAGTTATGGCAAGAGAAACATTGCCCATTGAAGAAACTTCTGCGATTATCAAATCTACCGGCCAAATGATTGTAATTTCTATTGTCATCCATTCTTGAAGCAAATTGAGAAGATTTTACCTGTGGCTGGTTGTATCTTTTGTTCATCCTTAAGACAGATTGCCCCTGATTTACCTGATAGTCTTTGTTCGTTCTTGATGTAATTCGTCCCTGCTTTACTTGGTGATCTCCATTTTGCTTTTGCTCATTCCTTCTTTCTGCATCAAGATAACTCTTTGAGGTGGATGCTTGAGATGTTTCTCCATTATACCCCAGACTTGTCTTGTTTAGCGGAGAACGCTGTACATTGATGATCTCATCCAGAGTTTCAGATCCTTTGATAAACTTAAGATTAATAGCCTTTGTTTTCTCAATTTCTTTTCTAAGGCCAACAATTTCACCTTCTAACTTTTCAAGATATTTTTCTTTTTCATCAATTTGAAATTGTAGAGTATCAATGATCATATTCTTTTCTTCTATACATGTCTTAAGTCTAGAAATCTCTTCATAAAAACTATCCACATCTATAGCATCCATGTAATCATCATCTTCGAATGCCATTAAAAGTTTATAGTCATTACCTCGTTCATCTTCATCACTATTTGATAGACCATCACTGTATTCATGAGTGTAGTAGCTTTTCTTATTTGCATTCTGTTTCTTGTTCCATCTGGGAGGTTCCTTTCCTTTGTCAATCTTATCCTTATGAGGACATTTGGCAGCATAATGACCTACTCTTCCACAAGCAAAGCATTTAAAGGTAGCTTACCTCTGAACCTTCCAGTACCCCGTTGAATATTTCTGACAAAATTTGATTCTTCTTCTTCTTCTGGCACGTAACTTGATTCATAGTAGTCTCCTTTGCCTGAAGCCTTAAAAGCAGCTTCTCTCCTGTCTGATGGACCTCCTTTTCTCATTTCATAAGCAGTTAGAATTCCATGTAGCTGAGACATAGTAAGAGTTCGTAGATTTTCCTTTTCTTCTATTGCAGACACTTTAGATTCAAACTTGGGGGACAATGATCTTAGGACTTTTTCAACCACAACAGCCTCTTTTATTTCTTCACCCAAGTTTTTCATACAATTAACAATCTCATCTACCCGAAGGAAATAGTTAGCCACACTTTCATCATTATACATGCTGAGATTCTCATACTGAATCCTGAGGGTTTGAAGTTTTGCACGTTTTACCTGTTCATCTCCTTCGTAGCTCAAAACAATCTTGTCCCATATTTCTTTTGCGGATTTATATTGCATAACCTTCACAAATTCAGATTGAGATAGACATCCTAGAAGAGTATTAACCGCCTTTGCATTTGTTTCATATTTCTTCTTCTCAGCTGAATCTGTAGGAGTAGCTGATGGAAAAATATACCCTGTTTCTATAATGTCCCATACTTCTATACCCAAAGATTGAAGATAGGCAGTAACTCTTACCTTCCAATATACGAAGTTTGTTCCATCAAAAATCGGTGGCCTGATTGATGCTTCCCTCTCGTAGTTGCTCATGATGTTAGATCTTCCTTCGAGCGATCAAGCTTCTTCAGAAGGACCTGCTCTGATACCAATTGTTGGAAATAATACTGAGAGGGGGGGGGGTGAATCAGTATTATCAAATTCTTTTCAATCTATCTTCCTTATTTATACTTTGAATAATTCTTCAAATATTGATCATTACTTTGTATGTCAGTATCATAAAATAATGAGCAGGAACAAGAAAAGCAAATAGTCACACAAAAGAACACCAGATATAAGGTGAAAACCCAATGTGGGTGAAAAGCACCTGCTGCAATATGTCTCTATCTTCTTTCAATTAGAAACTCCTTTTACAATGATTTTGTACTGGTACAGTCCTTTACCAGTACGCAGGTTACAACCTGCAGAGAGCTACAACCCTCTCTCGTTCTCTAGCTTCTCCTGGAAGGGAGCTACAACCCCCTTAGCTCTTGTACTAGCCAAGATACTAGTACGTAGGTGCTGGCCTACTGAAGGCTACAACCTTCTCTTTCTTCCAAGGACCACGTTTCATAAATTTTCAGACTGGATCCATGAACATCAATCAATCATCAAGTATATCTGCATCAAACAATCTCCTTTTCCCAATTAGCACTGAATCAAGTAAACACTTCTCTGACAGTTGTACCCAGAACACAGTAACAGTAACCACACACCAAATTATGAACCCAGAATACTGCAGCAATAGACAGAGGTAGCTAGATCATAATTTAAAGATATACGCTACTTCAACAACCTGAAACCTGCATGCAGATCTATAAAGGATAATTCCTTCTTTCAAATATTCAGACACTAATTAACCCAGATTGTCAGATTTATAGATCAAGCATGCACCTCATATAACAGATCAAAATCATGCAAAGATACTATTATTCAAGCATAAAGATTATGACCCGTCAATAGAACTTATCCTTCTTTATGCGCTAAGGTTCCTCCTTCATTCAGATCTAGATCTGCACCATAACCCAATCACAAATATTTCAGATCTAGCACTTATTAGATATTCAATTTATTAGATGATGCTTTTCCAAATGATCTCTTTCCTCTTTTATAGTCTTAGGCCTTCCACAATACCACGGTCCAAAACCATAGGATCAAAAAACTGTTGGACTAATACCATGAACCAACAATGAAAGTGTCTGAGATCAACACTTTTGGATGCAATACCATGAGCCAAAACCATAGGATCAAATACTATAGGACTAATACCATGAACCAACCATGAAAGTGCGTGAGATCAACACTTTTGGATGCAATACCACGGACCAAAACCATAGGATCAAAAACTGTCGGACTAATACCATGAGCCAACCATGAAAGTGCGTGAACTTTTCTCTTCATGAAAGGGACTTTTCTCTGCATGAAAGTGCGTGAACTTTTCTCTACATGAAATAAAATTTTCTCTGCATAAAAGTGCGTGAACTTTTCTCTACATGAAATAAACTTTTCTCTGCATAAAAGTGCGTGAACTTTTCTCTACATGAAATAAACTTTTCTCTGCATATAAGTGCGTGAACTTTTCTCTTCATGAAAGGGACTTTTCTTTGCATGAAAGTGCGTGAACTTTTCTCTACATGAAATAAACTTTTCTCTGCATAAAAGTGCGTGAACTTTTCTCTACATGAAATAAACTTTGCTCTGCATATAAGTGCGTGAACTTTTCTCTACATGAAAGAAACTTTTATCTTCATGAAAGAAACTTTTATCTTCATGAAAGTGCGTGAACTTTGCTGCACTATAATTTATCATCTGAGATGAGTGGGTTGCCATCAAGTACAACATATGTATCATAATGCCAACACAGTTGGAATTGAACCTACAAATTACAGAGTTACAGTTGAGGGCCTAGCCTTCAACTCTGATAGAAGTGAAGGAACAACAGGAGACCGTTGTCACAGAAGCAGTAGCGGCGGTGGATAGTGCAGTAGCAGACTACATGTAATTGTTTGAACAGTAATTTGAGGTCTTGACCAGCGTGCAGGAGGACCCCAATGTATAGAGGCTAGAGACGGAAGTGCACAAGCTACAACTGCTTACTATGAGGTTAAGGGCATAGTGCGAACTGCCGCTTTGACACAAAGACTAGCCAAGTTGCAGGAGGCCAAGTAGTTGAAGGAACAGGTGGATGCAGTGCTGCATAAGGAAGTAGTGCTGAAGGCAAGACTGAAGCCTTGGCTGGATGAGGCTTACGCAGTGACAGGAAATATCAAAGGCAAGCTTGCGACTCTACAAGAAGTGCAACAAAAGCTTCAGGTTGACAATGCAGGAGCAGTGACCAAGCAAACAGTGGAAGATGCGAAGCAAGCAGTAGCTCAATGCACGACCGAGGTTGCGGTCATACGGGTCGAGTTGGAAGGGCTTCATGCAAAGATCTCTGCACCTGCCGAGTGACTCAAGGGCGAGTCACGATGTATGTGTTGGAGGCCTATTGGGAACGAGATACCCCAAAGGATAGTTTTGGGGCTAAAAGCCCATATTTTGGTCAAATTTTGTAATAAACTTGTAAAGACTCTGCATTTTGTGGTCGCAAAGCGCGTAGGTGTCATAATTCATAAAGGGTTGTTTGCCCTTAGTTTTGTATAGTAAAGTCAGTTGTAAGAGATCTACCCATGGTTTGCGGACCATGGGATTATATAAAAAGAGCTAAGCTCTAAGTAGTTAGAGAAATCAATTACAAGAGAAATGATGTAAGAGAGTCGTAGCTCTGAAGTAAGAATTCTAAGTTTCGGGTCATAATGTAGGTAGAGGCTTTGCAGTTGAGTGCATAGAGGCCTAGAGTAGAAGTCCGTAGCTGAGTGTGTGGACCCTTGCAGTTGTGTACGCAGGGTGGATAGAGTCTGTATTCCCTTGGAAGATATCAATAAAGAGAATTATTCTGCAATTTTTGTGTCTTTGTTCCGAGTAATGCATCTTATCATTTTATGTATGAATTTACTTTGTAATGCTTATGTGATGCATGAATGTGTATGATTAAGTTGGATAACTAAATGCATATAAGAATATGAGTTTATGTGGTGCTAACTATGAGTATCTAATAAGATAAGTAAGACACTTAGACTAGTTTGGGAATCTGCATGGTATGCTGCCTTAGCATCGTGAAAGTGTCTAGATCAAGGGTTAGGACTGTGTGAAGGACAATTGAACCCTTTTGTGGAGGTATTGAAGGATGGAATAGAGGGCTCGTCTGGAAAACCCTAGAGCGAAGTGACCTACGCGAAGGCAAGAATAAAGGGAATAAACGACATCACGACCATCTCAGGGTGTGGGAACTTGGTTCCAGCATCCCCCCATACTGCTTTGGGTGAGACTTCGATTCGTGCTCCATGGGCTGATGTTGAAAGGGCCAGTAGTGTAGGGATTTGTTTGGCTAATTAATGTTGAACTTGGGTCAGGCACCCTCAAGCCAAAAATGATCAGCTGATCAAATCTTGCAAGGAGGACCTTACAAGAGAGTTTGAGATGAAGAACATGGGGCTCATGCATTACTTTCTTGGCATGGAGGTATGGTAGGGAGATGGGGATTTGTTTGTGTCTCAGGGAAGGTATGCCAACAAGATGCTCAGGAGATTCCGCATGGAGAGAAGCAAACCCATGGAGACTATTGTAGTAGGTAACTGGAGGAAGAAGGATGTTACTTCAGGGGAAGTAGTGGAACCTATTGTTTACAGGCAGCTTGTGGGTTCACTTATGTACTTCGTTAACAAATGACTAAATATGTGTTATGAAGTTAACTAGCTTAGTCAAGTGATGGTTAGGCATACCAAGTTGTATTGGAAGGTGACAAAGCATGTGTTGAGATACCTCAGGGGAACTTCTCAGTATGGATTATGGTACAAACTGACAGAGGGAATGAAGCTTCAAGGCTTCACAGATGTGGATTGGGTAGGGAGTCCATCTGACAGGAAGAGCACATCAAGAGGGATCTTCAGTATTGGGTCAGTGGAAGTTTCTTAGTATAATAGGAAACAGAGATCATTTGCACTTAGTTTGGCAGAGGAAAAATACATGGTTACGAGTCATCCAGCATGTGAGGCCATCTGGATGAGGACAATCCTCGTTGATTTTTTTGGTCAACAAATGGATCCAACTGTGATTTAATGTGATAATCAAAGTTGTATCAAACTCTCTGAAAATCCAGTTTTTCATGATCGGTCCAAGCATATTGATATCAGATATCATCATCTCAGAGATTGTATATTTAGGTGGATTATGTTGTTAGAGTACATTCCCACGGAGGAGCAAGATGTTGACATTTTGAAAAAGGCATTGTCAAGGTAAAATTCGAGTTTCATAGAGATAGGATCGAGGTAGCTGATAATCCCTTTCTTTTTGAGAGGGAGTGTTGAGAAATGGCAACAAGAAATTCCAGTTGAATTTTTCCTTGAATTAAACTGAGAATTAAAACCGAATTCTACTCTCATAGCAACTCATAAATAGTTAATTAATTTTAATTAACTTAATTAGATTAGGTATTTTGAGTTGGTAGTCTTTTTGTAGTCATGTATATGTTCTCCCTAAATTTTAGGGGTCTAGTATGAGTTTAAATTGAGTTGGAAATTATATCACTCAGTTTACTGAGTTATGTTCAGTTAAATTAGTTCCAAACTATTTGAGGAAGTAATAGAGGACTAGCAGTCAATTACTGCACTAATGCATCCACTAGTGCTACTCTAGTTAACTTAACATTCCCTCATGAGAAACTCATGCATGTGAGTTCAGAGAAAGACCCAGTTGAGACTCGAGTGCAGGGACAATGTACTATCATTTGTATTATTTACTAGAGTGTAAATATTATGCACGCATTAGAGATTGATCCTATGTTTGGATTGCGCAGTTTTGGAAGCACGAATTCCCTTTAAATACAAGTTATTCATCCTAGGAATTACGCAAGATATTAGGAGCTTGGAGAGCTGCAGAATTGGTTAAGTGTTGGCCAAGAGCTAGCTTGTGAGCTAAGAGAGTTGAGCATACTCGTGCGGAATTGTTCTAGTGAAAACAAGCTTTGTATCTTCACTCATATTTATGATATATGCAATATAGATAGCGGGTTTTTGAGCAGTGGATTCCCCAAATACATATATTTTTTTATGTTCCATTGATTTTTCTTCTTCTTGTTCATATTTTTTTCATCGATCTATTGGCTTTTGCTAGTTGAAAGTAGAAGTAGACTCTTGTCATGTGCTTTAGTACATTGCATGAGCTTGTGAATCTACAAGATTTTCATCGCCTGCACAACTCATTCTGTGAGGCAATTACAGGAGATTGTTACTATGATACAAGTTAGGAGGAGGATAGCAGACCAAGTCTGCAATTTTGATGATCATAAACCCTATCAGTGGGAGGAGCAACGTTGGAGAGCTTAATCTTTTAATTTAAATAAAATGATTTTTTCAATCTTGTTCAGTTTTAATTGTTTTTTTTATTTTAAGTTTCTTTTTTTTGAGTTAATTCTATTAGCTACAAAAAAAAAATAGACGATTACATCAAGGTTTACATTCATTAATACTAGTATCTCGCAAGGGACACCAGGCCATAGTAAAAAATGGACTATTCAATGAGACCAATGAGACAACTGAGAACTATTAGAAACATATAACCGACAAATACACTGGTATTGGCCTATTCAACATCAAGCAAAACATGTTACAGAACTATATTAAGAAACCCGAAGCATAAAAAAGTCAACCAAGAGGATTAGAGTTTGAGCCTATCACCAAGATCATTTCTATTGGATATACTAGAGGGTGGTCAGTTGTTAGGAGAATGCCATGATGGTGTTCAATCCTTACTATCGTATGGTTCATCTTGTCCAACCCGTTTTCATAATTTCTTAGGTTCCCATGCATATGATCTAAATATTGGAGTAGGTCCATCTGATATTCATGGCGATCTAGGAGTGTCTGCCCCATGAGGAATTTGTTTTACCAATAGAATTATATTTTTTACATATATTGATAAAATCTCCCCCTCGTGTGTCCCATATTGGGAATCTAATTTACCCACTCAGCCATGACTTTAGAATATTAGAGGGAAGTATGGTGAGAATAGACTTCCCCTTTAGACTGAGATAGTTACATCTAAACATGGACTCGAGTATTCTCTTTATACCTTGTAGCAAAGCATTCAATCTAATGATGTAACCTGATATTCCCACTTCAGGCTCACTCTTCATAATAGGTGGCCCCTCTTCCATCTCCATAAGCTAAATTTTGAGTTCTGAAATGGGACTCCTAAGGAGTATTATAAAATAATAGTGGAAATAATAAAATAATATTAGATTACCTCATCAAGTTTTGGAGGGAGAAAATAAAAAACTACTTTTTCAGCTCGTATTTTCAACTTATCTCCCTACGATTTTACTTAAATTTCAAGCGAGAGCACTCATTGGATGCAAAATTTAATTTTTCATCGAAGGAGTACCCATGTTGCATACTTTCGATTGACCCTACAACATGAAAGATGTGAAATAAATAAAAAAATGTGATTGCAATCACGTTTTCTCATGTATTCACATTTTTCGTGTTGGAGGGTCCATCAAAAGTATGCAACATGGGTACTCCTTGATGCAACATTAAATTTTGCATCCAATGAGTTCTCTCTTGAAATTTAAGTAAAAATATAGGGAGATAAGTTGAAAATACGAGTTGAAAAGGTACTTTTTTTTGGGTTACCTTTTTACTAGAAAATTTGTGAATCATCCCCCATGGTTGACATCATGATATTGAATCACATTGGTTCTTATAAAGTTGATTTTTCCTGTACATCTTTGTTTTGAGGCCCATTTTTTACCTCAAAAATTCTCTAATGTGACCCTCTAACAAGGCATGACTAGAGCGACGCTTAGAGATGCACAAGAAAACCATGGCCTGCTTTGTGCAAAATTAACTTCCCCCGCATAGAGCCACCATAGACTAAGGCATCCAGATTCAATGGGAGTATTGAGATGAGGTGTTATCTATGTGGCATCCTTGTTAGTGAAGTTCATTTTACCCAAGATGTCAACTAGAACCCAATTTCTTCCAAATCTCTTGCACCATTTGGTAAGGTAGCCACTCTTCCACCACCAAATTTGGGCTTATCCCAAAACTTTAATACAAAGCTAGGTGAACCCCCACTTCCCCACCTGGGTTTTATATAGAAAACCAGAGGACCAATAGAACCCCTTTGACCCCAAAATGCATACATTGTCTTCCTCCAGGGAGACACACAACACAAAATCGTCTTCCTAGGTTTGCAAGGTTTCTAATTAAATACACCATGTAACAACAATTCCCCAGGGGGTCTTGCTAGTCTACACCAATATAATCTCAAGGCCCTCTTAACCCCCACAAGCCTTGCCAATGACCAAACATTTAAAAATGAGCTAAATGAAATAGAGTACCACCCTTTACAGTACTTTGACCAGGAAGGAGAAATGAGACTAGTATAATTACATGAATGGAAAGCCAACAGACATACCCAAAATAAAGGAGTCAATGTTTAAGATAGTTATCACCTCATAAGACGTGTGGTGAAACTTGTCCTACGTAATGTAGGATAGGAGAGAAAAGTAGTAATATTCTCCCCATCAATAGATATGAATTGGGAAATCTCCAATTTGGTTTGAAGATATGACAATTGTAATAGCCATTGTCCCTTGAAAATAGAAAATGTCTGGCGTCTTTAGCTGAGAATGGAAACTCAAACTTGTCACTCTTTGTTGAGGATGTTTTAAGGAGACACAACCAACGATGTAGAAATAGGTTCCCTAACTACTCTCCCATTTATTTCTTACTATTCAAGCCCTTCATCTACATGGGCACATCACACTGTACACCAGAGTACCTTCCCCTCGCTCTCAACTATGAGAATGAACCAGCCAGTTAGTAGATCAAGGAAATCCATTATGGACAACATTATCACACATTACATGTTTCCAACCTTGATGATCCCCCGTCCTCTCATCTACCCAAACACGGTTTTGATGAATACCATACCATATTATGTTACAATTGTCAAGGACATGGTGTAACAGCCTTGGATTAAATTTCAAGTAATAAAGGATAATAAATAAAAAAATAATACGTAGGTCATGGGACACGCATTCCAAGCTAAATGTTGGTAAAAGCACTATATTGGGCATCACTTTTGGTTTATTTATGGCTAAGGAAATTGGAAGAGGCATTGGCACAGGAAAAGAGGTAATAATTGGCATTTAATTAGGAAAACAAAGGAAAATAGGATAAAAGTAAGGTGAAGTGACATGTATTTTCATGTTAAGGAAATTAGAGGAAAAATGAATTAAAAATAGACATCAATAATAAAAAGGCATTAGAGAACCAATTCACAGCTTTTGTCATTTAAGCTTTTGCTGGATTATCTTTTGTTAGTTTTGGATTGAGAATAGAGAGAGAGAGAGAGAGAGAGAGAGAGAGAGAGAGAGAGAGAGAGAGAGAACTCCAAGAGGAGAAAGCAAGCAAGAAATCAAAGTAAGGAAAAGGAAAGAAAAGGAGACCAAAGGAAAGCAAGGAGAAGGTTGGATTAGAATCTTCAACAAGAATATTTTGCAGTTAATAGGTTTCATGTGAGATTTTCTAGTTGAGGTGTGAATTCATGGTACATGAATTTGTATATTTGGATCATTTATTGTCATTGGCATGGGTTTTTCTTGATTTGACAGTGGTTTTAGCCTTGCCTTACCATTTCCTAGATAGCCATGGTGTGATGGGACTCATTCCCAATTGAGGTTTGGATTTTCAAAAGGTTTTGGAACCGAGTGAGGTGGTATTAGGAAAATTCCCAAGGGTTGGGGGTGGATATGGTTTTTTGCGGGAAGCCCTCGATGGATGGGTGGAGACAGGAAAATTCCTCAAGGTTTGGTGAAGAAATTTTGAGGCATACAAGATTGGTTTGGTTTTGTGATCTCAGGGCTAGTTTAGGTGAGATCATGGTAGTTTGAGGGTGGATGTGTTTTAACCTATGGAGTCCTTGGTTTATTATGTATTGATTTATCCCATGATATCCCACATTCATGTTTGGAATATGGCATGGGGTTGATTGGTTGAAATAAATAGTTGGTTCTCTCAATATATGGTCAGGTGGTATGTGGAAGTCCCTGAATTGGTTGGATTTTTCATATGTTAATAAGAGTTATTTTCCTATTGTGATTTATGAGCACTTGTACTTGCTATTATGTTGATTTGATGGCTTCTTTGTCTTGGTTAATATTCTGGTTATATGCTAGTTATAAGCATGGTTCTATGATGTGCTCTAGCTATGGATCTTGTTCATGACTTGATAGGTATTTGAATGGTTGATGAATTCATGGGATAAAAAGTGTTGTTATAGCTACTCGAGAGGGAATTGGACCTTCTTGGTGATTCTCAGATGAAGTTTAGATATTTAAGATCAGATATGCATTCATGACTTGTAACTCACATGTTTACCATATGTTTTATGAAATGTCTAGTGTGTTTTAGGTAGTCTATGTCAAGTTTTGGTTTCAATTTTGAATGTTTATCATTTTCGTCATGTTAACTATGATTCTGGAAAGTTATAGGAAGTTTTGGGCAGTGGCTTGAAAGATAGCTTGGAAAGTGGCTCAAATATTGGGACCATTGGCACAAAACAAGGGAATTTAAGCCATAACTACATGGAAGTAGACTCATACATGGAGTTGGAGGCCTATAACCACATTATTTCCTTGTTGTGTGTGTGTTTATGGTTTTAGGTCAGTGAAAAAGGATTCCAGCTCAGGGATTGAACATTTGGGGTAGTTTGCAACCTTTTGAGTGGTTTTTGGTCTCTGAGGGATGTCAGTAAGGTTTTCGTGTTGAGAAATGGCAACAAGAAATTCCAGTTTAATTTGTCCTTAAATTAAACTGAGAATTAAAATCGAATTCTATTCTCATAGAAACTTGTAGATAGTTAATTAAGTTTAATTAACTTAATTAGCTTAGGAATTTCAAGTTTGAAGTCTTTTTGTAGTCATGTATATGTTCTCCCTAAGTTTTAGGAGTCCAATATGAGTTTAAATTGAGTTGGAAATTAGATCACTCAGTTTACTAAGTTAAGTTTAGTTAAATTAGTTCCAAATTGTTTGAGGAACTAATAGAGAGTTAACAGTGAGTTGGTGCACTAGTTCATCCACAAGTGTCACTCTAGTTAAGAAAAGATTCCCTCATCAGAAACTCATTCATGTCGATTCTGAGAAAGACCCGGTTGAGACTAGAGTGCAAGCAGAGTGTACTATCCATTGTGTTATTTATTAGAGTGTAAATATCATACATGCATCATAGATTGATACTATGTTTTTATTGCATAGTTTTGGAAGCATGAATTCCCTTTAAATACGAGTTATTCATCCTAGGAATTACACAAGAGATTAGGGGCTTAGAGAGCTGTCGAATATGCTTAGGATTTGGCTTGAGCTAGCTTGTGATCTAAGAGAGTTGAGCATACTTGTGTGAAATTTTTCTAGTGAGAACAAGATTTGTATCTTCACTCATATTTATGATATATGAAATACATATAGTAGGGTTTTGAGCCGTAGCTTTCCCCAGATACATCTTGTGTTATGTGCCATTGATTTATCTTCTTCTTGTTCATATTGTTTTCATCGATCTATTGGCTTCCACTGGTTGAAAGTAGAAGTAGATTCTTGTCCTATGCTTTAGTACATTGCATGAGCTTGTGAATCTACAGGATTTTCTACATGGTATTGAATCTCAGAACATTATACTAAAGGAGATTTTGAAGTTTTGAGTTTTGGTTTACAGGTGAAATTCGAATTTGCAATACATACTTCGGGATCGGCAGATGGCGTTCTATGGTTTGCGGCTCAAGTATGCATTGGAAGGAAGCTCACATATTATAGCCTGGAGGGACATAATGGAGGTTGTGCTAGAGTATAATGGCTTGAAGGAATTGGTTGATCAAGAAATTCCTAAGCCAACAGCATTGGATGCATAGAATTTGGTCGAATGGAAGAAGTGTGTGGCAAATGCAAGGCAGATAATCCTTTAGGGAGTTCGAGACCACATTGTCTCGAGTCTCCATGGCAAGGAAATTCCATATGCTATGTGAAAAGCATTGATGGACTTGTATCAGAACAATAGTGACCAAATAAAATTGGCACTGAAGGGAAAACTTAGAAAAATCAAAATGGAGAAAGGCGAGACTATTCCAAAATACTTAACCAAGTTCACTCAATGTTGTGATGAACTTGGAAGTGTTGGAATCATGGTTGAAGAGGATGATATGGTTAGTCTTTCTCTTCTAGGACTCCCAAAGAGTTGGCATAGTTATTAGGACTTTGTCAATGGTAGGGAGAAGTTGCGAAATTAGGAACGAATGTGGTCAGATTTGATGCAGGAGGAGATCAGGAGGAACACCAGGGATGGATCTTCATCAAAGATTGATGATGAAAAGAATTGTGCCTTAACGATTAAGGCGAGGAAGGGGAAAGGCAAACCTTCCCATTCCAAATCATATTCTTATCATGGAGGTAAGAAGAAATACATGACGAAAGTTAAATGATTTAATTGTCATGAGTTGGGCCATTTTGCTACAAATTGTCCACTCAAGAAGTCCAAGAAGAAGTCCTCAAGAGGAGCGGTGGGTGAGGCTTTGGCCTCTCAATTCAAAATTGTACTTTTTCCTCATTGCATGCATGTTGTTATCAATGATGGGAACTGTATGGTACTTAGAAAGTGGAGCTTCATTCCACATGACTCACGACAAAGAGTTATTCAGTGACTTAGAGGAGAAAGATCTCCATATGCATATTGAGATGAGTGAGGATGGGAAGTATAGTGTTACTGAATTGGGCACAATTACTTTTTAGAGGAAGCATGGGGCTCCACTCACCTTGAATAATGTTATGTATGTTCTCGGGCTGAAGAAGAACTTGGTATTTGTTGCCATGCTTGAGGA
Source organism: Pinus tabuliformis (assembly GCA_031772625.1). Taxonomy (NCBI): domain Eukaryota; kingdom Viridiplantae; phylum Streptophyta; class Pinopsida; order Pinales; family Pinaceae; genus Pinus; species Pinus tabuliformis. The sequence goes on from CM062811.1 coordinate 752,159,851, forward strand.
TAGAGGCTATGATGTGATCTTCTCCAAAGGAAAAGCGTTCCTTCAACACATATCTACGGGTGAAGTAAAGAAGATAGGGATTTGAGTGAAGAATCTTTATAAGCTCAAGGTAGAGGAGTGTGTTTCTTTGAGCACAAAAGTAGAAAGGGTGCAAAGCGGAGACATTGGCGATTTTTGGTAAAGGAAATTAGGCTACTTGCATCATGGGGCTTTGAATATATTGTAGCATATCTCTACTGGTCTTCCCAAAGGTACGCTTGAGAAAGTTGATATGTGCAATGGGTGTACTTTGGAAAAATACACCAAGTCTTCCTTTCACGACAGAGACAGTCAAGAAGAGGCTATTCTAGAGTGAGTCCATTCATATGTGTGTGGACCATTCTCGACAACATCCATGGCCAAACACAGGTATTATGCTAAATTTGTTGATGACTATTCTCATAATTGTTGGATATTTTCCATGCAGAAAAAGGATCAAAGCTTCACAAAGTTTTGTGAGTTTAAAGAATTGGTGGAGAAGAGTCGAGCAAGAAGGTTAAACCTCTATAGAGTGATAATGGTGGTGAGTATGTCTCAAATGAGTTTAAGAATTTCTGTGCAGTGGAAGGGATTAAAAAGGAGTTGATGACATCCCATAACCCTCATTGAATGGGGTGGCCAAGAGGAAGAATAGAAGCATAGTAAGGGTAGTGAGGGCAATGTTGCATGATCAGGGTCTACACTACACTTGTGGGTTGATGCATGCAACACAACGGTTTATGTTTAGAACCATAGCCCACATCGAATACTTGAGATGAGGACACCACATGAGGCTTCTTCCGGTAAGAGGCCAGATGTTGGTCACTTCCGTATTTTTGGGTCATCAGTATATTGCCATGTGACCAAAGATGCATGGAAGCTTGAGACGACAACAGAGTTGGGTATATTTGTGGGGTACACTGATACACCACACAACTATTGGGTGTACTTTTCGACCAACAGGATGACAATGGTTCGCATAGATGTCAGATTCGACAAGGAGAAGGCCATGTGAGTTTCCCTTGAGAGGGAGATTGAGCTACAAGTGGATGAGGACATTTTAGCTCTTAATGTTGAGGAGCCTCAGATTGATGTGGAGAAGCCACATGCAGAGGATCTGGGAGTGGAGACATCCACTCAGGAAGAGTCTTCTAGAGAGGGAAGAATCACACTAGAGAGGCTAACAGATTGTTGGATGATGCACTAGAGAATGTGGGAGAAACCACTTCTATCCACAGCCAGAGAAGGTCACCTGAGAGGTACACTAGATTCATGGTTCTTATGGGAAAATGTGTTGTGATAGAGCCATCTTCCTTTAAGGAAGCAGTGTAGTAGCTAGTTTTGGTTGATGTTATGGTCGAGGAGTATGACTCCATAGTTCGTAACAGTGCTTGGGATGTGATCTCAAGACTGGAGGACAAGTCAGTGGTGAGCTCCCATTGGCTTTACAAGGTAAAGAAAGCTATAGATGGTAGTGTGGAGAAGCATGAGTCTAGATTTGTGGCCCGTGGCTTTTCACAGGTAGAGCCGATTAACTATGATGAGACCTTTGCTCCTGTTGCAAGGTACTCATCAATCATATCTATTGGCACTATCATCACAGATGGATTGGAAGATACATCAGATGGATGTGAAGACAACCTTACTTAATGGCATGATTGAGGCAGAGGTTTAAATAGAGCAACTTGAAGGTTTTTAGACCTTTGACCATGAGTCACATGTGTGTCAGTCAAAGAGAAAGTTATATGGGATGAAGTAAGCACCCCATGCTTCATACACTAGGATAGATAGCTACTTCATTGGGTTGGGCTTCACGAAGAGTGAAGCGGATGTGAATCTGTACCACATAGTGGTGGAAGGTAAATTGTTGATCATTGTACTTTATGTTGATAACCTCATACTGAATATTGATGATCAACTGATCAGATATTGCAAGGAGAATCTTTCAAGAGAATTTGAGATGAAGGACATGGGGCTCGTGCATTACTTTCTTGGCATGGAGGTATGGCAGGGATATGGGGAGTTGTTTGTATCTCAGGGAAAGTATGCCAACGAGATACTCATGAGATTTCGCATGGAGAGAAACAAACCCATGGAGACTCCTCTAGCAAGTAATTGGAGGAAGGAAGATGCTACTTCAGGGGAAGTAGTGGAATCCATTTCTTATAGATAGCTTGTGGGTTCACTTATGTACTTGGTGACACACAACCAAATATGTTCTATGTAGTTAACCATCTTATTCAAGCGATGGTTAGGCCTACCAAGCTATATTAGAAGGTAGCAAAGCATGTGTTGAGATACCTCAGGGGCACTTCTCAGTATGGATTATGATACAGATGGACATAGGGAGTGAAGCTTCAAGGCTTCACTGATGCAGATTGGGTAGGGAGTCCATTCAACTGGAAGAGCACATCAAGAGGGATCTTCAGTATTGGGTTAGTGGCAGTTTCTTGGTACATCAGGAAATAGAGATTAGTTGCACTCAGTTTGGCAGACGCATAGTACATGATTGTGAATCAAGTTGCATGTGAGGCCATCTAGACGATGAAGATCCTGGATGTTTTGTTTCATTAGCATATGGATCCAACTATGATTTACTTCGATAACTAGAGTTGTATCAAACTCTTTGAAAATCCATTTTTTCATGATCGATCCAAGAATATTGATATCTAATATCATCATCTCAAAGATTCTACATTGAGTCGGATTATATTGTTAGAGTACATTCCCACGGAGGAGAAAGATGCTAACATTTTGACAAAGGAATTGTAAAGATGTAAATTCAAGTTTCACAGAGACAGGATCAGGGTAGCTAATAATCCCTTTCTTGTTGAGAAGGAGCATTGAGAAATGGCAATAAGAAATTCCAGTTTAGATTGTCCTTGAATTAAACTGAGAATTATAATAGAATTCTATTCTCATAGCAACTTGTAAATACTTAGTTTAATTAACTTAATTAGCTTATGAAGTTCGAGTTGGCAGTATTTTTCTAGTCATGTATATGTTCTCCCTTAGTTTTAGGAGTCCACTATGAGTTTAAATTGAGTTAACTAAATATTCTCTCATCAGAAAATCATGCATGTCGATTCTGAGAAAGACCCAGTTGAGGGTAGAGTGCAGGGATAGTGTGCTATCAATTGTATTATTTAATGGAGTGTAAATATCATGCATGTATCAGGGATTGATCCTATGTTTGGATTGCGTAGTTTTTTGAAGCATGAAATCCCTTTAAATACAGTTGTTGATGGTGCTGGACCCGCCAACATTCAGGGGATCTCCCCAGTATGAAGTAACAACTAGACCTCACAGGGTTTGGTGTAGGAGTATCATCTGGCCTGATGGCCCAATTTCCATTGTATTAAAGATTTTCCTTAGCTCTTGCTTGTCAGCACATGCGAATGGTTTGCTTTGTCTTTGAATGATGAGGTTCATTTGCCAAGTGAGTTCTTAGTGTTACTTGTGTCAATGTTCTTTCACCGCATAGGGAGAGAGTGGAAGTGAGTCTCAAGTCGAAATGGAATAGTCCAAACTCTATGAGAGTCACACAACACAGCAAGACATGTGCCACTTTTAGTGGAGCAGTCCACACAAATGCGACAGTCACAAACACACAGTGAACGGATAGCACGTAAAACACCTAGCGTAATAGTCCACACGAGTGCAACGGTTGTTATAACAATTTTATGAGAATGGTTATGTTGAGTGTCCAACGGAATAGTCCACATGGGCAAGACAATGTTAACAACTTATACAACACATTTTTGATAAGAATATGTATTAGAACAACCAAAATAGTTCAACTATCTTAATACAAGTTAAAGAAACATGCATTACAAGCGTGCAAAGGATAGTCTTACAAAAACATACAATACATGTGTAAAAATGTGTTGGCATGTTGTCAGGCTTTGAATTAAGAAAAATTTCCCAGACACATTGGTACACCATTACATCACTAACCCTGATAGTGGGGCGTTGGAGCCATTGCTCGCTCCTTAAAGAAAAGACTATAGAATCTCAAGGATATGTGGGAGGAGCCAAGGTGAAAAGTCTTTTTCATATACAAATGAGGGTTATATATAACCAAGGGTGAAACTGATCCTTTTGACTCTTCAACTTCCCTCATGAATATTTGACTTACATGAATCTTCAACTTTACATGTGGGTCTCTTGGACTTCCACGTTACATTACATTGATTTCAATAGTATGGCCCACAGTAGTGATGTGGCCGCAATGACTCATGACATGACTCCACATGATAGTGTTGGTATGTTTATGTTGTTGGTGGTCTCCATGTCGAGCTGCAGTGTTGTTGAGTGATGAATGTGATTGTGATGTATAATAGCTTCACCTCCACATGGAAAGATGTGCGGAGCCTTCGATGGACTTGGTGTTCACTTGATGTTGCATGTGCATGTCTCTCATTTGCTTATACTTGGAATGCTCCATGTGTTCATCTGTTCAAGTACAAGTCTCCTAGCATGCTCTTCTTGTTCATCCCTTTCATCATCGCGTCATGTCTCATCCATGTACCTGTATCTACAATCACTCATGACGAGACAACATCAAATCCATAAATCTCCTAGTCTACCATGATGCATTATCTTTCACTTTTGGGTGCAGGTGACCAAGAGAGTGGAAAAGGCTCTAAAACTATGTAGATCACATTTTATGTCAAGATGCAGACTCAGGGCACTGCCAAGGAAAATTTCACAGAGGTCACTCGGAGGTTGAGATGGGAAATCCAGATTAGCGGTGACTATCTACGAGAACTGGCTCGGCTGGAGGGTAGATCTAGGAAAAATTTCAAGGGAGGCAGTGCAGGCACCGGGGATGACACTGGCAGTGAAAACTGCATAGATTCTCTGGGGAGGCTGGTAGTGGGCTACAAGAGCTTGCTGGTCAAAACTACGCAGAGCTGGGAGGTTGTCCTGCAAGACATTACTACGTAGTTTTTGGGCTAAGAAGGATGTTAGGCAGTTGGGAGCTAGCCCATGAAAACTGCGCAGTTTTTAGGAGGAGCAATAGGCTGGATGATAGTGTGATTGGCTGATAGAATCGCGCAAGTTTAGAGGATAGTGCAGTGATAGGCAGCAGGGACCTGTCCGATATTTCTTCATTCAGTGGAGGCAGGCATGCTGGCAGCTTCTACGCAATTTTTTGGAGGAGTGAAGCCCAGGGTAACTGCCCAGTCAAACTGTCTAGTTGACGAGCTGGAGGCTTGATAGATTTGCTTGTGGGAAGAGCATATTGGGATGACTTATTGAGAAAATTATGCATTTTTCTGGGCGACAGTCAGCAGGGTCGACTCCAGGATTGTGCAGTGTAGACTACCTAAGAGGAAGCCTCAAGCTCTAGACAATTCTGGGTAGTAGTACATGATCATTGAGGGCTGAGACTACGCAGTGCAGCTCAGCGGAGGTCCAACTATTTGAGGGTGGTCTGATCGATAGAGTTTCTGCAAAATGACTAAGTGTGTGAGCGAGTGAACTTTTGCATACACGACATTGTGAACACACACTCAACACAACTCGACGGCAAGACACCTCGAACCAACAAGACAACATGCTTAGTGTGACTGACCAACGATGCGGGTGACAAGCGGGACACTTGTGATATATCATTGAACGATCGCGACAACACTTGCATAACATTGCATATAATTTCATGTGTGAGTGTGATAGATTCTTACATAGAAAATACAACTTGTGCACACGAAGACAGACTTTGTGCATAGCCATAAGATGGCTGCAAGCATCACATTGTGACCAACATGCTAATAGATGTCTGGTGAACAATCAAGTGAGGAGGGTGCAAAGACTCAACAATAGCTCATGGGATGATCCCAAGTGCTTGCAAACATCAAGTAAAAACCTAAGGGAAGCTCTGAAATTGGATGCAATCAAAAAAATTGGAGGGTTTTGCAACTAGCACAACACTTGGCAACACACTAGTTGAATATCGGCTTCTCTGTTTTGGTCCATTGACAGCACAGGGCCTTGGTCTTTCAGGGAGTATTGAATCATTGTGTGTGTTACTTCGGCTTCCCCACTTACCCCATGGATAGACATGGTTCACCTTTCACCAACTATGTCAAACAAAACAACAAGTTTCATCTTGATCAAAATGTTTCGAAATTGAGAAGGGTAGTTTGGCTCGCGAGCTAAAAAAATTCAGAGTATAAGTTTTCATCTCTATTGTTGCTTCGCTGCAAATAGGCCTGGGTAGTACCTTAGTAGAGCCATGCAGGAACACATGCATTGCTCCACTGCTAGCGAGCCTGGTCAGTACCCTGGTGGAGTTGCATGCTTCACCTCTTTGTGCAAGAATCCTTTCTCTTGTTTCGCCTTTGTATTTTTTAAGAGGACTGTGTATAGGAACTTATTTATTTTTAGGGCGAAAGAGGGATCCCGACTTATTGAAAGCAGAAGAGTTTGTTCCTTATGAGAAGCATGTAATACCTATGACATGGGTTTTCTTGTTTAGATTTTCCCCTTCTCTGTTTCTACTAGTTGAATGAGCTTGAACACACAAAGTAGAAGGCTGAGTACATGCATGGGGTTTCCCAGTGTGGACATAGGTTCATGGTTAGACTCAAGCTTCCCTTGCATATGGCTCGTATTTTTTGTCAATACTTCATCGGTCGAAGGTTATAACTAAGCACAGAGAAGATGGACACATGACTAGGAAAGTGTTGCAGTGTCACAAGGCTCTTTGGATCTCAGCCACATACTCATTCAAAAGCCAGAATTCAATATAGGGTGGCATTTATTTTAAAAAAAAATAGCATGATACTAAGAAAACAAAACAAAATGAAACAAAAGTAGTAAGCAATGAGAAAAACAACAATAAGTAGTAAACAGGGTATGTACATGGTGCGGAGCGTGGCCCTGGCCTATTGAAAATAGTGCTTGAGATCTTGGTCATTGATAGGAAGGTTGTCAATACTCCTGTCAAGTGACTGCAGACAATATGTGTGTGGGCCAAGATTCTCATGGAAAATGTATGGACTAATCGATAGGGACTAGAACTTCACATGTTTGCTTTTGACTTCATGGTATTTGTCCCATTTCAAGACCAAGTCACCAACATCGACGTTAGTGTTCCCGACAGAATTGTTATCGAACCATCTCTTGATACTGTTCTAGTGGAGTGTAAATTTCTTTTGCTTTCATCCTTTCTTCCTACAACTTGTGAAGTGTATCCATCCTATGCTAAACTAGCAGACAAGGCTTGCCTCGGGATTCTAGGGACAATTGGAGCATAGGCAAGTAGATGTTTGGCGATAGGATGGATTCTTTTCCATAAACTAGGAAGTATGGCGAAGTGTTCAAAGAGGGTTTGGGTGTTACGTAGTCAGTACATAAGTCATTCATCAAGGTGGAGTGTCAGTTACATTGTTCATCTTAAATGGTCTTCTTGATTATGTGGATAAGCTTTTTATTTCTGGATTCTATGAGACCATTTCCCTGTGGGTAATATTTAGATGAGTGTTCCAGCACAATACCATGTTGTAATTCAAAATCATAAAGCTTCAAAGATAAAAAGTAAGTTGCACTATCAAACACAAGTGATACTAAAATTCCAAAGCGTGAGATGATGTTCTGTGGGAGGAAGTTGATGACTTCCTAGTCATTCACTTGCTTGAGCGGAACTGCTTCTGTCCACCGCATGAAGTAATTAGTAGTTGTCAAGATGTAATGGTGTTGTTTTGATGAATGTGGGAAAATTTCCCTAATGATGTTGAGGCCCCATTTTTGGAACGGTTTGGTCACTGCAATAGGGTGCAGTGGCACTGCTGACCTTCTTGATCTATCGATGCATCGCTAACAGGTCAGTCACTTGCGGGCGTAAGTGTGTGCATACTTGATTAATTTGGGCTAGTAGAAACCGGCTTGCATAACTTTGTGCACAGTGGTATTTCCCTCGAAGTGGCCCCCGGATGATTCATCATATAGATCATGCAAGGCCTTCTCTTAGTCATGTGCCTCTAGGCACCTGAGCAAGATTTCATTGTTGTTTTTTCTTTAAAGCACTATGTGCACCAACTTATAAGATAAGGCCATGAGGTGTAGTTCCATATTCTGTCTAATGGAGAAATGGGAGGGTATGGTGCCATGATCAAGGTACTGGGGCACATCTTCATACTAAGGGTATCTGCATTCAGTGGGTGGTGCTTGCTCTACATCATACATCTCGATTTTTTGCTCCTAACTAGCTAGCTCTTCTTCTTCCTCCTATGCATGGAATGCCACAGCTGAGAGTCTGTAGAGACCATGACCCTTGATGGTGTGAACTAACTTGATGTCAAGATCATACTCTTGCAAGCCTGTCATCCAGTTCACACATCGTTCACCCATCTCTGCTTGTACAAGCAGTGAGCAGACTACTGGTGAGGCACATAGACTATGCAATGGTTCTTCAGCAAGTAGGGTCTGAAGTGTTTCACTGCCTTGTATACTATGTATGCTTGTTTTTCAATGGCAGGGTAGTTGAGTTCGAGTCCATACATGCTTGCACTCATGAAGGAGATGGGACGTTCATCGTTCAGCTCATCCTTCTGAGTGACTACTCTAGTAAGCGAGATGTCAGAGGCAAAGTTGTATAGCAAGAAATTTTTGTTGAAATTTGGGGTGTAAAGTGCAAGCGCTTCTACTAAAGCCTACTTGGTACGAGTGAATTCATTCTTTTCCCTCTTGCCCCAACTATATATTGCATCCTTATTTATCATATCTTGCATTGGTTTTACTATCTGCGCATAGTCCGAGATGAACTTCTGGAGGAATTTTATCTTTCCCTAGAAGGACTGTATTGCTTTCTTGTTGGATGGGTGAGGGATCTATGTAATGGTCTGGACCCAGTCAACATCAACCTTGATCCCACTTCTAGAAATGATGTTCCGAAGGAGGTTCCCCTCAAACACTGCAATCACCCACTTGTTGGGATTCAAGGAAATCTTGTATTTTCAGCATCAATCGAATATCTTCTTTAGATGGCGTATGTGGTCTGGCTGTCTTTTGGAAAACATGGTCACGCAATCAAGGTACACCACTACGTTATGTCCGATGAGTCCAAGGAAGGTGATTTCCATGGTGCACTGAAAGTTTTCACCTATATTCACGAGCCCAAATGGCATTCGTTTGTATGAGAACATACCCCACTTTGTACGAAAAGTAGTTTAAAGTTGATCAGGTTCCACTACAAGAACCTAGTTATATCCTGAGAAGTTGTCAAGTAATGAAAACATCGCTTCCCTAGATATTGTATATAAAATATGCTTCATAGATAGCATGGGGTAGTTGTCTTTGTCCGAGGTGCAGATCAAGTTTCATAAATCAATGCACAAGCATATCTCCTCGGACTTCTTACGTATAGGAACAAGGTTGGAAACCCATGTGGAATGACGAACTATGTATATGATTCATGCATCCAACAACTTGGTCATCTCTTTTTGTATGAGGGTTTCATGTGGCGAATGTACTTTCCTCAACTTCTGTTGAAATGTCTTGACGCCTTCTTTGATTGGAATCACATGTTGGATTATCCATGTGTTACACATTTTCTGATCATCGTATATGTCCATGCGAACACATCCCGATACTATTTTGACAAGCAGACAAAGGCTTGTCACTCCTCATGTGTGCAACACATAACGAGATTGACGAACTTCAGATCTTGTTATGTTCATGGGTTTATCTGTTTGTGCATCATGGTGGAGCTATGGGTTTTGTTGTTCCTTGGCCCCTGAAAGCAGTTCTGCAATTCATAAATACTTTTTAGAGATACCACACCCTTGGGAATAAGGTTGCCTTTCTTGTCATTGGCCTCAACCTGCAGAGACTACTCGTGCTTGTGTTTGTCTGTCACTGCATCTTTGAAGACATCATGTTGGCTTGAGGGGGTCTGACCTAGGTTCAGAGTTAATTAGCCAAACAAATCCCTACACTACTGGCCCTTTCGGAAACAGCCCACGGAGCACAGACTGAGGTCTCACCCAAAGCAGTATGGGGGGATGCTAGAACTAGGTTTCCGCACCCTTGAGATGTTTGAGGGGTTGATTTAGTCCAACTATGAATAGCTTTGCGCAGGTCACTTCGCGCACTATCTTGACCTGCGAGGCCTTTTCAATATGTTATAATTGCCTTCGCACAACCCTAACCAGGGGCTGAGGTGCTTTCGCACTGCTAAAGCAGCGATCTGTGCTACTTCCCCAAGTTACACCACATATCTTACTTATCTTCTTATAGCAATTAGTTATCTTTGCGTTAACATATACTTTATCTTATATTCACTTTATCAACACATTCATAAAAGTTCCCGTATCATATAAACAATAGAAATGCAATTTATATTTGATACATTCAATGCACAAAACAAGAAAAAGATACACAGAAATGATGTAAAACTTCTCTTTATTACTTCTCCAAAGGTTATAGACTCGATTCGCCCTGCGCACTCAGCTACAGGGGTCCATACACTAAGTTGTGGACTACTCGGCCTCTACGCACTAAGCTACAAATCCTTCTCCTACTCTACAATCCGAAGACTCGACTCGACACTTAGATAAGACTTAATTCTTCATCCTTCATTCATGACTGTCATTCAATGATTTAAAACTTAGAGCCTCGCTCTATTTATACAATCCCATGGTCTGTCGACCATGGGTAGATTTCTAAAGCCGACATTACATTACAAAAATGAGGGCGGATAACCCTATGACTCATTTACAATCTTCGTGCCCCGTGCCCACAAAACACGAAGTCTTTACATTGGATTTGGTCAAAAAATGGGCTCTAAGCCCTAAAAGTTGCCTTGGGGGATCCCGTGCCCAACAGTCCCCCAACATAAACATCATGACTCGCCCTTGAGTCACTCTGTCGATGAAAATATCTTCACACAGAGACCTCCCAACTCTGCCCGAACTACTGCAAGATCGGCAGTGCACTGAGCAGTTGCCTGATGTACCTCTTGCATGCATTGTTTAGAGACTGCGGTATCTGAAATACTTCCTTACATCTGCTCCTGCATTCCCTGCATCTTCACAAGCTTGGCTTCGATCGAGGCTGTAATGATGAATGCCTCATCGATCCAAGGTTGGACATTCACCTTCAAAACCACTTCTTTGTGTTGCGCCGAATCTACCTGCTCCTTGAGCACTTTTGCCTATTGCATCTGTGTGAGCCTCTGTGTAAGGGAAACCATCTACACAGTCCCTTTTATATCATCATATCTTTGTTGTAGCTCACACGCCTCTGTTTCTAAGCTTTGTATGTTTGTGTCCTCTTGCAGAGTGGTGAATACCTTGAATGACTCTTCCAAAAGTTTAGTGCAGTCCTTCACTACACTTTTGATCTCCTCTGTTCCTATTGTGATGGCGCTTGCGCGTTTTTTCCTCACCTCTAGAGGAGTTGATGGACGCGCCTTCAACCACAGCTCTGATATTTGAAGGTTCAGCTCCAGCTGAAGCTTAGCCATCTCTTCTCACACCTCACGCATCCCTGCTGCTAACCTCTAGATGCACGCCTCTGTTGGGATGGCCAACTTAGGGACCATCTGGCAGGCCTCCTTAACCACCTGCACCATTTTCTAGCTTTGCACCACTACCTCGTTGTGCTGCAGGCTCAGTTGTTCCATATTAATTTTCTACTCGCTCAACACCTGTAATGCGCGGCCCCCCCTAGCCCGCAGTTCTACAGTCACTTCGTCCTGCAGGACATAGAGTGTCTCCTGAGGGAGCGAAGCCATGCTGATCCCTACTCCCTTCAACGTACTGACTGTAGACCTATCGGCCTCATTCTCTGTAACCAGTGCCCCTTCTAGCAGCACTATGGTGTTGGTCATGCGGGCACGCAGCATCTCCTCAGTCGCGATCGTTGCTACTGCAAGGCTGGTCGAGAGAGTACCAGCCTGAGGAATGTGCACCTGCAACTCCTGTATATGTGCCTAGAGTGCCCCTTACACAATATGATTCTCCTCCGCGAGTTGCTAGAGGGCCTTCACGGGGACGTCACACACCGTCTCCCCTATATCATGGAGATATTTTTCGGTGACGGTGATCAAGTCGAAAAAATTCTTAGAAGCTTTCGACTTCTTTCGCGGCCCCACTTGCTCTCTCGGGCATTTTTTGGTTTTGATAAGATAGAATATTTGAAAAAATGTTAATTCAGGATATGGACATAACAATAGTGAATAAAATGTTTTTAAAGAAAATATCTTGATGATGAATTCCAAATCAAAGAAAATGTTAGGTTAGATGTCCTAAGAAAATCAAGACAAAAAGAAAATGTTAGGCTAGAAAGAAAAGAAAACAAATAAACTCTGAAAGTGAGCAAGTCCAAATGCCACTACTATGTTTTTACAAAATAATGGTTGTGTGTAGCTTGTCTTAAATGCCACAACCCATGACAATCAAATAGTTTAATCTTCACTGTTTCATGCTTTAAATTTGATGTTATAGTTAGAGAATAAAGATCTGGCCAAACTGTTTAATCTTGGCAGATCAGTAGTTAGGTAGAGAATAATAAGGTGCTCATCAGTTTAATCTGAGCCCTTGGAGGTTATAAGGGTAGATTTAGATAGTTTTCTTTTGTAAAATAAAAAGAAAGGAAAATGGTTTTCTAGCTTAAATGCACCCATTAAGTGAAGAAAAAATGATAGGATAAGCAAAGGGTAAGTAGAGAAAGGTTGCAGAAGTTTGATTATTGATTGGACAAATGTACATTTATCATGTTTTACCATATGTTTTTATGTCCATGAGGCAGTTACACAAAGCAAATGAAGGTCTACAAGATCAATTAATTAACTTCCCTAAGCCTCATTCATCCCTATATTCATTAATTTCCCCTTCCCACCTTCATACATTCATATTCATTCATTTTCCACAAAAACCCCTTTTCCTAAGGTCAAAACCCTTTTTTCCTAGGAAAAGTGAAAACCCCATGTAAAATCCCTTTTTACCCCGAAAAACCCACAAAAGATGTTTACCCAAAGTATTATGCATATATGAAAAGCATGTAACCCATGAAAAGCATAATACTTAGTAGATTTCCCCTTTTTCGCCTATAATTCCCTTCTCCGCTCATACTTCATATAATTTCCCCTTTTCCGCTCATTCTTCCAAATTAACACTAGCCTATAATATTAAACCCCTAAAATTCCATTTCCCCGTATATATTAACTCCCTTTATTAAATAACCCGAAACCTTAGTTTTATTATAAAACTATGTATTTTCATAACATTTCGCATATTGGCGGATTGTACACTTTTAACGTGCATCCACTCTCATCCGATTGTGATATGTGACCCACGATGGACCCAAACTCGACGCAATATATATTACAGTTCATGCCATATCGCATCCACCTCCATCGCAAGTCCCAAATAATAGCAATACCCTCCGCCATTGTGATCTCCGAATGCAATTGGGACCTAGACCCGATCACATATCACATATGTTTTATTTCCACATCGTGTCTGGCGCCTATCACATTCCTTGCGATGGGCCTTCCTCCGCTAAACTCTGATTGCAATATGTGATTATCCCAGACCCGATATCATTATCTGCCCAAGTTAATAAAATTTCAAGTCCGCCATATGTGTTTTTTGAAGGTTTTCTTTGTTAAATCGTTTTTATGATTTTAACGAAGAATTAACCTAAACCTCTGTTTTAACATAAAATCCTGCTAATCACAGTTTTAACCCATAATAAAGCCCATTTCTGCAATAATTAGTCATTGGGACCCTCCGTACTACTCTTTCACTCCATTACCATCCAATCTAAGCCATTCAAATCCAACGGCCCTCAACAATTTCGGGTTGGCTCTCTGTACAGGCATTACCCACCCGAAAAGCAGTGTTTCACCGTCTTTCTTTGCTACATGTCAGGATTTAAACTATATCGGGTGAACCCTTCCCAAAACCGGCCACGCTTCATAAGTGGTGTGATGAAAACCACCTCCCGCATAATGACAAAATAGCCACTGTTCATTATCGCGCCATATTTCAAAAGAAAGTTGTTTTTCCGTTTAAAGGCAAAAATCACCATTTTTCCTTTGTTTTGCCTATTTTCACAGTGAAGCCTGCATAAGCCTCTACGACCACTAAAACCATCATTTTACCTTCTGATACACTCTAGACTCCTTCCAATGTCCTTTCAAGCTCAAAAAGGCCATTCACGACCATCTTTGTCACCTTGTTTTTCTTAATAGTTTTTGTGTTTTGCTGGTAAAGACCCTTGTTCCAGGCTTACAAAGAAAAGCCTGTGTATAGTTGGAAGACAAATATGAAGACCATTTCAATTTACTTTACCCTGTAACATAAAATCTAAAGTGATTTACTGCTGAAAAACATAGTAAAAACCTAGATTGCACAGTAAAGGTAAAAAGAAACAGTAAAGGTTATTCTGCAGGGTTAAAGGATATTCACAGAGTTTAAAGAGTATTAGATGAAAGATCAAATTGAAGGAATCAACCAGCGCAAAGGATTCAAACAATTTAGTAGCTTAAAGGGCGAAATATCAAATAGCAAAGCCAACATAACTTGAATAAAAGGGACAGCAAGAAGCAGTTCAATATCTGCCCCTATTTTCTTGCATGAAGATTTTTCCTTTCCTAGAATAAATCTTAAATAGTTTTAGGATATTTTTTAGTTTTATTATTTTATAAATAACTTTCTTCTCGAGATGTTATGGGTTCATAGTTCATTGCTTGTTCAATCTTGACTGTTAATTCTACTTTGAACCTGGAAGCCACCTTTGAAGGAACCTTTTCTAAACACTTGATGTACTCAGTCTTTCTGGAACCTTAATACAAAGCAGAGGAAACTGAATTTGGTTTTACATAGTTTGTGTTATCCTATAAGTTTTTCCAGTTATCAATCGTTATGTTTTTCTTCATATTCTTATGACTTATAGAGATATCTAGGTAGGAAGAATTGTGTCTCAATTTATTCCTATAAGCTCCAGAAGTGATCATCTATTAAGAGAATGGATTAATGTACTATTTGTTTAGCTAATCCCCTCTAATCAGTAAATCATCATCATCTTGTGTAAGCTTAGGTATACTGCTTTGAACCTTTGGAATGTAGTTTAGAAGGTTTTCCAACTTATGATTGCTCTGTTTTACAGTCTAGAACTATGATAATCATATTATTTTCTGTCTTCTTCTCACCACTATTTTGATCTATATCACTGTGTAAAGTCTTATAGCATCCCTTTGTTGAGATATTAATATAACCCAAAGGATTAATTACTTCAATTCTACATCTGTCTTCATTCATTGGTCTTCCAAAAACTAAAACCAAAAACCCTAAAACAATTATTTTAGATGCTCTAGCATTGGTAGCTGACCTACTACTATCTCAGAGGTACAACATCAGATTGGTGCTATTGCCAGGGATTTGAATTTTATTTAAGTTTCCCTTGGGACAACGATATTCATTCATTATTTTCCTTTAAAGGTGATTAAAGGCTTAGAAAGGTTAAAATCATTCACCTAGGTGACTCCACACTCCCAAGCTAGCACCTTCTAAACATACCAGATCTCGTTCAGAACCTAACATAGTTAGTCCTCTATCAGATCCTAAAAGGCTTCTGAGAAAAGCCAGTTCTAAAAGGGGACACCATCCATCTTCTTCTTCCTCTTCAGTCCTACAATCTAAAGAATTAGAATCATTTGACCCCTATAGTAATATCCCATCTGATCCTGATTACTCTCATTTATCACCTAGGGTTGTTGAACTTCTAAATAAAGGAGTTGATTTTAAGTCAGCCTACCTTATTCATTCATTAGAATCTCATCCAATACCCACACTACTACCAGGATCACCTAAAATTGAATCTGAGTTGGGTGTTGATCTACCGAAATATAAACACACAGATTTCATATCCACTACCACCTATCCATTTCCTTCCATTTTTGACCGACCTGAAGCTTCTTCTTCTAAACAATCTGAGGATACTTTCTCAATATATACCAATCCTCTCTTTGAAATAAAAGAAGGTATTCCTTTACAGGTCCCAAAGCTAGTTCTTAAGACTCCTTTGAAGTCTTTCAGGAGATCTCCTCCTCCTTCACCTCCAACTAGTTTATCTACCCCTAAATCACCATCTTCTTCCTCTACTTCTTCTTCATCCTCTACATCCACACAAACACCACATACTCCACCTGGACAACCTCATACACCTCAAACACCTCATATACCTCATACACCACTTGCTGTCATGGCTTTCCGACCTATTGTACAGGCTAGATATGCTGCCTTAGTCTTACCTAATAACCTTGATGTGTTCCCAGCTGGATACTTAAAATACCTTCCCAAGTACAATGCAGAAACTAGTCCCTCAGCTAAGGACCATCTTCAAGCTTTCCTTGACTTTGCAGAAAACATGAATATTGAACAAGAAAATGTTTATATGAGATTGTTTGTACAGTCACTTGAAGGAAATGTGAGGATTTGGTTTAGGCAGTTACCAGTAGCTTCCATTAGAAATTGGGAAGAGCTTACAACCATATTTAAAAATCAATGGCATGTGAAAAACAATCCTCTTTACTTCCTCACATAATTTGAAGATCTCAAAAGGAACTTCAGTGAACTAGTATCAGGTTTTATCAAAAGATTCAATTAACTCTATCACAAAATTCTTGCTGATTGTAAGCGTAGCAACAGCTAAGTCCAGATTTTCTAAAGCTTTTGATGATGAATTTGATGTTATGCTACGAGAGAGAACTTCAATAACTCTTGAAGATATGCAAGCAAACGCTATAGAAGTAGAATCGAATAGGGCAGCCTCCACTTCTTTGAAACTTAAGGAAGAAAAGGCCCAAAGAAAACTCAAAGCTATTCAAGAAGCCTCTAGTTCCTCTAAGACTAAATCAGAAGACTCAAAAATATATGAAATAACATCTCTTCTTAGAAACTTATCAAATAGGATTTCAAAGATTGAGACCCAACCTAGGACAACACAATAAACAGTTACTAGACCCAAAAATCAAAATCAAGGTCAGTATAAAAGAAATCGACCACTACAAATTCTTCAGAGACCTAGCAACGATCAACAGGTTCCTACTCCTCTAATGATAGATGACCAACAACCTGATGATAATACTATGACAATTATTGAAGATATTAATAGTATGGATTATTCTTCCAATCAAACAGCCAACATTCCTCTCTCACAACAAAATCAAGTACAAGAAGATCAGGAAGCTTCAAAATTCTCTAAATATCATGCTTTCTCTGAATTTTTAATTGCAGAATTAAATAAGAGGTATTATCTTAGGCCTAGGCCTGGTCCTGGGAGACCTCCAAAGGAAACTCCAGTAATTGAACCACGTACCAAAACTGCTAAAGCTCAAACAACTCTTATTCGACCCTTAGATCAGTCAATTGATACTACCCTAGCTGGTAAAAATTTTTTGACTACAGTTAATGTTTAAAAAGAATTAGAGAGGATTAAGATCCCAATTCCACTGTCAGAACTTTCTAAAAACCCTGGTTACAAAATCCAAGTCACAAAATGGATACAAAATACCTCGGTTGATGCTGAAGGTGATGTCATAAGTCTACAAGATGAAAACCCAGCAGTAATTTTTGGCCCTAGTTCAGACATGATAGATGAGATAGTGCCTCCTTTCTATGTAACTCTTAAAACAAATGATTCCATGTTGTATAATTGTATGCTTGATTCAGGAGCATCACACAACCTTATGCCAAAATCTATCATGGACCATTTGAAACTCGACATAACTAGATCCTACCATGATCTGTACGCCTTTAATTCTAAAAAGGTTCCCTGTTTAGGATTGATCAAGCATCCAGTGGTTACCCTTGCCCAAATTCCACTGAAAATTGTAGTACTTGATATTGTTGTCACAAATATCCCTCCCAAGTTTGGAATGCTCCTTTCTAGGTCTTGTTGTGCCAAATTAGGGGGAACTCTATAGATGGATATGTCATATGCTACTATTCTTGTTTATGGAGGAGAGCAATTAAGATTATATAGAGAGGTAAGATTTGTACATATTGTTTGTAAGACTGACCAGCCAAGGAACCATCCAATTTATGCAATAGATCAAGACTTTGGTTGTTTTCAACTCACTTCAAACCAACATAAAACTCAAGTCAAAATTGAAGAGGTAGTTGAAAGTCCTGAACCAAACCAAACTAATATTTGGAAATTGTTCTTTGATGGATCTTTTACGAAAGATGGTGCAGGAGCTGGAGTAGTTTTAATTTCACCTGAAAAAGAAAATATAACACAATCATGTAAATTAGATTTTGAAGTTACCAATATTGTTGCTGAATATGAAGCTTTCCTTTTAGGATTGCAATTAGGCAAAAGCTTAAAAGTTCAAAACTTAAGTGTTTTTACCGATTCAGAGCTTATTGTTAAGCAAGTAAGAAATGCTTCCCAGACCAAGCACCCTAGACTTAGGTCCTACCGAAATGAAGTATGGGATTTAGTTGAAAACTTCTTTGATGCTTTTAATTTGACTCATATTCCCAAAGATCAGAATATTCATGCAGATGCCTTAGCTATCTTAGCTAGTTCTTTTAAAAACCCTAATCATACTGATGTACTCTATCAGATACAAGTCAAATATAGGTCATCTATCCCAGATAATCTGAAACATTGACAAATATTTGAAGATGATGAACAGTTGAAATCATTTCTACAAGTAATAGATGATTTTTCATTTCTACAAATTGATGAAGATAGAGCTGAAATAAATGAAAATGCAGATGGAAATGATACTTCAGATTTCAAAACCCAAATTTCTAATCATGACATTATTCAATTATCTAATAATTTTATTCCAAAAGGACTCATTCCTTTAGAAAAATTGTTTGATCAAAATGATGTCCTCCAAAACCCTCAATCCATTTCTTCAGAAGATGACATAGAAGATATTAACATTGGAACTAATGAAGATATCAAAAACATCAAATTATGTGCATCTTTAGACCCTGAGATCAAAGCTTAATATCTTAAGTTAATTCAAAATTATAAAGATTTTTTTGCTTGGACTTATGCAGATCTAAAGACCTATGATACTTCACTAATACAGCATAAGATTCATTTGAAGCCAAAAGCAAAACCTTATCAACAGAAGCTTAGAAGGATAAATCCAACCCTTTTACCAATTGTAGAAAGGGAGATTAAGAAAATGCTAGATGCTCAGATCATCCTTCCTCTTAGATATTCTAATTGGGTTGCAAATCTAGTTCCTATTAGAAAGAAAAATAGAGAAATAAGACTCTGTGTGGATTTTAGAAATTTGAATAAAGCATCATTAAAAATTATCCTTTGCCTAAAATGGATCAGTTAGTTCAAATGGTTTCAGGAGCACAAAGACTTTCTGTGCTTGATGGTTTTTCAAGTTACAATTAGGTGAATGTTGATACAACAGACAAAGAGAAGACAGCCTTTACTACACCCTGGGGTACATTCATGTATGCTAGGATGCCATTTGGCTTAACCAATGCTGGAGCAATGTTCCAGAGAGCTATGGACATAGCTTTTATGGGTCAGGTAAATAAATTTGTGGTTATTTATCTTGATGACATAACTTTTTTTTCTAAATCCGATTAGAAACATCTAAAGCACTTGATCAAGGTTTTTGACAGGTGTAGAAAATTTGGAATATCATTGAACCCTAAGAGTCCTTGTTTGTCGTCAAAGAAGGAAAACTATTGGGCCATATCATTTCAAAGGAGGGAGTAGTAATTGATCCCAAATGAGTATCTGTCATTGAAACATTGACCTTACCTAGAAACAAGAAGGAGATTCAAGCTTTTCTAGGCAAGATTAATTTTCTAAGGAGGTTTATTCCAAATTATGCAGAAATTATGAAAGATATAACTGACATGCTCTGAAAGGACCATGAAATCAAAAGGACTCCCTCTTCTAGGCATGCAGTTGAACAAATAAAAAGGGCTATCTTTGAAGCTCCCACCTTAGCCAGCCCTGATTATACTAAGTCATTTAGTATTTTCTCTTTTGCCTCTAAAACAACCCTTTTTGTTGTTCTATTACAGAAAAATGAAGATTCCCATGACCAACTCATAGCCTTTTTCAGCAAGGTTATGAGAGATGTTGAGCTTAAGTATGACAGCATTGAGAAGCAAGCCTATGCCCTCATTCAAACCCTAAAATCATCCAGAATGTATGTCTTACATTCACCTATTACTACTTATGTCCTTAATAGTGCTGTGAAAATTGTCCTAACCTAACCAGACACTGATGGGAAAAGAGGTAGATGGATCAATCAAATTCTGGAGTTTTATCTAACTATCAAGACTACCAAGCTAGTAAAAGGTCAAGGATTAGCCAAGCTTCTAGCTAAATCCAACTGCAAAGTACTTAGAATCAATTCTGTTTTAGAAATAAAATGGAAGAATACACAAGAACCTTCTTTTCATCCTCAAGGGAAGAATGCACAAGAACATTCTCTCCTTGTAGAAGGGGATAATCCACAAGAACCTTCATTTCCTCCTAAAGGGGAGAATCCAAAAGAACCTTTACCTTCAAAGTAGATCAATCCTATACACATTGATGAAAAATTATTGTTGTCAAACTGGTATCAAAATATTGTAAATTTCTTGATTCATTTTGAGTATCCAACATCATTCTCCAAAACCCAGTGTAAAACCCTTAAGTTGAAATCAGTCAAGTACTACATTATAAATGCAAATTTATATTGGAAAGATCCACTGAATATTTTGTTATTATGTTTAACAGAATCAGAAATTGAAGGAATCATTGATCAGTTTCATACAGGATTTTGTGGTGGACATTATGCCTGGAGAGCAATAGCATACAAGATTCTGAAGGGAGGATTTTATTGGTCTACATTGCTCTTACAAGTAGGGGCAAATGTCAAAGGTTGTGTTCCTTGTCAAATGTTTGCTGGTAAACAAAAATTAGCAGCTCTTCCACTCGTTCCATCAATAGTTTCAGAACCTTTTTCTCAATGGGGATTAGATTTTGTTGGAGAGATTTACCCCACTTCAAGTAATCAACATATATGGATCCTCACTGCAACAGACTACTTTACTAAATGGGTGGAAGAAATTCCAATCTAAAATGCTACTGATTCTATAGTAATTAAGTTTATTGAGGAGAATATCTTATCTAGATTTGGTTTCCCAACTCAAATTGTCACTGATAATAAAACAACTTTTTTCTAGTGTTAAAATGATTGACTTTTGCCAGAAATATTAGATTGTGTTACATCTTTCAACTCCATACTACCCTCAAGGTAATGGCCTTGCAGAGTCATCCAACAAAAGCCTGGTAAAGGTAATCAAAAAGACTCTAGTTGATCATAAGAAGAGCTAGGATTCACATTTGATTTATGTGGTATGGGAAAATAGAATTACTCCAAAGAGATCAACTGGAAAATATCCATTTCAATTAGTCTATGGGAAAGATGCAATCTTCCCTACAAATTTGGTCTTCCCTGTTTTAAAATTCCTCTAGGATTCAATAGATGAACCTGATGATTTTTCAAAGAGGATAAATCATATTATTGAACTTAATGAAAACAGAGATGAAGTTCAATACAAATGGATGAAATATTAGAATAAGATGAAGACCCTGTTTGATAGAATAGCTAGGGAGAGGTACTTTAAGGAAGGTGATCTAGTTCTAAGATGGAAGAGAAAGAGAAGCATGGCAAATTTGAAAATCTATGGTTTGGACCTTTAGCAATTGCTGAAGTGAAGGGTAACAACACTTTTATGCTGCAGAATATTGGGGGGCTATATTCCACTTATCCAGTAAATGGAAGGTTTCTCAAACACTACATTCATTACTAAGAAGTTGAAATAGTTTTCATTGTAAATACTCCAGTTTTATTTACTTTTCAAGATGTCAGTGTGATTTTTCTTACAGCAAGGACTCCATAGCCGAGGAGAAGGCACATGGATCTGCAGGTTCTCTGCATTCTACAAGAGAAAGCAGTCCCCAGTTGGAGCCAATGTTGTGGCATTTTTTGGTTTTGATAAGATAGAATATTTGAAAAAATGTTAAGTTAGGATATGGACATAACAATAGTGAATAAAATGTTTTTAAAGAAAATATCTTGATGATGATGTCCATATCAAAGAAAATGTTAGGTTAGATGTCCTAAACAAATCAAGACAAAAAGAAAATGTTATGTTAGAAAGAAAAGCAAACAAATAAACTCTGAAAGTGAGCAAGTCCAAATGCCGCTACTATGTTTTTACAAAATAATGGTTGTGTGCAACTTGTCTTAAATGCCACAACCCATGATAGTCAAATAATTTAATGTTTACTGTTTCATGCTTTAAATTTGATATTATAGTTAGAGAATAAAGATCTGGACATACTGTTTAATCTTGGCAGATCAGTAGTTAGGTAGAGAATAATAAGGTGCTCATCAGTTTAATATGAGCCCTTGGAGGTTATAAGGGTAGATTTAGATAGTTTTTTTTTGTAAAATAAAAAGAAAGGAAAAGGGTTTGCTAGTTTAAATGCACCCATTAAGTGAAGAAAAATGATAGGATAAGCAAAGGATATGTAGAGAAAGGTTGCAGAAGTTTGATTATTGATTGGACAAATGTACACTTATCATGTTTTACCATATGTTTTTATGTCCATGAGGCAATTACACAAAGCAAATGAAGGTCTACAAGATCAATTAATTAACTTCCCTCAGCCTCATTCATCCCTATATTCACTAATTTCCCCTTCCCACCTTCATACATTCATATTCATTAATTTTCCACAAAAACTCCTTTTCCTAAGGTCAAAACCCTTTTTTCCTAGGAAAAGTGAAAACCCCATGTAAAATCCCTTCTCACCATGTAAAATCCATTTTTACTCGAAAAACCCACAAAAGATGTTTACCCTAAGTATTATGCATATATGAAAAGCATATAACCCATGAAAAGCATAATACTTAGTATATTTCCCCTTTTCCACTCATATTTCATATAATTTCCCCTTTTTTGCTCATTCTTCAAAATTAACACTAACCTGTAGTTTAAACCCCTAAAATTCCATTTTCCTGTATATATTAACTCCCTTTATTAAATACCCTGAAACCTTAGTTTTATTATAAAACTATGTATTTTCATAACATTTCGCATATTGGTGGATCGTACACTTTTAACGTGCATCCACTCTCCTCCGATTGTGATATGCAATCCACGATGGACCTGGACCCGACGCAATATATATTATAGTTCATTCCATATCGCATCCACCTCCATCGCAAGTCCCAACTAATAGCAATACCCTCTGCCATTGCGATCTCCGATTGCGATTGGGACCCAGACCTGATCGCATATCATATATGGTTTATTTCCTCGTCGCATTCGGTGCCTATCGCATTCCTTGCGATGGGCCTTCCTCCGCTAAACTCCAATTGCAATATGCGATTAGCCTAGACCCAATATCATTATCCGCCCAAGTTAATAAAATTTCAAGTCCACCATATGTGTTTTGCGAAGGTTTTCTTTGTTAAATCGTTTTTATGATTTTAACAAAGAATTAACATAAACCTCTGTTTTAACATAAAATCCCACTAATCACAGTTTTAACCCATAATAAAGCCCATTGTTGCCATAATTAGTCATTGGGACCCTCTGTACTACTCTTTCAATCCATCATCGTTCGATCTAAGCCATTCAAATCCAACGGCCCTCAATAATTTTTGGTTGGCTCTCTGTATGAGCATTACCCACCTGAAAAGTGGTATTTCACTGTCCTTCTTTGCTATGTGTAAGGATTTAAACTATATCAGGTGAACCCTTCCCAAAACCGCCCACACTTCATAAGTGGTGCGATGAAAACCACCTCCTGCATAAAGAAAAAATAGCCACTATTTACTATAACACCATAATTCAAAAGAAAGTTGCTTTTCCGTTTAAAGGCAAAAATCACCATTTTTCCTTGTTTTGCTTGTTTTCACAGTGAAGCCTGCATAAGCCTCTGTGACCACTAAAACCATCATTTTACCTTCCGATATGCTATGGACTCCTTCCAATGTCCTTTCAAGCTCAAAAAGGTCATTCATGACTGTCTCTGTCACCTTGTTTTTCTTAACAATTTCTGTGTTTTGCAGGTAAAGACCCCTATTCCAGGCTTACAAAGAAAAAGCCTGCGTACAGTTGGAAGACAAATATGAAGACCATATCAATTTACTTTACCCTGTAACATAAAATCTAAAGTGATTTACAGTTGAAAAACACATTAAAAACCTAGATTACACAATAAAGGTAAAAAGAAATAGTAAAGGTTATTCTGCAGGGTTAAAGGATATTCACAAAGTTTAAAGAGTATCAGATGAAAGATCAAACTGAAGGAATCAACCAGCACAAAGGATTCAAACAATTTAGCAACTTAAAGGGTGAAATATCAAACATCAAAGCTTGCACAACCTGAATAAAAGGGACAACAAGAAGCAGTTCAATAGCTGCCCCTATCTTCTTGCATGAAGATCATTCCTTTCCTAGAATAAATCTTAAATAGTTTTAGGATATTTTTTTGTTTTATTATTGTATAAATAACTTTCTTCGCAAGATGTTATAGGTTCATAATTCATTGCTTGTTAAGTCTTGACACTTAATTCTACTTTGAACCTGGAATCTACCTTTGAAGGAAGCTTTTCTAGACACTTGTCGTACTCAGTATTTATGGAACCTTAATACAAAGCAAAGGATTCTGAATCTAGTTTTACACAGTTTGTGTTATCCTGTAAGTTTTTCCAGATATCAATCATTATGTTTTTCTTCATATGCTTATGACTTATATAGATATCTAGGTAGGAAGAATTGCGTCTCAATTTATTCCTATAAGCTCTTGAAGTGATCATCTATTAAGAGAATGGATTAAGCTCTTGAAGTGATCATCTATTTAGCTAATCCCTTCTAATTATTAAATCATCAGCATCTTGTGTAATCTTAAGTATACTACCTTGAAACTTTGGAACGTAGTTTAGAAGGTTTTCCAACTTATGATTGTTTTGTTTTACAGTCTGGAAACTGTGATAACCATTTTATTTTTTGTCTTCTTCTCACTGCTATTTTGATCTATATCACTATGTAAAGTCTTATAACAGCCCTTTGCTGAGATATTAATATAACACAAAGGATTAATTACTTCAATTATACATCTGTCTTCATTCATTGGTATTCCAAAAACTAAAACCAAAAACCCCAAAACAATTATTTTAGATGCTCTGGCATTGGTAGCTGACCTACTACTATCTCAGAGGTACAACACCCTACACTATTGGCCCTTTTGGAAAAATCCGGTGGAGCACAGAGTGAGGTCTCACCCAAAGCAGTATGGGGGGATGCTGGAACCAGGTTTCTGCACCCTTGAGATGTCTGAGGGGTCGATTTAGTCCATTGTGAATAGCTTTGCGCAGGTCACTTCGCGCACTATCTTGACCTATGAGGCCTTCGTCATATGTTATAATCGCCTTCGCGCAACCCTAACCAGGGGCTGAGGTGCTTTCGCACTGCTAAAGCAACGATCTATGTTACTTCCCCAAGTTACACAGCGTATCTTACTTATCTTCTTATAACAATTAGTTATCTTTACGTAAACATATACTTTATCTTATATTCACTTTATCAACACATTCATAAAAGTTCGTGTATCATATAAACAATAGAAATGAAATTTATATTTGATACATTCAATGCACAAAACAAGAAAAAGATACACAGAAATGAAGTAAAACTTCTCTATATTACTTCTCCAAAGGTTACAGACTCGATTTTCCCTGCGCACTGAGCTGTAGGGGTCCGCGCACTAAGCTGTTGACTACTAGGCCTCTACACACTAAGCTACAAAGCCTTCTCCTACTCTACAATCCAAAGACTCGACTCGACACTTAGATAAGACTTAATTCTTCGTCCTTCATTCATGACTGTCATTCAGTGATTTAAAACATAGAGCCTCGCTCTATTTATACAATCCCATGGTCCGAGAACCATGGGTAGATTTCTAAAGCTGACATTACATTACAAAAATGAGGGTGGACAACCCTATGACTCATTTACAATCTTCACACTCCGCGCCCACAAAATGCAAAGTATTTACATCGGATTTGGTCAAAATATGGGCTTTAAGCCCCAAAAGTTGCCTTAGGGGATCCCATTACCAACAGGCCCCCAACACAAACATCGTGACTCACCCTTAAGTCACTCTATCAGTGCAGAGATCTTTGCACAGAGACCTCCCAACTCTGCCTGAACTGCTGCAAGATTGGCAGCGCACTGAGCAGCTGCCTGATGTACCCCTTGTATGCATTGTTCAAAGACTGCGGTATCGAAACTTCTTCCTTACATCTGCTCCTGCATTCCCTGCATCTGCACAAGCTTGGCTTTGATCAAGGTTGTAATGACAAATGCCTCATCAATCCAAGGTTGGATGCGCACCTTCAAAATCGCTTCTTTGTGTCACGCCGCATCTACCTTCTCCTTGAGCACTTCTACCTGTTGCATCCGCGCAAGCCTCTGTGTAAGGGACACCGTCTGCACAGTCCCTTTTATATCACCATATCTTTACTGTAGCTCATGCACCTATGTTTCTAAGCATTGTATGTTCGTGTCCTCCTATAGAGTGGTGAATACCTCGAACGACTCTTCTAAAAGTTTGGTGCAGTCCTTCACTGCACTATTGATCTCCTCTGTTCCTATTTCGATGGCACTTGCGCATTGTTCCCTCACCTCTAGACGAGTTGATGGATGTGCCTTCAACCACAGCTTTGATATTTGAAGGTTCAGCTCCAGCTGAAGCTTAGCCATCTCTTCTCATGCCTCGCACACCCCTGATGCTAACCTCTGGATGTGCACCTCTGTTGGTGCCTCTGCTGGGATGGCCAACTTAGGGACCATCTGGCAGGCCTCCTCAACCATGTGCACCATTTTCCTATTCTACGCCACTACCTCGTTGTGTTGTAGGCTCATTTGTTCCATATTAATTTTCTGCTCGCTCAACACCTGTAGTGCGCGGCCCTCCCTAGTCCGCAGTTCTGCAATCACTTCGTCTTACAGGACATTGAGTGTCTTCTGAGGGAGCGAAGCCATGTTGATCCCTACTCCCTTCAACGCACTGACCATAGGCCTATCGGCCGATTTCTCTGTAACCAGTGCCCCCTCTAGCAACACTATGGTGTTGGTCATGCGAGCACGCAACATTTCCTCAGTCACGATCGTTCCTACTGCAAGGTTGGTCGAGAGAGTACCAGCCTTAGGAGTGCACACCTGCAACCCTTGTATATGTTCCCGGAGGGCCCTAACACAATCTAATTCTCCTCCGCAAGCTACTGGAGGACGTTCGCAATGATGTCGCGCACTGTCTCCCATATATCATGGAGATGTTTTTTAGTGAGGGTTATCGGGTTGAAAGAATTCTTAGAAGCTTTTGACCTCTTTCACGGAGCCACCTACTCTCTTAGGCGTTGGCACTTCGACTATGTACATGTTTTTTTTGGGTCTGTGCCATATTCCTCTATCTTGGGCTCTTCCTCAGGCGAGGGCGACTTATGGCCCTTATGCTCCTTCTCTATTGCATGTTGCTGCTTAGTTACTGCTTTTTGTTGTTCTACTGCTGCCTTCGCAGTGTCTTGCACCTCTTGTTCCTTTGCTGCTACTGCCTCTTTTCTTCTCTTCTCTGCTAACTACGCCATATGCAGTTTTTCCTCCTCCTTCTTCCATTTTGTAGCAGACTTTTCTGTTTCCATCACGAAGATGGCTAGGGTGTGCCACTCTAGCGGCCATGACTCAAGCACGGAGAATATAACATCGTTCATGTTAAGGTACGGCAATTCATTCCACTTCTTCACGGGGTCCTTGCATGCCCTAATGTACACGTGATGGAAGTCCACCTTAAACTCCGCAGATATTTGTAGGCTATTGTAGACAGTGGGTGATAACTGTGGCTTGCGGTTAATCCCCATTCTGATGTTCATCTCCATGAACACCCAAAATATGTTACTGTCTCGAATCCTTTGCACATCTTTAGTGGCCCACAGCGAAGCGTACTTCACTGCCTCTAAAAGATCCCGTGCAATTGTGGGGAATTGGCTGTCCTCAGGCAACTCCCAAGCTACCGGCACTATGGATAGCAGAATCCATGCATAGTGGAAGGTCTTCACCTGTTCTTGTGCCTCGCAGCAATTCTCCGGGAACTCCTTGCATAAGTACTCTAACCAGTTAAACAAGATGCCCTCTCCATAGTGCGCGTGATCAGATATTGATCCAGGAACAAAATGATAGCTTAGAATTCAAAGTGTTCGAAAGAGTGTCAAACCTAAGTGACCAGATAGATCTCATCTTCCTGATTACGGTGCCGCGAACATTTTGAAAAACCGACACCGTATGAAGGAGTTATCACAATTTGAAAAAGTCCAGTAAACTGCAAATTATGGACATTTGACCAAGATTAATTTGGTTTTAAGCGCTAAACCTTTCCTTAAGTGCCTTTCTTAAAAGTGTGAATTAAGCACGTGGGTAGTATTCAGAAAGTGGAAACTGGTATCTCGCGTGCCCTAAATGTGGGAAGTGGTATTCCTAAATTTCACATGATTACCCTTAGCAGGCGACATGTAGCATGGTAAAACTACTTTTCTCGCGCGCTCTCGACCTGATATTGGTCGTGCAAGATCTCACGTGAGATTTTTCAATAGCCATTCGATTGGACGAGTCACATCGACAATGTAGATCGGCCAAGCTAGTTGGCGAGTGGGTGACGTGATAACCGTTGGGTTGGATGGGACAGATCGACGATGGAGGTTGTCCGAGTTAGTTGGTAAGCAGACAATGGGATATCTGTTGGATCTGGAGAAGTGAGATCAATGGCACAGATTGAAACACTTGATAAAAGGGAAATTCAAAGAAGGATTGAGTGAGATTAATCGATGGTGGAGATTCCGCTAAGTAAACAGTCCCACGCAGTCGCTGATTAATACGATCGCCAGCATTATCCCTAACCGTCGGGGTTATACCGCCACATATGCGCGCTAAACAGTTGATGTAAGGGCTCACCTCCAACGGTCAGCCTGGTGGAGCAGAAAAATTTAGGCAGAATGCTAAGTCTATCTGGAGTTAGGTGCAGTTCACCAAATTTGGTGGAGTATCCCTAGGGGATATTGCTTAAATGAACTCCAACAACAATTTTCATCCAGAGCCAGAGAGAGAGAGAGAGAGAGAAACAAGAGGCTAGCTAGGCTAATTGGAGCTTGCTGAAGCCAATGGAATAGTCCAGAGAATCTAATGAAGTCATCTTCATGGAGATTTTCATCCAGGGAGATTTTGGAGCTCATGGCCACCAGCAGTTTGAGGCAGTCGTAGGAGCTACCAATACTCATTCTCAGTGAACCAATAGTCATTCCTAACTGTAATGAGAATTTTGAATCCACTGCATGGATTTGAAGAATCATTTGGAGACTTCTAAAGGTTGAGATGCTATGGGGAAGTTTCAGGCAGCACAGTGCCAACCATGGAGGAAGGCCTAGTTTTGGGGATGTAGTGCTCATTTTGAGAAAATGTTCAGTCTATTTTCGGTGTCTGATATGTGTTGGAGACAGTGGAT
Organism: Pinus tabuliformis; assembly: GCA_031772625.1. Taxonomy (NCBI): domain Eukaryota; kingdom Viridiplantae; phylum Streptophyta; class Pinopsida; order Pinales; family Pinaceae; genus Pinus; species Pinus tabuliformis. The sequence goes on from CM062811.1 coordinate 752,189,443, forward strand.
GAGGTTTTAGTGATATTTGGAGAATTCTGAAGGAGTTAGTGACATCAAGAAGCTTAGGGTAGCTCAGTGCACTGATTGAAGGAATCAAGTCTAAGGGAGCTTAGATCTGTTTGCAGAGTGATGACAACCATGACAGGGATATAGATGGTATTCTAAGCCCATTGGTTCAATTCAGTAACCTTTGGAGTTAAGTGTGGAACTTGTAAAAGAAACTTTACCATAATCCCAAAGAGCCAAGTCAAGATGACAAAAGCTCAAGGAGATGTAGCCCATGATATTCGGGTGAACTCCTAGATTAAATTTGTTGTTATGTGTGGTTTTTTATTTGCTGCATTATATGGTTGTTATATGTGTTTAATATCAGCAGAAACAAATGGACTTAAAGCACTTAAACAGTTAAAAGAAAACATACACTTGTTTCAAGTATTTAATTCCGCAAATGTCATATATAAGCTAGATCATTTATTTGTTAAACTAAGTGGGAGGTTCTTGTAAGCATAACAAGTTATCAAACCCCCATTTCAGATCAAGTGGTATTAGAGCAGGTTTCTTGATTGACATAGCAATAGGTTGTTTGTTTGACTTGAAAGGTGTTTAAACAGTACAAAGGATTTGATTGTTTGACTGTTTGTAAACTGACTACTGTTTGAGTTTGCAAAGGTGAAGGGAAAGCTACTGATATCTAAGTCTAGGAGAGGACATGAAGGAAGAAGGGCTGAAGGACTATAAACAATGCCTTCAACTCTAACAGGTCAGGTTTCAGAAATCTTTGGGCACACAATAGTTGAATTCTCAAATGGCCAAGAGTTGTTTGCTCAATAGCCCTTTGCAATTTATAGCACCTTTTGAATTTGAATTTGACCGTTCTCCCCAAATTTGGTCCATTAATACTCAATTGGAAACATATTTTCCCAAATCTAGCCCATAAATCCTGCCTTAAATTCTTGTCACCCACTCCATTTAGTCTCAAACCAAGCATCACATCATGAATAGCGACTATAATGGTCACTTTCCAGCCAATCTGTGCAGCAGTGTAGCTACCTTTGCACTGTCGCAGACCTTGTGACACTTCACTCTTGCACGTAGTCCTGTCATTGCGCAACTCTCGGGTAGAGTAGTTTATAGTCACACGCCTCCTTTCAACCGACTAGAGCATTAAGACTATGCTTCCCACGGCTAGTCAAGTGGCCGTGCCAACTATATATGGCTTCAACCGTCTATCATTTACTTATCATGGGAAGGGCTCACCATTTGACTTCACCAACTGCATCGTGCATTTTACCAACTCCATCATGCCTTTTACCAACTGCATCATGCCACCATCTGTGGACGCAGTGCTCATTTTGAGCAAATGTTCAGTCTATTTTCAGTGTTTGATATGTTCTGGAGACAATGGATGAGGTTTCAGTGACAGATGGATAATTCTAAAGGAGTTAGTTCCATCAAGAAGCTTAGGGTAGCTCAGTGCACTGATTGAAGGAATCAATTCTAAGGGAGCTTAGATCTGTTTGTAGAGTGATGACATCCATGAAAGGGATAGAGATGGTATTCTAAGCCCATTGGTTCAGTTCAATAACCTTTGGAGTTAAGTGTGGAACTTGTAATAGAAAATTTTCCATAATCCCAAAGAGCCAAGTCAAGATGACAAAAGTGCAAGGAGATGTAGCCCACGATATTTGGGTGAACTCCTAGATTAAATTTGTTGTTATGTGTGGTTGTTTATTTTCTACATTATATGGTTGTTATATGCATTTAATATCAGCAGAAATAAATGGTTTTAAAGCACTTAAATAGTTAAAATAAAATATACACCTGTTTCAAGTATTTAATTTGCAAATGTCATATATAAGGTAGATCATTTATTTGTTAAACTGAGTGGGAGGTTCTTGTAAGAATAACAAGTTATTAAACCCCCATTTCAGATTAGCGCGGCAAGTGCTACCACCGGCGCAGGCACCTCTGTGCAGCACTTCTGCATAACCTTGCCAGCCAATATCTGGGTAGCAACTTTGACTGCCTTATTGTTGATACTGGAGATCGTGTACCCTCTCTTCTTCTTCTCCAACTTGAATTTTTCCTTCATGGCCTCCGCGTTGGACAAGTTATTGCTCTTACCTTCCGAAATATCCACTGGGTCCTCCACTTTGCAAGGAAGTCAGAGAATTCTATGAATCAAGTGGTCTGTGATGGGGATGAGCTCCTCCAGCCACAAATATCCATCATGCATTAGGCATAGTAGCTTCCCGATGACAAAGATAGTTATTGGGGCGCGATGCTAATGTGGCACCCAGAGCAGGTCCAACAACCCTGCTTTCTCTACTCCATGCAACCACTTGTGCAGCTCCAACTCTATGACTCCTTACACAGTGTTTTTCTTCAGCTTCATGAGCTGCGCGATTGCCAAGTGTGGGAACTTCTCGTGGTTGCGAGATCCCAGTCTTTAAAATTTAGACTCAACACCCATCTCAAGTGCACTCCTTCAAAAATGATATTTTCGGGTAGCAACGGAGTCTACAGAGAGCTCTTACTCTCATCTGGGTCCTTGGGCACCCTTGCCTCTCCCTTCCGCGAAGGAACATACACGGGCAGCCTGGTTAGAGGGTCCGCGCCCTCGGTTTCCACCTCCATGTCTTCGTCCTCCTCCTCTTTGACAAGTATTTCCTCAAGGTCTTCCTCCTCCTCATTAGTTTCTATATTAACCACTTTCCCCTTTTCTTCCATGGTCAGTTTAGTTCGCAGTGGGTTTTGAGGGGACACGCGCACCAGAACCATGGCCTGTTTATCTTTCTTGGGTCTCAGCGTGCGCGGTGATTTATGGATTTCAGTGACTATCCCGCCACTCTCAGGGGCATCTCCTATGGTCATGGCTTGCATGTCCTCTTCAGTGGTCATCTCTCTGATTTCCTTGGCTTCTTCAGATGCTGCCATCTTGCCTTTCCAGAAAAGTCTCAACTGCTCAGATAGGTGCCCAAACAATGCCTTCAACTCTAATAGGTCAGGGTTCAGAAATCTCTGGGCGCACAATAATTGAATTCTCAAATGGCCAAGAGTTGTTTTCTCAGCAGCCCTTTGCAATTTATAACACCTTTTGAATTTGAATTCGACCGTTCCCCCCAAATTCGGTCCATTAATACTCCATTGGCAACATATTTTCCCAAATCTAGCCCATAAATCCTGCCTTAAATTCTTGTCACCCACTCCATTTGGTCTCAAACCAAGCATCGCATCATGAATAGCGACTATAATGGTCACTTTCCATTCAATCCGCGCAGCAGCGCGGCTACCTTTGCACTGTCGCAGACCTTGTGACACTTCGCTCCTACGCGTAGTCTTGTCATTGCGCAACTCTCGGGTAGAGTAGTTTATAGTCCCGTGCCTACTTTCAACTACCTAGAGCATTAAGACTATGCTTCCCATGGCTATACAGGTGGCCGCAGCAACTGTATATGGATTCAACCGTCTATCATTTACTTCTCCTGGGAAGGGCTCGCCATTTGACTTCACCAACTGCATCGCACATTTTACCAACTCCATCGCGCCTTTTACCAACTGCATCATGCCACCATCTGTGGATGTAGTGCTCATTTTGAGCAAATTTTTAGTCTATTTTCAGTGTTTGATATGTGCTAGAGACAGTGGATGAGGTTTCAGTGACAAATGGATAATTCTAAAGGAGTTAGTTCCATCAAGAAGATTAGGGTAGCTCAGTGCACTGATTGAAGGAATCAATTCTAAGGGAGCTTAGGTCTGTTTGCAGAGTGATGACAGCCATGAAAGGGATAGAGATGGTATTTTAAGCCCATTGGTTCACTTCAATAACCTTTGGAGTTAAGTGTGGAACTTGTAATAGAAAATTTACCATAATCCCAAAGAGCCAAGTCAAGATGACAAAAGCTCAAGGAGACGTAGCCCACAATATTTGGGTGAACTCCTAGATTAAATTTGTTGTTATGTGTGGTTGTTTGTTTGCTGCATTATATGGTTGTTACATGCATTTAATATCAGTAGAAACAAATGGTTTTAAAGCACTTAAACAGTTAAAAGAAAATATAAACCTGTTTCAAGTATTTAATTCGCAAATGTCATATATAAGGTAGACCATTTATTTGTTAAACTGAGTGGGAGGTTCTTGTAAGAATAATAAGTTATCAAACCCCCATTTCAGATCAACGCGGCAAGTGCTACCACCGACACAGGCATCTCCGTGCGGCACTTTTGCATAACCTTGCCAGCCAATATCTAGGTCGCAGCTTTGACTGCCTTATTGTTGATACTAGAGATCACATACCCTCTCTTCTTATTGTCCAACTTGAATTTTGCCTTCATGGCCTCTACGTTGGTGAAGTTGTTGCTCTTACCTTCCAAAATATCCCCTGGGTCCTCCCCTTTGCAAGGAAGTCAAGTAATTCTATGAATCAAGTGGTCTGTGATGGGGATGGGCTCCTCCAGCCACAAATACCCATCATGCATTAGGCATAGTAGCTTCCTGATGACAAAGATAGTTATTGGGGCGCGATGCTAATGCGGCACCCAGAGCAGGTTCAACAATCCTGCTTTCTCTACTCCGCGCAACCACTTGTGCGGCTCCAACTCTATGACTCCTTCCACAGTGTTTTTCTTCAGCTTCATGCGCTGCACGGTTGCCAAGTGTGGGAACTTCTCATGGTCACGAGATCCTAGTCTTTAAAATTTAGACTCAACACCTGTCTCAAGTGTGCTACTTCAAAAATGATATCGTCACGTAGCAGCGAAGTCTGCAGAGAGCTCTTACTCTCATTTGGGTCCTTGGACACCCTTGCCTCTCCCTTACACGAAGGAACATACACGGGCAGCCTGGTTAGAGGTTCTGCACCCTCGATTTCCACCTCCACGTCTTCGTCCTCCTCCTCTTTGACAAGTATTTCCTCAAGGTCTTCCTCCTCCTCATCAGTTTCTATATTAACCACTTTCCCCTTTTCTTCCATGCTCAGTTTAGTTCGCAGTGGGTTTTGAGGGGACACGCGCACCAGAACCATGGCCTGTTTATCTTTCTTGGGTCTCGACGTGCGCGGTGATTTATGGATTTCTGTGACTATCCTGCCACTCTCAGGGGAATTTCCTATTGTCATGGTTTGCGCGGCCTCTTCAGCGCTCATCTCTCCAATTTCCTTGGCTTCTTCAGATTCTGCCATATTTCCTTTCCAGAAATCTCTCAACTGCTCAGATAGGTGCCCAAACAATGCCTTCAACTCTAACAGGTCAGGGTTCAGAAATCTCTGGGTGCACAATAGTTGAATTCTCAAATGGCCAAGAGTTGTTTGCTCAGCAACCCTTTGCAATTTATAGCACCTTTTGAATTTGAATTCGACCGTTCCCCCCAAATTCAGTCCATTAATGCTCCATTGGCAACATATTTTCCCAAATCTAGCCCATAAATCCTGCCTTAAATTCTTGTCGCCCACTCCATTTGGTCTCAAACCAAGCATCACATCATGAATAATGACTATAATGGTCACTTTCCAGCCAATCCGCGCAGCAGCGCAGCTACCTTTTCACTGTCGCAGACCTTGTGACACTTCGCTCCTGCGCATAGTCCTATCATCGCGCAACTCTCAGGTACAGTAGTTTATAGTCTCGGACCTCCTTTCAACCACCTAGAGCACTAAGTCTATGCTTCCCACGGCTAGTCAGGTGGCCGCGCCAACTGTATATGGCTTCAACCGTCTATCATTTACTTCTCCTGGGAAGGGTTCGGCATTTGACTTCACCAACTGCATCGCGCATTTTACCAACTCCATCGCGCCTTTTACCAACTCCATCATGCCACCATCTATGATCCCCTTAGTAACATACAGTCCAATCCAAGGCATCAAACTAATCAACTCTTGGCGGTAGTCCCCAAATTTGCCAACATAATCGTTCGCATCCTGTTTTATCACCATAGTTTTCTTATCAAGAAAGTCCTTCTTTATTCCTTCCTCAAGCTTCTTGACTTCTTCTTCTGCCATGGCACTTTTCTCCCTCAACCGAACTCTTTCATTCATGAGTACTTGGAGCCTAAGATCACCCTGCCGAATCTCTTCATCATGTCCCAAGTGTTCTTCTTCGAGTTCTTTCAACTGCGCGATCCTATCTTTCAAGGCTCCATGAGCCGTCATATCCATGGGCGTTGCTACACACGGACTAGGCATGATATACTCCATCGATATTACAGCGTTAGCTCCATAGGCCAGCCTAAAAGGTGCCTACCCCGTAAGTTTCTTTCACATTGTCCTATAAGCCCATAAAACTACTGGTACGCGCAGTCCCAATCACTTCGATGTGCACTACATACCTTGTCCAGTGCTTCACACACCTCATTAAATGCTTCCGCATGGATAACCTTTTGCGCGATTGTTCTCTCTACATTCTGTCATTCCAACTTGAGGATTCATTTACACAATTGCCCCCCAAACACATTCTTATTGACCATATCTCCCAACGCGAAGTTCATGTACATCCACGTAGGTTGTTTTCCATATGTTGGCATCCACCTGGCTAGATGTGTACGCAGTTTATCCTGCCCATTGCAATTATATGTCAATTGCACTCTAGGCTTCCCAAACCGTGTGCACATAATTCATCTGCATTCATGCCAGGCCTCAATTCTCCCTTTGTGCATACCCCACCACCTCACAGGCGTAGCGTGTAGTACCCAATTCAAGGCCTGGAAACGTTGCTTTTCCGGCACCTCCCTTTCAAACTTATCTAGGAAAGTATCTACCTCATGTAACCCATCATAAGTAGGCAGATCCCTCACTTCTATCGATACACAACACAACGATCTTGTCATCATATTACAGTTCAGCATGGTTACCTCATGTAACTGATTCTGCCATCACTCTATCTCCTCATCAAAATCTGACGTACAGGAGCTTTCGCGCTCCCATGAGATCTGTCCATCCGCGGTGGGATTTACCCAGTCTTGCTCTTGTGCGGTTATCTTGTAGATGTAGTCCAAATCATCGTCGCTTTCATAGTCATGCACCGGCTCGGTGTAGTGTGATCCTTCAGGCGGGTCCAAAGGTATAACTATGCACAGAGACTTCTTCTCAAAAATCATCTTGCGCTTATTTAGATTGATTACCTCATTCATGTCAGTCGCCCAATCAATTCCTAAGAGCGTGGGGTAGGGATTGTTGTCATCAAAAATCTCTATCGCTTCAAATTCTGCTAGAGCGCTCACTCCCTCAATATCCATGGTGATTCCCTGCAATCTCCCCATAGGTATTATCTTTTGTTGGTTCTCCATTTGCAGTTGGATAGGAGACCATTGCATCGTAGGCCTCCCCATGCACTCCCATATCTACTTCGGCAAAATGTTCACGTCCGATCTTAAATCTAGAATTACTTCATCCATCTCATATTCTCCAATCTATGCAATCAGCTTCATTTATCTCCCTTTCCTAGTCTTGTGTTTTCCAATATTTTTCACTACGTGTTGTTCTCCTAGCGCAGTCCTAGTGCATCTGTTAATGAGTTCCTGCAATCATTTTACAACCTTACTGTCACGCAGTAGCTTCATGCATGTTTCCAGGAACGTTGTAAGCATAGATGGATCCATTTCTCATCCCGGTCTATCTTTTCTTTCTGAAGTGGAGGCATCAGTGAAGCTCTTCTTAGCTTCCATGAAGGTTTCCTTAGTGCGCTCTAAAGTAAACTTTGCTTCTTTCATCGAAGCCTTCCGAACCCAAGTACTATCTTTGGGTTGTTTGCCTTTATAATCTCCCATTGTGATTCCACTTCGGAGCACAATGTTCACACTTGGATCTTCCTCGTGTGGCTCATACCTCATCATCTGCAGGTTCTGAGTCGGGGAAGGCGGTAGCGCTCCCTTGTCGTGCATCCTAGCTATTAGCGTAAGACAATCTTCCATCTCATGATCAAACAACGTACAATATAGACATGATGGACGTGTTGGGTTCATACAATCATGGGCATAATGTTTTGGCCCTCCGCAATTGTAGCATATCAGTTGTCCATGACCTCTTCGAGTTCCTCCTCCACCTCGACCTCGTCCGCACCCCTAAAATCCGGTTCGCACCACTCCTGCGTTTTGTTCTAGGGGTCGCGTTTCAGCCTGAACTCTATACGTGGGAGTTCTATCCATCATCAGCTCATAGCTTCTATAAGTGCACTCATCATGTCAAACCGATCTACAAAAATTAGAGAACAACTATTGCGAATTCTGTGTGTACTTCTGTAACAAATGCCAGTTGTCTGTAACATGCTTTCCTCCTATTTGACAAGTCACGCACCACAAAGCAGGTGTCGCGCTAGGTCCTACTTGTGCTTCTGGCCTTAATGGCATCAGTCCTCCTCTTGTGAGGTAATTTGTGAACATAGGGCAATGGTCCTTGTCATGACCCTGACCCTTGCATTTTACGCACCACACCTCTTTGCACACTTCTGGTTGGGATGTCCTGTCTTGTTTCAGACTCTGCATCTCAAGGCATAATTTTTTCAACTGCACATGGATTTGCTGAACTCCCAAGTTAGGATCTTGCATTGGTGTCTCATGCAGCCTTATCGCGATCTCTAAGGCCTCTTCCTAAGTCGTTAACCTCTGTTGCAATGATGTGTTCCTCAAATGTGGCGTTAGCAACACTACAAACCATTCGCAGTGTTGTCCATCTGTCAAAGTCATATTAGCTTTGTGAATCATACACTTCAGTCTCTGATCCAGCTCGCAAGATGTCTCGCATGGTAGCATTGTGATCTCTTTGAATCCAATGATCGACTATGGTTCTGACTTCGGCCTTCTAAATTCTCTCTGTTTAGCGCAATTTGGATATTCGCGATTCCCGCATTCGAATTGTCATTAGAATGCTTAATATACCAGGTTAGCACGTGGTCCTACAGGGCGCTGACCAATGTCATTTTCTTTATATTGTCATCTGTAACTCCCTGTGCTTCCCATGCAACTCTTATCATGAAATAAAACTGGTCTGGATCTTCATTTCCTACTCCCTTGAACACAGGAAATTTTATCGCAGTTGCCATATTGACTCGCGGTGTTGGTGGAGGTGGTACAGGAAAAGATGGAGGTGAAGGTGGTGAAACTGGTGGCGGTGTGTGTGGGGATGGTATGTTTAGAATCCTTTGCCTTATCAAGTGGATCATACTTCGCAGCGAGACCTTCGCGAGCTCTTCCTCATCCCCTCATGTAGGTGAAATCAAAGGGCTATTCTCTAGTCCCTTACTTCCTTCATTTTTGTAGGTTTTTCGACTTCGTGTAGATTCAGACATCAAGGTAATTGGATAATCCTGTTTTCACACAATAGCATTTTAATCCAAGTATTAAGAGACTTTACGTGCTTACCTCTCAATCCTCTGAGAAAGCGTCGCTTTGCCTCACTATAGATGACTGAAGTATCTACCGCGAACTCAGTAATGAATCCTCCTATAATTCGGTCAAGCCAATGATCAACAATGCGTGCAATCTTATCCTCTGATGCTTCCAATATGTGCACCAACTCTAGGGTCCACACAATAGGATTGTCGAGTTTCCACCTTCCTTGGTTATCTACTAGCTTCGTGATCCACTCGTACAACACAGTAGGGAAAGACGCGAAAAAGATTTCTTCAATCTCTGTGTACAGGTAGCAGTGTAACCATTCTTCTTTTGATAGTCGCAGATTCCTATTTTCCTACGCCGCGAACTCGTGAATCCTCTTATCCAACCAAACTTAAATTTCCTTCTTAAATGGACTCCAATGATATGACATTAGATATCTTTATGTAGATTCCAATCCCGGCAACGAAACCATTTGTTGGCTTGAGGGGGCCTGACCTAGATTCAGAGTTAATTAACCAAACAAATCCCTACACTACTGGCCCTTTCAGCAACAGCTCGCGAAGCACGAACTAAGGTCTCACTCGAAGCAGTATGGGGGGATGCTGGAACCAGGTTTCTGCACCCTTGAGATGTCTGACGGGTCGATTTAGTTCAACTGTGAATAGCTTCGCGCCGGTCACTTCACGCACTATCCTGACCTATGAGGCCTTCGTGATCTGTTATAATCACCTTCGCGTAGCCCTAACGAGGGGCTGAGGTGCTTTCGCACTGCTAAAGCAATGATCTGCGCTACTTCCCCAAGTTACAACGCGTATCTTACTTATCTTCTTATAACAGTTAGTTATCTTCGCATAAACAAATACTTATCTTATATTCACTTTATCAACACATTCATATAAGCCCGCGTATCATATAAACAATAGAAATGAAATTTATATCTGATACATTCAATGCACCAAATAGGAAAAAGATACACATAAATGATATAAAACTTCTCTTTATTACTTCTCCAAAGGTCACAAACTCGATTCGCCCTACGCACTCAGCTGCAAGTGTTCGCGCACTCAGCTGTGGACTACTAGGCCTCAGCACACTCAGTTGCAGAGCCTTCTCCTACTCTATTATCCAAAGACTCATTTCAACACTTAGATAAGACTTAATTCTTCATCCTTCATTCATGACTCTCATTCGGTGATTTACAACTTAGAGCCTCGCTCTATTTATACAATCCCATGATCCACAAACCATGGGTAGTTTTCTAAAGCTGACCTTACATTACAAAAATGAGGGTAGACAACCCTATGACTCATTTACAATCTTCACGCTCTACGCCCATAAAACGCAGAGTCTATACAACGGATTTGTTCAAAATCTGGGATTTAAACCCCAAAACTTGCCTTGGGGGATCCCGCGCCCAACACATGAACATTGGTCATGAAGTGCATTATCTCTTGATCATTGTCAAAAACATGTAGATTAGTTATTTTATCAGGGATAGAAGGCTTGTAATAAATTTCAATAGTAAATCTATCCCTAAGTGGTGGCATCATAGAAGCTGCGTTTTCTAAAAAATTCGCAGTTGCATTACGCAATCCTTGCACAACAGTGATATTGAATGCTTGGAAGTTAGATATTAGTCGCCATACCTCTTATTGCTAAATTTTGAGATGAGATGATAAATAGTGTATGGTGTTACGTACCTGCCATACCACTATTTCTGAATCACCTACAACTTATAATGCAACAATGTTGAGGCTGATGGCCTTTTGCAAGCTCAACACAAGTGCTTCGTACTCAACAATTTTGTTTGTGCGCTTGAACTCCAAGCGGCTCAAGATCAAATGTTTCCTATGCTTTGGGTTGATCAAGACACACCTGGCTTGAGAACCATCCTATTTCTTTGATTCGTCAAAATACATGGTCCATAACTCATCTGCATAGGGACCACTTGACATGCTTGTACTACTACTATTACTGCTATCGCTACTGCTACTACTACTTCTACTGCTACTAGTGTTAAAATGTGTTGTACATGTTTCATTTCCATCAGTTGGGCAAGGAAGGAGACCCAACTACATGTCTGGTGGGGTTGGAGTTGGCTGTGCGAGATAACACCCTACGGTTATTTCCAAGAGGCAGTTATCGAACTTGAGCTCTGCGAAAGCCAACAGTTCGTTCTCACCATTGATGGGAGTGATGTTGTGTCTCATGTATCTCTTGGATAACACTCGGATCTGATTGCTTTTTCCCTGGTACGAAAGCCACAAGTGTGACCAGTCTATAGCAAAGTACCCATTCAACTTGTTGGACTGGCCTTTGTTAAGAAGTAAGCCATATGCTTCCGGTATGTCCACAACGACAATGTTGACACACTGGTGAACTCGGCCATCATGAGATAATCGATGATGACATCCCGAAGTTCACCAATGGCTGGTACACATTTCCGATCAAGTTGGATGATTTGCGCAGATGTCTTGCTCCATTGTGCATTGATCTTCTTCCCAATGGAGAGTGGCATGACGTTGGCTGATGCACCAGTATCAACCAAACAGTTGTGATATTTACAGTTAAAGATTTTGAATGAAAGAAAGAATGAAGGGAAAACAAAGTTTTCTTCTCATATTCGGAGTGTGTTGAGCACAGTTGTGAGTGAACTGGGAGAAGTGCTCACTCCCTTGCTAGTAGAGGTTGTGTTGTCTACTGATGTTTGCCCGAGTGCCCACAGTAGAATATCCCGATGACTTTGAATCTTAGCCAACTCGAAAAAAGAGATGTTTGCGCAAGTTTTTTTTATGTATTCCACAATTTTGTAGTCAAGAGCAAGTAGACCCACTGAGATGTTCAGGTTCAAACTCATGTTTTTACTATCCAATAGAGTGCTCTACAGTTTATTCTCATGGATGTACTCTTCTCTGTTGTTATCTTCCTAATCTTGCTTTGTGTTTTCTACTTTTGGACAGCTGGTGGATCAACCCTCCTCAACAGTTGAATATTTTATCGCATATCCCCAAAAGTAGGGGGAGCCCCTTGACTTCTAAGATTGTATAGACCATTTTTATTTTGGGGCTACTTCTCAGTGTTGGGTGCCTCATAAAGTGTAGCATCTTTGTTGTCATATGTGTCTCTCGGTTGGCATTGCATACTTCTCACTACGTTTAGTGTGTGGTTGCATATTGAGTCCAGAACTCGTTTCCAATCCGAACAAGATCCTTCTGGGTGATCGTCTTTATGGAATGAGAAAAAATCATCATTCGTACACTTCTCTATCTGGAACACTGAGCTGGATCTCTACGCAGTTTTAGCTAGGAAGTGATTGTTGCCTGATGACACGCTTCCTTTCTATTGTCTGGGATGTTGGTTGCTTGTAGATGTGTCTATCATTCGCTGTTTCATATCAGACACTTTTGTTTTCAAGTTCTTGAAAAGATGAGTAAGGTTTTCAATGTCACTTGCTTCCTTGTCTTTTCCCTTGCTCACTACAACCTGGGGCTTCCTGCTCACATCTATGGAGTCCTTCATTGGTTCATCATCCTTGATGACTCTAATTGCATGCATGACTTTCTCCACAATGATTACCTCTTCACAGTCTTCTAGTAACGTTGGTTTTGAAGCTCGCTTGACGAATTGTAAAATACTGGTTGGCAGTGCGGACATGTAGTAGTTGACAGTGATGGAGTCATGAGGTTTTGCATCTACTGAAAACTTGTTCAATATTCACAAAAACCTCTTGTTGAAATATTTTATCTTTTGTTTCGACTCCATCTTTAGGTTGCCCAACTCTTTGAGCAACATGGTCGGGGTCTTGTCATGAGCAAATGTTTCCAAAAACATTCGTTTGAACATAACCCAATTATGGATGGAGTTGATAAGAAGGTTGTAATACCATACTGTTGTGTGGCCATCCACGGTACACAGAAACAATCTGCATGTAACATTATTGTACCGTACCTCGAGTGTTTGGAGCTACAAGTAGAAGTTGTCCAAGTGGTATTTTACCTTCACTATGTTGTGAGGGTCATACTTTGTGAGCATTCTCTCCTAACACTTTTGCAACCTGTGCAAAGAACTCAGGAGATCCAATGGTCCCTAAGTCATCCATTCTAAGTTTTGGTCATTTGTGTCTTCTTCTTATTTTTCCTCCTCCTCTTATTCAGAATCTAACAGTTCCGGCTCTGAATCTGTTGGTTCGTCTCCACCTCTGCCTCCTCCACTCCCTTCCCCTCCGCCTCCTATACAAGAATCTGAGCCCGACATCATGGGGATGTCTCTTTCTCCGTATTGGAAGACTAGAGATTCCTCTCCATTTTTGACATCTTTTGCGAGACCTTTGAGTGTGGCAAGAATTGCTTCTTCCACCGATGATACAACAACTCCTGTGGGAGTGGTATTTGGATTCTTGATGCCTATGGAAGATCTTGTATTCCTGGGATCAGTTTGACTTCTTTTGGAAATTGACAGGTGATGGGACAGACAAAGCGGAGGTGTTGATATGAAATTTCATGTTCACATCAATGAGGTGAGGGGTAACCAACTTCAGAGTTGTGCATAGGTGAGAGGGATTGTGAGTAACTCCCTTGACCAAATGATTGATGAGTGGGGGTTAGAGGACATTCGGCCATAAACAACTCGCAGCCCTCCTAGTGCCAAAAATATTGACAGTGTTGGAACCGCGAACATTTAGGGGATCTCCCCAGAATGAAGTCCCAACTATACCTCACACCGTTTGGTGTAGGAGCCCCATTTGGTATGATGGTCCAGTTTCCATTGTCTTAAAGGTTTTCCTTAGCTCTTGCTTGTCAGTACATGAGAGCGGTTTGCTTTGTCTTTGAAGAGTGAGGTTCGCGTGCCTGGTGAGTGCTTAGTGTTACTTGTGTCAAGGTTATTTTAGAGACACAACACAACAAGACATGCGCAACTTCCAGTGGAGTAGTCCACACGGATGCGACAATAAAAAACACACAGTGAACGGATAGTACATACAACACCCATAGGAATAGTCCACAAGAGTGCGGTAGTCGCTATAACAAGTTTATGAGAATGGTTATGTTGAGTGTCCAACGGAATAGTCCACACGGGCAAGACAACGTTAACAACTTATACAACATATTTTCGAAAATCATATGTATTAGAACAACTAAAATAGTTCATCTGTCTTAATATAGGTTAAAGAAACATGCATTACAAGAATCCAAATAATTGTCTTACAAACGAATACAATACATGTGTGAAAATGTGTTGGCCTATTATCAGGCTTATGAATTAAGTGGAAGTTCCAAGGCACATTGGTACACAATTACATCACTAACCTCGATAGTCGGGCATTGGTGCCACTGCTCACTCCTCAAAAAAAAGACTACAGACTCTCAAGGCTATGTGGGAGGAGCCAAGTTGAAAAGTCTTTTGCATGTACAAATGAGGGGTATATATAACCAAGGGTGAAACTGACCCTTGTGATTGTTCAACTTCCCTCATGATTGTTTGAATTACATGACTCTTCAACTTTACATGACTCTTGAAATTTACATGTGGCTCTCTTGGACTTCCACATTACATTACATCGATTACAACAGTATGGCCCACACTATTGGTGTGGCCACGATGACTCTTGACATGACTCGACATGACAATGCTAGTATGTTCATGCTGGTGGTAGTGTCCATCTCAAGTTGCAGTGTTTTTAAGTGACGGATGTGATCTTGGTTTGTCATAGCTTCACCTTTGCATGGCAAGGTGTGCAGATTCTTCGATGGTCTTTTTTTTGCTTGATGTTGCACGTGCATGTCTCTCCTTTGCTTGTACTTGGCATACTCCATGTGTTCATCCATTCGCAAAAAAGTCTCCTAGCATGCGCTCCTTGCTCATCCCTTTCTTCGTCGTGCCATATCTCGTCCATGTACTTGTATCTTCTATCACTCATGATGAGATGACATCAAATCTAGAAATATCCTAGTCTACCATGATGCATTATCTCTCACTTTCGAGCACAGGTGACTAGGAGAGAGGACAACACTTCGAAACCGCAGAGCATAATTCAGGATGGGATGCGGGCTACGAGAACTGCCAAGGAAAATTACGCAGAGGTCATTGGGAGTTTGATATGGGGCAATCCAGATCAGCAGTGAGTTTCTGCAGGATATGGATTGGTTGGAGGGCATATCTGCTCATTTTTTTAAGGGAGGCAGTGCAGGCGGCAGGGAGGACACTAGCAGTGAAAACTTTGCATATTCTCTGGGGGCTGGCAACGAGCTTTGGGAACTTGCTGGAAAAAGTCACGTAGATCTAGGAGGATAGCCTGCAAGACATCCCTGCATAGTTTTTGGATTGAATGGAATGCTGGGCAGCGGGGAGACAACCCATGAAAAATGCGCAGTTTTCAGGAGGAACAGCAGGTCGGCTTAAAGGTGACCAACTAATAGAATTTTCACAAATTTTGAGGAGTATAGTGACAGGTAACAGGGGCCTATCTAGTATGTCTATGTGATTTCTTCAGTCAGCGGAGGTGGGCATGCTGGCAACTAATGCGCAATTTTTTGGAGTGAATCCCAGGGTCACTGCCTCGTCAAACTCTCTGGTTGACTAGTTGGAGGCTTGATAGATTTGCTTGTGGGTAGCATAGATTGGGATTCCTTGTTGAGAAACTTATGCATTGTTCTAGGTGAAAGTCAAGTGGGTCAACTCCAGGATTTCACAGTGCAGACTGCCTGGGAGGTAGCCTCAAGCTTTGCGCAATTCTAGGCAGTAGTACATGATCACTGAGGGCAAAGACTATGCAATGCAACTCAGCAAAGGTCGACTATTTGAGGGTGGTCTCGTCGACAGAGTTTCCACAAAATTACTATGTGTGAGCGAGTGAAATTTTGCATGCACGACCTTGCGAACACACACTCAACACGACTCGATGGTAAGACACCTCAAACCAACAAGACAACATGCTTAGTGTGACTGACCAACAGTGTGGGCAACAAGAGCGACACTTGTGATAGATCGTTGAATGATCACGGTGACACTTGCATGACATTGCATACAACTTCGTGTGTGAGTGTGACATATGCTTACATAACGAATACAACTTCCACACACAAAGGACTTTGTGCATGGACATAACATGGTTGCAAGTATGACATTGTGACCAACATGTTAACAAATGTTCGGTGAACGATTAAGCAAGGAGGGTGCAAAGACTCAACACAAGCTCATGGGATGAGCCTAAGTGCTTGTAAACATCAAGGAGAAATCCAAGGAAGGCTCTAAAATTGGATGCAGGCCAAAATTTTGGATGGTGTTGCATTTGCTACAAAACTTGGCGACACACTGGTTGAATACCAGCTTCTCTGTTTTGGTCCATCGACAGCACAGGGTCTTGGTATTTCAAGGAGTATTGAATCATTGTGCAGCTACTTCAGTTTCCCCACTTACCCCATGGACAGACATGGTTCACCTTTCTCCAACTCAGTCAAACACAACAAAAAGTTTCAACTTGATCACAGTGTTTTGAAATCGGGAAGGGTATTTTGGCTCATGAGTTAAAAAAATTCAGAGCATAAGTTTTCATCTCTAGTGTTGCTCTACTACCAGCAGGCCTGGATAGTACCCCGGCAGAGTCACACGGGAACACACACAATGCTTCACTGCCAGCGAGCTTGATCAATACTCGAGTGGATTTGCATGCTTCACCTCTATGTGTAGGAAGTCTTTCTCTTCTTTCACCTTTGTATTTTTTAAGAAGACTGTGCATAGGCACTTATTTATTTTTGGGGTGGAAGAGGGATCCCGACTTATTGAGAGAAGAAGAGGTTGTTCCTTCGGAGAAGCATGTAAGACCTCTGACATAGGTTTTCTTGTTTATATTTTCCCCTTCTCTATTTCTACTAGTTGGATGAGATTGAACACATAGAGTAGAAGGTTGAGTACAGGCATGGGATTTCCCGGTGTGGACATAGGTTCATGGTTAGACCCAAGCTTCCCTTGCATACAGCTCGTATTTTTTGTCATGACTTCATCGGTCAAATTTTATCACCAAGCACATAGAAGATAGACATAGAATTGGCCAAGTGTTGCAGTGTCACAAGACTCTTTGGATCTCAGCCACATACTCATTGAAAAGCCAGAACTCAGTAGAGGGTAGCACTTATTTACAAAAGAAAAAATAGCATGATTCTAAGCAAACAAAACAAAATGAAACAAAAATAGTAAGCAAAGCGAAAAACAACAATAAGCAGTAAACAGACTATGTACATAGTGCAGGGCGCAACCCCAACCTACTGAAAATAGTGCTTGAGATCTCGGTCATTGACAGGAAGGTTGTCAATCCTCCTGTCAAGTGACTACATATGGTACATTTGTGGGCCAAGCTTCTCATGGATAGTGTACGGACCAATCCACAGGGACTAGAACTTCGCATGTTTGCCTTTGTGTTCATGGGTTTTGTCCCATTTCAAGATCCAGTCACCAATAACAAAGTTAGAATTCCCTGCAAACTTCCTGTCGAACCATCCCTTGAACAGTTCTTGGGACAATTGGAGCACAGGAAAGTAGATGTTTGGTAGTAGGATGGCTTCTTTTCGATAAACCAAGAAGTATGGCGAAGTGTTCAGAGAGGTTTTGAGTGTTATGTGGTCCACCCACAAGGCATTCGTCAAGGCAGAGTGCCAGTTATGTTATTCAGAGTAAATGGTCTTCTTGATTATGTGGATAAGGTTTTTAGTTGTGGATTCTGCGAGACCATTTCCCTGCGGCAATAGTTAGATGAGTGTTTCAGCACAATACCATACTACAATGCAAAATCATAAAGCTTCAAAGATAAAAGGTAAGTTTCATTTGCAAACACAAGTGATACTAGAACGCCAAAGCGTTAGATGATGTTCTGTTGGAGGAAGCTGATAACTTCCGATCATTCACTTTCTTGAGCGGAACTTATTATGTCCACCGCGTGAAGTAATTAGTATTTTTCAAGATGTAGTGCTGTTGTTTTGATGAATGTGGGAAAAGATTCCCAATGATGTCCAGGCCCCATTGTTGGAATGGTTTGATCACTACAACAGGATGCAACGGGGATGCTGACCTTCGTGTTCTGTTGGCGCATTGCTGACAGACCAGGCACTTGCGGGTGTAAGCGTGTGCATCCTTGAATAATGTGGGCTAGTATAAACCGACTCGCATAACTTTGTGCACAGTGGTATTTCCCGTGAAGTGGCCCCCAACTAGTCCATCATGCAGATCATGCAAGACATCTGATTCATGTGCTTCCAGGCACCTGAGCAAGGTTTTGTTACTGTGCTTTCTATAAATCACTTCGTGCACCAACTAATAATATAAGGATTTGAGGCACAGTGCCGTCTTCTATCTCATGGAGAAATGGTAGGGTATGGTGCCATGCTCAAGGTACTGGTGCACATCTTCATACCAAGAGTTTCCACAAGAAGTGGGTGGTGCTCGCTCTACATCATACATCTCGATTTCTTGCTCCCAACCAGCGAGCTCTTCTTCTTCCTCCTATGCATGGAATGCCTCAGTTGCAAGTCTGTAGAGACCATGATCCTTAACAATGTGAATTGGCTTGGTGTCACGATCATACTCTTGCAAGCCTATCATCCAGTTCACACATTTTTCACCCAGATTGTGATGTACAAGTAGTGAGCGGATTGTTGCATGAGGAACATAGACTATGCAATGGTTCTTTAGTGAGTAGGGTCTGAAGTCTTTCACTGCCTTGTATACTGTGTATGATTTTTTTTCAACAATGGGGTAGTTGAGTTCTAGTACTTGCATGCTTGCGCTCATGAAGGATATGGGACGTTCATCATTCAGCGCATCCTTCTGAGTGAGTACTATAGCAAGCAAGTTGACGGAGGTGAAGCTGTATAGCAAGAAATATTTGTTAAAATATGGGTTGTAAAGTGCAGGAACTTCTACTATATCCTGCTTGATATGGGTGAATGCATTCTTTTCCCTCTTTCCCCAGCTATAGATTGAATCCTTCTTGATCATATCTTGCATTGGTTTTACTATCTGTGCATAATCTGAGATGAACTTTCAGAAGAAGTTTATATTTCCCAACAAGGACTGCATTGCTTTCTTTTTGGCTAGATGAGGGATTTGTGTAATGTTCCAGACCCAGTTGGGATCAACCTTGATCCCACTTCTGGCAATGATGTTCCCAACAAGGTTCCCCTCAGATGCTTCAAACATGCTCTTTTTGGGATTCAAGGAAATCCTATATTTCCAGCATCACTTGAATATCTTCCTCAGATGGCATATGTGGTCTGACTGTTTTTTGGGAAACATAATCACGTCATCAAGGTACACAACTACGCTATGTCTGATGAGTCCACTGAAGGCGATGTCCATGGTGGGTTGAAAGGTTGCACCTGCATTCACGAGCCCAAGCAACATTTTTTTGTATGTGAATGTACCCCACTTGGTTCGAAAAGTAGTTTTAAGTCAATCAGGTTCTGCTACAAGGACCTGGTTATATCTTGAGAACCCGTCAAGTAAGGAAAACATCTTTGCCCCAGATATTGTCTGTAAAATATGCTCCATAGACAGCACGGGATAGTTGTCTTTGTCCGAAGCATTGTTAAAGTTTCATAAAATCAACGCACAAGCGAATCTCCCTAATGTTCTTACGTACAAGAACAACGTTGGAAACCCATGTGGAATGATGAACTTTGTATTGATCAATTCATCTAACAACTTGGTCAGCTCTTTCTGTATGAGGGGTTCAAGTGACGGATTTACTTTCCTCAGCTTTCGTTGTAATGACTTGACCCCTTCTTTGATTGGAATCACATGTTGGATTATCAACGTGTCGTACATTTTCGGATCATCATATGTCCATGAGAACACATCCCACTACTGTTTGAACAAGCGGTCCAAGGCTTGTCGTTCCTGTTGTGCACAACATGTACCGAGATTGACGAACTTCAGATATTTTTCTATTCCCAGGTTTATCTATTCATGCGTTATGGTGGAGATGTGGTTTTTTCTTTTCCTTGGCCCCTGAAAGTGGTTCTGCAAGTCATAGATATTTTCCAGAGATGCTACACCATTGGAGATGATGTTTCCTTTCTTATCACCAGCCCCAGCATGCAGAGACTACTCGTACTCGTCTTCATCAATCGTTGCGTCTTTGAAGACATCACCGTTGGCCATGAAGTGTAGTATCTCTTGATCATCGTCAAAAACACATAGATTAGTTATGTTGTCAGGGATATAAGGCTTGTAAAAAATTTCAACAGTAAATCTATCCCTAAGTGATGACATCCTAGAAGTTGTGTTTACTAAATCATTGGTAGTTGCATTACATATTCTTGGCACAATAGTGATATTGAATGCTTGGAAGTTAGATATTACTTGCCATACCCCTTGTTGGTAACTTTTGAGATGAGGTGATAAATAATGTATGGTGTTACTTACATGTCATACCACTATTTCTGAATCACCTACCACTTTGAGCATAACAACATTGAGGCCAATGGCCTTTTGCAAGCCTAACATGAGTGCTTCATACTTAGAAATGTTGTTTGTGCACTCGAACTCCAAGCTGCTCGAGATCAAATGTTTCATGTGCTTTGGGTCGATCAAGACACACCCGACCTCAGATCCATCTTGTGTCTTTGATCTGTCAAAATAAATGTTCCACAACGCATTTGTACATGGACCACTTGACTTGCTTGTACTATTGTTATTGCTGCTACCGCTACTGCTACTGCTACTGCTACTTCTACTACTACCAGTGTTACAATGTGTTGTACATGTTTCGTTTCCATCAGTTGGGCAAGGAAGAAGACCCAACTGCGTGTCTGGTGGGGTTAGAGCTGGCTGTGCGAGATAACACCCCAACATTTTTTCCAAGAGGCAGTTGCCGAACATGAGCCCTACGAAAGTCAACAGTTAATTCTCACCATTTATGGGAGTGATGTTGTGTCTCATGTATCTCTTGGATAACACCCAGATCTGATTTCTTTTTCCCTAGTATGGAAGCCACAAGTGTGACCAGTTTGTAGCAAAGTACCCATTCAACTTGCTGGACCAATCTCTGTTAAGCAGTAAGTCATACGCTTCCGGTATGTCCACGATGACAATGTTGATGTACTGTTGAACTTAGCCTTCATGAGATAATCGGATGATCACATCTCAAAGTTCACTAATGGTTGGTACACATGTCCGGTCAAATTGGATGATTTGTGCAGATGTCTTGCTCCATTGTGCATTGATCTTCTTGGTGATGGAGAGTGGCATGACGTTGGCTGATGCGCCAAAATCAACCAAACAGTTGTGAACATTACAGTTAAATATTTCGAATGAAAGCAAGAATTGAGGGGAAAAAAATTCTTCTTCCATTCGAAGTGTGTTGAGCACAACTCTAAGTGAACAGGGAGATGTGCTCACTGCCTTACTAGTAGAGGATGTGTTGTTTGTATATGTTTGCACCAGTGCGTGCAACAGAATATCCAACTGACTTTGAATCTTAGCCAACGCGAAAAAAGAGACATTTGCGTTAGTTTTCTTCATGTCTTCCAGAATGTTGTAGTCAAGAGCGGTTAGACTCACCGAGATGTCTTGGGTCACACTCGTGTTTGTATTGTCTGGCGGAGTGTTCTGTAGTTTACTGCTCATGGACGTACACTTGTCCACAGCTATCTTCCTGGGATTTCTTTTTTTTTCTACTTTTGGATGGCTGGTGGATCATCCCTCCTCAACAGATCAATATTTTCTCGCATTTACCCAAATGTAGGGGGATCCCCTTGACTTTTGAGGTTGTATCGACCATTTTTCTTTTGGGGTTCCTTCTCAGTGTTCATTTTATGTGCTTCTTGCAAGCACTGATACATGTTAATAAAATTCCCAGTGTTGTGTGCCTCATCAAGTGCAACATCTTCATTATCGTTTGTGTCTCTTGGATGAAACTGTGTACTTCTCACTACGTTTAGTGCATAGTTGCATACTAAGTCCACAACTCATTTCCAATCCGAACAAGACCCTTCCGAGTGATCGTCTTTATGGAATGAGAAAAAATCCTCTTTCGCGCATTGTTCTATCAGGGACACTGAGTTGGAGCTCTACACATTTTTAGCTGGGAAGTGATTGTTACCTGATGACATGCTTCCTTCTTGTTTTTTGGGAGGTCGGTTGCTCGTATATGTGTTGATTGTTCATTGTTTCAGCTTAGACACTTTTGTTGTCAAGTTCTTGAAAAGATCAGTAAGGGTTTCAATGTCACTTGCTTCCTTGTCCTTTCCCTTGCTCACTGTAGCCTGGGGCTTCCTACTCGCATCTCTAGATTCCTTCATTGGTTCATCATCCTTAATGACTCCAATCGCGCGCAGGTCTTTCTCCACAACGATTTCCTCTTCATAGTTTTCTAGTAATGTTGGTTTCAAAAATATCTTGATGAATTACGCAATATTAGTTGGCAGTGCGAACATGTAGTAGTCGACAGTGATGGCGTCATGAGGCTTTGTGTCCGCTGCAAACTTGTTCAATATGTGAAAAAACCTCTTATTGAAATCATTTACCTTTTCTTTCGACTTCATCTTCAGGCTGCCCAACTCTTTGACCAACATGGTCAAGGTCTTGTCATGAGCGAATTTTTCTAAAAAACATATGTTTGAACATAACCCAGTTATGGATGGAGTTGACAGGAAGGTTGTGATACCATATTGTTGCATGGTCATCCAAGGTACATGGAAACAATTTGCATGTAACATCATCGTATCATACCTCGAGTGTCTACAACTATAGGCAGAAGTTGTCCAAGTGGTCTTCTCCCTTCATTGTGATGTCAGAGTCATAATTTGTGAGCATTCTCTCTGAACTCTTTGGCATCCTGTGCAAAGAACCCGGGAGAGCCAATGGTTCCTGAGTCATCATTCCAAGTTTTTGTCAGCCATGTCTTATTCTTCTTCGTCCTCCTCCTCTTCTTTAGAATTTGATGGTTCCGGCTCTAGATCTATTGGTTCGTCTCCACCTCCACCTCCTTCACTGCCTTCCCCTCCCCCTCGTGCACTGGAATCAGAGCCCAAGATCATGAGGGTGTCTTGTTCTCCCTGGTTGAATATTGGAGGTTCGTCTTTGTTTTTGACAGCTTATGCCAGACCTTTGTGTGTGGCAAGAAATGCTTCTTCCACCGATGATACAACAACTCCTGTGGGAGTGGTCTTCGGCTTCTTTGATGCGTATGGAAGACATTGTATTCCTCGGATCATTCTGGCTACTTTTTCAAACTGACAGGTGATGGGATGGACAGAGCAGAGGTGCTCATATGAAATTTTATGTTCACGTCTTGGAGGTGAGGAGTAAACAACTTCAGATTTGCGCATAGGTGAGAGGGAGTGCGAGTTACTTCCTTGACTAGATGATTGATGAGTGGGGATTAGAGGAAATTCAGTCATAAAATATTGGCGGCCCTCCTTCTAGTGCAAGAAATGTTGACGGTGATGGACCCGCCAACATTCAGGGGATCTCCATAGTATGAAGTCCCAACTAGACCTCACAATGTTTGGTGTAGGAGTAATATCTGGTATGATGGCCTAGTTTCCACTGTCTTAAAGGTTTTCCTTAGCTCTTGCTTGTCAGCACATGAGATTGGTCTGCCTTGTCTTCAAACAACGAGGTTTTCATGCCTGGTGAGTGATTAGTGTTAGTCGTGTCAAGGTTCTTTCATCGTAGAGGGAGAGAGTGGAAGTGAGTCTCAAGTCGAAATGGAATAGTCCCAACTTTGTCAGAGACACAAAACATAGCAGGACATGCGCAGCTTCTGGTGGAGTAGTCCACAAGGATGCGACGGTCACAAACACAAAGTGAACGGATAGCACGTACAACACCTAGCAGAATAGTCCACACGAGTGCGATGGTTGTTATAAAAATTTTATGAGAATGGTTATGTCGAGTGTCCGGTGGAATAGTCCACATGGGCAAGACAGTGTTAACAACTTATACAACAAATTTTCGAAAAGAATATGTATTAGAACAACCGAAATAGTTATCCTGTCTTAATACCGGTTAAAGAAACATGCATTACAAGTGTCCAAAGAATAGTCATACAAACGAATACAATACCTGTGTGAAAACGTGTTGGCCTATTATTAGGCTTTTGAATTAAGTGAAAGTTCCAAGACACATTGATACACCATTACATCACTAACCTCGATAGTGGGGCATTGGAGCCACTGCTCACTCCTCAAAGAAAAGACTACAAACTCTCAAGGTTGTGTGGGAGGAGCCAAGGTGAAAAATATTTTGCATGTACAAATGAGGTGTATATATAACCAAGGGTGAAACTAACCCTTTTGATTGTTCAACTTCCCTCAAGACTGTTTGACTTACATGACTCTTAAAATTTACATGTGAGTCTCTTGGACTTCCACGTTACATTACATTGATTACAACAGTATGACCCACGGTAGTGATGTGTCTGCAATGAATCGTGACATGACTCGACATGACCGTGCTAGTATGGTCATGCTGCTAGTGGTGTTCATGTCGAGCTGTAGTGCTGTTGAGTGATGGATGTGATCTTGGTGTATCATAGCTTCACCTCTGCATGGAAAGGTGTGTGAGTATTTGATGGTCTTGGTGTTCACTTGATGTTTCATGTGCATGTCTCTCCTTCACTTGTACTTGGCATGCTCCATGTGCTCATCCATTTGCAAACAAGTCTCCTAGCATACGCTCCTTGTTCATTGCTTTCATCATCACGCCATGTATCGTCCATGTACCTATATCTACAATCATTCATGATGAGATGACATCAAATCCAGAAATCTCCTAGTCTACCATAGTGCATTATCTTTCGCTTTCGAGCGCAGGTGACTGGGAGAGAGGACAAGGCTCTGAAACTGCGCAAAGAAAATTTCAGGCTAGGATGCGTGCTCCAGGCACTGCTAAGGAAAATTTCGCAGAGGTCACTAGGAGGTTGAGATGGGTAGTCTGGATCAGTAGTGACCGTCTGCGGTATCTAGCTCAGCTGAAGGGTAGATCTACAAAAATTTTCAAGGGAGGCAGTGGAGGCAGTAGGGAGAACACTGGCAGTGAAAACTGTGCAGATTCTCCGGGGAGGCTGGCAGTGGGCTACGAGATCTTGCTAGCCAAAACTATGCAAAGCTGGAACGATGGCCTACAGGGCATCCCTGCATAGTTTTTGGGCTAAGTGGGATCCTGGGAAGCTAGCAAACAGCCCATGAAAAATGCGCAGCTTTCAGGAGGAGTAGCAGGCCGGCTGATAGGGTGGCTAGCTGACAGAACTGCACAAATTTCGATGACAATGTTGTGACAGGTAGCAGGGGATATCAGGCATGTCTACGCAATTTCTTCAGTCAGCGGAGGTTGGCATACTCGCATCTTCTGCACAATTTTTTAGAGTGAAACCTGGGGTCACTACCCGGTCAAACTCTATGGTTGACCAGCTGGAGGCTTGATAGATTTTCTTGCAGGAAATGTAGCTTGAGATGACTTGCTGAGCAAATTTTGCATTGTTCTGGGTGACAGTCAGGCAGGTCAACTCCAGGATTGCGCAGTACAAACTGCTTGGGAGGCATCCTCAAGCTCAGCTTAATTCTGGGTAGTAGTACATGATCAATGAGGGCTGAGACTGCGGAGTGCAACTCAGCAGTGGTTCAACTATTTGAGGGTGGTCGGGTCGACAGATTTTCTGCAAAATGACTAAGTGTGTGAGTGAGTGAACTTGTGCATGCGCGAGCTTGCGAACACACAGTCAACACGAATTGACGACAAGACACCTCGAACCAACAAGACAACATGCTTAGCATGACTAACTAATGGTGCAGGCAACAAACGCGACACTTGTGATCGATCATTGAATGATTATGAGGACACTTGCGCGACATTGCATACAATGTCGTGTTTGAGTGTGACAAATTCTTACATAGCAAATACAACTTGTACACATGAAGATGGACTTTGTGCATAGCCAGAACATGGTTGTAAGCATCACATTGTGACCAACATGCTAACAGATGTCTGGTGAATGGTCAAGTGAGGAGGGTGCAAAAATTCAACATGAGCTCATGGGATGATCCCGAGTGCTTGCAAACATTAAGGACAAACCCAAGGAAGGCTCTGAAATTGGATGCAAGCCAAAATTTTAGAGGGTGTTGCAGCCTATACAACAATGTGTTATTCATCCTAGGAATTACGTAAGAGATTAGGGGCTTGGAGAGTTGTTAAATAGGCTAAGGATTTGGCTTGAGCTAGCTTGTGAGCTAAGAGAGTTGAGCATACTTGTGTGGAATTGTTCTAGTGAGAACAACCTTTGTATATTAACTCATATTTCTGATATATTCAATACAGATAGCAGGGTTTTGATCATTGGCTTTCCCCAGATACATCTTGTGTTATGTTCCATTGATTTATCTTTTTCTTGTTCATATTGTTTTCATCGATCTATTGGCTTCCACTGGTTGAAAGTAGAAATAGATTCTTGTCTTGTGCTTTAGTAAATTGCTTGAGCTTGTGAATCTACAGGATATTCTACATTTCTATTGTTAGCCCCACTTCTGTAACTGGAACTCGGAGGTCGGTCATATCATAGTAGCACTCGCTCACATTTACACTGGGGAGCTTGTAAAAGTGGGTAAATGTGGGAGGGGTCATTTACATATTGGTATCATAGCCTCCAGGTTCAGACACTTGGATTGGATGGGCGGGATGTGATTGTTATGCATGCTTTGTAATGGTTATGGTTGTCGTGTATATAGTTAGTGTTACAATTTGAGTTATCATGCATCATATCGACAGGTTGACATGTTAGTGTCATTATGTATATATACATTTATATCATGCTAATCTGGATTGATTTGTGTAGATGAGATACCCTCCCCTAAACTTCACTACGCTATGATTTTTATTATGTTTCTATTTGGTTATCTAACATGGAATGTTTGCAGGAAGAAGAAGGTCAAGGATGACAAGAAAAATGGTGGATTATATTTCATGTGACTCACCTTACCTATCATCTAAGAAATAATGAGAAGAGTACTCTCCTAACATAGAAGATACCTTGAGAAGTCTGAAGGAAGAAATCATAAGTTGCAAGGAATATAATGATAAGATAATTTAGTCACAGGAAATACTTTCTATTGGTCAGGAAAAGAAAGCAGAGGTTAATGTAGTGATCCTTCAGATTTTTTTCAGATTTGCAGAGACAGGGAAAACCAAAGATCAATTATGGACAAGAGGAAAGGACTAATTTGGAATATGGTAGCAGGTCAATTATGACACAAGTTGGACAGGGATGACATGGTCAAAGGTGGAAGATGATGAATACACCCGACAGGAGAGGTAGTGATTATGGGTTCTATTTAGTTTTGGTTTATATATACATCATGGTCATCATCTCCATCATCCTCATAATATGAGTGAGAGGGGGCACTTTCCTAATGTGTTCAATAAATCCAAGCCTACTACATTTGATGGAGAGTTGAAAAAATCGGAAGATGTAGAAGAATGGATACTTGGGATGAATAATTTCTTTGAATTGCATGATTATACAGATAAATGGAAGTCGGGATAACTATTTTAAATCTCAAGGGAAAGGAAGATATCTAATGGGAAGGTGTGAAGCATGTTAGAGGCATCAGGATAGAGGAGTTGAGTTGGCATGAGTTTAAAAGACTTTTTAGAAATAAGTACTTGTCCAAGAGATATTATGATGGAAAGGCTAAGGATTTCTATGAGCTGAACATGGGGTCTATGACATATGAAGAGTACATGTGGAGTTTTTTAGGTATGTGCCTATATGAAGGATGAGAAGATGAAGGTTCAATGGTTCATTAGTGGATTGTCTTTAGCATTCAAGGATCGGATTGAGTATGATGAGACCCAGTCATTAGAAGAAGTCATTGGGAATTTGAATCATTGTTATGAGTACTTGAAGCGTAATTTTGATTCTAAGAGTGATTGGAAAGGGAATGAGAAAGCTAAATGGAAATGACCTCCGAAGCGGGAAAGACCTCATGATGCAGGTGAGAAAGAAAATGTGGCTCCCTACATGAATTTTAATGCAGCTGAGAAGGGACATGGACCTCATCCTGGAGAGCAGTAGAATAAAGGTAGTGGTAGAGAACTGTTATAGTGTTATATTTTTGGAAAAGATCATCTTAAGAAGGATTGTTCATTGTATTAGAGTGGTAGGCATCAAATTTATAGTGCCAAGGAGGCATAAACAGTTGGGGATGTTGGTCATAGCATTCCTCATATCTATGTAGCACTTGATAACATGCAGGTGGATCAGCAATCATTTGTTATTGAGATGGAAGGTAAGCTCTATGATTGAGTTGTTTCCATTTTGATTGCTTCTGGGTATAATTATAGTTATGTTAGTCCTGACTTGGTGGATAAATGTGGCTTGAATAAATAAGTGCATGTAGAGTCTTGGATGGTGCAATTGGTTACAAGGACCAAGAAAAAATTTCATCATTGGGTGACAGCTTGTGCATTTGAGCTTAATGGTATGCCTACTTTTATACAAGATTTATGATTGCAGAAAAAAGTATCTCCCTAGGTTTGGTGGCTAACCTAGAACAACAGAGAGCAAGGAACACAATGCTTTCTTTAAAGTAAATAGATGATGGAATGAAACCTACTTGGAATCAGTCTCACACTTCTCTCCTTCTTTAGCTTGAATGCTCCAATTTCCAATATTAGAACCTACACAGTAAAATAACTCAAGCCAAGAAACTAGGAGATCTATGAATTATCATCTAAATATGTATTCAATCAATCAACATGGTATTGAAATACATGAAATAACAACATCACATAAAGGAAAAACATAGAAGTATTTGCATTAATATAAATGGAAGGAGTTTACAACCATAAATAGATGTTGATTTTGTATAAGAGCTCCTCCAAGGTTGACTTGTCCTTTCCTTGTCATGATGTGTACCTCTAATCACCCTAAATGAACGAAATGAAACCTCTCACAACGATAACATAAGGGTAGAATCACTTTCCAAAAGCCAACCCCTTGCATATGGAAGGTTGTAAATATATAGAGGAGTGGGGTAAGTTGGGAGTTCTTATCAAACTACCAATCTAAAGCTTTAGATCCACCTTTGATGGGAGGATGGGATCAAAGGATAAGGGATGGAAACTCCAAAGAAGGATAGGATAGGATCCTAATGTTTTATCTGAGGTAAATAGTTGTAACAAATTTTGGAAGCTTATGGAAGAGGAGGCTTCTAGAATTTCTTTCTATTTCCCAAATTTCTAGAACCAATGAAAGTGCAAAGGGGTGAAACTTGTAGGTGATCAACGTAGGCCACAGTGGAGCAACATGTAGGTGAACATTGTCCAACAAGATGACAAGGAGAATTGGTCCTAAAACTGGCTCAGATGATGCAGTTTTAGGAAGAAACTTTGGGGAATGAAAGAGACATTCTTAGGGATTTGTGCAAGATGATGAAAAAGGGGAATAGGATTTTGATTGATCCCATTAGGAGTCCTATTGAATGGATATGAGAAAATGGCCTATAATAGATTTCCCTCTAAAGCGTAAAGTCAAAAATCATGATCGATGATTGAAGTGCTTTACCTTGTGACAAGTCAGGATCAAGAACAACTAGTGAGCTTCATCTATTACAATACATTTTCATTGACATATTTGCCGCTAAGGGAGGCATGACCATACTCAGCACATAAAATAACATAACATGTACAACGATCAAAATATGTGTCCATAGATGATAACCGGTGGACACATGACTGGATGACTGCATGTATGATCATGGCCATCATACATTGTGATATCTGTATAACTTCTGAAGTCACAGCCCGGATGGATGAAACTAGATTTGAGGACTTCTATTGCCTTCACATGACTAGCCATTGTACGAGTCTAACCATGTGAATCAATGAGCTGAAGTTGAACATGGTAGACACCATCTAATTACCGATCAATGATGTAATTCATTAACATATGCGAGAGAAACCATCAATGATGTTAATGGATCTCAACGTACTACAGTATAATCTGTATGGTGTGAATAAATGAGTTGATGTCGAACACCACACAGAGTCTTTCGGTCGAAGGCCATTGATGTAAACATGTCACTGAGAACAAGGAAGCTGGCTATTGATGTATGCAAGCATCAAGGTACCAAAGGGTGTTTCTAATTCAACTTCCTGGATAATGTGTTGATGTCGACAGGAAATAACCTGTTGCAGGATGGCCTTGATGTATCCCCCATGAATGACATGAAACAGGTGTCATGATTAAGACAGAATGATGTTGATACAGAATTGGATCAGGAAATGAAAACAGGGAATGAAGGCTTAAGAGTATTGTAATGGATCTCAACTGGATGACTTCTCTTGAACACATTGGCGACACTGAATGGAGGCTTTGAAAATGGTATGATAACCAAAATTCAAGTAGATTATCCAACCCAACATCCATGGAGATGAAGTGGAAGAGTGTCATGTTCAAGAGATACTCACTGCCATTAGAAAATGAAATACCCTATTTTCCCAATTTCCCCAACCATACTAGTCAGTACCTCTTTATTTTTTAACAAGCTCTAGGAGGATAACATATGCTTGATTTGTAAGTTCATCCTTCAGATGAATCCCTCCGAATATATTTAACGAACCCTGAGAAGGACAAATTTTTCCTTGTCATGTTCAATAATTCCATCGTTGTTTAATGTTTTAGCAATTTGAGAAAAGGTAAAACTCGACATATTTTTCATTTTTAGAGAGTTTTAAAAAGAGGTGAAAAAGAAAACTCTAAATGTCCCTTTTTGTAGATAGTCTCTCAAGTCTAAAAAGGTTGAAAAGAATACTCAAGAGAACCTCTTATCCATGTTTGACTAAGGTATTCCTTTTTCATAGATAGCCTATCTCAGTCTGAAAAAGGGTTGAACTTATATCGAGTAGACGTCTTTTCATTCACTTTAACGAGTTCAAAAAGATGTGTGCTTGGAAATATTTTCATATCTTAGAAGCCTGAAAAGAGCTAAAATAGGACTCCTCCTAGAGAAACGAGTGCTATAAATGG
Source organism: Pinus tabuliformis (assembly GCA_031772625.1). Taxonomy (NCBI): domain Eukaryota; kingdom Viridiplantae; phylum Streptophyta; class Pinopsida; order Pinales; family Pinaceae; genus Pinus; species Pinus tabuliformis. Next base: position 752,220,777 of record CM062811.1, read on the forward strand.
TAGCAACTGGTTTTGGTCATGATGGAACTTCTCAAAACATGCAAAGGTCAAGAGGCTGGCTAATAATCCCACTCATCATAGTCGTTCCTCAGGAAAGGGTAAAAGAACCAATTGAAAGTGTATGATCAGCCAAGAAGATGGTGATGATGGAAAGAGAAAACCAAGGCTCATATGGCAAAAATAGGCTGATAAAAATGGCAATCATGAGGGATAAAATGGAAATGGTTTCATTTTTACACAATCTTGAAACATATTAAACTATGCTTGAAATTGGTTTCATTTTTATGCAAGCTTGAAACATTGGAAACTATGCATTAAATAAGTTGGCATGCCTCCTGCATAATGACTCAATTCGAGGTACATGCCCCCCAAGCTTCATTTCATGCACCTAAGTAGACTGTTGGGTTGTAACAAGTAGATGGAATGAAGATTCATTTACGAGATCAAGTGAAATACTTGACTGGGAATTTACAAGATCTAATCAAGACTCAAATTGGAAAGGGGATCTGTTTCATTTTTTAATGAGCTTAACACATTAAAAGGAATTCTACTCAGGGGACCTTGTTTCATTTTTTAAGGAGATTAACACAAGACAAGGAACTTTGCTCCAAGGACATTATCTCATTTTTTAACGAGCTTGACACAAGAAAAGGAACTATGCTCAAGAACCTTTTTCATTTTTTAACGAGGTTGACATAGTAAATGAAGTATCCTCATAAGAGCTTGTTTCATTTTTTAACGAGCTTGACACAAGAAAAGGAAATTTTCTCTAATCATGATCATGGCCTCCAAGAGACCATGGCTTCCAAGAGGTTCTCATCAGATGGGATAAAAATGCTCTGGAAGGGATATATATCAAGGGATCCAATGGAAATATCAAACTCCAATCCTCCCAGTAAATGATGCACTGCATCACCTACTAGATCATCAGTAAACGTGGGCATGGAATAGGTTGCCACATAATTAATCTATGGTGGGTGAGATACTACTTGTATATAATGACCATTTAGATAATTTGGTTTATTTGGAGTCAAATTAGGACCAATGAACAAAATCTGGTCAATAGTTACGATTCTTCCTTCATGCGGGAAACACACCACACAAAAGAGTGAAGAGACAAGAGCTCGCATGAAATAAACATAGTCATGTCCAAGGAGTAAATTAAAATCCAAAGGGCCTTGTACTACCATCACATTGATATAGACAACCTTTCCTCCCAAAGTAATTGGAAACTTAGGAAGGATCCCTAATGGTTGATTGGTTCCTCTATTAAAAGCCAACAGATTCTCAGTAACGGGCACAAGCTGTAGAGAACCTAAAACTTTCCAATTAGTTGAGGACAGAATACTAATGGATGCACCTTCATCTATGAGTGTGCTAGGTACAACCAAAATTATAAGCATGTACTATGATATGAAAGTGCACATAATGAGGAAGATGATATCCTTCCAGTCGACTCCAATCAAAGGAAGTGACCATGCTACTTGGAGGGGGTGTCTAGGAATGGGAGGATTTCCCCATTGTGTTATGGGAATGGGAGAACTTCTCTCCATTGTTGTGGGAATGGAAGGATTTCCCCCCTGTGCCATGGGAACACGAGAACTATCCCCTAGTTCATCAGAACCTAAAGAGACAAGAAGAACCCAAGTGGAATAAAGTTCACTCTATACAAGAAAGTTATGATCAAATGAAGGTGGAATCGAGTCGACAATTTTCTCAACCAATGGTTGGTCAGGAACAGACTCATAGGATTCATTTTCAGAGAGAGTGGGATAGATTGGATTCGTATTTTGATCAATCCCTTCATCAACTAGTGGAGGATTGGGAGAAATCTTTCGATAATCAGCCGAGAGACAAGGATGAGAAGTTGTATGGTTTTCCAAAACTTTTGAGGCTTCATCCATATAAGGACAAAGGTGAATATGATGATTCCCTTCACATAACTTATAGGGAAATTTTACTTTAACCTTTTTCTGATGGAACTTACTATTGCTAGTTGAGGGTTTTTCACCGACATGATCTCCAGAAGCTGACGACAAAGGCTGATGTGACCCTATGGACTACACTTCTAATACCTTGGGAGAAATATTTCAATAACCAGCTGGGAGACGAGGATGAGAAGCTATAAGGTTTTCCAACACTTTTGAGGCTTCACCCATATAAGGAAAATGGTGAAGAGGATTATTTCATTCACATAACTTACAGGGAAATTTGACTTTACCCTTTTTCCCATGGACCTTACTATCGCTAGTTAAGTATTTGTCACCAGCATGATCTCCAAAAGCTAACGTCAAAGGTTGATGTGAGCCTATGGACCAAACTTCTAATACCTTGGGAATACCAAGACAATATATAAGAAGGTGGTCACCCTAACATAACATGCAAGGGAATTTAACTTTACGGGGTTGATTGGAATATTTGTCCATACTAGTTGTGTTAGTAGCAATGGTTGCTTGATTTCCCCCTGCGTATTTAGCTTCTTCTTCTTCGTCCTTTTCTTCTTCTTCTTCTTCTTCTTATCTTCTTGGTTACTAGAATCAAGGTTTTCACCAGGCAAAGAGGAAGAAAGGGATGAATAAGCAATAGGTGAACAAGGAAAAGGGTTCAACTTTAGGATCAACATGAAGTTGATGTTGTTCAGGTGGAGGAAAACTTAGTTGAGAAGTAGTTTGGATATTCAGAACCATAGGGGTCAAAAATAACAAAACTGGAAAACCAATGGTAAATCCGGGAAGGGACAACATTTGTCATATAAGGAGCACCAATATTTCCAAAAGAAGGAAAAGGACTAGGATTCCCATCAAATACGTTCCCTTGATTGGTAGACTCCATAACTATTGCCATTAGTCTCAACCTAAGATCCACTAAGGAGTTGTTCCATAGGGAGGATGTTGTTTCGTAGTAAATTAATTGATTTTAGAAATTAAAGACACAAATAAAGCAAAGGGATAAATAGGCATAAAGGCTTACCAAGCAACCGTGAATTGCAATATACACCTTGGTGAACCAATGACTTGATGTACGTGTAGGCAATATCCCTTAATGTCGTGTTCGGTGTATCATGGTATACAAGGAAACTCACATGGCTACTTATGGATGGATAGAAACCTATAGGGGACTCCCAAAATATACTCGATGGTACATGGAAGTGTACTCCGTAGTAATGTTGTCTAATGTGTAATCATTCGATGAGAGCATTCCCATATACTTTACGTGTGTGGAACGTCATCTAATATACCCAAAGGTACATGGAGAACAATCCTATACACTCACATACGTGGAACGGGATTTCACCCGTAGGATGCAACATTGGAAAACAATGACAACTCCTACGTTTAACAACGCAGGAACACATCTCTAAGCTAGACCTCTAAGTGTTTACATTAATGTTACAAATGCTCCTTAGGTTGATTCAACAAATTTTACTGTTTATCTTGAATTAGATTTTGATTTCAAGGCTCAAAATACGATGTCACCTGAACAAACCTATTATGCAACTAATATGAGAAAAATAACTTTTTTAAATTTCAATGAAAGCTATCTAGTGCAGGGAAGAGGTGCAAACAATGATGCAACAATCAAACATGCAACAAACAAGAGCTTCCTAACTAAATCTTTCAATTTCTCTATTCCAATTCAATTCAAAGCATTAAAATATGTCAAACCATGCAGTGTAATCTATGCATGATTCCCATGAAAACTATGCAAATGTAATCTATACACGATTTCCTTTCCTATTGTGAAAATGAGAATTTTGACTTTGCAAATGTGATTTATGCAAGACAATTCTTCAAAACAAACACAAGATGATTGCAATGAAATCAAACGTAATCTGAGATTTCATGAAAAAAGGACTCAAACTGAAATTGGGTGAAAATTTCAAAAATAAAAAGAGATGACACTCAAAGGTGATTAACATTCATACACAATTCAGCCCCCCCTGATGATTGAGGGGGAATTGTTTTTGCAAAAATGAAAGCAAAACACACAATTTCACACTAGGGAATTCCAATTTCACACTAGGGAATTCCAATTTCACACACAAAATCCTAGATGTAAATGTAAAGATTTTTCTTTTCAACACACTTAATTTTTGAAATGCAGAAAACTAAGATGCAAATGTAAAGATTTTTCTTTCCAACACACTTAATTTTTGAAATACAGAAAGCTAAGATGAAAATGTTTAATCACTGATTCAAATGCACTTTTTAGAATGAGGACTGAAACAGCAATTCATCCAAGCGATTAATGACTAAACAAAATCAGTTTGCAAGTGACCAAATGATAAGAACAAATAAAATCCAAAACCAATTCTTACCAAAGGTAAGCAAACACAAATGCAAACCAAATGGAGGCTTTAGACATACCACAAGACAATCAAGACTTAGGGAAGGTCAGGTGCAAGTAGGCTAGTCAAAGAGACACTCAAAAAAAGGGAAATTTTTGTGCAAAAATAGGGGCCAACAATGGTGCAGAAGAGACACAAGTGCTTTGCAACACTGGTACAGAGTGGGCCTAGGTGAGGTGCAACGCTATATCTATTATAGCACCATTTACCACTCTTGGTATATGTGATGCTTTGTTTATGGCCTAGGGCAACCCCTCCTTCCAAACTTTGTCCAAATATAGAAAAAAACAGTGTTTTATTCCTTATACACTACTTTTCCCTGAGCTAAAAGTGTGTACACATGGATCAGTCAATACCCAACCCGTGTATATGTATCAAAACACTTTAAAAAAAAAAAAATCCTTAATTATGGGCAGAGTTCACAGGGTTTACTTGTTGATTACCTCCTATTGCCCGTGGCCCAACTATTTCCCAACTAAAAAACTAATTGGGACAGGTATAAATAGACCTCTACAGGAAGGCCTTAAGGAGGAGGAGAGATAGAGTTATTATACTGCGATTATCCCTGACTGAGTCTGATGAATCCCTATGCTTCATGCACTTCCTCAAGCTTCAGGAAACCCTTGTTTCCTTGATTATAGATATCCTTCCTTTTTCTTGAGATATCATGGTGTTGGTGATGGAAGAAGATTGTTGAAGGCTAAGATATGACGAATCCGAAGGACAGTTCCGCTTGGAGCCAAAGAAAGACTCAGGTGAATTCTCTCCATGTTATTTATAGCTTACTGCAATAAAAGAAATGTTGTCTTGTTTTTAAAATTAACTATGTTTATGCATCGAATTATGTTTTAATTCATATATGAATGTCATTTTGATGTATGATCAATCATTTGTTTACATGATATAAAGTCAATTTCTTGAATGTGCTTTACTTCTATATTTCTATGTATGTTCAAATTGAATGATTTTCAAGTTTGAAGAACATCGGGAGTTGTAGAGGGTCTGAACCCTACGAGACCTACTTGAACGAAGGAAATCCAGGTACAATCACTCTTACGTAGTTTGATAATATAAGAATATTGCCTGAGTTGTATGAGTATTTCTTGTTTCAGTTTGCTTCTGCTCTATTGGGGTTCTAACCCAAAGCCCTAGGGTGCTTTCACCCGAAACAAAATTAGCGACTCCACTGGGGATAAAAATATTGTTATTCCTAGTTTGGGTTGTTCATTATCAATCAGGGCTCAATCTTTGGTTTGCTTGCTGTTACAGTCTTATTTGGTCTACTAGAGTCCCAGGCCTTAAGTATGATCTTTTGGATCAGACTTTGTTTTTTATTTTTTCTTGCAAATCTTTGTATACGCTCTTTACTTTGTTTACAGTAGCGTATACACGCTTGTTTCTGTAAAGTGAACTCGCATATACACGAGTTTCCTGTGTCAGGAGCGCGTGTGCATGCTTCTGTGTTTGAACACAATCGCGTATGAAAATTTTTGCATTGTTTTTTCAAATCTTTCAGCCCAGATAGATTTGTTGCCTGGTCTTTTCAGTCTCTGTGTGGTCAATTGTTGTCTGAAGAATTTAATTATTCTGCAAGCTTACTGTTTCGAAGTCTCTTCCTCATTGAAAAGATTTGGCCTAGGTTTGCTTCTTTAGCGAGTTTGTAATTTGTGTTTTGGCACATAAGACTTCATCTTGAAGTTCTTGATTATTCTGGTCCTCCAGAACACGAGATTATTTTCAGTTTCAGTGTCAAGCCCAGATTTCAAATCTACTTGCTTTGCTCTCCTTTGTTTTGTGGCCTCATAGCTTTTCTTGCTTTTTGAAAGTCTTTTTGACAAATTTGGAAGTATTTCTTTCCTGGCTTCTTGGTCAGTTTGTCAAACTCTTTGCTACTATTTGGGTCGTTTTGTAAAAGTTAAAGTCTTTTTTCTAAAGTTTTTGTTCATTTTCGAGTTTGTAACTTGCAAATACTCCTTGTGCTCTTTTTTCGATCTTTTGAGTTTTAGTAGCATTTTGGTGATTTCAAAAATTTGTTTTGGTTGCTTCTTTAAAAAAGAAAAGATCTCAAAAATCTTTGTTTTTGTTTTTCTTTTGCCAAGTTTGGTTTATGGTTTCTTTTGTTTGTTGAAAGTCAATTGTGATCTTGTACAATTTGTCCTTCTTGTTTGGAGATAATTTTGTGTTCAAAATTTGTGTCCTATTCAGTACTTAAGTTGGCTCATTGTTAGTTATAAACAATTGCTTTTGATTTTTGAGTGTTATTTAGGATCTTGCATCTCCATTATATCGTGCATTAGGGTAGTTTACATTGTTAAAGCATTCATAGTCTTTTAGTTTTTGGGTGTGTGAAGTGTGTTTCGAGAAAAGAAGATAAAAAGTACTTTTCTTTGTAGAAGTTTCATAGAACCCATATAGAGATCTCTTTTCATCGAAGAAAAAATGATTGCATTCAAGTAGTTAGTTTTTCATTGATTTCTATTGCGTCATACAAACATCATTTGTTTCACTCTCATCTTTACCTTTGACTTAAAGAAAAGCCATTAAAATCAAGCGATTAATTAAAATAAACTAGAACTTTTACATTGTCATCATAATACACCAACAAGTTTAGGTTTATTAGGGCCTTGGATTAGGTGAGAGGAGAGTTAAGTCTCCAAGGCCGCTCAAAATTACAAAACATAGAAGTTTGATTAATGAGAAAAATCCAATAGCATTAGGGAGATCAGGGAAGCTCCATAACTGGGAGTAAAGCACAAGGGAGAGTGAAGATAAGGATGAGAGATACCCCCTCTCTTACTTGTTGAATCCCGCCTCATGATTGTTTTGTCCGGCTTCTGATAGGAGTTGCTGACCATAGTTGCCTACCCTAGGCACCACACAGGTGGCTACGGAGGGGAATCCCATGGCACTTGAGGCTGATGTTGTATCACGTTCAGTAGTACTTCTGGAGGGTACCCTTGCGAAGCTTGTGTGCTTGCACCGGCAAAGGTTGTTATTTGGAGGTCAGCGTAACTGTCTCTGATACCTGCGCTAGTAGGCCTGGGGCATAATTAGCCCAGTCTATTTTCGGAAGGCCCTTGTTATTAACTTTCTTGTATTTTGGTGTCCGATCCTAATCACCGGGAGCGGAAATACTCGAGATTTGTTTAATTGTTGATATCTTTAGGGACTTTTTAGTGAGTGTTCTTTGCTCCTAGTCGGCCTAGCTTTATAAATTTTTTTGAGTCTTTAAGTAGATCTTTTAAATAATTCAAAGTGGCTGATCGACCATCTCGACGGTCTAGGAGACTTCGTGGGCTATCACCTATGAGTCCTGAGCCTTCCCCTAGAAGGCGTAGGAGCAATTCTACCAGTGGTTTTCAACCAGTGGCAGTAGGCGCATCAGAGATTGATCCTCCACTTGGGGTCATTAATTCACAAGATAGACCTGGCACTAGTAGAGATTTAGAGAGGAACACACCAGTTCTTTCTCGAGTACTTTTTCAGTCGGAAGATAATATCGAAGTTGAAGAGCTTTCAGAGTCAGTTGTGACTCCGAATTATCCTCTTCCTCCTGATCATCCAGACGTTCTATTGTACATCGGAACCCTGACTCATAGGCCTTCGAGCCCAGGTTTACACCCATCTATTCCTTCGATGACCACTGCTGGAAGCATGGCATCTACGATGAGTGTTGAGAGCATGCAGACTCCCATATCTGTACAAGGATGAGGAACTATTTCCATCCCTTCTATTACTCCTAGCACGGCTATATTTTGGTCTACTTCCATTCTGTCAATGAGTGGAAGGTCTCAGACTACTACATCCGTTTTTGGATTTAACCCTTATGGAATGTCGTCTCACGGGATTCCTTCAGTTCCTTTGAACATACCATCGACCGCCTCTACATCCATGATGAGTGGATAAACTTATTTTCATGGTTTTCCATTTGGAAGTGGTCATGTACCACATTCCAATCCAACAGTAGGGTAAATGCCTTTTTCTTTAACAAGTCAAGGTAATAACCCATTCCAAAGTTGGAAAAACCCTACGGTTAGTGGGATGGGAGCTGGGAATCAATTTTTTGGCCAAAAAGGGAATGTGTCGTATCCCTAAATTAATTCGTTTAAGAATTTTCCACCCTTTGCTAACGCATTGAATCCTTATTAAGGGCTGTCGATCCTCTTAACACTTCGTTAGGGGGTAACTTTACTGTTATGCAGGATTTTCGGCATGAGCTGGTCAAACTCCAAATTTTTCTAGACCACAAGGAGCACCTTTTAGTTTGGTAGGCTCTACGAGTTACTTCAAGAAGCCTGGTGTTTTTCAAAATCCAAGTAATTCTTTTCAGACCTTTGGGAACCTTGCCCGCACTGAATGGAATTCCCAAGGTCCGCCACGACTCCCTTTTCTGGCAACGCTAAACTTGCCAGACTTAACTAAATTGACAAATGATCCGATTCGGTACAATCCGGCTTGGCCTCTGGTCCCAACTAAAATTCCCTTAGATATCCCAAAATTCGAAGGGAAGAGTGGTGAAGATCCTAGAGACCACGCAACCACATTTCACTTATGGTGCTCATCCAACTCCCTGATAGATGATTCAATTAGGTTGAAGTTATGTCAGTGCACCCTAACCGGAAATGTGGTCAAATGGTATATGGAGTTGCCAGGGGGCACCTATAATTCAATCTGTGATTTGGAGAATTTCTTTTTGAACCATTTTCAGTTGCCTATTTGATATGAAGATGTCAGGCGGAAAGAGTCGATTGTGCAGACACAACCAACCTCCCTAGGAGCCTAAGACTCTCTAGTGACAAACAAGAGCAATCCTTCTCTAAAAATGCATTTACTATATAAGAAATCAAGTGTTTAGATCCTACCTGTAGTCCCACGCTGTTGTAGCAGTCCAGCTCCGCTGACCCGGATGAGCTCCTCCTTCACTTTGAAACCTGCATCCACTAACAATCAAACGATTAAATAGCACTTGATAATCTCATAGAATAAAACATATTTAACACATATACCAAGGAGTACATGAAACAACTCATAAATAACAAGTTATTGAGAAGAATGGACTCATTTGCATTAATAGGTAACAAAAGGAACAAATACAACCTGAGCCTTGGTGTTGTGCAAGTCCCTCCCAGGGTCCATCAAGAGTTCTCCTTTACTTTGACAAAGCTCACCCACTTCCAAATAGAACAAGCAAAGATGGCAATCTCTCCTCACAAGCTTCTAAATGGGAGTCCTAATTCCAGCAGCATTTACCCTTAGAAATGTATAGCTTCCAACCTCTCCTCCTTCTGGCCCAATGCCTGTATTTACAGTGCTCAAGAGGAAGTTAATCAGGTCCACCATCAATGGGATAATCCCCTCTTTGGATGGGATAGCTCCCTTATTGATGGGATAAGTTCCTCTTTGGTAGGGGTGCATGAACCATCTGGAGGCGCTCAATACACGTCGAACAACCTTCTAGAATGCTCTAGAAATGACCACAAGTAACTTTTTAAAGATGAAACTTGCGTATTTTGACCTTTACAGGGGGACGCACCTGCCCCTTTACATACAGAGCGTCCAAAGACGCAGCTTTTGTGAACACTGGGTGCGTACCCGCAGGTAAGGTTGAGAGAACCTGCGTACCCAGAGATAAATACATTTGTAAAGACTTTCTCTCTTTTTGGAGTTTGACATGGAGAGCAGAGGCATAAGACTTGCCTAAGAGGGTAGCATGACTGTTGATAGAGCCATACTAACTGTAAATAGCCATGGTGACATTTTTCAGTGTAACAGATTGCCCCCTAAAGTGCGAAGCCTGTAATAGATTAGGGTTTTGCATCATCTAGGAAGGGTGAAGCGCTTTATCATTTCAAGGATTATCTCGTGGAGAGCCTGGTCAGAACCTGCAATTTTCAACACAAAATACATGTATAAGATTATATCATCACTGAGGTAGGCATTCCCATACTCAAATCAAAACTTTAACTAACAGACTAACTACTCTGATACAGGAATGATCTTGCAGTACATCATAATCATAGACTTTTGTAGACACAGTATGGGCGCAGCCATCTGTTTATGATTAGTCTACTTAGATAATGAATACAAAACTCCTCGCAGCCTGGATGGTGGAAACTAGATCCAGGGTCTTCATTTCTACTTCCCGAATTGGTACGATTCTAGCCATGCGAATAAATGAGTTGATGTCGAACATGGTAGAAACCACTTGATTACCAGTCGATGATGAAAACTGTTAACAAGTGTGAGAGAGACCACCAGTAATGTCAATGGTTCTCAAAGTACCCAGTACAATCCATGAGATGTGAATAAATGAGTTGATGTCGAACATTTCACGGAATCCTTCGATCGAAAGTCAATGATGTAAACTGACGTCAAAGGCGAGAAACCTGCCATTGATGCATGCAGACTTCAAGGTACTGACGATTTCTAAGTCATCTCTCTAGATAATGTGCTGATGTCGATAGAAAGCGACCCGTTGCAAGCAAGCCCACAACATGAAATCATTGTTCAAGTTGAAGAAATGTTGCTGTAAGGACTGACTCAGGGATGGTCAAATGGATGACAAGTATTTTGCAGATGAAAGTTTTGCTTGCAGACCTCTTGAACACATAATGACATGACAGATGGCTTGGTGATGAATAACTCAGAGTTAATCCCTGGAACCCGGCTGAAGACTTTCAAAGTGGTTTGATCAACTGTGAGGTAAAGGATTTCCCAACCCAGGTGAATGAAAAGTGTCGTGTCCAAGAGTGGTAATAAAGTTTCTTCTGAGACAAAGGATAACAAATAGGCTCATTCTTCTCTCTTTTCCCCCACCATTTCTGGCAAGTACCTCTTTATTTTTAACAAGCTTGAGGAGGATAACATATGCTTGATTATAAGCTCATCCTTCGGATGAGTCCAACCTAGTTTGGATTCGAACCCTAGGAAGGAGTGGTTCGTTCCTGTTTGTAATTGAACAGGTCCTTTACTGTGAAATGTTTAACGAGCCCAGTATAGGAGAAACTCGGCGTTTTTCAATTTTAGAGAGTCTGAAAAACTTAAGAAGACTCCAAGTTGAACTTTTTCGTAGATTTGTGTCCCTCAAGCCCGAAAAAGTATAAAATAATACCTGGGGGAACCGCCTGATCTTGCGATCAAGGAGTACTTTCATAATTAGTGTCACTGACCTGAAAAGTAAAAAGTGATCAAAGACACGTTGTTTTATTTTCGTATCGAGTTTGAAACGACAAAAACCCGGCAATCTTTTCCTGATTTTACGGTCAGAAAAGAGCTATAAGGGGACCGTCTTTTAATTCCGTTTTAACGAGTGTAAAAGAAACGCTCGGCAATCTTTTCATATTTTAGGAGTCAGAAAAGGGCTTAAAAGATGACTCTGATATTTTGGTTTGTGAAAAATAAGAATTTTTCCTCTAAATCCCTTTGTCCTGCACAAAAACGACACATTACTCATACCTGTTTAAGATAGGCAAAAATACATTGAAAAATATCCTTTCATGGTGAACAATGAACAAACCTAGCATTCATTCATCCAAAAAACCTATAAAAAGACTTTTTACCATGTCATTTTTACCATTTTACTGTTGAGGTTGAAAAAAGGGCTTTTGGCAAGAAACTTCCCGTGGTCGCTGCGGAGAATCCGACCGTCAGAATCGAACGCCGCCTCTTCCAGGTATTTCACAACATCCTCCTCTTCAATTTCATCCGATTAAAATTGTGTTTTAGGTTTTAGTTTTGATTTTTGGGGGGTTTTGGGTTTCAAAAATCGCTCTGCGGGGTACGCAGGTGCCCTTAGGGTAACCTGCGTCCCCCGACTTTTTCCTATACAGGAAAAAGGTCGGGGGACGCAGCCCACCTTCAGGCCAGCTGCGTCCCGACGCTCTGTGTTCTAAACGCGGGGTGCGTCCCCCGCGAAAGGCGGAATTTGAAACCCCAAACTCCACAAACAACCATTTAAATTTTCCCAAATCAATTCTAATCATTGTTTCTTGGTGTGTAGGGCACTCACCATGTTGGATTGGAGAGAAAGAGAACACGAGGACGTTGATTTAGCCGCAATTAATCATCAACCTTCCATTGATGCCCTAAAAGCATGCGGACTATATAAATACTGGGCCATACCTGGCATGAGGGCTCAGGTGAGATTCTTGGAGTGGCTGGTTGAGAGATGGAACATTCATGAGCAATACTTTTACATCGGAGGGCACCAGCTCGAGATAGAGCCCTCTGACATATACTTTCTCACTGGCTTGCCAAATAGGGGCGAGCAACTCAATCTAGCCGGGACTAGGCCGGGTGGCCAATCCCTTGCTAGTCTCCGGGCAGATTGGTGCACACCCAATGCACACCATGCGAAAGGCGTAGAAATCAAACACATCTCTCTGCGTGAACTCAAGGTTATAGCTTTCACGGTTACCAGAATTTGCGGTGCAGCCGCTTTACATATTGCCACCGGGTCCCAAATGCGGATGGCGATTGACTGTTTCCAAGGCACCATTTTCAACTGGTGTGATGCTGTGTTGGCCAATATGAAGGGCCAACTGACTAGGGAAAAGAACGGACAACTGAAGACTTTTGGATATGGGCCTCTAGTTGTGAGCTTTGCCTTAGAGAGAGTTCCGATGCTGATCCCTCAGCAACTCACTGTTGAAATCTTGGGTCCTCGGGAGCCAAAGCTGATACGATGGGTTACGGTGATGGCCCGGCATCCTGACGAGGGCGCGGCGGTTGTTCGATTCCCTGATAGTTATTTTCACTGGTTAGAGGACCAGGTTTTTTCGATCCAGGATTTTCCGTATGCTGGAGTAGATTTTCGAGGTGATCCGGACATGGTTCTTCCACAGGGAGAACAATGGGACGACAGAGGTACTTCATTTTTCACAAGTTTTCAAATTATATATTTTTTTTGTTTTTTATATATATCGTCTCAAAACTGACAGTAAAAAAATTTCAAAATGCAGATGTTGGTCCACGGCGCCCAGCCAACCTCCGGCCTTTTGAGAGGAGACATTCAGTTGCACCGGTACCGGCCCCACAAGACGCGGCTGCAAAGTCACTAGCTGAGTTGGAGCAGGATCTAGAGCGTCTGACGGTGGATATACCTGAGACTACCATAGATGATATTCCTATCAGAATTCAACACTATGTAGTCGCAGTCCCTGGACCGTTTAGGAGGTTTTTGTGTAAAGTAGCCCGTGCAGTGGTGTCGTATAGGGAGCACCACCAGTGATTGGCTAGTCACTTTTGTAGACACGTGACATTTTTTACTTTTTGTACTTATCATTTTTGCCGATCATAAGGTGTTTTTCAACCTATGATCGAAGACGATGTATATTTTTTGACACACTCCTATCTATATATATATCACTATTACCGGCTTATCTTGTTTAACATATGTGATGAAATGTTTTTAAATTTACTTGCATGATTATCGTAAATGTCTGTCCAACATTCGAGAAGCAATTGCATCTGCTAATGTATTTAAAGACCTCGGAATATGCTGATATTCAATGTAATCAAATTCACGTTCCAAGAGACGCACTCTCAAAAACAACCTTAATAACACAGGATTTCTAGGCATATACTCTATTAAGCTGTAATACAACAAGTTCAGAATCTAACCTCACTATCAAACGTCGAATTCCAAATGAAATAGATTCGGATAATAATTCAACCACTGCACTGTATTCTGCAATGTTGTTCGTTGTTTGACCGAGGCTTACCCCATGCATAGAAACTAACTCGTCAGAGGGCGAATAGATAACCCAAGCTGCGGAAGAGATATTCCGTGTACTACGACAAGCACCATCAGCAAATCCAATGTATGTTTGGAGAGGCGTCGACATCTGCAATATCAAGAGTAAAACCAAGATAAGCCAAAATAACGACAAAAAACACACTCTCTAAGCTAAGTACACTAACCAAACTAACAAACACGCTAGCTAGAAAGAAAATCTAACCTAACTAAAAATTCTCCATACCCACCATTTAAGCATAATACCTCTTTAGGTAAAGTCCATTTCTGGGTTTACCCAAAGAGTCCCCATCAAAATATACCAGCTCATAAGCCCCTTTTGCTAGCTTTCGCTTTACAATGTAGGGTCCATGCCACATAGGAACGAATTTTCCAGCACCTAGCTTATCGTTAGCTTGATCATATAATAGCACTAGGTCTCCCTCCGAAAAACTTCGAGGGGTCACATTTCTATCATACTGAGCTTTCATTCGCTTCGCGTGAGTCTCGATTGCTAATGCAGCGTCACGTCGAGTCTCATCTAATTTAGCTAAGTACAATAAACGTTTCTCCTCTTCGGAAGTAGCTGGAAGTAATTCGACAGCCATTTGAAGTGATGGGATTTCGCATTCAATGGGTAACACAGCTTCCAAGCCATAAACTAGCTGGAAAGGAGTGAACCCTGTTGAAGTTTTCACTGAGGTTCGGTATGCCCATAGCGCTGAAAATAACATGTTGTGCCAATTCGACCGATGAATACCAATGGTTCGTCGGATCATGATAACTAGAACTTTGTTGATAGACTCAACCAAACCGTTGGCTTGCGGATAATAAGGAGTAGAGCTATCGTGGCGCAAACCAAGCTGGCTTGTAAGCTCAGTCATCATGATGTTTCGAAAATGGCTCCCATGGTCAGTAATGATTGCTTGTGGGACACCAAACCTAGTTATAATATGATTGAATACGAAAACTGCAGCTGTTTTGCCGCTTGCGTCGAATGTAGGCATCGCCTCGGCCCATTTAGTAAAATAATCAACCGCGAGGATGATATACGCATGCCCCCCGGCCGAGTGAGGGTTACAAGTAATAAAATCGATACCCCATTTGGCGAATGGACCAACGGCAATTATAGGGTGGAGAGGAGCAGGTGGTGCACGCATCTTGCGATCAAACACTTGACAGTTGTGGCACTTCCGGACTGCAATGATACAATCTTTGAACATGGAGGGCCAGAAGTAGCCAGCGCGCAACACCTTCTGAGCTGTGGCATACCCAGACATATGACCACCACATGCTCCAGAGTGACAATCATTCAAAACCCTCTCAGCCTCTTCGTGAGTTAAACAACGTCGAAAAACTAAGTCTGCCCCCCGGCGATAAAGTGTATCTCCAATAATTTTGTATTGCTGGGATTGAAACCGAATTTTTCGACGTTCCACCTTTGAAGCTTCAGGCCGAAAGGTTTGGGTTTGGAGATAGATGATTATATCCCCGTACCACGGATCTATAGTACTGATAAGAAACAAAGATTCGTTCGCAATGGACTCCTCTGCCACAGTCTCTGTGTCAGCACGCGGGAAATCACACATCAATTCCACAAAAACCAAGGATTTCTTAGACTTGGACTTCTCGAAATCCAAGTCGAACTCTTGCAGGATAATGATACATTTAGAGTACTGGCCCCCTAGCAGTTGTTTTGTCAAAATATAAATCATAGGGTTGCAATCTGAAATAACTGTAGTTTTACGGAGAAGAATGTAGTGACGAAAACGCTGGACAGCTTGAACGGCTGCCAGGGCCAATTTCTCCACATGCGAATATTTTAAATCAGTTGGATTTAAGGTCCTACTAAGGTAATATATCACATGTTCCACTCCGAATTCATCTTCTTGAACTAACACCATTCCAATGGTGGAATGCGAAGCTGCGAGGTATAAGAAGTAGTCCTGGTTGTAGTTGGGAGGATGCAACAAAGGTGCATGGGTCAACGCGTGTTTAAGTGCATCAAAAGATTGTTGGGCAATCTCGTCCCAAAAGAATTGAGCGTTCTGTTTCAACAACCGTGTAAAACCTTTAGTGACCTCGGCGTAGTTTGGAATGAATCGGCGTAAAAAGTTCGCTTTCCCTTGCAAATTTTGGAGTTGGCGCAAACTCGAAGGAGGAGGCAATTTGATGATAGCTTCAACCTTCGAGGGATCGACGCGAATGCCGGCTTTTGAAACAACAAATCCCAGCAATCGACCCGTCTCTATACAGAAAACACATTTGTGGGGATTCAACCGAATTCGATAATGCCTACACCTCATAAAGATTGCTCGTAAGTGGACAAGGTGATCAGCTCGATGTAAAGAATGAGCAGGCAAATCATCGAGATACGGTTGCACAATGTGCTTGATGTCATGAAATGCGTAAGACATCACCCGTTGAAAAGTGGCCCCGGCATTCTTAAGCCCAAAAGGTAATTTACAATAAGCAAACCCCCCCCATGGACAAATGAATGTCGTTTTTGGTTGGTCGGCAGGTAGAATATTGATTTGATTATAGCCCGAAAAACCATCCATAAAGGAAAACATTTCACTTCCGGCACAATCATCAATAATTTGATCGATATAAGGCGTAGGATAGTTGTCTTTTGGACAAGCTCGATTTATATCCCTATAGTCGATACAGATTCTTATTGTTCCTTGTTTCTTGTTGACCGGAACAATATTCGATACCCAATCCGTTAACGGGATCGGATAAATGAAACCTGCTTTCAACAACTTTTCGACTTCTGCTTTAATCGCAGCCGCTTTCCGAGGGTGAATCTGACGCAACCGTTGCCGGACGGGTTTAGCGTCCGGGTAGGTCTTTATTTCATGAACAACAATGGCAGGGTCGATTCCCGGCATTTCCTCGTAAGACCAGGCAAACACATCGCGGAATTCTTGGAATAGGGCCTTGTAAGTTTGGATTTCATCTTCTGTACATGCGGCACCTATATGAATGTTCTCCTCAATTCCGGGTTTCACTGAAATATCAATGGGAATAGTGCGAGAAATATTCCCTAAATTCAACTCTGAATCAGAATGTTTCGTTGGATTCTGAGCGTCTTTGACATATTCAGCGGTAAAGATAGATGAAAAATCATTTTCAAAAGCATCATCCTTAGGTAAAAACGAAGATCTGTGATGGAGATCTTCCCATGGTAGATCGTCTACACTTAGGATTTCGCGAAGTTGCTCGTCAGATGACACGACTTCGGGAAACGCTATCCGTTCTAAGGTTGAGGTGAAAAGTGATTCTTCACTGACCACATTCATTTGGTCGAGCTCGGTTGAACGCGAGTCGGTAAAAGACATAACAGCTTCATAAGCAATTTCATATGGACTCAAAGGCATAGCATCACCGAATGAGTCTATCTCAGAGTCAGATGGGACGATCCAAGGATCATCATAAATTATGTTTTCTGACGTAATCATATGAATTGATGCAAATGAAGGGTCTGCGTTGATTGGAGGGAAAGGAAAAGTTCCCAGTAAACCGGAATCTTTAACTAAACCTACGCCAACGTCCCTATAAGGGATTGTCGTCTTACCGACATGCTGGATACTCTCTGAAGAGGCTGGGTCGGATGAAAAGTATGTCAGCTGATCAATTGTCACGATCTTACCGTTATATGGAAACTTTATTACTCTGAAGACCGATGAAACGACCACTGTCATAGCATATGACCAACTTCGACCCAAAAGAAGGTTGTAGTCTAGAGGGGCATCAACCACCTCCACATCCAGACTAACGGTTTTGCCTTCTACCCCTATAGGTAATTCCTGTAGAATACCAAACGGACGGAACCCACGGCCATCAAAGGCCTTAAGGATGGTCAGGGATTGGTTCAACGAAGGAGAACCAAGCGATCTCCAACATTGAATCGACATAATACACGTAGAAGCTCCCTCATCAATCACAGTCCGATGAATAGGCCTGTTTTTTACTATCACTGGAATTTGGAAAGCCATTTGATGGGGGAGACGCGGTGTACTATTTTCTAGATCGAAGATTATCAGGTTCGGGTCCTGAACATCAACAGCTCCGATAGCCGACAAAAGTAATTTTCGTTGTGCTGGGCATGATTGCAGCACTTCTAACGCCGACATTGCTGAGGGTGAAACAGCTAAGTCCTCAACAATGTTGTAATTCTGGGCCGCTCTCGCATGTGGATTGAAAGCAGACCTTCGAAGTACACCCTTGGCGGGCGGTTTAATTACTAAGTCCGGGTTAGGTTTTTCGATCTGTAGTGGATCCGAACCAGGAGCTGAGGTTGATGGGTTAGAGTGAGAAGATTTTGCTTCCTTACCATCAACAGGAGCCTTACTACCATAATCTTGCGATCGAGTCGCAATCCTCACATGAGACATCATCAAAATGGGTTCTTCACTGGCAGTCGAGGAAGAACCTATCATCTTATTCTCCTGCTCCGGAAATGGATTTTTTAACACAGCAGGAGTGGGAGAACCTTTGACTATTTTCACAACCTCGGCCCGATGAGGGAAATCTCTCGTAAAATGATCCTCTTCACAAATAAGACAAGGATATCGAGGTTTGCGCTTTTCGTCATTGGTTTCCGACTTTTCCGTTTTCTCCTTCGGAGCCTTGTCTGCTTTAGCCTTCTTCTTTCCTTTCTTCTTTCCACCGTTTTTTGATTTGGCCGTAGATGACTCTACAGCGTGAATATCGGCGGTAAGTTCAGGAGAAGACTCTCCTGTCGGGGAATCGGGCAAAGTGATTATAGGAGTAGTTGAAGCCTTGGAAGACTTCTTCTTACTCTTTGTATTCACGATACCAATCATACCATCAGCGGCATGAGATCCCGAAGGAGCAGCAGCGATTTGATTCGATTTTGGAAGATCTGAAATCTTCTCGTGTAACGTACCCGACTGAGTGTAAACTAAGTCAAGGTATTGCGCCTGAGCAATGACTTGCTCCTCAGTAACTACTCCGGCCTTAGCTACATCTTCAGTAATCTTCGGTAATAATGATTTAACAAACCATTCAGCTAAGATTTGGTCCGGGATAAAAACTTTCACTAACCTTCTTCGACGTCTCCACTCATGAATGTGATCAGAAATATACGTGGACGTCGATTGTTTTAGTGAAGTTAATAACTCCGTGCCATTATCGTATCTGACCGGCAACTGAAAGTGAGTTAAGAACGAGGTAGCTAACTGGCTAAAATTGTAAAAAGAGGCCCGTGGTAACTCAATGTACCACTTGGCCGCGAGACCAATGAGTGTACGCTGGAAAAGACGTAAGTGGATCGAATCATCCGAGATAGAATTTGAAGCACACCAGAGGTGGTAAGTCATCACATGATTGGACGGATCCTCTCCAGACTTACCTTCGAACTTGGGTATATCACTGGGCAACTTATTTGGCATTGGCGGCCAGAACTGAAGATATTGAATTGGATCATTCGTTAGGCGCGTCAAGTCTAGTAAATCCAAAGTTGCGATAAACGGTAACTGCCGGTTAGGATCTCTAAAACTCTGGGTCACAAGACCAGTCCCAGGAGGAGGATATCCAGGATAACTAGGAACAGGAGTCGCATTTGGGATATTATATCCTCCTGGAAAACCAGGATTAACCGGACCGTACTGGGGTTGTTGAGGTTGTTGATAAGTATACCCAGGATACGGTTGATACTGGTAAACCGGTTGTTGGACAGCTTGCCCAGGTTGGTACTGTCCCTGGTACGGTTGGTGAACAAATTGAGGTTGAGTAGTGACAACCGTACTTATACCAGGCTGACCTGTAGGCATCTGGACCATGGTTTGAATCGTAGATCCAGACAACGGTAAAGATGTCTGAGGCGTGGTCGCAGAGGCAGTAGAAACCGGAGCTGTCGATACTCCAGAAGTAAGTATGGTAGATGTGGCGGTAGTTGCAGCAGTCGTTTGAGATGGAGTACTAGGTGCGATTGGCGGCTGAGTAACTACCGAAGTTACAGAAGTTTGAACATTTGACTGGACAGGTTGCGGTTGCTGGGGTGGACCAGAAACTACGGGTTGTCCAGCTTGAGGTACCAACTGCATACTTGGCTGCAACACCTGTTGACCCTGTGATGGATCCCACACTAACATTCCGGGGTATTGACCCGTAACAGGTTGAGGATACTGAGATCCATAACCGGATTGAGGATAGGATTGATAATTGTAAGGTGCAGTTCCCATACTTGGAACATATGACTGACCTTGAGGCGGTTGATAACCTTGACTCGAGTATTGACCTTGAGGTTGATAACCTTGAGGTAAATACGGATACTGGGGTTGACCTTGACCTTGAGGTTGGTACCCTTGACGTTGATACCCTTGGGGTTGATACCCTTGGGGTTTCCATCCTTGAGGTTGATATTGATACTGAGGTTGACCCTGGGGTACATATTGAGGCTGGGGTTGACCTTGAGACATGTATTGCACCATAGGTGCATACTGACCTTGAGGTTGCCCCCCAGACACGATTTGTGTACCTTGAGGTTGCCCCCCAGGCGTTAACTGAGGTTGCCCCCCAGGCGGTAATTGGCCACCTTGAGGTTGGGAAACGGGAACTGAACCTGACATCATGTAAATGTCTCCTACACCCAATGGTATATTACCACTGTTTCCAGTTAATAACCCATGATCAACGGATTGAGGAGATGCCCCCGCAAAGGTACCAGAAAGTGATTGATACCCAGTGGGAACAGAAGGACCGCCGTGTAAGAAAGATTCAGGACTTTGAGTAAACACGGATGACTGACCAGACATATTTACAGGAGTATAAATACCTCCAGGTGGAAAAGGAGTACGAGGTGTAGAAAAACCTACCCCTGAGTTGTCTAAATAATTGGTTAACGAAAGGTACCAAGTAGTACTTCTAGGAGGACTGTAAAAGATGGATTCACGCTCCCTTAGATCAATAGTAAGTTGATCTTCAAGGTTAGAGACGCCTATTTCTTCCTCTGGAGCAAGTTCTTCAATAGCAATCAAACCAGTAGGAAGATTTTCGGTGATAACTCTTTCTATTCTTGGTGAATCTGGAACACTAGAAGTCGGAGTAACAGGTTCAGATATTTCAGGTTCTTTGCCTGTATCACTAGCAGACGAAAAACTACCAACAAGCTCAGAAACTGTAACAGCTTCGGGATTATAACCTGTCTCTAAGCCTTGGTAATCTGAATGGACTACCAAGGAAGACTCCCCTTCTTCAGGTGAACCTACTCTACTGCCACTAGGAGGAGTTACAAGGACCTTTAAACCTTCTAGATTGTCGGGGTCGTCTCGAGGAGGTGATCCCCTAAGTCTACGGGATCTTCTCAACAATTCGGCCACATAAACAACTTCAGGAGACTGGCCCCGAAGTCTACGGGACTGTCTCGGTAATTCCGCCACAGTTAAAAACTTTTAACTACTACACACGAAAACAAAGTAAAATTTCAAATCAAACCACCTAAAGTCTCTAAAGAACCAAACAAATTTGAATCACACGCCTAAAGAATCTAGGGCGTCAAACCAAGCACAAACAGTAGCCTTCCAGACCGAAAACGCTAGTTGGTGATGAAGCCCAACATCGCCGGATTCAGTACAGAAGTGGCGGGTGGAACAGTTACCCCGGCAACCTGCTTAATGAATAGACCAGCACAAGTTCCTCCACTTTAACCGTCTCGAGTGAAGTGAACCCCCCGGAAAATCCAAGTGAGTCTAGCCGACGTCTGCTCCAGGTACAGTGGGATCTTCCCTCCACCGTCACCTCAGTAGAATCCTAAAGATAATGGTCACTAAGGTTACCAACTGCAACAAATGCACCTAGGGGAACAGTCTACACTCCGACAGCACGCAAGGGCAGAGTATCAAGCTCAATCCCCTTGCCAGCTCCTTGACAATAATCCAAGGTTTACCGACAAGTGACCCCTGGCTCCTCGACAATGGTTAATCCGAGGTTTACCGTTTGTAATACGTGCGTGTCTGGCGTCGTTCCCAACGAGGGGGGATTGATCCCCTCACTGGTTCGGACACGAGCTCGTGCTTCTCCTTTAAGAGGAGCTTTCCCAGAGTACAAATGAGACAATTGGATTTATTCTATCACAAGATAAGCTACTTGTTTGGTTTTGTTGTCTTGGAGAGTTAATTACTCACCTACTCCAAGACACTAGCCTGATCTAAATTGGTGTTTCAGAGCCCTAGTAAATAAAAGTTACTACGTCGATTTTACTTTAAGCGTTAATTTTATGGTTTTTCTTAAAGACAAAAGGTAGCGGAAGTGAAACCAATGGTGTGTAGACTCGACTCAAACCACTACAAAGATGCACCTAAGATGATTTACGCTACTTTCCTTTTTCAATGAAATTCTTAACTAAGAGAGTTGAGAGATGCAAATTTTATAGAAAACAACTTTCTTAGTAAAGACAATCAAAGAAACAATTCTCTTAATCTTTCCAAGCATACAAGCATGACTACTCCTTGCGTGCACGAAAAACTCTTTTTCTTTCAAAATTCTTCAAAGCTACTTGAAACAAAACTTTTCAAAGGAGATGTTTTTGTATTTTCTCTTTTAAATAAAGCATATAAATCTATTTTAACGAAAATCAATCTTAAAAGCTATAAAATCTATGAAAACTTGACTCACAAGCAAATCAAAAGAAATTTACTCTAAGCAAACCTAACGAGGCAAAAGCCTACAAAGATGATTCTAGGTTGTTTTACTTGACCAAAATCAAATCAAGGACCAGCTAATGCAGAATCAAAAGACTAGTCAAAACAAAACTCAAATCTTTTTGTTCTTTTTGTAAAATGGAATTCAAGACTTAATCAACAAGCACTTCGAAATTTGCCCAAGAGACCAATCAAAGGTAAGTTTCTCTCACAGGTAGACTTTATGACAGGTCTGACTTCTAAGAATGCTGACAAAACCAGAGAGATCTAAGGCTTGACAACTTCTACCGCCAAAGTCACTACAAGACCTACTCAAAAATCAAACCCTAGGGCTTAAACTTCTATGAAATCCACTAAAACACTCAATGCTATCGAAACAAGTTCAGGTGAAGATCTTTGACAAGAGACTAAGGGATCTGGGCAGTAAAAACTAAGAAAAAGCAAAATCTAAGAGAAAAAATGCAAAAAATGGAATTTTCTCAAATTTTAGCAAGGGACGCAGGCAACCCGTTAAAACAGGTGCGGGCCCGCTCTGTGCACACAGCGACAGTGCGTCCAAGGACTCACTGTGCAATACTCAGAGGGTGCGTCCTACTGGAAAATTCAAGAAAAACTAAAATGAATCTAACCCTAAGCTAACCCACCCAAAAACAAAGTCACAGAGCCAAAAACCAGAAAAATAAACCAATTTTCTCAGAGCAAAGTTCATACAAAGGAAAAAACTTTCACATCAATGGAGTCCCCAACGGAGTCGCCAATTTGTCAGGCAGAAAGAGTCGATTGTGCGGACACAACCAACCTCCCTAGGAGCCTAAGACTCTCTAGTGACAAACAAGACAAACAAGAGCAATCCTTCTCTAAACATGCATTTACTATATAAGAAATCAAGTGTTTAGATCCTACCTGTAGTCCCACGCTGTTGTAGCAGTCCAGCTCCGCTGATCCGGATGAGCTCCTCCTTCACTTTGAAACCTGCATCCACTAACAATCAAACGATTAAATAGCACTTGATAATCTCATAGAATAAAACATATTTAACACATAGACCAAGGAGTACATGAAACAACTCATAAATAACAAGTTATTGAGAAGAATGGACTCATTTGCATTAATAGGTAACAAAAGGAACAAATACAACCTGAGCCTTGGTGTTGTGCAAGTCCCTCCCAGGGTCCATCAAGAGTTCTCCTTTACTTTGACAAAGCTCACCCACTTCCAAATAGAACAAGCAAAGATGGCAATCTCTCCTCACAAGCTTCTAAATGGTAGTCCTAATTCCAGCAGCATTTACCCTTAGAAATGTATAGCTTCCAACCTCTCCTCCTTCTGGCCCAATGCCTGTATTTATAGTGCTCAAGAGGAAGTTAATCAGGTCCACCATCAATGGGATAATCCCCTCTTTGGATGGGATAGCTCCCTTATTGATGGGATAAGTTCCTCTTTGGTAGGGGTGCATGAACCATCTGGAGGCGCTCAATACACGTCGAACAACCTTCTAGAATGCTCTAGAAATGACCACAAGTAACTTTTTAAAGATGAAACTTGCGCATTTTGACCTTTACAGGGGGACGCACCTGCCCCTTTACATACAGAGCATCCAAAGACGCAGCTTTTGTGAACATTGGGTGTGTACCCGCAGGTAAGGTTGAGAGAACCTGCGTACCCAGAGATAAATACATTTGTAAAGACTTTCTCTCTTTTTGGAGTTTGACATGGAGAGCAGAGGCATAAGACTTGCCTAAGAGGGTAGCATGACTGTTGATAGAGCCATACTAACTGTAAATAGCCATGGTGACATTTTTTAGTGTAACAGAAGCCGCAACTGAACTTCTGGCTAACTTCCAACAAGACACCGCAACTCACATTTCGGATCACATCTAGGAATGGAGGAGGAGGAAAGGGCTTATCAAAGCTGAAATCCCACCATAGTTCCTTCTCGAATGGTTTCTCAAATCATTACAACCTGAGATCTCAAAGGATGTGTCTCTCTCCAATGTTTATACAGAAGAGTAGGCCATTTTCAGATCCCAGCAATTGGAACTGATATATTCTCAATCTAGGGTTCTTCAGGAAATTCTACCTGATGCTCCTAGATCTAAGGTCGATTTAGCCAAACCGAAACTAGGTCCCCATGCTGATGGTATAGTCAGATCGATTGATGTTAATGTGGTGAACCTATTAAATCAATTATGGCAGTTGTCTCTACAAACTGCTTCTTCTACCCATGCAGCACTATCTGTATCTACACCTTCCCAACCTACCTCTATAAACGTCGTACAGACTACTAACCCCAAAGGAAATCAACAATCTGATGGGAAGAGGAAGGGATGAGGTAAGAATAAGAACCAAGAAGGGAAAGGCAATGCAAAAAAACCCGGCAATGATGCCGAAGAGGGTAGGAAAGAGTCTAAGAAAAAGGTAAAATTCCCATGCAAGTTATGTAATGGAGATCATCTAACTCACCTCTACCCTAAGATGCAAGATGCTCAATGCTTGTTAGTACAGCAAGGGTCCTCTAGCTCCCAAGTTGTTTTGACTAACCCTTTTCCCCAAGGGCAGCAATTATTTACTGGCGTGAATTATAAGAATTATGTCTGCAGGGGGCAACCAGGAAGGGAAAAATTCATCAAATGTTTATATGATGAGCTCTCATATCAACGTCGCTACGCGAGCACACGATTATGGTGAATCAGAAACATCTAAGGCTAATTCTGTTCCTGAAGCCACAAAATTACTTCATATTGAGTGGCCCTCCGTTGAGTCTATGCCTTGGATACCAAAAGGATCCACAAAGCGCTCGAATATTAACCCTAATGCTAGGGCAACCCAGAACTACTCGATTATAGAAGATCTGGCTCAAAGTCCTTGTGCTATGTCAGCATTAGAGGTACTCTAGTCGTGCCCTTCTCAGAGAAGTGCTTTGCTTTCAGTAATTGGCGCAGTAGATCCAAAGAATTATTTAGTTCTAACTTTTGATATGTTGAATGTCAAAAAGAGACTTCCTCACCATATGGCTTTCCAGATAAAGTCCACATACCAAAAGACCAATATTTTTCGAACTACTATAGATGAGGGATCTTCCACATGCGTGATGTCTATGTCATGTTTGAAGGCCATTGGATAACCTTCAATTGTTCCTTCACCGACTCTTTTGACGTCATTTGATGGACATTCTAATAGGTCACATGGGATTATCCCGGACTTTCCTATCTGTGTTGGGGAAAAGGTAGTGACTATTGAGGTAGATATCGTCGATGCGAACCTGGATTATAACCTCCTCTTAGGTAGGAATTGGATTTACAATATGGATGCCGTAGTTTCATCATTATTCTACATCCTTTGTTTTCCTCGTGAGGGGAGGATTGTTAGAGTTGATTAGTTAGATTATTCTCGAGGTGACTCTCACGCAATCCCCGTCAACCTATTGAGAATTTAGGGGTTGGGATGTACTCTTCGTTAATGGGTATATTTGACCTCCCTGCTCCTACGGCTAGAATTAATGTGATTTCATCCTCTAGGGGGCCTCCTAGGAAAGAGTTCTTTCGAACTCATTATTTTTTGGACCCTTGGCTCTTACCTTCATTTACCACCACATTAGATGGAGGGAAGGTAGGTGGAATGGCATTTCCCATGTATGCAACAGAACTTAGTTATCAATATATAGTTAACTCTGCAGACAACCATCCCACTCCTTTTTTACAAGAGGAGTTAGATGGCGATGTGGCTCCGTCTTGGACCCTTCATTCTACTTCAGCTCGGGATTGCTTGGAGACAGTCTTACCATCTAAAGAAGCAATTTTGGAAGCAATGATGGGTGTGGATCAACCATGGGAGGATTTACATCTGCATTCATATTTTCTCCCTCCATTGCGTGAAGTTGAGTCTAGTTTGTCCAATCTATCTACTAGTGATGTTTGTATAGTTTCAAACCATTTGGCTCCAGCACAATTTTCTACCGAAGGTAACATGTCGGTTATCTCACGAACTGTACTTGTAAACATCTATAGGAATCCTAATGTAATCAAAAAATGTCTTCATCGAAGTTGGCTATTCCCCTGAAGAAATTCAAATCTACACCGATCCCTTTAAACAATTTCGAGATGTGTTCGCTTGGTCTTATGAGGAAATGCTTGGAATTGATCCATCTATAGTCCAGCATGACATCAAACATACGAAAACGCCAAACCTATTCATCAAAAACTTCGACTAGTCAATCTTTGGAAAGTGGTAGCTATTAAAGCTGAAGTTGAAAAGCTGCTTAAGGCGAGTTTCATATACCCCATTCATCTAACTGAGTGAGTTTCCAACCTCGTCATGGTAGATAAGAAGCAAGGAATGATCCAAGTATGTATCGACTTTACGGATTTAAATAAATTTTGTCCAAAAGACAATTACCCCATGCCTTTTATTGATCAAATTGTTTATGAATGTGCACGTAATGAAATTTTTTCGTTCATGGAAGGATTCTCTGGTTACAATCAAATTACCATCCATCCAGAGGATCAACATAAGACATCCTTTATTTGTCCTTGGGACACATTTGCATACAAGAAGATGCCTTTTGGCCTTAAAAATGTTGGAGATACTTTTCAGTGGGCCATGTCTTATGCCTTCCATGACATCAAACATGTTATCGAAGCATACTTGGATGACTTCGTTGATCATTCTCGCAAGAGAATTGGTCATCCCAGCCACCTTCGGTTAGTCTTTGAGACATGTTGTTTTTATAAATCTGGTTGAATCCGAATAAGTGTGTTTTTGCGGTCACATCCGGTCGGCTGTTAGGATTCATTATATCGACTAAAGGGATTTGAGTTGATCCTTTCAAGTTTGATACAATAATTTAGTTGCCTCTCCCATCTTCCATTCATCAAGTTCAAAGTCTCCAAGGAAAGGCAAATTTCTTGAGGAGATTTATAGCAAATTACGTCGAGATTACCAAAGGATTTATGTGTTTTCTTAAGAAAGGAGTTCCATTTTTATGGGACGATTTCACGCAATGATCTTTTGATGCTTTGAAAAAAGCATTAACCTCTGCTCCATTATTGAGTCCACCAAATTATGGCAGAGATTTCCTTTTGTATCTTGTTGCGGCAGAATCAACCATCGGTATGGTTCTGGTTCAGGAGGATGATGCTCTCAACGATCATGTAATCTACTATTTGAGTCGAGGCTTAGAAGGACCTGAGCTACGCTATTCTCCCATCGAGAAATTGGCCTTGGCGGCTGTCCATGTTGTCTAATGGCTTCGTCATTGTATTCTGCTTCGCCAAAAGTTCGTCTTAGTGATTTTCAATCCTTTTCAGTTTTTCCTCAGTAGGCAAGTGATTGGGGGCAAGTATAATCGATGGATTATTATTTTGCAAGAGTTTGATCTCGAATTCTTGTTAGCTAAATCTAAGAAGTCATTAGTTTTTGCGGAATTGATTTCGGAGTTGCCTTGTGAGGAAGCTATTGTTTATGAGGAAAATTTTCCCGACGAACATTTATTCCTCATTTCTTCACAGGATCCCTGGTACGGAGATATCATTATATATCTCTAGACTTTGAAGTTTCCACCTGCTTTCTCCAAAGATGAGTGTCGAAAGTTACGTCACCTTGCCAAAAACTATGTTATTATTGGTGATACATTATATCGTAGAGGGGTTGACTCAATCCTTAGGTGTTGCTTAACTTTGGAAGAAGCCGAGTTAGTACTTAATGATTGCCACAGTGGAGCCTGTGGCAGTCATCTACTAGGGCTTCCAACAGCCCAGAAAAGTTTGCGAGCAGGCTACTTTTGGCCTTCAATTTTCAAAGACTGTATTGAAGCGATCAAACGTTGTCATCCTTGTCAAGTTTATACTCAGAAATGTGTGCGCATCCATCTCCACTTTTTCCTGTTATCACTGTCAATCCATTTACGAAGTGGGGCATTGATTTTACTACTTGTAATCTGCCTTCGGCGGGGATTCACAAGAACATCATTGTGGACTACTTTACAAAGTTGGTTGAGGCCATGCCTACTTTCA
The DNA here is from genome assembly GCA_031772625.1 of Pinus tabuliformis. Taxonomy (NCBI): domain Eukaryota; kingdom Viridiplantae; phylum Streptophyta; class Pinopsida; order Pinales; family Pinaceae; genus Pinus; species Pinus tabuliformis. The sequence continues at coordinate 752,249,535 of CM062811.1, forward strand.
AAAATGATAGTGAGACAGCAACCTTGTTTCTCTTCAACCAAGTTATTTCACGATTTGGTATCCCAAGAGAGATTGTCACTGACCATGGCAGTCACTTCCAAAATCAACTGATGACCAAATTGGCTCTCAAGTTGGGCTTCCGGTAGGAGCATTCATCTCCATATTATCCTCAAGCCAATGGGTAGGTTGAAGTCATGAATAAGTCCCTTAAGACCATCCTGCAAAGGACAATTGATAAAACTCGATCCAATTGGCACATCATGTTGTACCCGGTGCTTTCGCAATATTGAACCTTAGTTAAGACTGCCACTGGTTTTACTCCTTTTCAACTAGCTTACGGATTGGAATCTATCTTCCCTTTCGAATGTGAAATTCCATCCCTTAAGCTAACTGTAGAACTTATTCCGGAGACAGCTAGTCTCAAAGAATGCCTCGTTCATCTGGAACATATTGATGAGCAACATTGAGATGCAACCATAATAAATGAATCCCATAAGAAGAGGATTAAAACTCAATATGATAAATTTATCCGTCCTTGGGTTTTTTCTGAAGGCAACCTTGTCTTAGTCTATGACCAAGACAAATATTCCCTGGGGGTAGGCAAGTTCAAATCTATGTGGTATGGTCCCTTTATAGTAAAGCATGTTTTGGAAAAATGGGCTTATGAATTAATTGATTTTGAAGGGAACAAGTTGGTGGAGCCAAGAAATGGGCTCTACCTTAAGAGGTATTTTTCTTAGGCTTCGACCGAGCAATTTCTTATTTGTATATATTGTATCTTTGTACATATCTGTCTGACGTTTTTGTGATATCAATATTTTTTTATCTGCTTTGGCAGGTATTGATGGACAATTCGATATATTTCAGATTTGTTGATGGTGTGAGTAGGCACACTCAGAATCTTGCTTCTGTGGCTTGGGTGATTTATTATCCATCTGGCTAGTTGATGGTGTTGAGGGGAGTATGTATTGGCCCTGCTTCAAACAACATTGCCGAATATATTGTCGTTCTCAATTTACTATCTGAAGAAATATCTTATGGGATTGATTCGTTGGTAGTTTATTTAGACTCACAGTTGGTGGTGTCGCAGTTAAATAACACTTATCAGGTTCACGATCATTATTTATATTGCCAATTTTTTAGAGTGAGAGTGTTGCAATGATAATTTATTTATATCACATATGTTCACATTCCACGATCTGAGAATTCATTAGTAGACTCTATTGCTAATCAAGCATTAGATTGGCACATTAATCATTCATCAAATTAAATAACATCAAAAAAATTGAATCTGTATATATATCATAAAATCGCCTGTATATAGATGGAGTGTTCAAAAAATAATATACAAAATTGGGATAGGATGCCCTCAAAATTTGGGCTTATGCCCATAATCATGTCCAATCATACATAGATCTATCTATCGAGCCGGCTTAGGATGAGCGGCTAAAAAGTTAACCACACCGTTGGCTACACGCTGAAGTATCTGGACCCAATCTCATGGTACCCCTACCACATGGTGCTGCATCTCCTCAGGCAGATCCTCTACAGATATCATAGGTACCTAGTGAGTTAGTCTCACCAAGTTTCTCTAAACAACATAAAGGACTCTCTCTGTCTTAGCTGCCACCTCTTCATCCCCTCTTCTACAACGCCTGTGCCTCGGAAATCCATCAGGTCTCACTAGACCCACATCTAGAACATGGTCATTATATTTTGTCAATATTTTGTCTCATCAAAAATATTTTCTAAGTTCATTTCATATTAAAAAATCCAAAAAATATTTAAAATCTCACAAAAACTTAAAAATTGTTACCTATGTCTCCCCATGCTGCATTTGGTGGTAACACTAAGTTTGGATCTCCTCATAAATCCATGTCGGCATATGGGTAGTCATCGACGACGATGATTTGTTGATCCCACCAGGTGAAAAACTCATCATCAAAAATTGTTCTTGGCACATCACCGCCCCCAACGCACTTCATCAGGTCTACCCATCTACCCATTTGTGGATCTCTAGGGCTGTTGATGGACGCTGATACTTTGGGACGTAGCCCAAGTACCTTCTCGAAGAAGAATGAACACAAGATGGTTCCATATCCAAAGTTCTTCATTTGACCCTTCTGTATAGAGGTCAATTGACTCTTCATGTTAGTCAGAAGAGGCGTGCACCAATCAAATATTGTGGTAAGACATTCCACTGCCAGGCTCATAGATACTCGTGATGCCTAATGCAGGGAAGCTGACCCATTTACCCGTGCAATGGTAAATAGAAAAATCCTCAAGGATAGACTTTCCACATGTTTGATTGGAATTTGACTTCCAATCTTCTCTGGATGTCCAGGACAATATATATGGACATAGTCTTCCATCGAAAGACTACCTCTCATCCTACCTGTCGAGTGCACGACCTCCCCTCTTCGGGAGAGACCAGTAATAAAATAGATATCTTTGATCTCAATCCATAGAGGCATCTAGTCGATCATGAAAGCATCGTCCTCTGTGCTCCAGTAGTGGATCAAAAGTTCTAGCAAGCACGTATTGGCTTTCATATTTGGCATTTTGAAGAACTTAAGTAAGCCATAGCCTCTCAGAGCATCCAATGCATTTTGGTCATTCATTACCTCATTATCTATAGTGGTATGCTCTCTTTCCCTCCAAGTGATAGTCATCCTGCAAAAAATTGAAGTTTCAACCATTAGTTTATATGTTAAAACTTTAACTCATGTACACGTGGGTTCCCTTTACCCACAGTCACGTGTAGGGCTGTTGTATATGCGGGTTGCTCACATCCAACCCACGTGTACGCAAAGTTTAATTTTTGGGCATAGTTTCCCACAGTCAAAACTTTGAAAAAACTTCTAAAAACTATCATAAAACATTACAAGTAGGATTTGAGGATTACCTAGAGACTTTTAGAGGAAAGCTTGCTTCGTTTTGCTCCACAGCTCTTTGCTCCAAACAGAAATGAAAATATTGTGAGTCCAAAAGTCATTATATAACTTTGAAATTGCAAAATATTTTTTCAAAAATTGGTTTTTGTCTCATGTATTTTTTGACGTGTGGGCTTGGATTATCGAGAGTGGGTTGTTTTATAGAAAATTTTGGAGACTTCTTCGAGATTTTATTTCGGTCCCATGACCGCTAACCCATCATGGCAGGTATCGTTCTCTCACTGGAATTTAGGTTAGGGAAAACCATTTTCTGTTGCATCTTGCATACTAGCCTCCATTCAACAATACATTAGCCGTAGGGTCGATCCAATCATATCTTGGTTAGCAAACCATTTTCACTCACCAATTTTGAAATCATGATGCGATGTTAGAGCCATCCTTTACATGGGCATCTTAGTTAGAACCTCGTTGACATTGGTTTCCATGCTGCTATACTGAGTAGGCTCAGGAGTCCTCTTTAGTCTCGCCATGACTGATGCGTTGAAGATACATTCTCCTTTCTTCCATGCTAATTTCTGGCCTTATACCCTAGAGGCTCCTTTGTGTTGAGTTGTATTGTTGCATTGCATTTTCACTATTTGCACCTTTTGGCCTTGAGCCGACTTCACTTGGACTCATGTTTAAGCCACTTATTTGACCATGTCTTTTGAAAAGTCAACCATGCAATCACTTAGCTTCTGCAACTTGACGCATCCTTTTACCCATGGAAAGAGCATCCCTTTGAGTGTCCTTGAAAAGTCTCGCCTCCCTGCATTGAGCATAGGAATGTTCCCCTCCCAGGAACTAGATCATCTGTTTCTCTGACACTTTTTCTTTCCACTGTACTATAGCATTCTTTTATTGTTTTTCTAGCTTAAAGAAAATGAAAAAAAAATTATATATTCCAAAAAGAGCGGGAACAGGATGACATTTCCATATTTTGTTGGTAGCTAGATTCAGTCGTGTTGCCCTTAAACAAAGCACTCAAAAGAAAGTCTCTCCTCCATTGGGGTGGGATTTAGTTTGAGTTAGGAGCACCTTAACCTTGTTATTGAGTCAGTACTCCTCCGATTGGTTACCTCTTCCAATCATATGGAGAGTTTTCTTATGCATCTTGCATGCCAAACTTATACAGAGTTATCATATGTTGTCATATAGTCATCATTGAGTCGTGCTTTTGTTCAAGGGAAGTAAACCTAAGTCGGCCTCTCTACTGTGTCTCTTGACCTATTTTTCAGTCGACCATCCCCGGTTGTCAATTTCATGTTTGTAATCACATCAATTATATTGGTCCTTTTCTCATGCCAGTTTGAGAAGGTATCCATTCACTTCTTGCTAGCGGGTCTTGTCCTTATCGACTACGACAAATTTCTCTAACGACAGATCTAGAGTTGCATCCTAGCCCTATTTTCATTATTGATAGGTCACCTTGTGCTAAGCATCGATCAATATCATGGGTCTTTTACTGAGTGGTTTCCCTTATGTCGACATCAGCTTTCATTATCACACATTGGGATTCGTGCAGTTCCTTGGTTTCCATTTGACCATATTGGTGGATTCCTTGCCTCTGTGTCAGCATTCATTATTGGTTGGTTCAGAGGGTTTCTATCATGCGCTAGCTACATCTTGTGCACGCCGGAAACATGCTTCGGTTGGGTTACTACATCTTTTTGGTCTGATTCCTTCCACATTATTGGCCTATGCGTTACACTTATGCTAGATTGATGAAGTATTCCTTAATGCCTTCCTTCTAGTGGATCTTTTCCTATCGACTACAGCTCATCTTCTCTGGGAAAAATATCTAGAGTCCATTTGGCAGTACCTTGGGGTTTGTAGTCATCAGTGGAAGATTCCTTCACTATCGATAGTGGGAAACCCTCATTGTCTCTTGACTGATAGATTCTTTCAAGTGTTCGACTTCAGCTCATTCATTCGCACTTGTTAGATTGTACTGGGTACCTTGACTCTCATTATCATTATCGGTGAGTAGTCTCGTGTTTTTTAACGGTATACATCAATGACCGGTAATCAAATGATTTCTCACATGATCGACCTCAGATCATTCATTTCCATTGTGTATAAATGTACCGCGACGCTCGGTGAAGACCTCGGGTTCCATCAGCATGTTTTAGTTCACTTGTCAATTGCTCCTGTTGTTGCTAGTTGACACCATCCACCTTATATGTTGCGGTTCTTCATAGCAACATCTTATATGCTGACATCCGAGTTGCGATGTAGTATCATTTTATTTGATCATGTTAATTTGGTACTATTGGGATCAGTTTTTGACATCAGTGATCAGCTTCATCCTTTAGCATCATTGATCGTCTTCTTATATGTGATATTCAGACATGTACTTTTTCGATCACGATCAGATGATCCATTATGTACTTTCAGTTCCTTTATACTAGTATACATATTGGATCCGCTTGTACTTGATATGCAGACATGCTTTACTTTCTCTAAGCATGGGTATGCCCGCCTCAGACAACAGTTTCTTTCTGATCTCTTTTGATGGCTTGGCAGGCTAAATTCTGGTGAAGTCCTTCTTAGTCTCGGCATGATTCTTTCCATACACTTAATACATTTCGACCATCATGTACCCCTTCTAACCTCATATATTAGGGGGAATCTATTATATCACCATTTACCACTCTTGGTATATGTGATGCTTTGTTTATGGCCTAGGGCAACCCCTCCTTTCAGACTTGGTCAAAATATATAAAACCAATGTTTTATCCCATGTACACTACTTTTCCATGAGCTAAAAGCGTGTACACACGGGTTAGTCAATACCCAACCTGCATATATGTATTAAAACACTTTAAAAAATTAAATTTCCTTAATTATGGGCAGAGTTCATGGGTTTTACCTGTTGATTACCTCCTATTTCCCATGGCCCAACTATTTCCCAACTAAAAAACTAATTGGGACAGGTATAAATAGAGCACTATGGGAAGGCCTTAAGGAGGAGAAGAGATAGATTTATTATACTGATATTATCCCTGACTGAGTCTGATGAATCCTTGTGCCTCATGCACTTCCCCAAGCTTCAGGAAACCCTTGTTTCCTTGATTATAGATATCCTTCCTTTTTCTTGAGATATCATGGTGTTGGTGATGGAAGAAGATTGTTGAAGGTTGGGATAGGATGAATCCGGAGGACGGTTCTGCTTGGAGCCAGAGAAAGACTCAGGTGAATTCTCTCCATGTTATTTATAGCTTACTGCAATAAAAGAAATGTTGTCTTGTTTCCGAAATTAACTATGTTTATGCATCAAAATATGTTTTAATTCATATATGAATGTCATTTTGATGTATGATCAATCATTTTTTTATATGATATAATGTCAATTTCGTGAATATGATTTTCTTATATACAGCTACATATGTTTGAATTGAATGATTTCAAGTTTGAAGAACATCAGGAGTTGCAGATGGTTTGAACCCTACGGGACCTACTCGAACGAAGTAAATCCGGGTATGGTCACTCTTACGTACTTTGATAATATAAGCATCTTGCCTGAGCTGCATGAGTATTTCTGGTTGTAGTTTGCTTCTGCTCTGTTGGGGTTCTAACCGAAAGCCCTAGAGTGCTTTCACCCGAAACAATATCATAGGCACTAGTGGAGGATTGGTCCAAGGATAGAGGATTCTGACATAAAAAATTCAAATGAGACTCAATGCAATCACTTCCTAGGTCTTTTCATGGCTAGATAAAGCAGAAAAGGTCTCTTAAAGAGGTAATAATCAAACACAATGGACAAGGGAACCACCAAGGGAATACATCATTCCTGTTGTAGTTGTTTCTTGTAGGCAGTCCCTGGCTACAAAAACTATGCCAGGAAACAAACTCAACCAGCCTTTAGGTTCAAGTTGGACCTTGAACCAAAGGGGGCTCCCTCAATGGTTACGAGGCTTTGTTTAACATTGTTCACCTGTCACTAAACAAGAGCCTTCGAAGCACAATGGCTAGATTTATGGTTTTAATTGGGGATGGTTGGCGATCAATGATAATCCCTAATCATGATTAAAGGCCTCTCTCACAGGGTCCCTTCTGAAAGTGTCATCTTCCAGCCTGACAGAATGACTTAGCTTTTTCAAGAATTATGGTTGAAGAATGTAAGGGGATTCCTAATAATTGAGTAGTTAGACTGATTACTTAACAACTAAGGAAATTTGGATGCGTGTAGAGGATTTATACAGCCCAACAAAACATAATCAGAGTATTCAAGAAGGCCAAACTGAAAACAATTCTAAGAGGAGCTATTTCGAATAGATAGTCCAATAAGCTAATCTCTTTTAATGGCTATCAAAAGGCATAAAGCAAAAACCAGTCAAAGAGGAGTTACCTTGGACAAACAATCCAATAAGCGAATCTCTTTCTAAAGGTTACGATTTTTCAGGGTATTTAAGAATAAATTGATACTCAATCTACAATTACCCAAACCTTCCTATAAATGCTTTGAACATGTGTAGAAATAAGATATGAAACACTAGAAAGACATACTAGAAAACACAAAATTTTGTCAAACTGGAGCCGGAAGGCTTTCACTGGAAATCCTATAACAGAAGAAATTACAAGTTGAAGAGCCTTGGCATCAAAATCCCACACATATTACTTCAATTGATGAAGTATTTATACAATTTCCTCACGAAATATCTTGATAAAAAATATCAAGAGCTATTACAAATATCTGAAAACTGTATTACAAAAATAGAACACAAATATAGGTAATTAAAATTATTTGAAGAGTTATTGTACTATCCTTGAGGATTCTATTGATAAAGAAGATAAATTTGAATTTGATTGCAACTCATATTTGATGAGGTGGCCTCCAAGTCACTAACTGTCTTTGAGCTTTTTCCTCCCGAATTTCTGAAAAATAGGGTCCTGTAATACCTTTATTTCTTCCAAACCATAACAGATGTTAGAAAAATGAGAGAGGTTTTTGTAAGTGATGATGTTGGAAACAAAAAAATCTTTCAGTTTTTGAAAATTCATTTCCACCTACTTGGAAACCACATTTTAAAATACTGACTAAAAACAGGAAAATCCAGGAAAACATGCCTGCAAAGAGTCATCCGAATCTCCCAAATCATAACCTATGTTACAAAAATGAGAGAGGTTTTTGTATATTAGAATCTGAGGAACAAAAACCTCCTCCAGTTTACGACAATTCATTTCTTATTATCCATAATATGCTATGAAAAAAGGTGACTGAAACGCGAAATTTATGGAAAATATGCCTTTAAAGATGCATTTGTATATCCCAAACCATAACAGATGTTAGAAAACCAAGAGAGGTTTTTGTACATGAGGAATTTATAAAACAAAACCTCTTTCATTTTTGGAAAATTCGTTCTCAGATATTTTAAAACCATGTTTGAATTTATTTTATTACATGATTTAATCATGTTTAAATGCATGATTAACTAAATCAACAAGCTAATGAAACTTAAATTTACATTTTGAAGGTGCATTTACTCTCGAAAAACCATTTATTGTTTCTAAACTACTAAAACATATTATATCAGCAAATTTAAATTATCAAAACTAATCATGTTACAACAGTTCCGGAGTATGGTCACCAATTTGTTATATGGGATTTACGATTGTAGACAAAAGTATCTCCCCTGGGTTTAGTGGCTAACCTATAACAACAAAGAGATCAAGAACCCAATACTTTCATTAAAGTAAATAGATGATAGAATGAAGTCTACCTGGAATCTGTCGCACGCTTCGCTCCTTCTTTAGCTTGAATGCTCCAATTCTAGCTCTAATTTCCAAAATTAGAACCTGCACAGTCAGATAACACAAGTCAAGAAACTATGAGATCTATGCAGTATCATCTAAATACTCTATTCAATAGATCAACATGGTATTGAAATACATGAAATAACAACATCACATATAGGAAAATGGAGAATTATTTGCATTAATATAAATGGAAGGAGTTTACAACCATAAATAGATGTTGATCTTGTAGAAGAGCTCCTCCAAGGCCGACTTGTCATTTCCTTGTCAGAATGTGCACCTCCAATCACCCTAAATGCATGAAATGAAACCTATCACAGCAATAGCATAAGGGTAGAATCACTCTCTAAAATCCAACCCCTTTCATATGGAAGGTTGTAAATATATAAAGGAGTGGGGTAAGTTGGGAGTTCTTAACCAATTACCAATATAAGGCTTTAGATCCACCTTTTATGGGAGGATGGGATCAAAGGATAATGGATGGAAAATCCAAAGTAGGATAGGATAGAATCCAAATGTTTTAGCTAAGGTAAAAGGTTGTAACCAAATTTGGAAGCTTATGGAAGAGGAGGCTTCCGAAATTTCTTTCTTTTTCCTGAATTTCTAGAACCAACAGATGTGCAAAGGGGAGAAACATGTAGGTGATCAACGTAGGCCACATTGGAGCAACCTGCAGGTGAACATTTTCCAAAAAGATGCCATGGAGCATTGGTCCTAAAACTGGCTCAGATTATGCAGTTTCAGGCAGAAACTTCAGGCAATGAAGGAGACATGCTTGGGGCTTTGTGCAAGATTATGACAAGGGGGAATAGGATATTGATTGATCTCATTAGGAGGCTTATTGAATGGATGTGACAAAATGGCCTATAACACCTACTTCAGCACATCTAAATGTGCTTCCTTTGGGATTATACAATATGCTTTTGGGTATGGATTGGTTGTTAATTCATAGGATTAGGGTAGATTTCTAAGAGAAGGATGTTGAGTGCTTGGATGACGATGGAGAGAAGAGGATATTGTAGGGAAAGAATAAATCTACATTAGTAAGAATGATTACAACTATGCAAGCTAAGCACAATTGTAGGAAAGGGTGGGTATTGTTTGTAGTGCATGTTTCCAGTGACAAAGGGAAGGATGTTAAGGATGATGAAGTCTTGAAGAGATATATTGTTTTGAAATAGTTTCAGGATGTATTTCTAGCAAATATTTCAGAGTTACCACCTCATAGGGAATTATATTTCTATATTGAGTTGGTACCAAGATAAACACTAGCATCAAATACACCTTAGAGGATGAGCACTCAAGAGTTGGTAAAATTGAAGTCGCAGATAAAGGAAATGATTGATAAAGGATACATAAGGCCAAGCGTGTCGCCTTGTGGTGCACTAGTGTTGTTTGTGAAGAATGATGGTAATCTCACGTTGTGCATTTATTATAGGTATTTGAACAAGGTGAATATAAAGAACAGGTATAGATTTCCATGAATTGATGATTTTTTTATCAGTTGAATGGAGAAACAATGCTCTCAAATATTGATCTGAGATCAAGATATCATCATGTGCACATCAAAGAAGAAGATGTTTACAAGATTGCATTTCATACCAGGTAGTGACATTATGAGTTTGTGTTGGTTCTTTTTGGTCTTATTAATGCTCCAACTACTTTCATGTGCTTGATGAACAATGTGTTTCATCCTTATCTAGACAAGTTTGTGATAGTGATTATTGAGATATATTGATATATTCTAAGAATGAGGAAGAGCACGCAAAGCACCTAGAAGCAGCATTAAGATTGTTGAGAGAGCATCAATTGTATGCCAAGCTTAGCAAGTGTAGCTTCTTTTAGATTGAACTTCATTACTTGGGGCATGTTTTTTCCAAGGAAGGTATAACAATGGACTCGGAAAAGATTTAATCTATCATGGAGTGCCCTACTCCTAGGAATTTGGATGAGGTCAGATCATTCATGGGACTAGCAGGTTATTGCATGAGGTTCATTAATAACTTCTCATGAATTTCCTATCATATTACATCTTTGCAGAGAAAATAGATGAAGTTTGAATGGCCCGAGGAGTGTGCAGTTAGTTTCAAGAAGTTGAAGCATTTTCTTACAAATACTCCAGACTTGAAGATTGCAGATCCTAATAAGGAGCTTGTGGTTTTTACATATGCTTGCAAGAGAGGACTTGGTGGAGTCATATTGCAAGAAGGATAGGTGGTATGATATGAGTTAAGGAAGTTGAATGAGCATGAGTAGAAATATGCGACTCATGATTATGAGTTGGAAGTTATCATTCACACCTTGAAGATGTGGAGGCATTATCTTCTTGGCAGACGGTTTATTCTAATGAGTGATCATAGTGGACTGGGGTACTTGTTTGACCAACCTAATCTGAATGATATGAAATCTAGATGGTTGGCTACTCTCAGTGAGTTTGTCTTTGAGGACAGGTACATCAAGGGTAAGGAAAACAAGGTTGTAGATGCTCTCGGTGAAAGAGTGCAGGTGAATCACATTGCAGTAGTGAGATATTATGGGATAGATTTGCAAGGATGACAACATAATGATAGGTATCATCAGTTGAGGCACAGGTTACAAAAGCAGGGTGAAGGTGATAGGAATGAGGAATATCATCTCATAGCAGATGGTTTGGTTAGATTTAGGAACAAGATTTATGTGTTGGATGGAAGTGAGCTCAATAATCTTATCTTGAGGTAGTTTCATGTCAAGTTGTATTTAGGTCACCCGGGATATCAGAAGACTTTGACCGTTGTTAATAATTTCTACCATTGGCCGAACTTGAAGAAAGAGGTTGTTGAGTTAGTTGCTAGATGTTTGGATTGTTAGTAGGTGAAAGAAGATTGTAAGAATCCAACTAGTTTGCTAGAGCCGCTTCCAATTCAAAATGGAAATGGGAGGTCATTTCCATGGACTTCATTATAGGTCTTCTGAGGAAAAATCAAAGCAGCATGATTCCATCATGGTTGTGGTTGATAGGTTAAGTAAGGTAGCCCACTTCATTGCAGTTAAGTCTACTAATTCAGCTAGTGAGGTAGCTCAGATCTTCATCATGGAGATAGTGAGATTTCATGGCGTTCACAAGAAGATCATATTAGACATAGATGCCAATTTCACTTCCAAAATTTGGAATGAGTTGTTTTCAAGCTTGTGGATAGAGTTGGATTTAAGTACAACTTATCATCTATAGACAAATGGGAAGGCAGAGAGGGTCAACAGGATTCTTGAGGACATGTTGAGGATGTATGCTATGTATCAATAGAAGAAGTGGGAGGTGTATCTTCCACTGGTGGAGATTGCATATAACAATGGGTATTATGAGTCCTTGAGGATGATTCCATTTCAGGTTCTTTATGGGTAGAGTTTTAATACTCATATCAGGTAGAGTGATCCAGTAAACAAGGTGTTGATTGGACCGAATATGTTGGATGAGATCAAACAAGAGATACACGTTATTAAAAGGAATTTGAAGTCAACACATGATAGGAAGAAGAGCCATGTAGACTAGCACAGAGCATTAAAGGAGTTTCAAGTTGGGGAGCATGTGTACTTACACATCAATCTATGGTCAGGTGGTACGTGGAAGTCCTTGACTTAACTGGATTTTTCATATGTTAATAAGAGTTATTTTCCTATTGTTATTTATGATCACTTGTACTTGTTATTATGTTGATTTGATGGTTTATTTTTCACAGTTAATATTTTGGCTATAAACATGGTTCTATGATGTGTTCTAGTTATGGATCTTGTTCATGATTTGATAAGTATTTGAATGGCTGATGAATGCATGAGATAACAAATTTTGTTGTAGCTACTTGAGAGGGCATTAGACCTTCTTGGTGATTCTCAGATGAAGTTTAGAGATTTAAGATCAGATATGCATTGGTGGCCTGTAACTCACATGTTTACCATATATTTGACGAAATGTCTAGTGTGTTCTAGTGTTAGCTTCACTCTCTTAAAAATCAATAATAAATCCAATTATTAAATTAAATAAATAAAATCATGATAATTCCTCAAACTGAGGAGTCTAGTTTGGATGAGAGATTCTTTCCAACTAGCTCTCCAAAATTAGTGTGTAAGTTGAGAAATTGTCTCAACCAAGTGAGTCTAAGATAGACACACTATCTTAAGACTACTTGCTCATGTATTTAAATGTGTTATTAAATTATTTGAATAAGAGAGAATTACATGAGCATGAGAGACCACATGATGGCTCTCTACCTTTTCCGGCAGTTTATTGTTTTGTGAGTTAATTTGCCGTACATATGGTTTTATGGCTTTGTGATATGGATGTGTGATTCTTCTCCATGTGGTATCAAAGCTAGGACTGAAAAATTTGCAGTGTGTGTGCACTGTTGGGTGATTGCAAGTTGCGTGGACATATCTATTTTTGGGGTTGCAATTGTGTGAAAGGACCTGTGCACCTGAGCGAATTGAGGTAGCGCTATCGTTGTTTGAGGTCAGACTGTGGACTTTGCCGGAGCCAGACCATAGCTTTTCTTTGTTGCTCTGCATCGTGGTGCTGAGGCTTTCGAAGCTCTCGGAAGACAACGGGGTTTGGAGTATTGAAATTTCGGTCTCTATTTTTATGGTTCTATTCCTTTATTTGTTACAATTGTTGTGTAAGCGAACGAATCGATTTTGTGTCTGTGATTAAATGACAGAGTAGGTGTATCTCTAAACTGTGATAGAGGGCCGCATTTTATTCCTCATCAATCCACTTTGTAATCATAATTCTAGCTAAGGTAGTGCTATTTAATGGTTGGGCGATTCACATAGAAAAAAAAAATCAAATCGGTGTGAAACCTGTCGCTGGGGTTCGAGCTCAGGATGGAGCGCTGACAACTCAGAGTGAAAGGATGCATGGTCGAAAATGACCTAGTTATTAATTTTTATTCAATTTATATTGTGCCGAGGTCAAGGCCAAAAGACCTCAAGGTTTATTTTATCCAAGTTTGATTTTATGGAAAAATATCTTAGCAGAATGATGCTATTGGTCCGAGCTATCATGGCATTGAGTTCTACTGTGAGACATGATTTTAGGCGTGTAGTCAACCACAAAGTAGAGGTTTCCCGAGTCAGTGAAAGGGCTGTGACCAAATTGTGAGGATCAGTATGTGTGCCTAAGAGCTTGTCTACGAAGAGGAGCTGCCTTAGTGAGGACTTGCCGGTTTACTTGTGTGAGGAGTTGCATGCAATCATTAAAATTGTGAAGAGCCTGCCTGTATACCTGGTGTAATACTCTCTTCATGAGCTGCATTGATGAGCCGTGTATTAATAAAACAAAACACATATGCACGTGATGGACCATCTTCATTGAGTTGCGTTGGAATGAAGTTGTACAACGTGAGTCCCAGTCCCATTTGACCTATGGAGCAAGTTATATGCGTGGACGTATGCCTACATGTGAAGTCTCAACATTAATTTTAATGTGGGGATAACATACTTTGTATATATGTGAAATGTGAATGGAGTGACTCATGTAAATAAAAGGTATTATATATATCTTTCATTCAACATGCACATGGAGTGGGGTGAGAACGAAGTTTAAAACTTAATGTTTCATGAACTTTAATGTGTTAGAGTTAGTGGAGAATAATATTTGGGACGAAGAGAGAATTAATGGTGAATATGATGAGAGATAAGAAATGTTGGTAACTTTTTAATGGAGAGATAAGGAGTATTTCTAATTCTTTATGTACTGGAGTAATAAGTGATTTTGTGGAGTTATAAGGTGCCTATTTTGTAAATTTGGAGCGATAAGTGAATTTGTTTGGGTGAAAGCCATTATTGTAATCCAAAGTAATATTTTACTTTGAGATTGATTGAGCCAGTGCAGGCGGTTTTTTAAAGACAAAGTTTGCAACTATGACATTCTCATTACTTGAGAAGTTGAAGAATGATGTACTCCAGTAATTAATAAAAACATATTTTTTTGTGGTGATTGTGTCCTAGATCTGCTCAAAATTGAATAAGGGGATCATAGGTACACTCTGTGTCGTGAATGTGTTTGCATGGTTTGTGTCGCATTCATTAAATGCTTTCTTTTTCATCTATTTACACAAACTAAATGGGCATAAGAAACACTTAAGTATAAGCATTCTCGATCAAGCTCCTGAAATCAACACTCTTGTAATCACTTAAGTTCATAAACACAAAGCGTCACATCATCAACTTGATAAAAGTAATCTTCTGCAACAACATTTCACAACAGCTAATTCATGCCATCAAGTTAAGGATGCTACACACTCAAGCATTTCAAGTCCAAATGACATCAACATTATGTACACTTTCTGTATAGCTTGCAATGTTTTAACTAAAATGTCCAGGTGCATTTTTGGTTGTAACGACACCCTCATTTGATTTGTTAAAGTGAATCATTAAGTCAAGTCAGTTGTTACTTGAACATTGAATTTATCATTTGTCATTTGGGTGCATTTTCAACAGTGTTTGACACCCAAGAGTTCAAGACAATAGGTGTTTAAAGCAAGTACAACAATCATCATCAAGTGAGCATGTCATTAAAAACAATCAAACAAACAAGTATTTCAAGTCAAAACAATCAAGCAAGCAAGCATGTTCATAAAATAATCAAGCAAGCAATCATCATCAAACAAGCATGACTTCTAATCTTCAAGTAAGCATCAAAACAAGCATGTGTCTACAGCAAGCGCACTAAGATCAAGTGAGCATGTCAAGTAACCAAATCAAGTGCGACAGTTCAATGCACAACAAGCGAGCCTGTGTAAAGTTCATTACAGCATTCATAAAGTTCCTTTCAAGCAAAGTGATCGTCATCAAGTGAGCGTCAAGTCAACAATTCAAGCAAGTGTTTAAAGCATCAGCAATCAACAAATAGTACAAGCGAGCCTGTCATTTCAGTGATCAACTCAAGTGCGCAATTTTCAAGCACGACTTCTACACCAAGCAAGCCTGACTTCAAAGTAAGCAAGGCAACATGGTGACACACATTCAGCTGTCCCAAATTCTTCACAATTTAATGTTATCATCAACCGACGACATGGTGCACATCAACAAAACCACTCTTACTGACATTCAAGTGCATATTCAACATGCACATGAAACGATTGAGTTCCTTCAACTGGAGTCGCAATTGCAGAGAAATGAGTTGCAAGAGAAGTGTGTTGCTTCCAAGTCTTTAACCAATCCAGACACAGCTGATCATTCGACTTCATTCATCCAACTAGCTTAAATTTTTGAAGTTGGTCCAGTTCAACTTTCTTCCAAATCCATCATCAAGCCATGGGAAGAAATTCAAAGAAATCGACAAGGATTAGGATATGACAAAGATGAAAAAAACTTACATATCCCCGATTATTCTAAGTCAATTAAGTTCATTAGTGCAGGATTTCTTGATCAAATACAATCAACAAGCCATGAGAAAGTGGCAGAAAAATAGACATCTATGCAAACTGAAGTTGCAATCAAACCAAAATGTTCTCATTGTCAAAGAACCGGTCATCTAGAAAATCATTGTTTTGATCTCCATCCTTGTAGCCATTGCGGCAAGTCAAATCATACATAAGATAAATGATGCAACCAACAACAGTCAGCCAGACTAAAGATAAATTATTCATGGATTGATCCTTGGGAATGGTCATCCACAGTGAAAAGATTGTACAAGTTTTACAATCGGATTCACTTACACATATTGCAGCCAACAGTCAAATGAAGATGGTACTCTCATGCAGTTGAATGGAGGAGTACAACAGTGAAACTCTCCTACACCTAAAGGGGGGGAGTTCAGATATCAAATGCAGATGATTGTCTCTCCTTTCAGCTGACAAAGGGGGGAAAATGTCAATGAAATTGACAAGTGGTTGTCAGACTGAAAGTCTCGACAACAACAAAAGCTGCAGTGAGCAGTTTTTCAAACACAGCAAAAGCAACAGTGAGTTGTTTTTCAAAGTCATCAGCCAGTGGGCAATCATCATCAGCAAATACACCAATGGGCGTTCATCAAATTGTGTCAGTGGACACTAGATGTTGTTTTATAGCAAATGACAGTTGGATCCTTTTGTGGCTTGGCACATGATGGAGTTGTCAAGCAACATTCAGAGATGAATCAAGCATTCAGCTAATTCATGTTCTCTTCAGATTTGAGTTTTTTTCAGCATCCAGCTTTGGCGGTTTTTCAGGCAAATGTTTTTTTGAGGATCAACTTGAGAACTTGGAAGATGGTTCCTTGTTCGTTTTGGATTTATCATTGGGGGGAGGGGGGAATGTTAGCCTCACTCTCTTAAAAATCAATAATAAATCCAATTATTAAATTAAATAAATAAAATCATGAGAATTCCTCAAACTGAGGAGTCTAGTTTGGATGAGAGATTCTCTCCAACTAGCTCTCCTAAATTAGTGTGCAAGTTGAGAAACTGTCTCAACCAAGTGAGTCTAAGATAGACGCACTATCTTAAGACCACTTGCTCATGTATTTAAATGTATTATTAAATTATTCGAATAAAAGAGAATTACATGAGCATGAGAGACCACGTGATGGCTCTCTGCCTTTTCCACCAATTTATTGTTTTGTGAGTTAATTTGTTGTACATATGGTTTTATGGCTTTGTGATATGGTTGTGTGATTCTTCTTCATCTAGGTAGCCTAGGTCAAGTTTTGGTTTCAAGTTTGAATGTGTAGCATTTCCGTCATGTTAAATATGATTTTGGAAAGTTACACGAAGTTTTGGATAGTGGCCTGGAGGCTAGCCTGGAAAAGTGGCTCAGATCTCGGGACCACTGGAACATAATAGGGGAATTTAGGCTATAACTACATCGAAGTAGGCTTATACATGTTGTTGGAGGTCTATAACCACACTCTTGCCTTTTGTGTGTGGTTGGGGTGTAAGGTCAGTAAAAAAGGGTTAAAACCCAAGGATTGACCACCTGGGGTGGTCTGCAACCTTCTAAACTTGGTTTGTGGTGTTTTAGGGATGTTAGTAAGGTTGTTAGTTGTCGGCCCCACTTCCATAACTAGAACTTGGAGGTCAGGTCATGTCATAGTAGCACTCACCTCACATTTACTTTGGGGAGCTTGTAAAAGCAGGTAAATGAGGGAGGGGTGTTTACACGTGGTGTCATGTCCCCTAGCCTGTTATCCAGGTGAGGTAGTGATGACCCACACCGTCCCCTACTCACCTACCCCCCCGCTCACCCCCCCTCCTCCCTTCATCTCGAAATTCACCCCATTTGGGGTTTCCTTTAAGTATTTTGTTTATTACTATATTTGTTTTTAAATATGATTTTTAAGATAGTTTCGATTTTAATTAAAATAAAAATATTATTAAAAAATATTGATTTTAAATTTTGGTAATTGTAATATAATGATAAAATTTAGTAAAAATATTAAACTCAATAAAATGGAGACGTTAATGGTAACATCACTTTTCCATTAAGTGGTTGATTTTAATATTTTAGTTACAATAGTATTTGTTGTCAAAATCGTTGATCCATGTGGATGTTGGTGTCAACCCACCTATCCCACTTGGACCCCCACAACTGTCTCTTTCAGTTTTTTCAGTTTCCTTAATTGTTGCATAGTTTACTATTTTTAGCAGTTTTTCACGTCCTGAACTTCCGGAGCAATTTTGAGGCCCTAAACGACATTTTTTTGGGAAAACTGGTAGCAACATGGGCCCATGGGTGAATTTTTTTCATCCCAAAGTTGTAGTACTCTGATAGATCTTCCTAACGAGGTATTGTGTGCATCAAACGAAGATCGTATGCCAAAGTTACAACCCCAGGAAGTTGATGTACCAATTTACCCAAAACGGGACCCATAGTTTGGTGTTTCATCTCCTAGGGTTAGGTTTTTGGATGTTTAGGGTTTTCCATTATTTCTCAACAATAAATAGGACTTCGAGCCTCATTGTAACACAAGTCAGAGGTATGTAGCCACCACATCTCTTCTCAGAGATAAGCTACCATCGCCTTAGCTAGTTTATTTCCATTTCTGTTTATAAGCCTATTTCAGTATTTTAAATTAATGAAATGAAGTATTATTTCTATTGCATCTCTGTATTTATGCTTATTTTTGTACTTTATTGCATTCTTGTTTAAATTCGGATCAATCATAGTGTTAAACAAATTTTAATTTTAATTACAAAATAACAAAAAAGTATGAGTTGTGAAAACCATAATGTAAAACAAGTTATCATTTTAATTACAAAAAGCAAAAAAAAAAATATAAATATCATTATTTTTCAATTTTGAAGTTGATTTTAAATTATTATTTAGGATTTTAATGTTTTTTTCCAACAATTATGGTGTTTTAAAACCATACTTGCAAAGAGCTATAATTTTAACCTAAAAATGATTATTTTCAAGAGGGAGAAGCTCAACCTAAAGAGGGAGGTCTCAACCCCTCATAGATGGTTTAAGGTTGACCACCAACCAAAGGCATGCTCAAGGGCATCTTTGTCTCTAGCTACAACTTTGAATCTGGTACGGCAAGTTGTGGCTCAATGTCCCTTGATGTGGCTTTGAAGCTTATATATGACCATCACTTCCTCCTTGTCAAATACAAGGTGAGAAGATGAAGAGATATCAACTACAAGACTTTTCAATATTCGAGAACAAATCATCTTGTATGAGTGAAATATCTTCTTGGTTGTTGAAGCCCATTGCCAAGAAGCGATCCATCTAAGATGAATCTTTGTTCTGTTGGATCAGGTGCACAGCCAAATTAAATAAACACAGAAACAATCAAGCACATAAGACACAGCTTTTAACGTGGTTCACCCAACCAATCTGGGCTACGTCGACCAAACATAGGCATCAGGAGTTTATTAATTAAATCAGGAGATTACATCATGAAAGCCTCACAAAACTCTCACACTCTCTTGCAAACCATCCGAATGGTTGCCTGTTATATAGCCTAGAGAATCTAACAGCCTCATAACTCCCTCACATCAAATATAGGAGGCATTAACTCCCCCCAACAACCTGGAGCTAATCTAGGAACTGAATCCCTATTGTTGTCATCAGCTGAGATTTTTCCTATTTTGCTTAAACAGAAAATCTCAACAATCTCCACCTTGACAACAATTCGCCTGATGCCCTGTTATTATTATTTTATCTTTTCTACAAGCCAAGAGAAGCCAAACACCAGCGTAGCTTCTCCAACAAAACTGGTTTCGTGAACATGTCTGCACAGTTCTCCTTTGTATGTACCTTTTCAAGAGAAACTCCCCTTTCAGTGGTAACCTGTCTTACAAAATGATATTTGATTGGAATATGCTTTGATTTACTATGATAGGCCGGATTCTTAGCCAAATGTATTGCACTTTGACTATCACAAAGTAACCTGATGTTGTCCTGTAACCTACCAAACTCACCAAGCAAACCTTTCAACCAAACCGCCTCTTTGCAAGCATGAGAAGCAGCAATGTATTCTGCTTCAGTAGTGGACAAAGCAACAATGTTCTGTAGCTTTGACATCCAGCTTATAGCTCCACCTGCAAGAGTAAAAACGTACCCTGAAGTTGATCTTCTCTTATCCAAATCACCTGCAAAATCGGAATCAACATATCCGCAAACAAATTCACTACTCTTATTGTAAGAAATACAATAACTACTTGTGCCTCTCAAGTACCGAAGCACCCATTTCACTGCTGACCAGTGTTCTTGACCCGGATTTTCCATGTACCTGCTGACAACCCCAACTGCATGAGAAATATCTGGTCGCGTACACACCATCGCATACATCAAACATCCTACTACATTGGCATAAGGAATTCGAGACATATAATCCTTTTCTTCATCTGTATTAGGACATAAACTCGAAGAAATCTTAAAATGGGAAGCTAAAGGGATCGACACAGGCTTCACATTGTTCATACCAAACCTCAAAAGTATTTTCTCAACATACTTCTATTGTGATAGCCACAGCTTACCATTGCCCCTATCTCTGAAAATCTCCATGCCCAAAATCTGTCTCGCCGCTCCTAGATCTTTCATATCAAACATCCTTGCCATCTGAGTCTTCAACCTGTTGATTTCTTCAATGCTTTTGCTTGCTAAAAGCATATCATCAACATACAATACTAAGATAATGAAC
This sequence comes from Pinus tabuliformis, assembly GCA_031772625.1. Taxonomy (NCBI): domain Eukaryota; kingdom Viridiplantae; phylum Streptophyta; class Pinopsida; order Pinales; family Pinaceae; genus Pinus; species Pinus tabuliformis. The sequence continues at coordinate 752,270,322 of CM062811.1, forward strand.
ATGCCATTATTTAACTGCTTAAAGTAAACACAATGATCATATTCACTTCTTACATATTTCTGACTCAACATGAAAGAATCAAACTTCTTATACCACTGTCGAGGCGACTGCTTCAGGCCATATAATGACTTCTTGAGCCTGCAGACAAATTTCGCATTGCGATGCTGAACAAACCCTTCCGGTTGTTCCATATATATTTCCTCATCTAAATCACCATGTAGAAATGCAGTCTTAACATCTAACTGCTGCAACTCCAAATCAAACAAAGCCACTAATGCTAACACAATTCTAATTGAAACAATTTTAACCACTGGTGAAAATATCTCATGAAAGTCTATGCCAGCTTTCTGAGAAAACCCTTTTGCAACCAGCCGAGCTTTGTACCTGTCTTCCGTATCATTCACACCCCGTTTCAGCTTGAAGACCCATTTGCATCCCACAGTTTTCCTGCCTTTGGGAAGTTCAACCAGATCCCACGTACCATTCTTACCTAAGGCCATCATTTCTTCCTTCATGGCTGCTTTCCATTTGTCACTATTTGAACCTTCTACAGCTTCCTGATAACACAAAGGTTCATCATCATTAGCGATCAAAGCAACTGAAGTAACATGATCATCATACCTTCTCGGACGACGTTTGATTCTTGTAGATCTCCTTAAGAATGTTTCTGGTGCTTCCACAATTGGCTGTCTATCATCTGTAGAAACTTCTTCATGATCGCCATCTGAGACCTGTTCATGTCCTCCATCTGAACCCTGTTCATAATCTGATTTTGAAACCTGTTCATGACTAGAATCTGAACTATGGTCGTTATGACTATCATTTGAAATGCTGTCAAACTGAATATGCTGGAAATCAGATACATCATCCTATTTCAATCTTCTATCTACATCTAACTGTACAAGAGAGGATTCATTAAACTTTACATCTCTGTTGATGATGATTTTGCGGGTAGTAGGATCCCACAATCTATATCCCTTCGTTCCATCACCATACCCAACAAAGATATACCTTTTAGACTTTGGATCTAATTTAGTTCGCTGATGTTTAGGCACTAGAGCATATGCATCACAACCAAACACTCTGAGTTTAGAATAGTCACAAGGGTGTCCTGTCCATACCTCTTGCGGAACCTTGCAGTCTATTGCCGTTGATGGAGATCGGTTTATCACATAACAAGCAGTTGCCACTGCTTCCGTCCACAACTCCTTCGACAACCCGGCGTTACTCAGCATACACCTTGCTCTCTCTAGAAGAGTCCTGTTCATGCGTTCAGCAACTCCATTCTGCTGAGGAGTATAAACCGTGGTCTTATGTCTTTTGATCCCTGCATCCTTGCAATAGCTGTCAAACTCCTTGGAGGAAAACTCACCACCATTGTCAGTTCTTAAACATTTTATAGTTCTACCAGTGCTGTTTTCTACCAATGCTCTAAACTGCTTGAAAACTGTAAAAACATCAGACTTCTTTTTCAACATGTAGACCCAAACTTTCCGAGAAAAGTCATCAATGAATGATACAAAATAAGATGAGCCACCATATGACGCTGTAGGGGCTGGACCCCAAACATCTGAATGGATATAATCAAGTATGCCTTTACTAGTATGTTTGCCTGTTTTAAACTTTTGTTTATTTTGTTTACCAAACAGACAATGTTTACAGAAATCCAATTTTCCAGATCTTAGATTAGGAAGTAACTTTCGGTCAGCCAAAATTTTCAATCCTCTTTCACTCATATGCCCCAATCTTTGATGCCATAAGTGAATGGAACTACTATCATGTTTAGACACAGACACATGATCTGACCCAGTTCTACCTTCTAACTGAAAAAGATTTCCTACCTTCTTAGCCTTCATTACTAGTAAGATACCTTTATAGATTTTCATAACTCCACCTTGAATTACAGTTTTATATCCATTTGAATCAAGTGCTCCTAATGAAATTAGATTTTTTCTTAGATCTGGTACATGTCTCACATCAGTTAATATTTTGGTTGTGCCATCAAACATTTGTAGTTGTACACTTCCTATTCCAACAATACTGCAAGTGACATCATTACCCATGTACACGACTCCATCATCAACTGATTTATATGTTTTAAACCAATCTTTATGTATACACATGTGGTTAGATGCCCCGGAATCTAACAACCAATGTTGATCATGTTTTGAAACATTAACTGACAATACCTCATCACTCATACCTGAACTAGATACTGAACCTGTATCGGTGGTGTTGGCTTCTTTCTTTTCTGTCGAAGAGCCTTCTTTAGCAGCCTGCTTTCGCTTCCAACAATCCTTTTTCAGATGTCCAGCCTTGCCACAATGCCAGCACTTCACCTTTGGCTTCTTTCCTTTGGACTTCGAACGAGAGTCGCTATGCTTTCCCCCGGAGTGTCTCTCTCATGAGCGACCTCTGGCCATCATTACCTCTGATGTAGAGGTGTCTGCATTCGACCTCTTCCTTGTTTCCTCAGCCAACAAGGCTCCAACAACATCGTCAAACTCAAGAATTTCTGATGTACTAAAACTTATGGAAGTAACAAAGTGATCCCAGGATTCAGGCAAAGAACATAATAGAGTTATTGCCTTATCCTCTGAATCAAATTTCACATCTAGACTGTTTAATTGCACCAACAAGGTATTAAAAACATTCAGGTGATCAGCAATTGAGGTACCTTCTTTCATTCACAAACTGTAAAGCTGTCGTTTCAGGAGAATCCGATTTGTCAAAGATTTCGTCATATAGAGCTTCTCAAGCTTCGACCACAGGCCTGCGGCGGTTTTCTCTGACACAATGTTGAACAGAACATCGTCCGCCAGACATAACCGAATTGCGCTCAGAGCTCTATCGTCCATCTCATCCCATTCATCCTCCGTCATGGAAGGAGGCCTTTTGTTTTTCCCCAACAGTGCTTTCGCCACACCTTGTTGAACCAGCAGATCGTGCATCTTCACCTTCCAGATCTCAAAATTATTCTTGCCATTAAATTTCTCAATTTCAAAACGGGCACTTTGAGTTTTCGCCATTTGATATAAGCAAAAATCACAGTAATCTCCAAATATCCAACCAGCAAATTAAATAATTGCCTATGCCTTTACAAAACAAAACTGCTTTAAAAAAACTTTCCTTGGTCTTGTGCAAATTCCACCCTATAAAAAACAAAAAATACATACACTTCTTGTTTTTTATTTGCACCAATAAACCAATCTTTTGTTTACGGTTTTGTTATTTATTGTTTCGCAGAGAATTGCAAGGGCCGCACCGAGGCTGTGACCCATTAAAGTGATACACACTTCATATGTCCCTGGCACTGGTTTTATGTAATACGCACAGCAAACCAATTACAAATTCGCTTTGCAGTTTTTTGTTAAAAAAATTAAACAACAAATACGGTTCTGTGTACGCAGTACACCACAAAACCAAAGCTGGAATACGCCCACGCAAGTCGTTGTTGTATATTATATATTCATGTTGTTTTACAAAACATACCCCCGCTTTCTATATCACCGTTTTAATATATATATTCACCTTGTTTGAAAAAACACACCCACGCAATGGTTTGGGTTTTAATTTATCCACCATGGTTTTTTATAAAACACATCCACCATTGCCACGCACTTTATAAATATATATATTCAACGCTGTTTACAATATATCTACCCACGCAGCACCAAAAAAACAAAACCATGTTGTTCACCGTTTTGGAATATTCTATCCACGCTGTTTTAAAATTTTCGATGTCCAATTTAAAATTTACGGTTCTGTGTTGAATGAAACCAGGCGATATATTCAGACGCGCAATACAATTTAAGTTACCTCCACCATATCCGTTCTTAAATCCTCGCAGCAGTCTTTAAACCACCACGCACCAGCACCAGATCGGCTTCAAATCCACGCAGCAGTATATTCACTCCACGCCACGCAGTACCAGATCCACGCCGGTTTGAAATGTATCCACGCTCAGCGCGCAGGGCAATGGACGGCTCCAGCAATCCACGTTATGCAACCATAGCAAATGATTACAAACAGCCCACGCAGCAATCGATTTCTCCACCGCAAAAACGATGTTGAACACCTCCAGTCAAACGCACCAACAGCAATCAGTCTCAGCACCTCCAACATGCTCTGATACCAATTGTTGGATCAGGTGCACAGCCAAATTAAATAAACACAGAAACAATCAAGCACATAAGACACATCTTTTAACGTGGTTCACCCAACCAATCTGGGCTACGTCCACCAAACATAGGCATCAGGAGTTTATTAATTAAATCAGAAGATTACATCATGAAAGCCTCACAAAACTCTCACACTCTCTTGCAAACCATCTGAATGGTTGCCTGTTATATAGCCTAGAGAATCTAACAGCCTCATAACTCCCTCACATCAAATATAGGAGGCATTAACTCCCCCCAACAACCTAGAGCTAATCTAGGAACTGAATCCCTATTGTTGTCATCAGCTGAGATTTTTCCTATTTTGCTTAAACAGAAAATCTCAACATGTTCTTGCAGGAGGCTTGTTTTTGAAGCATCTGTGTGAAGAATGAGTATGCTGACCATGATGCTTGCATAGATGAAGATCAAGACATTGATATCTCATATGGCCAACTCAGTCACAGTGTTGGAATTTAACAACTTTTGTCTATGAATGTGGAGGACTAGAATTTGGAACAAATGAAGGTGAACTGTCATGAAGAAACCCAACACTATGGAAATGGATGGGCTTTGAGTAATCTAGAATATGAAAGGACACCTCCTTGTCATATACAGGACCAATTTTGTGCTTGTTGTTGTCAAGCTCTTCCCAAGGTCTGATGATTGGCTTGGGAAGTATAGGCTAAATTGCTTCTTTTGCATGCAAATCTACTCTTCAACTGGGGATTGAATGTGAATCAACCTCAAATTTACTGATTTCACCATTGTTGGTTGTTGATGGATGTTTGTCTCAATGTTCTGAACAAAAACAGGTTCAAAATGATGACTCCACTGTTGTAATTCTGCTTGTTGAAGCTGAGATTCAAGCTCCAAAAAATCTATTTTTTCCTGTGTATTCTGCAGACATGTTTGAATGTCAATGATAGTGGTTTTGTTGATTTCGACTTTGTTGTCAACAGTGGACACGATTAGATTCCCAATAACTCCAATAATCCATGAATTTTTGTCATTATTCAAACAATTCAAGTCAACAAATGACCACAAATGTACTTGTAAAGGCAGATAGCTAGCAATTTTAAATCTGCCCAATGATAAGAGGAAAATCCACTCAAATCCAATCAAAGAAGGATAATCCCATTACTATTTGAAGACTCCTCTCAAATTCAAAGCACAAGAAACAATGTCACCATAAACCTAAAGACCACTCTTAGCTTGGACCACAAAATAACAAAATAATTGGTATCTAGTCTTTCCAGATCACACCATAATATTGAAGGTCATGCAGGGTGTTTCTTAAAGAAACTACTTATTTTGTAAATGCAACCAAACTCTGGTGATAATTGCAATGCCTCATGAACATGAATCAACTCCAACATACATCATATACCATATCCATCCACGTATTAGAGAGCACATATATTAACATACACAACTTAATCCAAAACTTCAACATCGACTTACAAAGCTTCATCATCATACACATAATACATCAACACATTCCAAGCTCATTAACAAGTTTTGAATAGTATGTATAGCAACGCTCAACCCACATATATGAAGCACCATTCAACAATGTATTCATAGGTTCCAAACAAGTATGGTATTAGTCATTCAACGTTCCATTCAACGTTGTGTCAATGATCTATGTCTTCACAAGAATAAATGTTGCATGACCATAATCATGAGGTAGGTGAGAATACATGTTGACCAAGTCTTGCCTTGCACTTGTGAAGTGTCTAAAGGATGTCGATGAGCTCTGAAGAAGGGATTGTGAGAAGGCTCAAGGAAAAGGAAGTTGAACACGAGGAAACTTTCATCCACTTGCACTTCCTACACCACTTGGACAGAACATAGTCTTGTTGCGTGACCAGTAGTCACTTCAATGCAGTGATTTTAAAGAGTTTGTTCATGAGAAAAAACAAAAAACCATTGTTATCTCTTTCTCACCTTGTTCGTTACATGCAGGCCGGAAAATTTGAAAAACTCAGAAAAATAGCCTGTCACCGAACATGTTCCATCTGCCCCTCCTCCAATTGCAGCTGTAACAGAAAGCGAGAGCGTAGAGGTTCCATCCAGAATTACTTAAGGAAAAAAATGAGGGAACAGACTGACAGAAATCTGAGGTGGTGAAGCCTTGGCATGTCTATACAATGGAGCAAGCCCAAGAACTAAAGAAAACACTGGTGAAGTCCACCGACTCTATGCTTCAATCCAAGTTGGGGAATTGCAAGCAGTTTCTATTGTTCATTACAGAACAATGATGGATTATTTACCAAATCTAAGAAGCCAATATAGTATCTACAAAGAGGCTTTCTTTGGAAAACTCAAAGAGGGTGCACTTATTGCTCATGAATACCCATTATCAATACGTACTATAGCTTCTGGCATTGGTCTTATTGTAATGAGAAGTCCAAGGAGGTTTTTATTTCATCGTACCATTGGTCGATTCCAAAGTGAAGAGCCTTTTCTTGCAAATGCAGAGAACATGGTGAAGGACTTCAGACAATCAGTTGAGCTACTGAAGAACGAAAGCAGAAATTTGCAGGAGAGGGAAACACTTGCTGAAGAAGAGATGAAACGGGGTCAAATAAAGCTCAAGAATGCGAGAAATCAGATTCAGAGTCTTGTGCGTTCTGTGTACAAAACTGAATCTCAAGCAACAGGTCGAATGGATAGTCTCAGAGAAATTCCTGGAAGGGAAGCATTAAAGCTTCGTGCAGATGTTGCGTCAATGGCCTATGAGGTTTAAAAAACAGAGTTATTAAATGTGGCATCTCTACGCATTTCATTTCAGCCATCCACTTTGGTTTTCTTCTCAACAATAATTGTTATCTGACAGGACACAACAGTGCATGTAAAGGAATGGCAAAGTTCAAGTGCGCAAGAGCATTAGGTTTCCAAGGAAGATAAAATGCCCAAGCAGAGCATTTTTACTCATTCTTCAATGCATTTTAGCAGTATGGTTATCAGCCCAACGTAGAGGATAGAGTATAATGGCTTTTGTCAGACAACAAATTTGAGTGGAGCATTAGGATCCCTATGGACAAGCGCACAATGAGAATTCTCAAGTCCTGACATTAAAGATAGAGACAATATGGCAGAACTGACAAGCACAAAGATGCCATAAAACCACTGGCTCAAACAAGATTGAGCAGGTTAGGAGCATACCTGCTCTGATACCATATTAAACCTGGATAAGATAGGAAAGGTAAATCACTAAATTGCATTTACTATTAGCATAGATGTAGATTTATAAGACATTCTTGTGTCTATTGGATTCATCTTCCAAAGTCTCTTGGGCTCCCTTTGACTGTCCAACTTCCACACCTTAACCCTTAGCGGATTAGGTGTCCAATAGAAATCACATGTTTGATAGGTGAACTCTTCACAATCGAAATGCCTCGGGGGTTTTTAAGGGTATTAAATCCATATATGCAATCAAAAAACCAGTTTAAACAATACAAATCAAGATTTGGCCACATTTTTCTTGTTGAATTCAAATACTCCAAAAAGTCCACTTACAAACTACTCATTTTTACACAATGGTAAAATCTATCATAATTCAGTCCTCAAACTGGTAGTGGGGACAACCATCATTAATTGTTATCTCCACATGCAAGTAGACTCATCATTATTATTTAAAAAAAGCATACCACATGTAATTAACATGGTCAGTAAATCATAAATGATTAACCTGCTTCCTTACCTCCAAAAAAAACCAACTCTTAATCTAAAAAAAACTTTTAAAACATAATCAAACCCATCCTTTTACATAAACCTAAAAAATATTTAATTTATTTTTTATTCAAAAATATTGAAAATAATTTTAATAATTTACAATTTTATAAACTTGCAAAAAAAACAAACAAAACTTTTTCTGATATTTAATTTTCAAAATATATGTTTAAAAAATGAAATAAATAAAAAACAAAATGAAAAATAGGTCAACAACTTTATAAATATATATGAAAATGAAAAATGTTTTTCTTTTCTAAAATTGTGTCATGCATAGTGCTTCCTCTACGGTTACTAGGTTACTATGATGGGGCATTGATTAAACTCAAGTTTATTTTTTTCCTTTAAATTAATATCATTACTTTTATTTATTTTTTATATTTTATTTTTATTATATTATTAAATCATTTTAATAAATTTTAAATATATAATTGTGATAAGGGTGGTTAACTTTCACTAAGATTAATATAGTCTATTGAACCTTAAGAAAGTAATTGATTAACCGAGATTTTTTAATATTTTATCTTTATGATAAAAAAGAAGGGAGAAGCATTTTGATATCACTGTAGTTTTGTTGACATAATAAGTCAAGAAGGTTGGTAGAGGAGAACACACGTGATTACTGGTGGAGAAATCCAAGATAAAGTGTTTTTCATCGTCAACTCTCTTAGTATCCCAAAAAAGACATATTATTTTTTCCAAACCTGTTTTGGGAATAGACCAACTCCCAATTTCCCTAGAAGCTCATAAAAATTAGTTCTCATCTTTGGAATGTTTATTTTCTTTTTAACACTAAAAATAATTATAGTTAATATATATATATATATATATATATATATATATATAAACTATAATTATTTTTAGTGCTAAAAAGAAAATATATATATATATATATATATATATTCAATAAATAAATTCAGTTTAATCAAATATATAATTATAATTATAATTTTTTTTAATTTTAAAATGCCATAATTTACTTTAATATCATTAAATTTTTTTATTTACCATAATATTATAACACAATATACAATACTTCAATATTTATAACACAATATACAATATTAGATTTAAGACTTTTGTAATCCATAACGTAGATATCAATCTAAAAAATTAATCACATCATTAAAATTAAATCCACATTTCAAACCAACTAATATAATTTATCCTCAAAACAATACATAACACTTCAACATTTTCTCTTAACATATGAAAATCCTTGCACATAATTAATTCATATGAAATAATAATCCTAAAAAGTTAAGCTGAACGAAAGAAATCATTCTCAAAATCTCAATCCCTTTTAAATTTGTTTTAAACATCTTAATCTTCAACGTATTCAAGGGTTAGAACGAATCCTTCTTCCACGCATAAAAGATTGAAATTATAAATATATTAAATTCAACAATAATAGTTTTAAAATTATAGTTTTCAAACATAGAATATAGGTGACAATGTCGCATCAATTTTATTTGTTTAAATAAAATAAAACATTATTATATTAAAAAAATAAAATACCATTATATCAAAAAGAATTGTTGTTTTTAATGGTAAAACGAGAAATAAGATATAAGCCACTAGTATTAACATTAAAGTTCTAAAAAATGAGAATATGCCTTCGGACTTAAGCTAACAATATCACATCAAAGTTATTTGTTTAAAAAAAATAAAATACTATTATGTTAAAGAGATTTGCTGCGAAAAATAAGATATTATATTAAAAAGATTTGGCGCAAATGATAAAACAAGAATAGTTGTAGTCACTAACAAATATTTTAAATGTAACACCAAAAAGCATATAATATTATGAGAATATGCCTTTCGCCTTAAGATCACAACATCACATCAAAGTTATTTGAAAATAGATCTGCTGTACTTAGTGATAAACGAAAGAGAAGATATTATAGCAAAAAGATTTGGTGAAGTGATAAAATTAGAATAGATAGGGATGTTATCAAATATTATAAATATAACATTTAAAAGAATAATATTATTTAAATGAATAAGGGTTTTTTTAGTTGAGTATAATATAGATATTATAATGTTTAATTGTTTCACTCAATCAAAATAAAATTAAAAAGTTCATGGTTTTTTGCTATGGTATTTTTAGTTTTAGTTTTTTTCTTGTTTTTGTTTGGGTTTTGATTATTAATGATTTTTTTTAGTGAATTTGATCATTTTTTTTTCATTTTTGTTATATAGAATGGAGAGGGTTCATTTTGGTCAGAAATGCAAAAACTTGATTGTTAGATTTATGGGCACTAAATTTGGCTTTTTTTTTTTTTTTTTTTTTTCTTGTTTTTGCTTGGGTTTCTATAACTCATTGATTATCAATGATTTTTTAGTGGATTTGATTGTATTTTTTTTTTCATTTTTGTTGCATAGAGTAGAGAGGGTTCATTTTCGTCAAAAATGCACAAATTTGATTGTTAAATTTATTAGTTTAATTTCTTGGCCCTGGTCCACAATATCTTTTTCATCATGTCGACTTTTCGAACCCCAAAGGGGATCCATCATCAAGACAAAACAGATTGAGAAAAAAATTTACCTATCAAAACAAATAAATAAATACTTATTGTTAACCAAACACACATGATGCTTGGTTTTGGAGGAGTGTTTCGTAAGGGCTGATGTACAAGATCTCCCATTCTTAATATTAGCAGTGTGCTCTTTAAGTCTTGTTTTCAAAGACCACCCTATCTCTCCAATATAATTTTTTCCGCACGAACAATTAATTTTGTACACACATTTGAGTTGTTGATGATCAACGTTATTCTTCACTGACTTCATTTTCTTCCTAATCGTTCCACATGTTGTAAACTGAGTGAATATGTCCTTCTTCCTTAAGATCTTAGTGATTTTATCTGTAACATCTTGAATTAATAAAAAATATACTTTCCCGCAATTTTCTTTCCCATAGTTTTCTCGAGGACCCTTGGAGAGGACCTTTTCTTGAGCCCTTTTTATAGCTTTCTTGATATTAAACTCTTTGTATTCTATAGTTTAATTTCTTCTTGTGCTCTATTTTTTTGTATCATTTTTGTTTGGGTTTGAATGTGTATTGTTTTTATTATTGTTGCATTGAGTTGAGGTTTTTTTTTGTCAAAAATTCAAAATGTTGTATGTAATTTTTATTTTTTTATTTGCAATTCTTCTTGTGCCCTAGGTTCAACTTCAAATTTCATCTTACATTAAAACTCAAGAATTCAACCAAGTTACAAACATGCCAAGGAAATTGTACCTTTTGTGGGAATTTGGTAAACCTGATGGAGGGTTTAACAGAGCAAACTTGTCTTGCAAGTTGTGTGGGCATCATATGACAAGTGGGGTGTATAGATTGAAGTATCACCTTGCACAAATCCCTAGGCATGAGTTAGGGCCTTGCACCAATACAAATCCAAAAATCATCCGAAGAGCCCTCAAATCATTAGAAGAAATAGAGCAAACCAAATAGTGCAAGTCAGATTTTAGAAATCAACTAGCAGGGAATAGAGTGTTAGGAGGTGAATATGAGAGTGGCACTGGTTCTACTTCAGCATCAATCTCTACAACCAACCCTGTAGCTACCTCATCATATTTTTTTTCTAGAACCACGGCTGGTTCACAACCATCTATCTCTTCAATGCTTAAAAAAAGGAGAAAGAAGAAGTTGACGAGTTGTTGGGCAAATTTCTTCTTTGGAGTGATATTCCTTTCAACGTTGCAAGGAATAATCCATTTTTCTAGCCTGATGTTGATGCTATTGAAATTGTTGGCCCAAAGTACAAAGTCCCTTTTTATTATGACTTTAAAAGTTGCATTCTTCAAGATGAAAAGGTTGATTGCACCAAAAGATTGGAGGAGTTTAAGGCATCATGGGCACACACATGATGCATTGTGATGTCATGTGGTTAGGCCGATCAAAAGGGGAGAAGTCTTATAAACTTCGTTAATTGTCCCAAGGGGACAATTTTTATGAAATTTGTTGATGCATCTGCACTTATCAAAGATGAAAAATTATTATGTGATTCGTTAGATGTGTTTATTTTGGAAGTGGATCTAGAACATGTTGTCCAAGTAAAAACGGACAATGTTGCAAATTATGTCGCTGCTAGCTAGACACTTATGGAGAGGCATCCTACTTTATTTTGGACACCTTGTGCTTGCATTGATTTGATGTTGGAGGACATAGGTAAAATTCATTTTGTCAAAGATATTGTTAAATCATCAAAAAAATTACAAAATTTATATATAATCATGCATTTGTGCTTTCATTTGATGAGAAAATTCCCCAACAAAAAGGAGTTGGTGCACCCCACCATTACACGGTTTGCCACCAGTGTCATATCTCTTCAATCTCTCTTGAATTTTATGTGAGATGTGAAGAGCGTTTATTTCATATTAGTGATGTGCTTGGCATTTAACCGCAAACCAGAGGGAGAGGCCATATGCTGATTAGTTTCATACCATGAAAGCTTTTAGGCGGGAGTGCAGGAAATGTGCAGCAGTACCGAACCTTCGGTAAAGGTTCTTTGATTAGTTAATGGTGACAAGCCCACAATGGGCTACTTGTATGAGGTCATGGACAGGGCCAAAGAATCTATTCGGACCTACTATGATGATAGGGGAGATGAGGGGTTTCAAAAACAACTCCTATGGGAAGTGATTGATGAACGATGGAACAACACACTCCATCATCTCATTCACACTGTAGGTATCTACCTAAACCCCGGATTTGTTTACCCCTGTGGATTCTTATTTGATGTTGAGGTCATGGATGGATTCTTCCCCTGTGTTCAGAGGATGGTGCCATCTCCAACAGAACGTGCAGAAATCTCCAAAGAAATAGAGATATACAAGATGGCAGGTGACACATTTAGCTTTGAAATAGTTGTGGTTGATAGGAAGACTAAAATGCCATGTATTTTTTAATTTGTTTCAAATTTCATTCTCTTCAAGTTCATAACTTCATACTTTGTTTCAACTTTCAAATTTCATTTTTTTTTAAGTTTATGTTATTTGTAATTTTGTTGTAGATGCACGGTGGAGAAGTTATGGTGCCAAAGTACCCCATCTGCAAAAGCTTTCCATTCAAATCCTCAACCAAACATGTAGCTTCTCAAGATGTGAGCACCACTGTTGTGTATTTGAAAAAATACACACCAAAAAGCGCAACAGGTTAAACTTAAAACTTAAAATATTCCCAATTTCCAGTTAATTTTTTGAAATTATAATTAGTATTTTATGACCTTTGTACAGGTTGGAGTCCCAACGACTTAATGACATGGTCTACATCTACTACAATTTTCAATTGTGGGTGAAGCAACTTGAAACGACACCTTATATGGACGCCATCTCATTGGATGGGATTGACACCACTGCTGCATGAAGGTTTAAGGCCGAGAGGCCTCTCATGGAGTTTGCCGATGATTGATTAGAGCAAGAGGTAATGGATGGGGTAGAAGGGGCGAAGGAAGAGGTGACACCACTTACCCAAGCTACTCGTCACCAGTGGAGGACATGGTCTACCTCCTGTAGCTCCTAGTTCTTCATCTTCTAAAGCACATCAGAGTCCACCGGCATCTACATCCAAAGGGAAATCTATTGTATTTTCTCGCAAGAGGGGCAAAGGAAATCAGTGATATTCGTTATTTCGTTAATTTCATTGTATATGACATTATGACTCATGATATGAGACACATTATTATATTTTGTGTTGATATTTTGAAGCTGAGTTAAGACTCAGGAGTAAAGACCTTTACTATTCATGTCATGATTCATTGTCATGTGTGATGTAGCATTAGAGAATGATATTACACATATTTTATATTAGTTCTTTTATCATATTTGTGTCAATGTATTTATTTTATGTTGTAAATGCTTTAGATATTTAAAAAAATAAAAAATAAAAATAAAAATAAAATAAAATAAAATTTGTATTTGGTGATTTTTATCAAAATTTTCCCCTTTTTTTTCAGATCTTTTCCCCTTTCCAATTTAATATCTTTTCCCATTTCCAATTTAATTCCGATAGCAATGTTTGCAACATTGTTAAATCCATCTTTAACTCTTTTAGAATGAAAATCGTCTTTAACAATTAAACTAGCCTAAATCTATGTTAACTCTTTTGGAATGAAAATACATTTAATCCCTCTCTACACTTGGTATATCGGATTTTTATTTAATTTTTAATCTCTCTAGACACTAAGCCTTTATTTTTCAATTCCTCTAAACACTTAATAGATCCAAAATTAAAATGCATCCAACCATAATTTTATTTATTTATTTTGAAGTGGAAAAAATTATATAAAATGATAGTTAAAAAATTATATATAAAAATTCTATTTTATTAAAAAATATATATATATAGATGCATTAAATAATTATTATATATTTTAGAATATTTGTTAAAATCTCACAAGTGAGATTACGATTTTTATTTTTTTTAATATATAAATAAATTTAGAATAAAAAATTTTAAAAACAAATGCAAAATTCGCAGATAAAAGTAATGATTCCAACTAATTCCAAAAATAAATAAAACTAACGATATCAACTCATTCAAAAAAATTAAATAAAAAATATTTTTAAAATTATTCAAAAAAAATTTCAACAATTCAACTCCTCCAAATAAATCCAAATAAATTTTAAATAATAATTAACTTTACAGCATCAAAAATATGAGATCCCCTGGATATTTAAAAAAACCATGAGTTAAATGAATTTCCGCCAATAACGGTACACATTAAAATTTCTTGTCCATCTGAAAAACAGTCAGACCTCCGGAAAAATAAAGTCATATACATTTGAAGCAACTGCCACAACGGGGGACAACAACATTTCGATGATGAAAAAGACGGCACTGAGTGAAAGCTGTCAAGGATTTCAATAAGAATTACTCGGTGTCGCGAAGTGTTCTCTACTAAACATGATATTTAAAAGCACCATAATTAATATTAAATAACATGATATTGTACAGCACCATAATAAATATTAAATATTTATAACCGAATATTTTTCGTAGTTTTTTTTCCAATGCATAGTATTTTCATTTTGGACTAAAGATATAGCATTATTGTCCAGCTAGCCCAAGTAGGATAAGGAGGAGATGTAATGTTTAATATTTTGATTTAATTAAAATAAATTTAAAATTTAAAATATTTTAGTATTTTTAATTTATAGTTGTATTTTTTTTACGGTATTTATTATAATTTATTTTAAAAAATCTATTTTTAACTCTGAATTTACTAAAAAATCAAATCTTAAATATATAATTAAATTTATATAACATATAAAATTTGAATACGCTGAATATCATAGAGATATTGACTCTATTTCTATATTAAAATCAATTTTTTATAATAAAAAATCACATTTTAATTAATTTATGCATAAAAATTATAACTACATTTTTTCTTTATCATGTTTAATATATCAACACGAATCAGACTGGGAATTAAATCAGCATTACATCTTCATCATGTCCGATATATCAACCCGAATCAGAACGGGAAATTAAATCTGTGACTTCAAATTTGAATACGCTGAATATCATAGAGATATTGACTCTACTTCTATATTAAAATCAATTTTATATAATAAGAAATCACAATTTTAATTAATTTATGCATAAAAATTATAACTACATTTTTTCTTTATCATGTCTAATATATCAACCCGAATCAGAACGGGGAATTAAATCAGCATTACATCTTCATCATGTCCCATATATTAACCCGAATCAGAACAAGAAATTAAATCTATGACTTCACATTCTTAAGTATATCTTTTTTTTTTTCAGAGGGAAAATCAACATATGGCCTAGGCCAGCAGATATTTACAACATATGGCCGAAGCCAGCGGAACTCAGAATATACGGCATAGCCGTTACAAATCGTAGGCCGAAACCCGCAGATACCAAATCGGGGGATCCACAACCGCCGCAGGATTCGATCTCCGCTGAGGGGAGCGAAAGCCATCCGCCCCAACCGCTATGACATGAATGTCGCGTGCACATTCTTAAGTATATCTATAATATCTATAATTTCACATCAAGAAATATCTTAACAGAATACCAAATACATCTATCTAAAATGTCATGTTACAATTAAAATCACAATTTCAATAATAAAAAATCATATTATTCCCTAAAATTACATCCACCAAATCACATTATTATCCAAAATTTATCGACAAAATCACATTATTACCCCAATTGTATCCACGCCACGGAAAACTCTCTTTTTTATATATATATAGAAAAACCATGAGAAACTCTTGCGGACATATAAAAATGCTAAATCTACTCAACTGAAATCCAAAATTGTCTCTCGAATGACGGGCCTTATACATCGGCAATGGTAAAGAATTGAAAAATATACAAAATGCAGAAGCACAAATCACAGCGACGCATGTCTAACCAACAACATCAGAAAAAGTGGCATTATTCGATTGAAGCATAGCTTCAGCTCTTAATTTAAAACACAAATCCCATCTCTGCGTCCCATCCATTTTACCTTTTAAAACTTGGAAAATGCAGGGGCGGAAGGGATTGTTGACTTCACAAAGTAAAATACACAAAAAAAAACAGAGGCAGCTACCTATAGCATACAAAAGAAGCCATTGAAGTCTGCCGTCCTGACTATGCCATAGACTGTCAGACAAATCATCTCCTTTCGTTTATTTCTTTTTCGGTGTTTTTCGGCAAGAGGCCAGGTAGAAGAAAGCTGCTATTTTCTGGTTAAAATGCATCCGCTACCATGCTGCTGTCGGTATGCAGCCCCAATACAACCACATTTACAGCTATCTCTACGTATGTTAGTTTCTTAAATTTGGAAACCTGAATAACAGAAAAAAGCTTGAAATGGGACCACACCTTTTTCTTCCCAGAATAGGTAGCAAGTTAAGAGGCAGAGCAATATGTAAGCATGGCCAAACTTCCCCACTTTACGACAACATGGGTATGCATATGTATCATCAAAGTCTACCCAACAACAGTAAATTAATGAGACAGCCACATTGAGAAGCTCTAATGTGACAAATTGACTTCCCATCCACTTGGCTGCGGCCATATAACTGGAAACCTGGTAAAACTTCTCAAGCTGCCTGAGAGCATTGCGTGCTGCATTCCCTGTGTGCCAGATAGGAAGTACACAAATACCAAAAAGAATTTCTGGCAGTTTTCTTTCGGAAGATCAGTTATCCACTAGAGACCCTTTAGAAAGATGCACATATTTTCCTGGAACTTCTGGAAAGGGCAACCTAAAAAAACATACTTCTACAAACATTGTTGGACGAATTTATTTATTGGACTAAGTTTCTTGGACTTGTACTTGGAGGTCTGGTTCCATTTGAGTTTGGCCGGGACATAGAGAGAGAATGGAACTTTGATGGCCGGCTCAACCCTCTCCCGACATTTCTGTTGGAGGATTAATAATCCGTGAAAATGAAAGCCTGGTAGATGATTCAACCCTTTCCTACACTTCACCTTTCCTTGAATTTCCCATTGAACCAGGGCCACATGGACAAGAACCTTACTCGCATCGGCATGAGCCTTATGCATCTTGCGATGAACAGATGCAATAACCTTATCCCCTTTGTACTGAATTGCTTCATCAGCTTTAAGACTGATTTGGACATCTGGCTTTGAAATGTTTCTTTGTCCATTAACAGCTAAAGCTCATTTGCCTTGACACTGTGGACGATACGGAGGCCAAATGTCATTGGCGGAGAACCTTTCATCCACACAGTTCACGAGCCTTGCAATCCGTGCACAAATTGCAATTCTAGTTCTATAATACAATCTACTGAAAGAAATGGAGCACTATTTTACAAATGCATGATCAACAAGAATAGAATTTTCAGTCATTTACAGCTATACATGTTTCAATCTTCTCCTTCATCAGTCATCGAAATCCAGATTCAGTATCCGCCTTAAATCCTTAGTGGCAGACACAACATCTAAGCCAAAGTCTTGCACAATTATGGGTGCCTTACCGGAGGGAGAAACAGGCGCCGATTGAGATGAGACGAGTAAAGATGCATCACTTATTGCCTCGCTAAATTCGCCTCCCGCAGGCGGTAACTCCAGCGAGACACATCTCCTTTGCTGCAAGGAAAATTTTGGAAACGGCAAAGAACTTGGAGGGGGCGAACAGGAATAGGCCGGCCCTGCCCAATTCTCCGTCACGGAGATCGGTGGGGAGAATGCACAGCTATCTTTCTTCATCTTCACTTCCCAAGGACTTGCAATAAAAGTATTTCCTTCCGGAGAACTCGCTACTTTGCTCTTATGTGTTCCAATATCTAAAGGCTTGGATCGGGAAGTGGTCCGTTTCCTATTCTTAGCATCAGATCTTGAACAGCTTCTTCCATTTTCATGTTTTGTTTGACGAAACTGAAAAGGAAAAGGTGGAACCCCAACATCTCCGTCCCGCTCTTGGAATGACGAAATAATGCCTTCACCGGGCAGATTGCAAGGCATACTATGCCATTTTCGTCCAGGAGGACCAGAATATCCTTCAGCGAAGCCTTGTGGAGAAGGAAACAAAGGAAGAGAAGCAGCGGAGGCTGGCAAAGCAGGCTTCAGAGACCGACAAGGTTTCGGTAAAACAGGGGAAAACGAGCAACTGGTTTCATTCTGCAACAAATTAACTTGATGTGAAGCGAAGGACTTCTCAGATTCAAGGCTCCTAGGTTTTTCCTGGAATAATTTTTTAGAGCTTGCATTTCTTCTATCAGCCTTATCACGTTGACGGACAAATTGATCTTCAGCAGGAAGAACAAGCGTTTCCATTGCAGCTTGTTATTCACTGAAGTTGGCAAAATGACTATGAAATTCTACCAGGCAAAACTTGATAATGATGAAGGCGAAAAGCTATTTGGGACTCGTAAAGTAAAATACTGAACAGCAGAACCGAACGGCAGAGCCGATCTGACACCTTTGAAGTGCTCTTACTATGACCAGGTAATACAGACCGTAACTCTTGACATTTGACCATCCACACCCTAAAATTTGACAGGCCAAACTCTGAAAGAAAGCTTTAATACTGCCAAATCTGTATAATAAATCGCCAATAATTAACTACAATCGTCTTTTAAATACACCTACACCGGCAAGATTTGTGAGTCGCGACTTATAAATCGGTTGAAAGAATCTTGCCCACATCTGTACCAGAAATCGCCCGATTCAACAAAGAAATTTTGAAACGAACCAGAACCTTAAATATCCGCAACTCGGCAATAAATTTCCATGCCGCAGAAGATGAAAGATTCTAGTTCACGGCAAAATCTTTTGCAAGCGATCTTGTATGGAACAGGAACTAAGCTCGCACCGGAATAAACTGTAGAAAGCGCATGAGACGATGCCGTAAATGGCCATATTCAACAGACAGAACAAGATTTAAATAGCAACTTCACGATGTGGTCGAAAGTGGAGATCCTGCAACATTTTGAGAAAGGAAAAATGTTAGCAAACGAAATCTAACCATTTTTCATCCAGTAAAACAGCAGATCAGCTATGTATGCATAGCTCATTGCAAATGTTTCCTTTGAAGAAATTAATTTCCCTACATAGAAAAAATCTTTAATCTATAATCTTGTTTTCTCATATTTCGGACCAATTTATAGTCTTCTTCTTTACAAGTTCACCGATAAACAACGCAGATTCACGATATACCACACCAAGCACCAGATCTGTCTTAAACGAAATTATTTTCTTCACATCTACATAAGTAATCAAAGAAAGAGTTAAAAATAACACAGAATAAAAGAAAATCTCACTGATTTGCCACCAGCGGTCTTGCCCGTCGAACTGGAGCAACAAATGGCCACACTCTTACAGAAGATGCCCGATATTTTCCCTGGCCAGACGCTCTCGCACACACAAACCCTCACGCCCTGTTAAACTACCTCTCGGTCCGTTCTTAATGCCGAGCGGATGTCAAAAACATTATCCACTGCATTGCATGAGCTCCGACAAGTACGTCGCTGCCGGCAACTTTCTTCCGGAATGCAGACCCGGCGACCTGCCACAATTTATTTTACCGACGACAAGATGAGAACAACTCCAAATGGACACGTACCTTACATTTCCCGCAAAATCTTGCAATGATCTGGTACCATGCCTGGTAGGAGAGATGCAAACAGGAAATTATTATCCGTACGCGCTTTACTAAAATTCTACCTCATTGACGTGGAAATGTAGATAATATCAGTGCAAAGCGAACCTAATCCACTGGTTAAAATGCTAATAAAGCTCAATAACGAACTTGTTCAGCTAATCATATTAAGAGCGATTTAATGGTGGTAAGTTGATTTCGCATGCTCTCCATTATACGCAGGGTCCTAAGAGTCTGCTACTATCATTACACGTATCTACGGACGCTGAAATTTCTGGTCAAAATTTGAATGGACTTATAACTAATTTTGCCAGAAAATCACCTTCTAAGTGATACGATGGAAATAGAAAAGTTTGGAAAAATCAACCAGGGTAAGCGTCAAGCAATTCGGGTTGGTCAATAAAGAAAAGTGTAAAGCACTTTTCAATGAAGAGCTGTACAAGTGGGTCATTTTTTCACGGGTTTTATATATTAATTATATTAATTGGATATTTTAGATGATTATTATATTATTTTAATTTATAAATCTTGTGGTATATTTTTTATGTCGAAAAAGAAAATATCATATTATTTTAGTGATTAAAATGTTTATATATATATATAAAAGGATTTACTATGGATGTGTTGATGAAGGGCAGGGGCAGTGGTTAATTGTAGCTTCTTTGTTTTTGTATAGTTTTTTTTTTCGTTGGTAGGTTGATGTGTTAGTTTTGTTGCTGCTACATTGATTCCAAGTTCGGTTTTAGTGGAGGTTTTAAGGGGATGGAGTTTTTAGGGTTTTATTTTGTGCTTTTTTTTGTCGGACTCATTGTCTATTCATGGAATGGGTTTATGTGGTGGTGATGTTTATTATTTGTGGGCATTTCATTGTACACAGCTTCCTCAACGCTATTTTTTTGCTATTGGTGACTTCACACTTTCTATGAGGATTCATAGGGTTTTTTCGCAGACCTTCGCAACCTTTTTCCGCCACAACAAAAGTTTTCTTTGCAAGTTCACTGGTTTGTGGGTTGCGCATTGTCGAATGGGGTCTGTCGCCATTTCTTGTCGTGTCATCCTCCACAATGAAGAGTTGAGGGGATGGAGTTTATACCCATTTTCGTGCATCTTCACACAATCTTTTCTCTGCAAGGCCTCCGCTCTGGCTTTCTGGGTTTGCGGCCTACATCCCAAGCCAACTTCGTGGCCTCTCAGTTGTTATCACAGGCCCAGTTTTGTTTCTTGTAGATTTGTTGGGTGTCAACAGTTTGATTTTTTCCTAGTTTTTTTTACTCCCTCCTTGGGACCTTAGAGTGCCTATGTGCCCCTTTTTTTTTTGTTTTATGTTAGTTTGTGGCCTATGTGCTAGATATCAGCTTGATGGGCTTGCGTGCCTTGGATTTTGTTGCAATACTTCGATTATGACTATGGAGTTTTGATATTAAGGTGTTTCTCTGCTCCCTCTATGCTAACTATCATTTTGTAACATATATGTATTTTCCCTAGCTGTATGCAAACACAATGTATCTACAAAATGTCATTTTTATTCCTTGTTTATATAATAATATAATCCAAAACAAATACTTCTTATCTTCAAACATTTTAATCACTAAAATAATATGATTTTTTTTTACAACTTTAAAAATATACAACAAAATTTATAAATTAAAATTATATAATAATCATCTAGTTTGAAAAGGCTAAATACCATATATATATATATATATATATATATATAAAAGGTAGTTAGGTTGAGTATCTAGAAAAATAAGTTTTAGTAAAAAAATGAAATTTAGAGAATTAATTATAAATGGATGTCTAATGTGAGGAACATTAGATTAAGAGGCAATTGAGGATGATTGTTATGTATTAAGATATTTGATGGGTAACTAATAAAACTCAATCAATAAATGAACTTGGTGAAATGGTATCAATATATTAACATAAACAAAAATTAGATGTTGCTTACTCACACATGTGCTCTAGTTGATGGTCATTGAGTTGCCTCATCTCAAATGAAAATTAAACATCTTCACTAGTTGTTAACACAATCATATTACTTGTAAACATTCAACTAATCTTAATGCCACAAAACAACAAACCTACATCGTTTTAAAACAAGCAACTTCTAGTATGTAGAATGTTGGTAACAAGGTTTATGCAGAAAATAAGAAACTTGCCCTACCTACATGTATGTATCTCTAATCAAGATATCAAAAATATTGTCATTTAAGAAATCTATTATTTAGATTACTCTTTAGATTATATTTGTCAAAACATCTTCTCTTGGTTCAATCTCATTCTATTTTAACAAAATAATTCATACATGTATTAAAAAGATATTTCCATGTAGTTTACAATATTGAAGAATCTCCACATACTTGAGATGAATGGATTGAAAATTATTTGCAAATTTTGGTGTTATGTTTAATATCACTCACATCCAACATATGATGTTTAATTTATTAAATTTTTAAAAACCATATTTGAAGAAAAAAAAAACATGGAGAAAGTCTCAAAGAGTTTTAATTAATCATTGATATAATTAGGGTGAAAATCAACATTTAATGTTGTAAATGGGCTTTTTCATTGGCATTGTTGGAGAAACTCAATGTGTCACATGTCATCTAGTTAGTTGCTCAAAGTTATAATGTGAATATAGATGACTAACCTAACCAAACAAGAAGAGATTGCACATTGCAGAATATTCTATTGATTTCAATAGCCTCATGACCCATGGTTGTCCATGTCGATACTTTATTTACAAAGGATTACAATGAGTCCGCTAATGTTCTTATTTTACATATATCCTTTAAATGTTAATGTTATAGGTAGTCATATATGTATGAGATGCTTGATTCATGATCAAGAATTCATCCTTGACTATGCTTAAGATTACGCATTATATTAATGTTTTATAATCTCAAGAATAGAAATCCATCCGCATTGCAGCAAATTGATGGATGAAGTCAAGAAGCCTTTGCATCAAGAGGAACTCATGAATAAAATAGGAATAGTTGCATGGGGCTTTTCAAATACCAAAGGTAAATGTCAATCATTCTCGAGTGACAAAAAATAGGGGTGATTCATCGCTTAAAAGGCACAATTGTCATAACTAAACACTAAATCCATAAATTGATATTGAAATTTGAAATATATAGGCCAAAGAGCCATAAATAATGCAAAAATTAATATCTTTTCTTAAAACAAGTTATTTGGTCCACAATTTATTGATCAAGCCTAAAATTCCTCATTTGCAGAAAAAAGAAATTGATATCACATACTCACCTTAACGCTGATCAATTCATGAATCTTGAGTTCAAGTCCAAATTATCACATCTCTTTACTATCCCTATTTTAAAAATATAACAATGAGTACAAACCAAAAACCTAGGGGATATATAGTAGTGTCTATGCCTTAATTAGAAAATAAAACCAATACAAATTAGAATGACAATTTTTTTAGTTGTGCATGAGTTTTAGATGATTAGTTTAGCAATATTTGAAGATTAGACTCTTAGTTAACAATTATTTTGACATATAAAAGTAATGTTCAATCCAAATATTTAAATAAATCTTACAAGAGCATGTTATAGCTTGATTTAATTTAATAGGTTAGTACAAATTATTGAGCCGAAAGATTCATTCTACAACTCAGTAGGAAGGGATTTAAATAAACTATTTGAAGATATTTCATCACGGGATTTAAATAAATTATTTGAAGAGTCATTTTAACTGATTTATGTCGATATTAACTTCATATATATCTATATATAGAAAAAAAATTGTTAAAAGACAATATTTTAATGTTGTATATAATAAAATATTCAATGTGGACTATCAATAAAATATTTTAATATGAATTAATATTAATGTATACTTAAAAATATGTTAATAAAAAAAAACCATTTTAATTTATGGTGATAAAATATCTTGATATACAATATCTTAATTTTAATGTCAACTATATATATTATACATTGTTTTAAAAAAATTATACATATATCATCAAAAATAAATAAATTTTATGGTTAAAATGTTTATAATAGTCTCAATATTTTATAGTTTAATTCTTTATATATTTTATATAGCATTTACAAATACAATTTAAACAATAAAAAATTATATATTATATTTTATACTTTAAAAAAATTAATAAAATAAATATATACTAATAATAATATGAATTATTGAATTATTTGATATCAGTTGTTGGATTTTCACACTCACTTTGTTGGGAATTGATTATATGGACTAAATGTCACTTTGGGATCTACCATGGGACCACTCAAAGAGGTAATGATAATGGTTTGGAAGTTTGGATTTTCACACTCACCTTGTTGGGAATTGATCACATAAACTAACCGGCACTTTGGGACCACTCAAAGAGGTAATGATAATGGTTTGGAAGTTTGGATTTTCACACTCACCTTGTTGGGAATTGATCACATAGACTAACCGCCACTTTGGGATCTATCGTGGGACCACTCAAAAAGACAATGATAATGGTTTGGAAGTTTACTAAGACCTCCAAGTTTTGGTGTAATGGAAAACCTCAACATGATATTAGATCATAGGCCCAAATTCGATTCCCTAATTTACGTTTGAGAGAAAGTGTTAGATTTTCACACTAATCTCATTAGAAATCAATCAAATAAACTAACCGCAACTCTGAAATTCACGTGAACCCACTCCAAAAAAAATTCTGAAAGTTTACTCAAACCTACCATTTTAATTTAATAGAAAACCTCAACACGAGTACCTATATGAATATGTAAACGCAAAGATCCGCGATAAGTGAGAGATCCCTGGTAACGAATCGGTCTTGGCTTCATCGCCATTGATTCACCAATTAGATTTACTTGACTTTTCCTTTCGACCCGTTTGTCAACATAGCATTACTTCCCTTTACTTGGTTCAAGAGACAAAATAAAAGGATGATAATATATGGGACTATAATATACAACATTAATTGACCTCTGTACATGGGGCTTAATTTATTGGAAACTTTTAGAACAAGGGACAACTTCCTTCTCCATAGTTCTAAAAGTTTATTCATTTCTTCTCCAAACATGTACCTTTAGGTGGTGCCAATTTCAATAGCAAGTGCTAATGAATTCTTCGTGGTCGAACTCTTTATCACTTTGCATTTTGTTCCAATGTGTGTGGGTCAAGGCTAATATGGCCCTTGAATGATATGTGAGATTAAAGGTTTATGTTTATCCTAGATAAAAAAAATGTTTAAGTGGAATCTTTGAATGAATAATTAAATTAATAATATTTATTAAAAAAAATTAATAAAAAATTATGTTTTTTAATTAAAAAAATTAATTTTTTATTTATATCAAAATATTATATTTAATATTTGAATTTTTAAGTTTATTGGAAGTAGAATAAATGGCGATGTGGTGTTTGGTTAAGTTATTATTCATCAATTCCAAATTCAGTGGGTAAAAATCTAGCCATGTTAAGCGCGGGTGTGGCCTAGGCCAAGTGCGATCCCCAAGATGATTTTGACTACTTAAATCCCCTTAATGGTAGCTACTCAAGCCACATATTAATTATGTAGTCATCTTAAGACTCTCATAAACTAGAAAACAAAAATATAAATTCAAAAATATCTTAAATAAAAATTCATTATAAAAATTTTGTTTTAAACATCAAAATATATAATAATCTCTTAACTAAAAATATAATCATCTCAACTAACCAACCTTTATGCGAAACGAATGGCACATAGCCAAAATAAGATATTTCCATCTACAACTCTAGTAGAGTCACCATGCTTAGAACTTCAATGAGTTATTACATGGTGTTTTGTTAAGTCACTCTTCACTAGTTCCAAACTCAGTGGGCAAAAATCTATCCATGTTAAGCGCTGGTGTAGCCTACGTCAAGTGCGATCCCCAAGATGATTTTGACTACTTAAATCCCCTTAATGGTAGCTACTCAAGCCACATATTAATTATGTAGTCATCTTAAGACTCACATAAACTAGAAAACAAAAAAATATCTTCAATAAAAATTCATTATAGAAATTTTGTTTTAAACATCAAAATATATAATAATTTCTTAACTAAAAATATCATCATCTCAACCTTTATGCGAAAGGAATGGCACATAGCCAAAATGGGATATTTCCATCTACAACTCTAGTAGAGTCACCATGCTTAGAACTTCAATGAATTATTACATGTTGTTTTGTTAAGTCACTCTTCACTTGTTCCAAACTCACTAAGTGGGCAAAATTCTAGCCATGTTAAGCGTTGGTGTGGCCTAGGCCAAGTGCAATCCCCAAGATGATTTTGACTACTTAAATCCCCTTAATGATAGCTACTCAAACCACAGATTAATTATGTAGTCATCTTAAGACTCACATAAACTAGAAAACAAAAAAATAAATTCTTAAAAAACATCTTTAAAAAAATTCATTATAGAAATTTTGTTTTAAACATCAAAATATATAATAATTTCTTAACTAAAAATATAATCATCTCAAATAACCAACCTTTATGCGAAAGGAATGGCACATAGTCAAAATAGGATATTTCCGTCCACAGTCACCCTGCTTAGAACTTCAAAATATTATTGTGTCATTTAAGGAGGAGACAAAGATTGTGTTCACATATTAGTTGTTTCAATAGAAGGATGACTTATGTATTTTCATCATGACAGAGTCGAGAGTTATGTATTTTTATCGAAATTTTTAACTGTATATATAAAAAGTATTTTTATGATATTACTATGGGAATTTTTAAGTGAGCCCAGAGGTTCATTCTACAACCTAGTATGAAGGGATGTGTAAGTTTGTCTATGTGTTTGTGCCCCTTTCAAATAAAAATATAAAATAAAAATGAGGGGATGTGTAAGTTTGTCTATGTGTTTGTGTCCCTTTCAAATAAAAATATAAAATAAAAATTATGTTTTCAATAGAAAAATAATGTCAGCTATAATTAAAAAAAATAAATATGATGTAAAGTAATTAGAGGTAAAAAAAAAAAAAAAAGTGAATCAAATGTTTAGATCTTATACTTTTCAAAAACATTTTAACAAGAAATTTAAATAAACTATTTAAAGATCTAGGTTAACTAATTTAGGTCAATATCAACTTCATATATATCTATATATAGTAAAAAAATAAGTTTTTAAGGTTAAATTTTTTATTTGATCCTTTATATATTTTATTTAGCATTCAAAAATACAACTTAAACAATGAAAAATAGCATACTGTATTTTGCACTCTAATAAAGTTTAAAGGTGAAAAAATTTGATCCTCTTCCACTTACATTAGATCCATACTTAAAATAAATCTATACTAATTGTATAAAAAAAATGTATTTTTATATTTTTATCTTATTACTATACATAAAATAATAAAAAAAATGTATTTTTATATTTTTATCTTATTACTATACATAAAATAATGTATTTTTCTTTTGGGAAAAACAAAAAAAACATGATTGAAACGTTTTTTTCCAAAAAAACATGATAGAAGCGCGCGAGTCATGCAAATTAGAATAAAGGAAAAGGAAGTAATCCCTTTTGATTAGAAAAATGTATTGAAACGAGTGCTATTAGAGAGTCCTATAGTGTTGTAAGCAAACTGACCCTTTTGATTAGAAAATTGTATTGAAACGAGTGTTACTAGAGAGTCTTATAGTGTATAAATAGTGTGTTGGTTGAACTCACATGTGAAGAGAGGAGGAGGTAAGCCATGAGATTCTCAATGAGGGGAGAGGGGAGTTAATAGTGGGCGGATCTTTAATATGTTATATAAAACTAACAAGTTAGAATGTTGCCTTCACATGCATGTGACCTTTGGGAAGTAAAATGGGAGTTAGATTTTAGAAATGTAGTGTTAACCAAAGGATTAAAAAATAAAATATGATCTTACATCTTAAGTTATATGGATCAAAGTTTGGACAATAAGCTCATCAACTTAATAATTAAAAAATATATTAATATGAACGATGGTTTATGAACTATTTTTATTATATTATATATTTAGTAAAAGAATATCAAAATGTTTTGAATATTATGATTTATGTTGAAATATAAAAAATTATTACAATTTGTTTTTAAGCAGAGACGTAGTTTCATTATGACATCTAAGGTAATTATCATAGAGTTTTGATTACTTTCATAGATTTTGTTAAATTTGAACTAAAATAATAATAAAAAATAGAAATGTATATATATATATATATATATATAAAAGTTGAAGTTTACTCATTAATAATTGTTTATATTTTTTATTTTTATTTTAGATATATGTTAGGTTCAATTATTTTTTTATGTTAAAATGAATATTTGTATTACATTGTTACTTTGATTAGATTTTAAGGGTTTCATTTTATAAAAAAATCAATGTTCAAAATTCACAATAATTGGGAAGAAATATCGAAAAAATCCATGTTAAGTATTGGTGTGGTTTAAGCTATGATCCCAGAGTGATTTTGACAACTTAGATGCATAAAATGATTTTGATGACCTATATTCACCTGGGTCATGATTTATTAGACCATAAGTGTGATCCCTGAGTGATTTTGATGCACTTAGGTCATGTTTTCTTAGACCATAGAGTAATCTGACATATTACAATCACCTTTGAATTCAAGCTCATATGATTCATATTGTTTAGAGATAGATCTTCTGGTATATGGGTCAACGCATGCACCTGGGTCATGATTTCTTAGACCATAAGTGTGATCCCCGAGTGATTTTGGTGCACCTAGGTCATGTTTTCTTAGACCATAGACTAATATGACATATTACAATCACCTCTGAATTCAAGCTCATATGATTCATATTGTTTAGAGATAGACCTTCCGGTATATGGGTCAACGCTTTTCGAGCCACCTAATATGGTTCATCATCAAGACTAAGATGGAGAAACTGATCCAAGCATGCAAATTAAATGCTTTTAGAACCACCCAATATGGTTCATCATCAGGGCTAAGATGGAGAAACTGATCCAAACATTCAAATTAAATAATGTAGAGATGCAAGAGAGGTGAAATAATTCTAACAGATAAATCTATAAAAGTAAAAATAAAATAGATAAAACTTTATAAAAATTATTTTATCTATTTTATTTTTACGGTTATAGATTTATCTGTTAGAATTCTTCACCTTCTTTGCATCTTTAAATTTTTTAATTTACATGCTTGAATCAGTTTCTCCATCTTAGTCCCGATGGTGAACCACATAAGGTAGTTCAAAAGGCTTTGACCCAAAATCCTTGATGTGACTATATCAAAAAAATCTATCTCTAAATTACAATCACAATATAAATATAAATATAAATATATAAATAAATAAATAAATATATATATATATATATATATATATATATATATATATATATATATATATATATATATATATATATATATCATTTTATTCAATAATAAATATACACTAAAAAAATAATTATATAAAACAAAATATTAAACTAAGTAAACATAATTATTAATATTAATAATCACAAGTACGGTGAACATTACATTTTTCCGGTTATAGATTTATCTGTTAGAATTCTTCACCTTCTTTGCATCTTTAAATTATTTAATTTACATGCTTGGATCAGTTTCTCCATCTTAGTCCCGATGGTGAACCACATAAGGTAGTTCAAAAGACTTTAACCCAAAATCCTTGATGTGACTATATCAAAAAAATCTATCTCTAAATTACAATATATATATATATATATATATATATATATATATATATATATATAATTTCATTCAATAATAAATATACACTAAAAAATAATTATATAAAACAAAATATTAAACTAAGTAAACATAATTATTAAATATTAATAAACATTACATTTTTCCGAAAGAAAATATATTTTTCAAAAACACATTAAAGTAAAACACTTAATATTTTTTAATATAAAATTTAAGAAAATATGTTTATTTGACTTAATAAACTTAGGTTTAAAAACTACATTTCACATGAACACAATTTACAATAACTTATATATATCATTTAAAAATTATGTTCAAATTTTATTGTAATTTTTAATATATAATCCATTTATTTTTTACATATTTATAATGGGTTATTATTTTATTTTTCTATTTAATAATGTTATATAGAAAAATAATTTATGTATGAACAAAATATTGTTATTAAGACTATGTAAAACACCTAAACATTCCTTAAAATAGTTTATTTTTCTAAAAAATACTCTTACTTTCATCTTTTTTCTATAAAATTTGCATTTAAGAACTAATACAAATATAAAACTCTAAACCTTACAAATCAACTAATATACATATCATGTACATCATAATATTAAAACTAGCAATTGTCCCAAAAGGTACAAAGAGAGGCCGATAGGATTATTAAATTAGAGTTGTTGAATTTCTCTAAAAGAGATATTGGTTGAAGCCTACAAGGAGCAACGAGATTTGATGTTTGGAGTTCTATGCTATCTGGACATCATATTTCTTTAAATACAATGTAATTTTTTATAAAAGTTCAAGCCCAATGCAGTTCTGCCATGCAAACATACACTTAAATCGCTACTGGACTTATGATATTGACAAAGTTAAAGTAAAGTGGTATACAAGAGAATGTATCAAGCTAAACCACAAGTTACACATCTTTAGACCTGAAAAAGTACATAACAATGGTCTGGCAAATCAATAGTGAGTCACTAAAACGAGTGACCACAAGAAGAGACAATTGTATTAATCGAAAGAAAATACAAAGTTGCTAATTAGAAATCTATGGTTAAACACTATTGTTCTCATAAGTAGTGTTTGTTATCACATGCATCTACAGTGGCCATTCAAGTTTCAATTTTATTAGATCAATTGGAACTTGTTTGGTTCACAATCAATATTTTCTATTCAACTATATGTGTTTTATGTTTCGCAGATAACATAAAGAACAAAACAGTAAATCTCATCCTCTCATCAATAATCACTATTAAGTTGTTTACATATTTTACTCTTCAGTGAGCCAATGAAGTGTAATTAAGATGGCCATCATTCCAATGTCAGCCAATGGAGTGTAATTATAAACTCATCCAATATAGATCAACCACAAGAATAATGTCAAGCTGTATCATCCAACAATAAGTTTTTCTTTTCAATTAAGAAGCTACCAGTTCTTTGGTTGTCGCATAAAATATAAATTGAGGAGTTAAAAGACACTAGGGCCATTATAGCTAAACATGCATCAAGGTTTACTGCTTTACCCGATCAGGATGCAAAAAGAAATGCTACAACGCAGTAGCAATGGATTCATCAGCGAAAATTGGCCAGACTTTAATTAATTCACAAAAACGTTGAATGATATCAATTGTTCAAAAGTTTTAAACAAGTAAAGAAACACGAGAAAAGACAATAAATGCTCACAAAAACAAAAGAGGTGTGCAAATGATTAAATTAGTTACTGAGGTGTGCTGAAATGCCTTAAAAAGTGCTTATAGACTTTAACTATATTTATTAAGGACCCCAACTGGAATTTGCAAAGCAAAAAGTTTTTCCCCAAGGTTTGTTATTATCATGTTCTCGTTCTCTAAAAGTTTGCTCCAAGTAGATCAAGTGGGCAAGGGACTTTACATGGACTCCACTCAACTTGGACTTTACATGGACTCCACTCAACTTCAAACACAGCTTCAGCCATTATGCAGAGTGATTGAAATTGAACACAGCTAAGTAAAGAAGACCAACAATTGAGCTATAATCAGTATCAGGGACTCCTCGAGCACCAACTGGACACAAAACAGATGAAGACTCCCTAGCCTTTGCCGCTGCTCGCATAGCTTCATCTGGATTTAATTTGGCTAGCCTCCAAGCACTGATTCTAACAGGACGCTTCTGCATCCTGTTTTCCATCCTATTTACAACCTCGATATCATCAGGATCAACAGTGGACGGGTGTGGAATAACTTCATCCTGCCATTTAACACACAATACATGTCAGCCTGTACTACTATAGTCTGACCAAATTACAGACCTAAACCAAGATTTGAAATTGTGGATAACAAATTTATATACCTGATGCTCAACAAATATTCTAAGTGGTGTACACCATGCACCTTTATACTGCAAACCAAGAGAAATTCCTCCACTTAAACCAGTGGCAGTTGAACCACTTGGAGAAGAAGGTATACTTCGTGCATCACCCTCAACAGAAACTCCTGGCGGCTCACTTTGTGACCTCATTGCCACTACATATTCATATGTCGTAATTCCCTGCTATTCAGTACTCTTGTTAAAGGATGTTAAGTTTAGTGAATATAAATCGACAAAAGATTGTTGAGAACCATATGGATTTTTAAATAAAACTAACCTTTTTAATCAGTGTAATATGAAAAAAGAAAAGCTCTGCTAATGGCATTGAAGCAAGTAAGGCCACCAATGTACATACTACCTGCACGAAGACAACATCAGAACTCAGTTTCAGAGACAAAAGCTTACTAAAGTTTTATGCCGGTTATCAAACTTAGAGTACCTTAATATTGGCTGAATGTTGTTAGGTTTATCAGATTTTATAGAACCTCTTCAATGAATTACTGTCCTTCCTATAATTCAGGAATCATTCAACATTTTCATACAATTTTTTCTCTTGTGATTCTATACAGGCATTCTGTGGTCCAGACTCCAACATAACATTCCAAGAAGTTTTCCTCAAACAACATAAACTTTAGATCCTTCTAGAAAATCTCTGAAAGAATACAATTTCAGTTCACTGAAACTGGGTAACAGCATGCCAATCACAGACAAGAGTGGACAAACATACAACCACATAGATCATCCAAAAGCATATTTCATTTCAAATACATGACAGAAATATGTTGTTCAATGTAAAGCAATTTATCTTCCTAGCAATGAAGCAAGTTTTGAACACATACATAACCAATAATCTCCCTAATCTATCAGAAATCTTGTGTTCCTCATAATATCAACTCAGCTTTAGATTTTAAAAGGGAATGATGTGTATGCCCAACCAAGCTCACAGGATTTTATCATGCATCAATATATCCACCATCCCAGCTTATTATAAAGCCTGAGTGTTCCATTTTGACACTGAAGTAAATGTTGATGCTCAAGTATTACATTGCCTTTCCAGGACTTTTAATGCTACTACTGCAATCGACTTAACTATCTCCTATTATAAAACTTTTATAAAAAAGCAAACTTAGCCATTTGCATCAGCTATAGCCTTTCATAATGCATTTCCACAAGATTATTCACTTTATGCATGTGCAGCCACGCAATCGGATGCTGACAATTGATCATCAATAGTTTTCCCCCAGACAAATGTCAAATATTAGATAGCTCCATTGCATCTTAGAAAGCATTCACAGAGCCTTCAACACTGCTCCTTGAGTCCCCAAAAGTCAAACAGGATATCATTGCAGCTGCAATGACATCTTGTAACTTGTAAGAGAGTAATAGGCAGATCCAAACTTCTAGGTATGTCCAGAAAAATTCAGAGCGACTAAGTCAAACAGGGTATGATTTCCAACATAAATAAACAAAATCCCAGATACTCTTGAGGCATAGATAGGAGCCTACTCAGCATTAGTATCCTGATCACTGTGCATCTGCACATTAATAATTGCATGGGCAACATATATGCCAGGCAAGCTACATAACCTGTCAAAACCCATAGAATGGTTTGAAGCATCCTCATATGCGTATAATAATCTCTCTCTGGATAAAATACCACTTTATATTCTCCTTGAAAGTTGAAAGTTGAAACCTTTCATCTGCATCCAAGGAGATTAGTCCGGCTTTCATGGATGATGTACACAGAAGATCTCCAAGTCACTTGAATAGCTTCATTAACCTAAGCTAGCAGTTAGCACCCCACTCAAAGCACTGAACCCCTAGATACACTTGGCATCATGTGAACTGGTACCTGCTATTCTATTAGACAGATCAGAGTTTACCCTCAGTAAGTGTGACTGGAAGTTAGGCATTTAGGGGGCTACATTGATTATATCCCGAGTTTATCCCTTGGGATTTGACTATGGGATTTAGCAAAGAATATAACTTGTATTAAGCATTCCAATGGAGTTTCAAGCCTTTGATTATATTTTGATTAAATTTGGCTTTCTATTCTGAGAGAATAGGTTCTATGACCAAGTTCTGTCACAAAGGACTTTAAAGGATGAGCATAAACATAAGAATACCAAAGGAATTTCTAATTCTATAGTTTATAGAACCACCATACCTGGAATTTGCGTCAGTGGTAGAAGGGCATTCCTACATCAAGTAGAACATAAATTTGTCAGGATTGAAGGCATCCTTAATTCTATGGGAAAAAGGGGATCAATATAACAGTTTATTCAAGACAAATATTACTGCCCATATAGGGTTTGTGCACCCATTGGGTTTGAAAATCAAACCTGAATAGAAATTGTACTTACAATTCATGGTCACCTAGGATATGGCCTTCACGCTCATTAATGCATCCAAGCATCCATTTTTCTGCAGTTTCATTTCCGGGACAAAATGGATCTTCTGTTCACAAAACCCAAACACTCATTCTCCCAATCCAACATACCCATATAAGTCAAAGCAAACAATTTGCAATTCATACCGTTAGCAGAGAACCAGAGTGAAGTGGATGCCGAATCAGGGACCTGCATGTCTTCATATTCACCCAAAAGATGACTTTCACTATTATTCTGTCAACAGACATCATGGGTATAGTTAAATTGAAAGGTGCAATGAAATTCACAGATGACCAGTAAAGGTTTTTATTGTTTTCGTGGCTCACCAGTCCAATGCCTCCTTCACATTGTTGACTTGGGTTTGAATCGCAGAATACAGACTCAGATTGATCTCCTGGAAACAAAAGCATCCGCCTTCTTTTATACCGGGGACTGCCCTTTGAAGTATGATCTGGATTAATAGTATCCTCATTCTTACCTGCTATTAACCAAATGAGACCAAACCATACTCCAACTCATTACAAAACTTTTGACATACTGTGGTTTATTTCAAAATCAGATAATTAACCTTCATTGCTTTTGATATCCAATGTAGGCAATCTGGGATCCGTTACTTCTGATAAAGGCGTAGATGTAAATAAAGTTCTATTTTCTGCCTCGCTTTGAGTCCATTCATCCCAGAGAGACTGAGATAGAACTGCGCACAAAATTAGATTGCATGTAAGTCATTAAACCAAACAGAGCACTACGAAATACCATAAACATAATGAAATTAGCAGTCAAGAATTCCTAACCCAATGGCGAATCCACATCCAATACGAAGGAGTCCTCCTTCCAGTCCCATGGATCGCTCCCATCCATCTACCCAGATCGATAAATTCAAAACACAATCTAATGGCATAGAAGACCAATAACAATATCAGAACAGACAATCATAATACAAACAATCAAGAAGCAAACAATACTATTTGAACGTTGGGTGAGTTACAGCTCCCATGAGATACAAACCAGTGAATTTCAGTCATACAGTTGTGGAAAAATCAAAGCCAGTACAGTGCAGACTACTATTTTATCCAGAGTTTGCTTTCCAACCAGCCAAAACAGTTGAATAACATGATTCCTAATTCAATATACTGCAAACCCCAGAGGATGAGGAAAACCAAACAAGCACAGTACAACTATACTACCCTACATGGCGGGAAGTATATACAGCAGAGTATAACCAAACGTATACACACATATATAGCAAGATACATACATATATGTATATATATTTGATCAAACCAGAGATTGTTCTTTTTTTTAAATATACGTGTAGGGATCTCATTCCAGCCTTTTTTTTTTTTTTTTTTTTTTTTTTTTTTTTTTTTTTTCTGGTAACTTAGAATATTTAGAAAGTGTTGAGGGACAAATCCAAAACATTATCAAAACGAACAAGCACAGTTCTTATCAAGGTGTTACTTTGCGCCTAAAACAAATGAGTAAATCAAAACGTCATACCAAAGAGCTTGCTCAAGTGCCCTGAACATATGAAGAATTAGAAAGGAACACAGAATTCGAGTTATGATCAAGCACGTATGTAAAAAGGAATTTCCTTGTTCCTAGAAGGAATAACAAAATAGAATCCATAGATAAAGGCTTCCTAAAACTCTCTGAACCCATGTACCTCTTCTACCAAGCTCTAAATATCCAGTAAACCATTCTCACATAACTCCATATGATGCCTCCATCATAATTGTTCACTCTATGATTTATTTCCTACTTATTTACCTTATGTACCTTCAATTTGCTCATCACATACTAAGGCTCCAAAGGCTGCAAAATTTCAACTTTCGAAAACCTATACCACATGTTTGCGCTGAATGCTGTATATGGATGGAATTTGTGCAGGGATACTTCTACATTATATGCTGTTACAGATAAACAATATATAATATAAATTCATTTCATTCCAAACCCTTCACCCGGCTGCACAATGGTTGCTGCTTCATTGTTGCTAAGGTTACCATTTAATATCAGGTATAGACAAAAACATCGTTGCGAGCATTCTTCAACTAATAAGTAACCATATCTATAAATGAGCTAGAAAGGATGCACCCATAATTCAGTGGCAGTATCATGCCAAAACTCTGCTAATTAAAAACGGTGGCCAACAAGCACAATTTAGTGGCTTTTGGGTGAAAACACAATGATAATACGTCTTCTGACTCATTATGCCCTTCCACCTTCACAACCCCAGCTTAGTGGTTTCTGGGTGAAATAACAACGGAAACATGTTTCCTAACTCAGTATACCCTTCCAACTTGAGCCATTATTTTGTTAATCACTAAAATCACCCCTCAAAAATCACTAGAATCACCCCTTAAAAATTCATGGTTCAATTTGCAATTCTTCTCTCACCAAGCACAGCAGATTTTTTTGTATCATCAAAAATAGCTTGAATGGAATCCCATAGCTTCTTCTCTGAGCAATCAGTAGAACTACATTTACTATTGAACATTAACTGATACAAATCATAGAAGGAAATTCATATTGCCATTTAGTGAAGGCAAAACAAGCATAAACTAGTTCGTTCAAGTCAGTAAACAACATCCAGAGTTTCCTATCGATATATGATGTGTAACTAAATGTTATAATAAACTAAGAAATACCAAGCCCAGGGATCACCTGCAAATATTATACAATTGAGTTTACATTGCATGTCTGAAGAAAAATTCTCAAAATTCCTGAATTTTGATAATATTCCTTGAAGAACTTTCCTTATCACTCCTAACATATTTACCTTCCTAATCTTCACTTCACAACTTGCCTTTAGAAATTTAAATAACACTGATATATAAAACCGACTTTCCAATCATTTAAGCTATTACTGAAACTCAAGTCAACTTAATTTACTATATATATATATATATATAGTATTTTATTTATTCATTTATTTTAACTACCATCGTCACAACACACTTCAATGTTGTTGCCATCTCTGTCATCTCAATACCAAGAGTATTGGCATGCATCAGAAGTTATTGTCATCAAGCTACTATCTTTTCTGTCATCAAGGTTACTCTGTCATCAAGAGAATGTCATTACTGTCATCATCAAGGCCACTGCTATACGAGGGTACTATACTGGTTCTCATCAATAGTCATACATCAAGGTCTAATACTGTCTCATTGTTACAATCATACAAGGTCACTGCCAAGCATGGTTACTTGCTATATCAAAGTTATTGTTATATAGGTCCTGTCACATATCCCAATCATTATCATTAAGATCATTGTCAAATATCAAGAGAGCTGTAATGAAGATCACTGTCAAAGTCATCAAATGTTGCTGTCAAGCCTAAGTTCGCTGTCATGTAAAGGTCAACACCATATTTTCTATTCTAAGAGAATAGGTTCTATGACCAAGTTCTGTCACAAAGGACTTTAAAGGATGAGCATAAACATAAGAATAAAAAAGGAGTTTCTAATTCTATAGTTTATAGAACCACCATACCTGGAATTTGCGTCAGTGGTAGAAGGGCATTCCTACATCAAGTAGAACATAAATTTGTCAGGATTGAAGGCATCCTTAATTCTATGGGAAAAAGGGGATCAGTATAACAGTTTATTCAAGACAAATATTACTGCCCATATAGGGTTTGTGCACCCATTGGGTTTGAAAATCAAACCTGAATAGAAATTGTACTTACAATTCATGGTCACCTAGGATATGGCCTTCACGCTCATTAATGCATCCAAGCATCCATTTTTCTGCAGTTTCATTTCCGGGACAAAATGGATCTTCTGTTCACAAAACCCAAACACTCATTCTCCCAATCCAACATACCCATATAAGTCAAAGCAAACAATTTGCAATTCATACCGTTAGCAGAGAACCAGAGTGAAGTGGATGCCGAATCAGGGACCTGCATGTCTTCATATTCACCCAAAAGATGACTTTCACTATTATTCTGTCAACAGACATCATGGGTATAGTTAAATTGAAAGGTGCAATGAAATTCACAGATGACCAGTAAAGGTTTTTATTGTTTTCGTGGCTCACCAGTCCAATGCCTCCTTCACATTGTTGACTTGGGTTTGAATCGTAGAATACAGACTCAGATTGATCTCCTGGAAACAAAAGCATCCGCCTTCTTTTACACCGGGGACTGCCCTTTGAAGTATGATCTGGATTAATAGTATCCTCATTCTTACCTGCTATTAACCAAATGAGACCAAACCATACTCCAACTCATTACAAAACTTTTGACATACTGTGGTTTATTTCAAAATCAGATAATTAACCTTCATTGCTTTTGATATCCAATGTGGGCAATCTGGGATCCGTTACTTCTGATAAAGGCGTGGATGTAAATAAAGTTCTGTTTTCTGCCTCGCTTTGAGTCCATTCATCCCAGAGAGACTGAGATAGAACTGCGCACAAAATTAGATTGCATGTAAGTCATTAAACCAAACAGAGCACTACGAAATACCATAAACATAATGAAATTAGCAATCAAGAATTCCTAACCCAATGGCGAATCCACATCCAATACGAAGGAGTCCTCCTTCCAGTCCCATGGATCGCTCCCATCCATCTACCCAGATCGATAAATTCAAAACACGATCTAATGGCATAGAAGACCAATAACAATATCAGAACAGACAATCATAATACAAACAATCAAGAAGCAAACAATACTATTTGAACGTTGGGTGAGTTACAGCTCCCATGAGATACAAACCAGTGAATTTCAGTCATACAGTTGTGGAAAAATCAAAGCCAGTACAGTGCAGACTACTATTTTATCCAGAGTTTGCTTTCCAACCAGCCAAAACAGTTGAATAACATGATTCCTAATTCAATATACTGCAAACCCCAAAGGATGAGGAAAACCAAACAAGCACAGTACAACTATACTACCCTACATGGCGGGAAGTATATACAGCAGAGTATAACCAAACGTATACACACATATATAGCAAGATACATACATATATGTATATATATTTGATCAAACCAGAGATTGTTCTTTTTTTTAAATATACCTGTACTGCTCTGCTGTAAAAAAACAAAAGATTTGTTGTCGTTGGAATGGCATTCACCGCGCCCAAAAACCACCGCCTCCCCATTCTTGAGAGCCAGAGTAGGTGGTAACCCGCCCAAGCGCCTACAGCTGCGATTTCCTCTGCAAAATACCTTCGAACCTGAGACATACAGAGTCGGCTAATAAGCACTCCACCAGAATCAATAAGAAGAACTGCAATTGTGCAACCTTGAGAGGGTTTCCGTTGAGGTTTCGCGAGACTTGAGCAAATACATTACGGGAGAAAATGCCCACTCCGCCAGGTGTCAAGTGAGAATGAAGGCGACGAAGTTCGCCGGGTGTCCGCCAGGTGTCAGCGTCAGAAGGAGAAGGACGACGAAAGGTCCCTTTCAAAGGAAGGCCTATCGGCCTAAATATGGCTATAATATTACATTTTTCATAAAATAATAAAATCCACATTAACATTAAATATTATTTAATTTGATTTATAATTTTTTTTTTATTAAATCAATCTACACAACCATTCTATTGATTAAAGATGATAATAAGGTCCACACTAAAATAAAACAAAGGCTATATAGTAGTTAGCACCAGTTAGCACCTGTCTTTTAACTTAAATATAATTTAATTAAACTAAAAAATAATAAAAGCAAATATTTCATTACAAAAATAAAACAACTAATAAAATGTTATATTGTTGAATGTAATAAAAAATTAAGAAATATGACTAACTAATATTATTTATATTAACATATATATACACGTTAATATATATGTTTATTTTTTTATTATATATATTTATGTGCTATATATATATATATATAAGTTATTTTAAATTGAAAATATGTTAGAAAAACTATAATTCATGAAAATGAAAATAATAGAAAAATGAAAAAAAAAAAATCAAAATCAAAAAGTTAAATAAAAAAGAAATAAATCTAAAAAAAATGATAACTAATAGAAATGGAAATTACCAAAGAGCCCATAATAAGACCTCAACTAATCACTTTACAAATAAATAAATTTAGATAATAATAAAAAAATAACAAAAATTGAATTCCTAATGTTAAACTATGGATAAGCAGTGAATTTTTTTGTCAAAGACAAATTAATACACAAGTCAAAGCAAAACTAAATGCATAATACCATGAATATAGTATTATTATTGATTCTATAATGTAGTAGTTACATTATATATCTAGTTATATAATTATGTTATAAATTATTTAGTATGTAAGACAAACATGAATTATTAATGAATAATTCCGCCATTTATATCATATAGTGTCAAATAATTTATAAATTATAGGCAGAATTATTAATGGCAGAATTAATTACTGTCAAAATTAATATAGATTTTCTTTTAACAAAGTCGGTTGCTATATTAAGGGCTGAAAAAAGGAGAGGAGTCAGAACTCCTGAAGTACATTAGATATCGATGGCAGCTTGGATCAGGAGAGTTACAAAATAGGGATCTCTCCTTGATCCTTTTTCTGCTTGTTCTAGTTCTAAAACTACCTGAGCTACTGTAGATTCTTACATATTGAGACAACCAAAATTGACATTTACAAAACATTTTAATCTATTTCAATATGGCTAATTTGTCTTGCGGTAGATTCCTCCGGATTTGGATCCACTTCAGGCTGTTTGGCACTTGAGGAACTGGGAGCAGCTTTGTTTCGCTTATCCATCATATACTGCAGGATTGAAATCGATTCTTCCGCGTGGCTGCATCGATTTGATAAGTGACTAAACTGGTCATGCAGAGAGGCCACCCTGTGCAGAAACAGATCTATTTCAGCCCGGTATTTCTCGTTCAAGATGCGGTTCTGATCTTCAAGCCTCGTCTCTAAAATCCTTTGTTGATTCTCCAGAATGCGTTGCTGGGCCCTGACTTCCTCTAGCTCGGCTTGCAAGTCTGCACAATGCAGACAATCTTCGCTGCGTGCCATAGAAACAGTTGCGGGAGATTGGGAGGATAAGAAGATGCGAACGAAGGAAGATGTAAAGCTCACAGCGCAGGGATCCGAAAGGGTGGGGAAGGTAAAAGGTTCAGCGGAAGATATGAGAGTAAGACGCCTGTAGGCGTAGCAGTCTGAAGAAGAGTAAAAAGAGACTGTCCAGAGGCTCGAAACAGAGCTTTGAGGGCAGAGAATGATTCTGGGATAGAGGCAGTAATTTCTGCGGGAGCCAAGCGACGAAGGGAGATAGCAACAGGAGAGAATGGGAACCGAGCGACAGAGGGAGATAGCGCTGGGGAATGAAGGAGGGGGGAGCTGAGATGAAGTGAGGCGGGAGAGGGGCCGTCTAGTCACGGGGTACTGGAGGGTGGTCTGCTGGCAGACCTGAATAAAATCCAAGTGAATCCATGAGTCAGATCTATTGGGAGATCTGCCGGCGGGCATGATATGATTATCCCACTTGATGTATATCCTGTGGATTTCGTGTCCTTGTGCTATCTTTTTGCAGAGGTCAATCCCAATGACAGCCCAAGTAATGTGACTAATTTCGGGCCTGACAACGATTTTGGGCTTGGCGTTGATGTTTTCAGTTGAGATCATGGCAAATATTGGAGAGTTTCCCTGGAGTTGCATCTTAAGGTGCCAACAGGTCTTCCACACGCATTGTTGGCGCTGTCATCAGCCTTCTTGTTAAGATTTCGAGAATATGATAGTATTGGATGTCTTCCATCGCCTGGTGAAGGATTTGGTTTCGTCTGTTAATTTGTTGGAGCAGAGTGTTGGGAGAGTTTTGCTGATGAACCATTAAGCGAATTACGACTGAGGAGTCCCCAAATACCTGTGCTTTCTTTATTCCCAATTTGCCTAGCTGAGTTAGGCCTTGAAACAAAGCTAGAGCTTCGGCTCTGTTATTCGAAACCTTCCCTAGGCTCCACTCATATTGAAGGATACACTCCCCATTGGCATTAATAATCAGTCCCCCTGCTCCAGCTATACCAGGATTTGATTTGGATGCCCCGTCGAAGAACAAGGAGTAGCAGTTGCTCTTTTGTATCCAATTGGCAAATTCCTGTTCTTTTAGTCTGACTTTCCATGATCTAGCTTCTGCTTTGTTCTGAACTTCACTCCTGTTGCCTTCCAATACTTTATGTTGTCTGTCCAAGATGTAGCTTATTAAGTCTCGTTCCTCGACACTATATTGTGTTGCATCGATTTTTCCAGTGGTGTTGGTTGAAATAGTTTCCAAAGCGAGAATTTTAGCTTTGCTGCAGGTTGTTCGTGTATTTGTGCTCTTATCTTGGAAAAAAATTTTGTTTCTAGCTAGCCAGATTCGCCACAGCAAGGTGTGGGGGAGAGCGTTCCATACTCTCTTCACCAAGTGACTTCTTTTTTCTTTCCAGGGACAACATTTTCTCCACTTATAGATTGTCTCAGCTATGGTATGCTGAGGGTCCCAGTTTAAATTGCCAATGAAGGACATCTTTCTCCAGCATTCTACAGCAAATGGGCATTCTATGAATAAATGATACATTGTCTCTTCAGCTTTGCAGCAATTGGGGCATCTGGATGGCCCATTGATGCCTCTTCTTTTAAGGTTCTCTGCTGTTAGAATTTTGCCTTTCAGCAGAAGCCATATAAAAAAATTTTATTTTTGGGAGAGATTCTGTTCGCCAAGCAATTTTCCAATGAGGCCACAGACTAATCTGAAAAGTGTTGTTGCATATGTGTTGGTGGCCTGCTCTGACTGTATAATCTGTTCCTGTTGAATCCCAACGAAAGCCGTCCATTTCATCTTCTTTGATAGGAGCCTTGCTGTGGAGAAGAGTCTTTAGGCAGCTGAGACTGGGTTCTAAGGCATTGGGAATTTCTGGGAAGGACCAGCCAATCCAAGCACGGGAATGAGGATCCCAGCTGGAGATTTGAGCTAGCTTATGGATACCTTTCTCGTTAAGGTATTTGATGACAGGAGTGGCTTCTTTATGCATGCTCAAAGGTTGATGTCCCAGGATTTTGTCAGTTCCAAAGTTTATGCTGGCTCCCCCCCTGGGACTTTCGAAATATTTTGGATCATCATAGGAAGTGCTTTCTTACATAACCTCCAGATTTTGGTAGAGTCTCTATTGGGGATATTGGAGTCAAGAAGATGCTGCCTGGGGAAGTTTAGATACTTGATCTCCAACACTTTTTTCCACCACGTTGGGGGCCCTGTTATTAACCTCCATACAATTTTCGCGCCAAAGGCCAGATTTAAAAATTTTGGTGCTCTGATGCCAAGGCCTCCTCTATCTTGGGTTTGAATAACCTGCTTCCAATTGACTAAACTAAACTTGCTTTTGTCACTCTTTCCCCCTTGCCAAAGGAATTGGCGAAGGGCAACTTCCAATTTGTGGTGAAAAATAGCAGGAGCCTGATAAAGAGAGAAGCGATAAAGAGGAAGGGAAGTGATACCTGATTTAAGGAGGATGAGTCTACCTGCAGGGTTAAGCCACATTGTTCCCCATTGCTGCACTTTCCTCTTTACTTTGTCTATGATCCCGTTCCAAGTTTCAGCCTTCAAAGGTCCCAAACTCACTGGCATGCCCAAGTATGAAAAATGGGTCCATTCAAAATTGCATGTGACACCAAATATGTTGGCGATGCTGTGAATAACTTGATTTGTAGTGTTCCATCCGTAGATACAACTTTTGAGCTGATTTACCAAGCCTCCCGAGTACTCCATAAATTGATCTAGCAATTTCTTGAACCTTCTTGCAATTGTAGTGGAGGCTCCTCCGATTAATAAGGTATCATCAGCGAACTGAGAGTGATTAATATTTTTTACTCCGTTCCCAAATTTGATACCAGTTATAAGTCCCACTCTTCTGTTGTGGTCCAAGGCTTGACTGAAGGATTCTGCCATGAGAATGAAGAGATAGGGGGAAAGGGGGCAGCCCTGTCTAAGACCCCGGGATGATTGGAATGCTTCACCTGGTCTACCATTGATCAGGGGGGAGATCCAGGGACCGGATATACAAGCAACAATAAGATTAATGAAGGAAGATTCAAAGCCCATCTTATTAAGAACAACAGATAAGGAGTGCCTTACTCTATCGAAGGCATTCGCCAGATCAAGCTTTAAGACAAATCCTTTCTCTTTTCTGGATAGACTT
This sequence comes from Pinus tabuliformis, assembly GCA_031772625.1. Lineage (NCBI taxonomy): Eukaryota > Viridiplantae > Streptophyta > Pinopsida > Pinales > Pinaceae > Pinus > Pinus tabuliformis. The sequence goes on from CM062811.1 coordinate 752,314,861, forward strand.
GAGTGAATGGCTTCTTGGACGAGAAGAATGGAGTCAGTGATATGTCTGTTTGGCAAAAAGCCTCCTTGATTTTCAGATATCAAGGAGGGGAGGAGGGGTTTGAGTCTGGAGGCTAGGATTTTAGTTAGAATTTTGTATGAAGAATTGCAAAGGGAAATGGGCCTGAATCTGGAGAAGGAGGAAGGCCGGTTTTCCTTGGGAATGAGGGCTAAAAAGGTAGAGTTGGTGAATCCTCCAAGCTTCCCTTTCCTTTGCACCCACCGAATCATCTTTAACAGGTCTTTTTTTATCACAGTCCAGAACTCCCTGTAGTAGCAGATGGGAAATCCGTCAGGCCCTGGCGCTTTATCAGGATGCAGGCTCCAGATTGCTCTTTTAATTTCTTCTTCTTCAATTTCTTTGCTAAGATTATCATTCATCTCCTTTGTAACTCCTTTGGGCAGATACTGGAGCAGGTCGGAGTAGTCTTCTGCCCCTTTGACTTCAGTTAGGAGATCCCTGTAGTGCTTAGAAGCTGCATTCCTTATGGCCTCTTGAGTGCTGTGTCGGTTTCCTTCACTATCCAAGATTGTATTTACATTGTTTCTGAGCTTTCGAGCAGTGGCCTGTTTGTGGAAGTAAGTTGTATTTTTGTCTCCCCCTTGGAGCCATAATTGTCTGGATTTTATGCGCCATTTGGTTTCTTCCTCCCTATTAATATAGCTCAGCTGTGCATATAATGCGTTCTCTTGCTCTTTGCTTTGCTGCATTAGTCCATGCTCTTCAATCCTTGCCTGCACATCTTCTAGCTCATTTTTAACTTTCTTTTTGGTCTCCTCTGGTTCCTGGTAACTTTCTTTGGCCCAATCCTTTAATGCCTTCTTGGTTCTTTTTAATTTGGTTTCCCAAATGAAACATGGCGAGCCTTCCACATGCTGGCTCCATGTTTCCTTAACAATTTCTCTGGCCGCAGGGATCCGATTCCATAGAGGACTGTATTTAAATGGGATGGGACCAAGAGGACAGTGGGTTTCCAAAGTTAGGGTGATAGGATAGTGATCAGAAGCAGAAGTACTGAGGATGTTGGTGTATCCTACAGAAAATGTTGAGAGGAGCGAGATGTTAACTAGAAATCTGTCTAATCTTTCCATTATATTGCCACTACCAATCCTGCGATTGCTCCAGGTATATCTGCGATTTTTGGGAATGATATCAACTAAATCATGATCCTGAATGATGGCCTCCAGGCGATCTCTAAAGGGATCTGAAGCAAATGTGCCTCCCCTTTTTTCATTGGCATGCAATATCAGGTTGAAGTCGCCTGCAACTATGATATTTGGATTTCGTTCCCCATCAATGCTATTCTTCAAATCATCCCAACAAATTTCCTTTTCTCTGTAATGGTTGGGTACATAAACATTATATATGATCACTGTCTGATTGCCTGTTCTGCTGTCAAGAGTAGTTCTGATCCAGTTCTGATGGGGATTTGCAGCAGTACAAATCCATTTGCTGCTGTCCCAAATGGTAACAATGCCTCCCGAGGCTCCTCTGGATTCGCTAATACTTCCCAAGTATTGTTTCTGCTGATCTATAATTTTTTTCATTTCATGCTGATCTTGTTTTGTTTCCTGTATCAGCATTATTTCTGGCTTCTCAGTGTAAATTAGATCTCTGAGGGCAGCTGTTTTAGAGGGGTGCCCTAGACCCCTGCTGTTCCATGAAAGGATTTTCAACATGGCGCATTGGGCGTGCGGAGAGGTGCTCGCCTCTCTTGGTCTTTACCACTTGTCTCTTTCTCTTGGTGTCCAAGGATGAAGGACTCTATTGGAGTTTGTGTGCCCATTGCTATGTCCTTCTGGGCGTTCTCGTCCCTATGTTGCTTAGCGGATTTTCTGCCTGGGCCTGGTTTTTTGTACGTATCGCTGGATGCTCCATGTTCTTTAGAAGAGCTTCTAGTAATCCTTGATGGGAGGGGCTCGAGAGGGGGTTGAGAAGAGATGGTCTGAGGTTGAAGGGAGTCTGGGGGCTCAGTGGAGGGGATGTCAGGAATGGAATCATCAGTGGAAAGGATAAGAAAGGGGTTGGAGGAGGAAGGGAGGGGTGGATCGGGGAGGAGGGGTTCAGAAGGGGTGAGAGAGGGGGAGGAAGGGCGCTGAACAGAAGGACCAGGATTGCCAGAATCCTTGGAAGGCTTGGGGGGGGGGCTGATTTCTTCTTTTTAACAGGTTCCCATTGTCCGTCTTGCTCTTCATTTTCTGCATTTACAATTTTAGTGCATCTGTTAGCAAAATGCCCGTATTCGTGACATACCTTACATTTAAATGGTATCTGCTCATAGTCCAGTTGCTGTATATGGCTCCAGTCGTCCACTTTTAGCTTTATTGCTTCCGGCAATCCTCGACCTAAGTCCACTTCGACACAGATCCTTGCGCAGGCTTGCATGTTGTCCTTGGGCTCGCTACGATCAATGTATTTGCCAACAGCATTCCCTATGGCCCGAACCGACTCATCTCCCCAGCAATGGAGAGGTAAGTGTGGGAGACGGACCCAAACTGGAACAGCACTGGGGATATCCAGTTCTGGATCGAAATCTGGGGTCCATTTGTTGAGGTAGAGACCCCTGGAATCCATGAAATACGACCCATTTCTGAAGATCAGGTCCTTGTCTGCTTTGGATTCGAAGTGGAATGTGTAATACCCTCTTCCACAAAATCTGATTGATATTTTCCCTGGGATCTTGTCTGACCAATTTCGTTCGACCCATCTTTGAACTGTTCTTGGCGAAGGCCAGAGGCCTGTGAACTGCCCTATGAGTCCTTTCTCAGCGAGAGATAGCGCTGCCATGCGAGGAAGGGTTGGAGGCAGCTGAACTTCCTGAAGAATGTCAAGTTTTTTAACAAATTTCGAAATTGCTGGTCTGGGGCGCTGGGGAGGGAGAGATTTTACCAGATCCGAGAAGGCTCTTTGAGGATCGTGATCCTCCTGAGGCGGATCCGGAGGGGCCATGGCTGGGGCCAAGGCCCAGGCCGCTGCGCTGCGCTGCTGGGGTCGATCTCCTAGGGCTCAGGTGCGCGCGGTTCCAGCAGGACGCGAGTAGAGATTTCAAATAGATGATAAAATTAATATAGAATTATTAAGGACAAAATTAATGTATTAGTGTCATATAATTTATAATTTAATATTTTTATTTAAAAAAAAATGAAAAGTAATAAATTAATTATTGATTTATTGTATGGTATTTAATATTTGCATATAGATAATAAGATATTTTTTTTTGTTAATTTTAACTAAATTTTGAAAGAAATTTCTATAAACTTGAATTTAAATTATTTAATTAATAAACATACTCATAAATATTTTAATATGTTAAATCTATTTATACATTTAAAAATATATTTTAAACAACAAAATATTACAATTTACTTAAAATTTTATCTCCAAATTCCAATAAAAATACTATTTTACATTTACCCTACACCTCTCATCTCTAACTTATAAATCAACTCAATTAATTGTGACAAAATATAAGTTTGACAATACAAAAATGGAAAATCAATAATTTAATTATTAACTGATAGCATGGTGATCGATATTTGCCAAACTTGGCTTTACTCCATTTACTCCTTACACAGTGCCCATTTACTCCTTACACAGTGCTAGTGACATTGTCAGATCAATGTTGTTGAATGAATACACATTTGCTCTTTGAATTCTCATTGAGTGTTCTTTGGCTTGTGTCTTCCGGGAAGGAGTCATTCCTTTTGCGGAGTATTTGCGATTTTGTTGTGACATTTAAGATAGCCTCTGGCATATTAATTTGTTGCATACTACACGTTAGAATTTTTTAGTCCATTAGGCATTGACAAAACATATGGTTTTATTGATTGTTTTTAGTGACTTGCTTTTGTTGTTTGTGCACTTGTGTGGGTGTGAATTAGTGTTTTTAGAGTGCTAGTAATTCTGGTATTTGTTATGTTACTTTAGTTAGTATATCAGAATTACTAATTCACACTTACAAAAGTCCACAAACAACAAAAGCAAGTCATTAAAAATAATCAATAAAACCATATATTTTGTCAATGCCTAAGTGACTATGGGAAATATATTTATATAGTATTAAGAGGTGTTTGATATTGTATAATTTAGTATAGAGTGATGTTGTAATAATGTAAATGTTTGCAAATATTTATATGTTAGTTTATTGTATAATAAAAATTTAGAAGTAATAAAAATAATAAATTTTAATTTGTTATATTGTAATTTTGTATTTATTAATAAAATTACAAACAATTTTTTAGATTAAAAAAAAAATCATAAAATATATCACATTAAAATATATAACATGTAAATAGTAGTTATAAAGGAAAGTGTAAAGCACTTTTCAATGAAGTGTTGTACAAGTGGGTCATTTTTTCACGGGTTTTATATATTAATTATATTAATTGGATATTTTAGATGATTATTGTATTATTTTAATTTATAATTTTTGTGGTATATTTTTGATGTTGAAAAAGAAAATATCATATTTTTTTCCGAAGAAATAGAATTCGTAATCTTCATTAAGTCAGAAAATTACATGTTGTAGATGCAGAACGCATATGCTGTAGTGTGGGTAAACCACTTACAAAAGCATGACTTCAAGAGAAGTATGCCGAAAAGCCCTCAGAGAGGGTAGCAAGTAAATGGGTGTGTAAACCCCAGCAGGGGGATACCCCAACCCATCCCATAAAAAACCAGTAAAAAAACATAACAGAAGCAGGGTATGTAAACCCCAACAGGAGTATACGCCTACCCTAACAAGCTGAAAAATAACAGAAAAAAAAAACGAAAGCTCCAGTGGAAGAGCAGTAATACAAAATGGCTGCAAGGACAGAGGGGAGAGGCACGAAATGGAGCACCCCCATCCCCTCAACTCTCCACCAAAAACCCCGAAGCCAATGGAGGATAACCACCCATAAAACCAGAGGAGCCAGAAAAGAAGCTAGTCAGCAACAGCCATAGAAAAGCGGCACGAATCGATGCAGAGACAGGCTCCACACCTCAGATCCCTCAACACTCTCCATAGCTGCATTGGTAAACTAGCAGAGGACCAAAAAAGAAACCAGCATCAGCATGGGAGGCCAACAGGTCCCGTAACGTGCTGAGGCGGGTCGGTTCCGGGGGCAGAGGCGGCTAGGGCAGCCACCTCGCCCCCATGAAGAAAGACAGTAGCCCGAAGCCCCTGTCCCTGCACAGCAAACGCAGCACAAAACACCAAAGGCCAAAGCCCCAACTGAAACCCCAAGGCAGAGGGTCGATAGAGCGCAGAGGGCCGCCGAGGATCAAGAGGAGAACGCCGCCGCCGCGAAGCTCAAAGCGCTGAGGAAAGACCCGTCCACAATCGATGACTGGCAGCACGTGAACCAGTCGATGGCAGCCTGGAGGGCAACCAGAACCCCCACCAGCAGAAGGTCTGCCGCCGCAGGCACAGGCAGCTAACCGGGCCGAGAAACCCTAGGAACCCAAAGAAAAAGAAAAAAGAAAAAAAAAAAGAAAAAGAAAAATATCATATTATTTTAGTGATTAAAATGTTTATATATATATATATATATATATATATATATATATATATATATATATATATACATAAGGACTTTACTATGGATGTGTGGATGAAGGGTAGGGTGAGTGGTTAATTGTAGCTTCTTTGTTTTTTATAGTTTTTTTTTTTTTTTTTGTGTAGGTTCATGTGCTAGTTCTTTTGAAGTATTGACTCTAGGTTCAATTTTAGTGGAGTTTTTAAGGGGATGGAGTTTTTAGGGCTCCATTTTGTGTTTTTTTTGTCAGATTCATTGTCTATTCATGGAATGGGTTTATGTGGTGGTGATGTCTATTATCAATGGCCATTTCATTGTACACAACTTCCCCATTGTTATTCTTCCGCTATGGGTGACTTCCCACCTTCTACAAGGATTCACAGGGTTTTTTTTGCTGGCCTTCACAACCTATTTTCTGTTGCAATGAGGGTTTCCTTTGCAAGTTCACTGGTTCGTGGGTTGCGCATTGTTGAATGGGGTTTGCCGCCATTTCTTGTCGCGCCATCCTCCACAGTGAAGAGTTGAGGGGATGAGGTTTATACCCCTTTTCTTGCATCTTCACACAATATTTTCTCTACAAGGCCTCTGCTTTGGCTTTCTGGGTTTACGACCTACATCCCAGGCCAACTTTGTGGCCTCTCAGTTGTTATCTCAAGCCCAGTTTTGTTTTTTGCAGATTTGTTGGATGTCGATAGTTTGACTTTTTCCTAGTTATTTTGCCCCCTCCTTGGGACCTTGGAGGGCCTGCGCACCCCTCGTTTTTTTGTTTTATTTAGTCTATGGCCTGTGTGCTAGATCTTAGCTTGACGGGCTTGTGTGCCTTGGATTTTGCTACAATACTTCGATTATGACTATGGAGTTTTGATATTAGGGTGTTTCTCTGCTCCTTCTATGCTAGTTATCATTTTGTAACATATATGTATTTTCCTAGTTGTATGCAAACACAATGTATCTACAAAATGTCATTTTTATTCCTTATTTACCTAATAATATAATCTAAACAAATACTTCTTATCTTCAAACATTTTAATCACTAAAATAATATGATATTTTCTTTTTCAACTTTAAAAATACAGAACAAAATTTATAAATTAAAATTATATAATAATCATCAAATTTTAAAAGGCTAAATACCATATATATATATATATCATTTTTATGTAAAAGGTAATTCTGTTGAGTATCTAGAAAAATAAGTTTTAATAAAAAAATGAAATTTAGAGAATTAATTATAAATGGATGTCTAATGTGAGGAACATTAGATTAAGAGGCAATTGAGGATGATTGTTATGTATTAAGACATTTCATGGGTAACTAATAAAACTCAATCAATGAATGAAGAACTTGGTGAAATGGTATCAATATATTAGCATAGACAGAAATTAAAGAAGATGTTGCTTACTCACACATGTGCTCTAGTTGATGGTCATTTGAGTTGCCCCATCTCAAATGAAAAATAAACATCTTCACTAGTTGTTAACACATTCATATTACTAGTGAACATTCAACAACCATGCTTTAATACCTTGGAGTCTAAATTCACATGAAAATTCCCCTTCTGCTAAAATTCATTTAATACTCATGTGATGGTTAAATGATCCACCTTCAATTAAATATAATTTCATTCCCTTAACTCTTATATGGAAAATAGAATCCATGCACTTTTAACTAATCCTAATACGACAAAACAACAAACCTATATCGTTTTAAAACAAGCATCTTCTAGTATGTAGAATGTTGGTAACAAGGTTTATGGAGAAAATAAGAAACTTGCTATGTCTATGTGTATGTATCTCTAATCAAGATATCAAAAGTATTGTCATTTAATAAATCTACCATTTAGATTACTCTTTAGATTCTATTTATCAAAACATCTTCTCATTGTTCAATCTCATTCTATTTTAACAAAATAATGCATAAATGTATTAAAAAGATATTTCCATGTAGTTTAAAATATTGAAAAATCTCCACATACTTGAGATGAATTGATTGAAAATTATTTGCAAATTTTGGTGTTATGTTTAATATCACTCACATCCAACATATGATGTCCAATTTAGTAAATTTTTAAAAACCATATTTGAAGAAAAAGAAACATGGAGAAAGTCTCAAAGAGTTTTAATTAATCATTGATATAATTAGGGTGCAAAATCAACATTCAATGTTGTAAATGGGCTTTTTCATTGGCATTGTTGGAGAAACTCAATGTGTCACATGTCATCTAGTTAGTTGCTCAGAGTTATAATGTGAATAGAGATGACTAACCTAACCAAACAAGAAGAGATTGCACATTCCAGAATATTCTATTGATTTCAATAGCCTCATGACCCATGGTTGTCAATGTCGATACTTTATGTACAGAGGATTACAACGATTCTGCTAATGTTCTTATTTTACATATATCCTTTAAATATTAATGTTATATGTAGTCATATATGTATGAGATGATTGATTCATGATCAAGAATTCAACCTTGGCTATGCTTAAGATTACATATTATATTAATTTTATAATCTCAAGAATAGAAATCCATCCGTGTTGTGACAAATTGATGGATGAAGTCAAGAAGCCTTCACATCAAGAGGAACTCATGAGTAAAATAGGAATAGTTGCATGGGGCTTTCCAAATACCAATGGTAAATGTCAAACATTCTCGAGTGACAAAAATAGGGGTGATTCATCCCTTAAAAGACATCGTTGTCGTAACTAAACACTAAATCCATAAATTGATATTGAAATTTGAAGTATATAGGCCAAAAGAGCCATAAATAATGCAAAAATTAAGGTCTTTTCTTGAAACAAATTATTTAGTCCACAATTTATTGTTCTAGACAAAAAAAATCCTCATTTGCCGAAAAAAGAAATTGATATCACATACTCACCTTAAAGATCAATTCATGAATCTTGAGTTCAAGTCCAAATTATCACATCTCTTTACTATCCCTATTTTAAAAATATAACAATGAGTACAAACCAAAAACCTAGGGGATATAGTAGTGTCTATGCCTTAATTAGAAAATAAAACCAATACAAATTAGAATGAATTTTTTTTTAGTTGTGCAGAGTTATAGATGATTAGTTTAGCAATATTTGAAGATTAGGCTCTTAGTTAACAATTATTTTGACATATAGAAGTAATGTTCAATCAAAATATTTAAATAAATATTACAAGAGCATGTTATAGCTTGATTTAATGTAATAAGTTAATACAAATTATTGAGTGGAGAAGTTCATTCTACAACTCAGTATGAGGGGATGTGTAAATATGTTTGTGATGTCCCTCTTAAAATAAAAATAAAATACACTCTAATGTTGGCTATAACAAAGAAAAAATGAATATGGTATGCATGTAAAGTAATTTCATGTAAAGTAATTAGAAGTAAAAAAAGTGTGTGAGTAAAATGTTTAAACCTTATACTTTTCAAAAATATTTCATCACCGGATTTAAATAAACTATTTGAAGAGTCATGTTACTATTTGAAGTGTCATGTTAACTGATTTTTTGTTGATATTAACTTCATATATATCTATATATAGAAAAAAAATTGTCAAAAAAATATTTTAATGTTGTATATAATAAAATATTCAATATGAACTATCAATAAAATATATTAATACTAATTAATATTAATATATACTTAAAAATACATTAATAATAAAAAAAAAAACATTTTAATTTGTGTTGATAAAATATATACTTAAAAATATATTAATAATAAAAAAAAACCATTTTAATCACCCAATACATATCAAATTACTCCCTCCATCAACAAATAAAATTGCTCCATCCATTAAAGAATCGGTCTAAATTTGCTCCATCCATTAAAGAATCGGTCTTGGCTTCATCGTTATTGATTACCAATTAGATTTACTTGACTTACCCTTTTGACCGGGTTGTCAACATAGCGCATTACTTCCCTTTACTTGGTTCAACACACAAAATAAAGGGATGATAACATACAACATTAATTGACGTGTGTGCTTGGTGCTTAATTTATTGGAAACTTCTAGAACAAGGGATGACTTCCTTCTCCATAGTTCTAAAAGTTTATTCATTTATTCTCCAAACATATACCTTTAGGTGGTGCCATCTTCAATAGCAAGTGAACTCTTTATCACTTTGCATTTTGTTCCAATGTGGGTCAATGCTAATATGGCCCCGGAATGATACGTGAGATTAAAGGTTTATGTTTATCCTTTGATAAAAAAAAGTTTTGTTCCAATGTCGGTCAATGCTAATATGGCCCTCGAATGATATGTGAGATTAAAGGTTGATGTTTATCCTTATAACAAAAAGTTTAAGTGAAATATTTGAATGAATAGTTAAATTAATAATATTTATTAAAAAACACATTTTTAATAATAAATTGTATATTTTAATTAAAAGAATTATTATTTTTTATATTAAATAATTATTTAAAATATTATATTTAATATTTGAATTTTTAAATTTATTGGAAGTAGAATAATGGTGATATGGTGTTTTGTTAAGTAATTTTTCACTAGTTTTAAATTTAGTGGATAAAAATCTAGCTATGCTAAGCGCTGGTGTAGCCTACGCTAAATGCGACCCCCAAGATGATTTTGACTACCTAAATCCCCTTAATGGTAGCTACTCAAGCCACAAATTAATTATGTAGTCATCTTAAGACTCACATAAACTAAAAAAAAAATTCTTAAATAAAAATTCATTATAGAAAACATCAAAATATATAATAATTTGTTACCTAAAAATATAATCATCTCAAATAACCAACCTTTATGCGAAACAAATGGCACATAGCCAAAATATGATATTTCCATCTACAACTCTAGTAGAGTCACCATGCTTAGAATTTCAATGAATTATTACATGGTATTTTGTTAAGTCACTCTTCATGAGTTCCAAAATCAACGAGCAAAAATTTAACCATGCTAAGTGCTCGCGTGACTTAGGCCAAGTGCGATCCCCAATCCGCATGATGATTTTGACTACTTAAATCTCCTTAATGGTAGCTACTCAAGCCACATATTAATTATGTAGTCATTTTAAGACTCACATAAAGTAGAAAACAAAAAAATAAATTCTTAAAAAACATCTTAAATAAAAATTCATTATAGAAATTTTGTTTTAAACATCAAAATATATATTAATTTCTTAACTAAAAATATAATCATCTCAAATAACCAACTTTTATACGAAAGGAATGGCACATAACCAAAATAAGATATTTCCATCAACAATCACCCTGCTTAGAACTTCAAAATATTATTGTGTCGTTTAAGGAGGAGATGAAGATTATGTTCACATATTAGTTGTTTCAATAGAAGGATGACTTATGTATTTCATATTATAATAGAGTCAAGAGTTATGTATTTTTATCGAATTTTTTAATTGTATATATAAAAAGTATTTTTATGATATTACTATGGGAATTTTTAAGTGAGCAGAGAGGTTCATTCTACAACTTAGTATGAGAGGATGTGTAAGTTTGTCTATGTGTTTGTGCCCCTCTAAAATAAAAATTATGTTTTAAATAGAAAAGTAATATCAGCTATAATTAAAAAAAATGAATATGATGTAAAGTAATTTAGAAGTAAAAAAAATGTGTGAATCAAATGTTTAGATCTTATACTTTTCAAAAACATTTTAACAAGAAATTTAAATAAACTATTTGAAGATCTAGGTTAACTAATTTATGTCAATATCAACGTCATATATATTTATATATAGAAGAAAAAATAAGTTTTTTATGATTAAATTTTTTATTTGATCCTTTATATACTTTATTTAGCATTTAAAAATACAATTTAAACAATGAAAAATAACACATTGTTTTCTCGTGAAGAAATTTGATCTTCTTCCATTTACATTAGATCTATACTTAATATAAATTTATACTAATTATATATTTTTAAAATGTATTTTTATCATATCATTACGAATAAAATTATATATTTTTATCTTATTACTATAATTAAAATAATATATTTTCCTTTTGGAAAAAAACAAAGGAACATGATAGAAACGTTTTTCCCAAAGAACATGATATAAGCGCGAGTCATGCAATTTAGAATAAAGGAAGTAATCCCTTTTGATTAGAAAAATGTATTGAAACGGGTGTTATTAGAGAGTCCTATAGTGTTTGTAAGGACACTGACCCTCTTGATTAGAAAATTGTATTGAAACGAGTGTTACTAGAGTCATATAGTGTATAAATAGTGTGTTGATTGGACTCACATTTGAAGAGAGGAGGAGGCAAGCCATGAGATTCTCAATGAGGGGAGTTAATAGTGGGCGGACCTTTAGTATGTTATATAAAACTAACAAGTTAGAATGTTGCCTTCACTTGCATGTGACTTGTGGGAAGTAAAATGGGAGTTATATTTTAGAAATATAGTGTTAACCAAAGGATTAAAAATTAAAATATGATCTTACATCTTAAGTTATATGGATCAAAGTTTGAACAATAAGCTTATCAACTTAATAATTAAAAAATATATTGATATGAATGATGGTTTATGAACTATTTTTATTATATTATAATTATATATTTAATAAGAGTATCAAAATGTTTTGAATATCATGATTTATGTTGAAATATAGCAAAATATTACAATTTGTTTTTTAGCAGAGGCATAGTTTAATTATATATTTAATAAGAGTATCAAAATGTTTTGAATATCATGATTTATGTTGAAATATAGCAAAATATTACAATTTGTTTTTTAGCAGAGGCATAGTTTCATTATGACATTTAAGGTAATTATGACAATATAAAAAGTTGAAGTTTATTTATTAATAATTGTTTATATTTTTTATTTTTATTTTGATATATGTTAGGTTTAATTATTATTTTTAATGTTAAAATGAATATTTGTATTATATTGTCACCGTGATTAGATTTTAAGGGTTTTATTTTATTAAAAAATCAATGTTCAAAATTCACAATAATTGGGAGGAAACATTGGAAAAATCCAACCATGTTAAGTATTGGTGTGGCCTAAGCCATTATCCCAGAGTAACTTTGACAACTTAGATGCACAAAGTGATTTTGACGACCTATATGCACCTGGGTCATGATTTATTAGACCATAAGTGTGATCCTTGAGTGATTTTTATGCACCTAGGTCATGTTTTCTTAGACCATAGACTAATCTGACACATTACAATCACCTCTAAATTCAAGCTCATATGATTCATATTGTTTAGAGATAGAACTTCCAGTATATGGGTCAACGCATGCACCTGGGTCATGTTTTCGTAGACCATAAGTGTGATCCCCGAGTGATTTTGATGCACCTAGGTCATGTTTTCTTAGACCATAGACTAATTTGACATATTACAATCACCTCTGAATTCAAGCTCATATGATTCATATTGTTTAGAGATAGATCTTCCAGTATACAGGTCAATGCTATTCAAGCCACCCAATATGGTTCATCATCAAGACTAAGATGGAGAAACTGATCCAAACATGCAAATTAATTGCTTTTAGAACAACCCAATGTGGTTCATCATCATGACTAAGATGGAGAAACTGATCCAAACATGCAAATTAAATAATGTAGAGATGCAAGAGAAGTGAAATAATTCTAACAGATAAATCTATAAAGGTAAAAATAAAATAGATAAAACTTTATAAAAATTATTTTATCTATTTTATTTTTACGGTTATAGATTTATCTGTTAGAATTCTTCACCTTCTTTGCATCTCTAAATTATTCAATTTGCATGCTTGGATCAATTTCTCCATCTTAGTCCGGATGGCGAACCACATAAGATAGTTTGAAAGGCTTTGACTCAAAATCCTTGATGTGACTATACCAAAAAATCTCTCTCTAAATTACAATCACGATTGATATATATCTATATATCTATATATCTATATATAGATATATTCCATAAAATTTTATTCAATAATAAATATACACTAAAAGATAAAATAAAAAAGAATAATTATATAAAACAAAATATTAAACTAGAGTAAACATAATTATTAATATTAATAATCACAATTATTGTGAACATTACATTTTTCCAAAAAAAAATATTTTTCAAAAAAAACATATTTAAATAAAAACTTAATATTTTTTAACATAAAATTTAAAAATATGATTATTTGAACTAATAAACTTTTGTTTATAAACTACATTTCAAATTAACACAATTTAAAAAAAATTATATATATCATTTTCAAATTATTTTCAAATTTTATTGTAATTTTTCAATATATAATCAATTTATTTTTTACATTTATTTTTTTACATGTTTATAATGGGTTATTATTTTTTATTTATTTAATAATGTTAAATAGAAAAATAATTTATGTATGAATGAAATATTGTTATTAGGAATATGTAAAACACCTAAACATTTCTTAAAATAATTTATTTTTCTAAAAAAAATGACTCTTACTTTCATCCTCTTTTTACCAGATTTGCATTTAAAAATAAACTAATATACATATCTTATAAATCATAATATTAAAAATAGGACTATAATATTACATTTTTCATAAAATAATAAAATCCACATTAACATTAAATATTATTTAACTTGATTTATATTTTTTTTTATTAAATCAATCTCCACAACAATTTTATTGATTAATGATTATAATGAAATCCACACTAACATCGAAAACATTGAATCGATATTAAAATAAAACATAGGCTATATAATAGCTAGCAAATGTCTCTTAATTTAAATATAATTTAATTAAACTAAAAAATAATAAAAGCAAATAATTCATTACAAAAATAAAATAACTAATAAAATGTTATATTGTTGAAGTCATCATAAAAAATTAAGAAATATGATTAACTAATATTATTTATATTAACATATATACACTTTAATATATATGTTTATTTTATTATTATATATATTTATGTGCTTTATATATATATTATTTTAAATTGAACAATACATTAGAAAAATTATAATTCATGAAAATGAAAATAATAGAAAAATAAAAAAAATCAAAATAAAAAAGTTAAATAAAAAAGAAATAAATCTTAAAAAAAGGTAACTAATAGAAATGGAAGTTACCAAAGAGTCCATAATAAGATCTCAACTAATCACTTTACAAATAAATAAATTTAAATAATAATAAAAAATAACAAAAATTGAATTGTTGATGTTAAACTATGGATAAGCAACAAATTTTTTTTTGTCAAAAACAAACTAATATACAAGTCAAAGCAAAACTAAATGCATAATACCATGAATATAGTATTAGTATTAATTGTATAATGTTATAGTATAATCATTACATTATATATCTAGTTATATAATTATGTTATAAATTATTTAGTATGTAAGACAAACATGAATTATTAATGAATAATTCCGCCATTTATATCATATAGTGTCAAATAATTTATAAATTATAGGCAGAATTATTAATAGCAGAATTAATTACTGTCAAAATTAATATATAATTATTAACGACAAAATTAATTTATTAGTGTCATATAGTTTATAATTTAATATTTTTATTTAAAAAAATTGAAAGTAATAAATTAATTACTGATTTATTATATGATATTCAATATTTGCATATAAATGATATGATATTTTTTTGAGTTAATTTTAACTAAATTTTAAGAGAAATTTTTAAAAACTTGAATTTAAATTGTTTAATTAATAAAAATACTCATAAATATTTTAATATATTGAATTTATTTATACATTTATAAATATATTTTAAACAACAAAATATCACAATTTACTTAAAATTTTATATCTAAATTCCAATAAAAATATTATTTTATATTTACATTACACCTCTGATCTTTAACTTATAAATCAACTCAATTAATTGTAACAAAATATAAGTTTGACAATATAGAAAATGAAAAATCAATAATTTAATTATTAACTTATAGCATGGCGATTGATATTTGCCAAACTTGGCTTTACTCCATTTACTCTTTACACAGTGCTAGTGACATTGTGAGATCAATGTTGCTGAATGAAGTAATACACATTTGCTCTTTCGATTCTCATTGAGTGTTCTTTGGCTTGTGTCTTCGGGGAGGGAGTCATTCCTTTACAGAGTATTTGCGATTTTGCTGTGACATTTAAGATAGCAATTTGTTGCATACTACACGTTATAATTTTTTAGTCCATTAGGCATTGACAAAACATATGGTTTTATCGATTGTTTTTAGGGACTCGTTTTTGTTGTTATAACCAATACCAGAATTACTAGCACTTTAAAAACACTAATTCACACCCACACAAGTGCACAAACTAGCACTTTAAAAACACTAATTCACACCCACACAAGTGCACAAACAACAAAAACGAGTCCCTAAAAACAATGGATAAAACCATATGTTTTGTCAATGCCTAAGTGAAGTGACTATTATATATAAGTGACTATTATTTATATATATATATATATAATTGTATTAAGAGGCGTTCGATATTGTACAATTTAGTATGGAGTGATATTGTAGCAATGTAAATGTTTGCAAACATTTATATGTTAGTTTATTATATAATAAAAATTTAAAAGTAATAAAATTTAATTTGTTATATTGTAATTTTGTATTTATTAATAAAATTACTAATAATTTTTTACATAAAAAATTCATAATATATATCAAATTAAAATATATAACGTATAAATAGTAATTATAAATTAAGATTCATTCCACCACATAAATTTCTACAACTATATATAAATTTAATTAATAAGCACATAACAACTTAATGTTTACAATATAACAATATTTTTAATTATGGATATTCACTTCCACTTTACCATGGATATTCACTACTTGTAAATATGCTTTGTTTCAATACCATGGGCCAATACTATGGTTTATCAATACCACATGACCCGAAACCATAACTCATTTCACAATCAAAATATTTTATAATTTTTTTTTTCAAATTATGGGAAAACCTATCATAACTCAATTGTCAAACCAAGGCTACTTTCGACTTATTCATAATGTTATTCAAGGAAAACCATGCCACCTTGTTGGTCGGTAAGGGGGCAGGATTTGAATCGTGCAAGGTGCCTCTGTGTCTTGTCGTTAACCGTGGGCAAGGTTTCAATCCTACAAGGTGCCTTTGGGTCTTGTCCGAGGAAGACAAACTCTTAGCCAATTAGAAGTAGTTTTAGGGAATACTCTAGGCCCGATTTAATTTTACAAATGTTTGTTTGTAAACATTTAACATGTGAGCTCAATTAAAATATAATAAAAGGTTAAAAGTAATATAGAGTATGGGAGGCATGTTGTAGTGTTCATAAATAAGTGTAAACATTTTTTTTTGAAATAGGACACTTCAAATTAAAAAAGTTAAAGGTTGCATAATCCGAAATGGCCACTCTCTAATGCTAACTAGAGGAGACATTGAATTGCAAAATTTTAAGAATGTAGAAATGGTTTCGAACTAAAGCATTTGAAAGACTAAAAGTACAACCCTAATGCATTATGAGAGAAAACTTGCCATGACCCTATTGAACTTGATGGTTGTAAATGATAATATGCCCCGTCATGTGCCTTGACTAGCAATGTATGTGGGAAGAAGAGCTTGATAGGAGTGATCCATTTCAGAACGCCTGGCCACACACATTTCACACACTTGCCCAAAGCATTTGGTCACTATTGCTTGTTCCAAACACTTGACCTCATGCACATGGATGAATGAAAAGGATTTGATGTGGATGACAAACATATTAAATTACAGATCCCCTCCCTGTGACATCAACAAAAGGGGGAGGGATGCAACACTCAGAGATCCACCTCAAGGTTCCACCATGCATGATGAACGACTATGATTTGTTGCGTATGATAGAAGACATGCAAGGGTGCAAGCTGTGACATCATTTGGGAGGGGTTCACACCCATAGTTCCACTCTTCTCTAGAAATGTGAATTTTGTTGTCGAATTCACTGACATGTACGTTGTTGATTTGTGGACTGCATATGCATCGACAACATGATCCCTATCAATAATTTCATCGGTGGAATATTTGTGGATGGCATTTCCACTATTGGAATTGTTACTAATGGTATCATCACATTCGATTAATGGAGAGTTATTTAACATTGATGGGTGAGTTGATGTCGTGGCCTTCTGCAAGGCTATGAGGTGGGAGGTATGTAATAAATGGTGATGGTATATAGTGTGGAGAGAATCTGGGATGTATGATCCCAGCCAATATTTATCCCAGAGTCTTAAAATGTGAGTCCATAGTTGGCCAAAAGACTGACTACTATTTATCCAAGAGTCTAAAATGTGAGTCCATAGTTGGCGAGAAGATCGACTAGCTTGTTGGCATTTCAACGAACATGAAAGATGAGAGGGGTTGGAATCCAAGTCAATATATGAGAAGCACAAGGTTCCAATCCCCAACTATTGATTATTTTTAAAGGATCGGGTTCGCATTACGAAACTAATGGCTTTACAATTTCCCATCATTTTAGTGGTAGAATATGGTAATTGCTTTACAATTGCCTATCATTCCTGTGATTAATATGTAATTTTATTTCACAACTTTTATTCAATGAAATCTTGAAAATTCTAACATGGTTTG
The DNA here is from genome assembly GCA_031772625.1 of Pinus tabuliformis. Lineage (NCBI taxonomy): Eukaryota > Viridiplantae > Streptophyta > Pinopsida > Pinales > Pinaceae > Pinus > Pinus tabuliformis. The sequence continues at coordinate 752,332,960 of CM062811.1, forward strand.
ACCATTATTATTTTTATCATATATTGTTTAAAGGATTATATTGTCGATGGTTATCAAATAGTAGAGCTTTATTAAAGCAAGGGAAATGAAACATGAAAAGAGAGAACCATTAAAATATATGTGAGAGTATGTTTATCAGCGCTTCAATTAATATATATAAAATTTATATATAATTATATTGATTATGGTGTTGAGAGACTTATGTTATATTTATATATAAATATAGATATAATAACAAAAAAATAATATATATATATATATATATATATATATATATAATTTTATTTCTATTTTTAATAATAAAATTAAATAATTTGTAGTTAGATTATTTTATAAAAATAAAGTCATTTTTAATGATACATATGGTAGCTAGAAATATTTCCAAAACCAAATGTATACTTGTGCATATAAATTTACACAACCTGTAATCATGTTAAACATCATTAAACCTGCAAAGCATCATTTATCAAGAAACTTATCCACAAAAGCTTATACCTTTTTCAAAAAAACTTATCCACAAAAGTGTATACTTTTTTCACGATGGAAGCATTAAGACAATGAACCATCATCATCTTTCTTCCTGGTTCCTCTATGTTAGGAGTAGAAAAATTGAAGAGAGTGGAAGACACGGCTTCATGTTAGTCTTTGAAACAGCGGTCATGCTTCTCAACTTTACGTCAGTGCCGCTCAGGATGGTTTTCGAATTTTAGATTTAATTTCAAGCTGTATTAGGGTGGTTAAAAAAAGAAATACTAATAAAAAAATAAATATTTATGTAATATTATATATATTTTTAAAAAATAGTTATTATTATTTTATTGAGTAAATGTGTATTACGTTGCTTAAAAATATTAATAAATAAATAAATATTTTTTGATATTATATATATTTTATAAAAAATATAATTATTATTTTACGAGATTAATTTAAATTAATTTGATTTTTTTGTTATCCATATCGTATGTCATTTAGTAGCAAAATTTTTTAAGTTTCTCATCCAAGTAATATAAGTTTAATTTTGTTGTCCAATTCCACACTCTGGAGTTCTACATACATATGTAAATGTATAGACAAATTTAAAAGCTAGCCGCATATATAAACAAAACTATCATAAAGTAGGCATGTTAATCATGTTGTTCAGTTAACGTTGATTCCACTGGTGCTGGATCTTTGGCATTTATTCCAGGCAGCTCCGTTTGAACCAAGATGCATGGCAGGTGCTGCTCAATTCGACCAAGGCGGATGTCTTGTTTGTGTAGTTGAAATTGCACCTTCTGAAATTCCTTCTTGTAGTTTGGCATTCCCTGAACTGTGACTGCCATGCCTACCGAGATCTGCTCCATCGCCTTTCCCAATAGGCTTTTCATCAACCAGTACAAGTAAAGGGTTTGTTTGAACTAGGTGATTCTCCCTCTTGTGTTTCTAGGATCCGGGATGAGGACTCTCCAGTCCTCCAACTCCGTATCCATCTCACTCTCCTGCTTCACTTCTGCTTCCCATTCCTCTAACAAATTTCGAATTTCTTCATTGGTTCCCTCCCGGTAGGCGGTTGTCGCTTCACTGATTAAACATTCAACAGACTTCTGACCTTGTCAGCCACCCGAAGAACCAGGTTCTGTGTCGTGCTTGGCCTCTTGAGGCCTCTTACCTCGGCCTCGAGTCTTTGCAGGTCGAGCCATGATCTCACTGACCCAATCCTTTGCAATGCGACAAACTATAACATGTTCGGTCCTGGAATTTCCTTGTGCCGGGGTGGGTTTACCACGCGACAGACCTGCTTTTCATACAAAACATTCAATTGACCAATTAAACTTCAATGTGTTACTACATAATTCATGTATACGGGTGGTAGGACTGTGTCGCTCCATCCCCCCAACTTCATACCCCCCCTGACGTTTGCAGTAGCATGCCCCTCATGGTCGCAGGCGGGTTCCACAGAGAGGACCTGCCCATACCCTGCACAAGTGGTTCCAAGTCCCAATAGAAGCCCCCCCTTAGCATCGCTCATGCATGCAATATCCCCCTAGTCCCAGTTACAAAGACCCAACTGCCTTCTGGCCATCGGCCCAACCTGGCTGACTTGCCCTTTGTTGCTAACCCGACAAGCAAAATGGGAGTCCAACATAGGTGGCCAACCATCCCTAAGCCCCGTAACACTGCCATCGCCAACCCTCCTTCCCATTCTTCCATAGCTAGTCTCAATTCCCTGCTAGGTTTCATGCCCATGGTAATTCTCCTCCTTCTCCCCCATTCCCAGGTCCCTGCAAACCCCCCTCCGGCTGTGCATGGTCATAAGACAGAGGTTTCCTCCCAGAATGCGGGTGTACAGGCAGACATTATCCCCATAGCCCAACCCCCCAGCTTCTCCAGCGATGCAACTGCATGCTCCTACACTATGCTCCCTACCTAGAGCCATCATAATTCCCATACGGGATAGGAGTATCTCAAAGCAGAGCGAGATGGTAAGGATGCCCGATGGTTGCCAAAGACAGAAGCAGACTATCACCACCAGCCTACACCCCCAACCCCTAACATCCTTACATTCCTTCCCCAAAATTCTTTCCCTCTCCCTCAGACGAAACCAGAAACATGGCAACATAATGAGATGAGAGAGATTGCCAATAACATACCCAGTTTCCTTCGCTTGCAAACGGTGGAGTTTCTGCTACTCGTGGAGCCACTGAACTAGCCCACTGCTCCAATCTCCTTGCACTTGGTCGTTTTGGTGCTCACTACACTTCTCTCTAGGGCGATTACAAACTAAAACTCTTCCCCTCCTCTCGCTGCCACCTTTCCTTAATGCATTGTCCATCATCATGCAAAGGGCCACTGCACCCATCGCCTCAAGTGTGTGGGGTGATGGTTCTGTACCTCGCAGTACCAACCATTATCATCGCCTTAATGAGGTGATTCGTCAGCTTCACCCCAATCAGGGGAAATCAATTTGATTTTGATATTAAAGGGATGTTGATATTTTTATAAATTCCAGTTATATTTCTTTTTATTTTGATTTTTAATTAGATTTCACATTTTAAACAGATTCTATAAAGTTTATTAAAGTTAAAAAATAAATATTAAATTGAATATTTTTAAAATGTAAAAATATTTTTTATTTTTATTTTTAATGTATATTTTTTTCAAAGAGTCTTGGATAGATGGTGATCAAGTGTTTTGTTAGGGTACTCTGATGCGAAGTCACAAGTTCAATTCCATGCCCAAATCATGGTGATATATTGGACATGATGAAGATGTAATCCTTTTTTTCCAAGGTGGGAAAACCTATCATAACTCAATTGTCAAACTAGCAGTGAGGACAACCATCTCTGCTTGTAACCGCAAATGTAGGCTAACTCATCACCATTATTAAAGGAAAACTAAGCCACTTGGAATAACCCACTGGTGGTCCGTAAGGGGCAGGCTTTCATTCCTTCCACATGGCTTTGGGTCTTGGGCCGTTAACCTTTCGAGCTCTTAGCCAAGCAAAAACATTTTTAAGGCATACTCAGGCCCATGAAGATTAGTCCTACCAAGCTTAAAAAATAAAAATAAAAATGTATATTTCTTTTTTCTAATTAGTTAATGATTATTTTTATGTGGTTTTAAATTAAATTGTTAGATACAAATTATATTAAAAAATAAGAAAAATTCTATTCTTCAATTGCTATAATAACTCATTTCAAAATCAAAATATTTTATAAATATTTTATTTTAATTTAGTTTTATAACATGTTTTAAATTCTTAAACGTGATATTTATCCCATTTACCATGATATTATTGACTTATAAATATATTTTGTTACAATATGATAGTCTAGTACCATGGATTATCAATACCACTTATCCAAAAACGATAACTTATTTCAAAATCAAAGTATTTTATAACATTTTATAAGTGTTGAAAATAAATTATATTGATTTTTATTTTGGTCAAAAGCTTGACTTTTTAACATGTTTTAAATTCTTAAAAATGATATTTATCCCATTTACCATGATATTATTGACTTATAAATATATTTTGTTACAATATGATAGGCTAGTACCATGGATTATCAATACCACTTGTCCAAAAACTATAACTCATTTCAAAATCAAAATATTTTATAACATTTTATAAGTGTTGAAAAAAAGTTATATTGATTTTTATTTTGGTCAAAAGTTTGACTTTTTATTACTTTTGAAAATTTTAAACAAACTCTATAAAGTTTATTAAGATGTTATTATGTTAAATTTTAATATTATATTAATTTAAAATTATTAAAGTAAGTTATATATATAGTTTAACTTATTGACGAAATGACTTTTTCCCCATTGTTTTAATCAAAATTCGATAGAGATTTTTAAAAACTTGAATTTAAATTGTTTAATCTGCATAATTCGAGTGCTTTAGGGTTTTTCACGGTGTTGAATCCATTTATAAATTCAAAAATGTATTTTCCCGAGGGTTTTTCGCCGTGTTGAATCCATTTATGAATTCAAAAACTTATTTTAAACAACAAAAAAATTTTGAAATTGAATTTTTTTATTTTGGTGAATTCAGTGAAAAAACTATTTCGTTTAAGATGCAAATAGTAAGCATCAATAATCCATATTACACTTTAATTATTTCTTGGATAGATGGTGATCAAGTGTTTCGTTAGGGTACTCTGATGCGAAGTCACAAGTTCAATTCCATGCCCAAATCATGGTGATATATTGGACATGATGAAGATGTAATCCTTTTTTTCAAAGGTGGGAAAACCTATCATAACTCAATTGTCAAACTAGCAGTGAGGACAACCATCTTTGCTTGTAACCGCGAATGTAGGCTGACTCATCACCATTATTCAAGGAAAACTGAGCCACTTGGAATAACCCGCTGGTGGTCCGTAAGGGGGAGGCTTTCATTCCTTCCACATGGCTTTGGGTCTTGGGCCATTAGCCTTTCGAGCTCCTAGCCAAGCAAAAACATTTTTAAGGCATACTCAAGCCCATGAAGATTAGTCCTACCAAGCTTAAAAAATAAAAATAAAAATGTATATTTCTTTTTTCTAATTAGTTAATGATTATTTTTATGTGGTTTTAAATTAAATTGTTAGATACAAATTATATTAAAAAATAAGAAAAATTCTATTCTTCAATTGCTATAATAACTCATTTCAAAATCAAAATATTTTATAAATATTTTATTTTAATTTAGTTTTATAACATGTTTTAAATTCTTAAACGTGATATTTATCCCATTTACCATGATATTATTGACTTATAAATATATTTTGTTACAATATGATAGTCTAGTACCATGGATTATCAATACCACTTATCCAAAAACTATAACTTATTTCAAAATCAAAGTATTTTATAACATTTTATAAGTGTTGAAAATAAATTATATTGATTTTTATTTTGGTCAAAAGCTTGACTTTTTAACATGTTTTAAATTCTTAAAAATGATATTTATCCCATTTACCATGATATTATTGACTTATAAACATATTTTGTTACAATATGATAGGCTAGTACCATGGATTATCAATACCACTTGTCCAAAAACTATAACTCATTTCAAAATCAAAATATTTTTAACATTTTATAAGTGTTGAAAAAAAGTTATATTGATTTTTATTTTGGTCAAAAGTTTGACTTTTTATTACTTTTGAAAATTTTAAACAAATTCTATAAAGTTTATTAAGATGTTATTATGTTAAATTTTAATATTATATTAATTTAAAATTATTAAAGTAAGTTATATATATATAGTTTAACTTATTGACGAAATGAATTTTTCCCCACTGTTTTAATCAAAATTCGATAGAGATTTTTAAAAACTTGAATTTAAATTGTTTAATCTGCATAATTCGAGTGCCTTAGGGTTTTTCACGGTGTTGAATCCATTTATGAATTCAAAAACTTATTTTGCCCGAGGGTTTTTCGCCCTGTTGAATCCATTTATGAATTCAAAAACTTATTTTAAACAACAAAAAATCTTGAAATTGTATTGTTTTATTTTGGTGAATTCAGTGAAAAAAACTATTTCTTCTAAGATGCAAATAGTAAGCATCAATAATCCATATTACACTTTAATTATTTCTTGGCAAGTTATAGTGTTCTTAAAATACTATAATAATAATAATAATAATAAATAATATCTATTTAATTGGAAAAATAAAAATAAAAAATAATAAAAATAATAAATTAATTCAATTTACTATATTATAATTTTTTTATTAATAAAATCTAAAAGCATGATACATATATCATATAAAAACAAATTTAAATAATAATAATTCATATTTATAACTATATTTATGATGTTTTCTAACATATAACTAATAAAGCCCGGATGCGGGTGAAACAACGTGCCATCAATGCAGGCACTTGTCTCAACACCTGGGACGAGCTTGATTTGATGGGCATACGATTTAAGGCAAGGGAGATTGGGTTCAATTCATTAACCATGTTAATAGTCATTAATAAGTTGCAGATCCGGAAGGACAGAGCCTTCAAGTCGAACGCGCCTGCTCAGAAATTGGATTGCGCAAGGATGAGGCATCCTTGTCCTCTGCCGGCGATGGAGGTTATGAACTGGCTATATAGGGGGCAGTACCAGTCACGCCAGGACCAGAGCAAGCAATTTGAAGTTTGTTTTTGGCAAGACACTTCTCCGGAGGGTCGTCTCAGGGTGGTGGAGCAGAGTTTCATTGCCCTCGCCTTAGGAAGTATGGCACGCAGCAGAGGAGTGCCTCGTCGAGGCGGTAGATCTGGTATCCGCATTGTGTATGAGGAGGAGGAGCAGCAACCTGTTGCTCCCATGGCTGCCATGGACCCTTCGTCCTCCAGCTCCGAGGAGGAATTTCTGCTTCTGCCGGACTCTTACCAGACAATTCGCCTTCGAATTCCTGGAAGACTCTTGCGCTCAGATGTCATTCTTAACTTTTCGGTTTATCTCTCAGAGGCGGCTCCTGCAGATCTCTCTTCATCTTCTCCGGCCTCCGCGAACCTTCAGAGCAGTGAAATTTTACTGGGGGACATGCTCGGGAGGGTGTATCGAGTCCCACGGCCCCTGGCCGCCGTCGAGCCGGATGAACAGCCTCCGCAGGCTCCGGTCCAGACGAATTCGACTCAGGCCATGTCGGTGCAGGAAATTCCGCCTCCGGGTAATGCTACTCAGGATAGACGAGAGGGCCAAGATTCGGTTCAGCCAGGTTCGGATGGGCAGCTTCGATGTGACGAGGAGCTGGTTATCTGGCTCGATTCGCCTAGTCCGGAGCTGAAGAATCCACCGGGGTCGCCCAGCCACCCTTCCTGAGTCTACTTGGTTCAGCTTCTCCAGGTTTTTGTTTAAAGTTTTCTATGTATTTGTTGGTTCTCAGTTCTACTACTCTGCCTCCGCTTAGCGGTTTGTCTCTAGTCAGTACTGTGTCAAAGGTTAGCGTTTGTAGGCTTTACAAAGTCTGTGTTTTGTCTGTCCGCTGTCCGAAGAACTCACATGGACAAAGTTTTGTAACTGGGTCTCACTGGAAAGATAGTCTGTTTCAGTTGTTTTTGTCAGAGGGCTGGCCACGCCCCCCTCGGATGATGTAATCTTTGTAAATATTCTCTTACCTTAATATAGACTTAGACTTTACTTAGAAAAAAAAACATATAACTAATAAATATAATAAATCAAATTAAAAAAATTAAAATTATATATAAAAATGTCAAATATCTATTTAATATAAATTTAGTATTTATAATAAATTGTATTTCTAACTTATATATTACATTAAAAAAAGAAAAATATTGAATATATACTCTATATATGTGCCCAGGAACATACCCAGTTTATGCTAATTATTAATGAATATAGACTATAATTTATTCATTAATAATTCATGCCTATATAAATGGAAAAATTATTCATTAATAATTCATACCTCTCTTAAAGCAATTACCATATTCTACCACTAGAATGATTTGGGAAATTGTAAAACCATTAGTTTCTCAGTCTGTAATTGCGGTCATGGTCAGAACTTCGTTTAATACTTCATTAACAGTAATTATTAATGAATATATTCTATAATTTTTTCATTAATAACATGCCTGTATAAATGGCAGAATTGTTCATTAATAATTCATGCTGGTCTTACATACGGTCAAACTAATGGCTAAACAATTTACAATAGACTGATTTTATATTTTTATTTTAGTCGGGTGGCTAAGGGCAGGTACATACATTCAAACTAATTATAGAAACTAATGGCTTTACAATTTCCCATTATTAATCTATAAATTATTAATTATTTGACACTATTAAATTATAGGTATAATTTATTTAGTTTTATTTTTGATTAGGTATCGATTTGTTTTCATAAAAAATTTATGATGCTTGTTCATAATTTAATATTAAAAATTTAATTTTTATTATTTTTAAATGTATTTATTTGTAAGATGATTGAGTGAAGTTTTATTAAAGATTATTTAGTGACTTCCATTTCTATTAATTACTATTTTTTGTTTTTAAGTTTATTTATTTTTTATTTAATTTTTTGAATTTTTCTTTTTTATTATTTCTATTTCCATAAATTATAATTTTTTCACAATATTTTCAATTTCAAGTGTCTTATTATTATATAAATAAACAATTATATATATTAATAAAAATAAAATACATATATATAATATTAGTTAATCACATTTCTTAATTTTTGGTGATGGTATTCAATAATACAATATTTTATTAGTTGTTTTATTTTTGTGGTAAAATTTGTATTTGTTATTTTTTTTATTTAATTAAACTATATTTAAACTAACAGTTTTGTCTTTGAGCAAAAATTTATGCCATTTATCCATAGTTTAACATTGGGAATTCAACTTATTATTATTATTATTTAAATTTAAATTTGTTTATTTGTAAGATGATTGGTTGCGATCTTATTATGGGTCCTCTAGTAATTTCCATTTCTATTAGTTCTTGTTGTTGTTGTTTTTATTTTTTATTTTTTTTCTTCTTCGTTCGGGGCAAAAATCGAACTTTTTATTAACAAGTATAAAAAGTTACATAGTATATGCTCTTGAGCATTCATTTAACTGTATGATTTTCTGATCATAGAGTTTCCAGGATGATGTTTTGAGGCTATGTCATCCTTAAAACCTGAAGATTTCACTGATAAGTTGTTAATAGGCCTCCTCTTATGAGGAAAACAACCCCTTTCATCAGCTTCTTGAGAAAAACAACATATGTCCAAAAGTTTAAGTACCCATATTTGTTTGTTCAGTCAACCCCAGGCCTCCTTAGTGAGGAAAACAACCCAAACAGGACTGTCATCAACTATAAGTATAAGAAGTAAGAGCAAAGTAATTGAATTGCTTTGAGTATACATGTATAAAAACAAAAACAAAAATCGTTGTCTAATAATAAGACAGGGAGACAACAACTGAAGGCCATGCATATGGTGGTTGATCCGACACACGGATCTCTTCCTGATTCGCCTCCTCTATCCTCCAACTACCCAAATCTTGTTGCAAACCCGTTTTAGAAAGCTGGTCTGCTGCAACATTGCGTTCCCTATAGATGTGGCATAAAGAAAACTCATTAAAAAAATGCTTTAAATGTTTTGTCTCTTCTAGTAAGGGTGATAAAATGTAATTCTGACATCTGCTCTCTCCATTGAACCATTTAATGATATTCAAAGAGTCCCTGAAGATCTAAACCGTGAGAATGCCTAAATGGGTAAGCCAACAGAGAAGAAGTTTGAGGGCTGATAATTCTGCAAAATTGTTTGTTCCATTCCCCAGTCCCATCGAGGCTTTTAGACATCTGTTCTGATTTAGGTGGATTACCAGACCCGCTCTGCTTCTATTGTTTTGGGATGTCCCATCGAAATATGCCCAGGGGACTCCTTCCTTAATATACTCCTCTCTTACTGGTCGGGGGATGTCCTCTCTATTTGGCTCAAGAATAATGGAGTAGACTGACGCGCATCTAACTGCTATGTTCCCAAAAGGAGAAATCCGTTCCATGAATATACAATTATTCCTTGCTATCCAAATGCCCCAAGCAATGATAAGTGGAAGGTTTCGCATGTTCCCTTCAGGATATAGTTGCCACCATATTTGCCAAACTTCTGGTATCGATCTCCCTTCCCATCTTACTGACTTCTGAATCAATCTTCCTACCTCCATCCACACCTTCTTAGAAAACGGGCATTCAATAAAAAGGTGTTGGATTGTTTCTAGATCATTTTTACATAATGCGCATCTCCCTGGGCCCGACTTATATCTAGCCTGTAAGATATCCCAGGTTGGCACCTTCTTATTGAGGATGCACCAGAAGAAAAGTCTAGTTTGTGCTGGGTATTTCAGTTTCCATAACAGATTGACCCACCACTTCGGATTCCCCCATCCTTTCTTAGACATGAGGTACTTGTATCCTTGTTTTGGGGAGTAGGATCTTGAATCGACATGTGCCCAAACTAGTTGATCTGGTCTCTCTCTCAAACGAACGTTGGATCTGGATAGTTCCTTAATAAAGACATTCCATTCTTCCCACCATTGTGGTATTAGATCTAGGTCCATCCCTGATAACCAGGCTTGTCCCCAAATGGTGGAATGGCCTTGTTTCCCAATTTGACTGAGAAAGTGGATGCCTTTGGAATCGAGCTGATTGATGAGGCCCAGGGATAGGGTAAAGTTTTCGTTGCATCCTACCCAAGGGTCCTTCCCTATCCTGATTTGCTCCCCATTCCCTACTTGCCAGGACAACCCTTGTTCAATGATCTTGAAAGCATCAATGGTGGCCTTCCACACTACTGAGGCATTCCCTTTCTTTTTGTTGGGGCTTCTTATCCATTCTTCTAAAGGAATAGGGTCTATGTATTTCTGCTTGACCAACATCGTCCACAGATTCTCCTTCTTAATAATCCTCCATCCTAATTTCGCTGCTAGCGATGGCCCAAAGGCAGTGAGATCTTTGATACCCCACCCACCCCATTCCTTAGGCCTTGCCACCTTCTCCCATGCCACCCATGGGAGAACTGATTCTTCCTTTGATCCTGCCCATAGGAATCTGCTGCATATTCTTCTTATTTTTTCTAGAATTCCTTTCGGTACACAAGTAAAAGCTGCCCAATAAACTAGGATAGCTAGGATTACATATTTTATAAGGGTCATCCTTCCAGCTCTTAAGAGCCATTTGAAGCTCCAGTGAGTAATCCTGGCTTCAATTTTTTCTAAAAGCCAATGCCAATCCTACTTCTTATAGGATTTTGGTTTCAGCAAAAAACCCAGATATTTGAAGGGTTCATCAAGCTTCTGGACTTCAAAGGTCAAAGCTTCTGAGATTTGGTTTGTTTCTTGTCTATTGAAGCCTTCCAAAATCAGTTGAGATTTGTCGTTGTTCACTTTCATTCCTATAGCCTTTATAAAGAGTTCTATAAGCCTCTTTAGTTCCCTTATTTCACTATTGCTTCCATTGCTGAAAAACAAGATATCATCTACGAATAAAAGGTGAGATATGAACAGATTTACAACTACTTCCAACCCTTTTATGGCCCCTTTCCTTCTGGCTTCTAGCATTAGCTGACTGAGTCCCTCGGCTGCCAATAGAAAAAGGAGAGGTGAGAGGGGACACCCTTGTCTCAACCCTCTTTGCCCTTGGAAGAATGTAGAGGCAACTCCATTGATGATCACCGCAAAACTTACACTAGTTAAGCATCCCATGATCCAATTTATGAAGTCAACTCGGAATCCCAGGTGAGTAAGCAGCATACGGATATACATCCAGCTTATTCTGTCATATGCCTTTGAGAGATCTATTTTCACTACTACTCCTTTGCCCTTCTTTTGCTTAACACTGTGAATCGTTTCCTGGGCCACCCTGATTGCTTCATGGATCTGTCTCCCATCCAAGAAACCAAACTGTTCTTTTGAAATATTCCTAGATAGTATTGGTTTTAATCGAACAGCTATCACCTTCGCAATTATTTTGTAAATGCAATTACACAGGGAAATTGGTCGAAAATCCTCGAAAGAGACTGGCTCTTCCTTCTTTGGGATGAGGGCTATGAAGGTTGCATTAAAAGGGGTGTAGATGACCCCTTTCCTTCTGGATTCTTCTACCACGTCAGCCACCTCCTGTCCAATTTGCTTGAAGAAGTGTTGAAACAACTTCACTGTCCATCCATCTGGGCTGGGACTTTTGTCCCTTGCCATAGATTTGATAATATTCTCCACCTTCCTCTTCGTGACTTCTCCCATGAGTTCCATTGAATTTTCTTCATCCACATAATGAGGGAAGCTTTGGGCTGTCCTGATTACTTCAGCTAAAGAAGCTTCCACTTGTCCTATGAAAAGGTTTTTGAAACGACTTATCCCCATTTGTGACAAGTCCTCAAAGGAGTTGGCTTCTCTTCCTCCTTCATCCCTCAACTTCCAAGTTGTATTTACATTCTTTCTTCCTCTTGCATAATTTTGAAAGAACTTGGTGTTCTCATCCCCCGCCCTTAACCAAATGGTTCTACTCTTTCTTGGACCATTGTTCTTCTCTTGTTAAGAGGATTTTTCTCCTTTGACCTTCCAGTAACAGTATTCTATCCATTTTTCCTGAGTTTCATAGCCATCAACTTCAGGAATTTCCAGCATTTGTAGCTCCTTCCCAATTTGGATTAGATCTTCATATTCTTTTAGTCTCTTTGCCTTAGCCCATTCTACTGTTGTTTTTTTTCAGATGTTTTAGATTCTCCATGAATAGGAAGGCTTTGTCCTCCGTATCACTAGCCCTCACAGGTCTCCAGGTTTCTTTGAAGAGGGAATTATATGAATCCTCCAACAGCCAGGCAGGGTTGAATTTGAAAGGAGCTGCCGGCTTTTTGGGAGGTTTGGTAAGTTCTAGCAAAATTGGCAGATGGTCCGAGCTCCCTCCAACACCCACCCACTGCCAAAAAGCTGGAACCTTTGCTGCGACCTCTTCTCGTAAAAGAAACCAATCCAATCTTTTTGCTATCCGATTTTCCCCTGCTCTCCGATTCCTCCAGGTGGGTCTTACTTTCAACAGGTTTATATCCAACATTTTGTTGCTACTGATAATGTTAGAGAAAAAATCAGATAAAGAGTCTTCTCTAGTAGAGGGGCCCCAAATTTCAGCAAATCCTATGGAGAAATTTAAGTCTCCTCCAATCATTGGGTTTGGATTGTTCATTAAGGATTTGGAAAACAGGGATTTCCAGAACAATGCTCTCCCCTGGCATGGCCCATATATGTTTACAATCAGTAAATTGGAACATAACTCTAAGGAGTAGACTTCCATTCCCATTACTTGATCTATCCCCCATGAGTTATGGACTTTGAACTTGCCTACTTTTTATCCCATAGCTAAACCCCTAGAATGTCCTTTTGCGTCCGTAGCCTGAAAGCTCCAACCCGACAAAATGATTGACAAGGATTTTGTGACTTCAGCTTGCACGCCCAGGGTTTCTTGGAAAAGGAGGATATCCGGATTGTATCACCGAATTACCTCTTTTAGAGCCAGTTTTTTAGGTTTACTAGCTAAACCCCTAAACTTCCAGGATAGAATTATCATTTTTCAACCATAGGGGAGGCCTTCAATGCTCTAAGCGCCCCAGAAATTGGCATTTGTTTCCCATCTGAAATATCTAATTTTTCTCATAACTGAGCCTTTGATAGATTAGTTTTCCTTCCTCTCATCTTCCGATCACCAATTTGGGATAGATGCATTTCAAGTCCCCCCACCGCCACCCAAGGAGGTGGTTTTTTCTCTCGAGGTCTAAGGTTATAATGGTTTGAACCAGAAGGAATGTCTTCCCTCAGACAATCCCCTTCACCCCTAGCCAAATCATAGTTCAGATCCAGGTTTGGGATAGATGTGATGATACTTTCCATTTGTGTGTTATCGGTGTAAGAAATAGGAATGACAATGTTTTGAGGCCTAGAAGGACCAAACAAATGACCAACAGATTTTAAAGAAAAAGCAGGAGTAAGAGAAGGTAGGGTTGAGTCCAGACCTGTACCCTCATTGACGACTGAGCGATGTTCAACAATGGCCTCTGAAGTAGCTAGGTCCTGTGCTTCCTTTTCTTGCATCTGAGCTGGAAAATTATCAGGCATTGGGTCTTCCTGCATCTCCGTGCCTTCATTCGTGTCCTCCTAAAGCTAGTCGATATCCATCTAATCTACCCCCTTGTCCTTCTTCAAATGCAAGTCCTTTGTAGCCTCCATTTCAGCTATCCAGGTTCAGCCTTCCTTTGCTTCCTTCGTCTTCTATACCCCAGTGGACACTCTTTTGCCAAGTGTCCATATAAGTGACACCTGTGGCAGCGAAAAGGCAGGTGTTCGTAATCTAACTGCTGAACATATGAGTATTCCTTATATTGGAGCTGGATCTCTTCCACCAGTCCTGCCCACGGAGTTAAACTTACCAATATTCATGCCATCCTCTTATCCTTCATTTGCAAAAAGGACATGTTTTTCTCTAGATATCTGCCCAGATGGTTTCCAATAGCTTTGAAAACCTATTCCACCCAAAGGAATGGTGGAAGCCCAAGCATACGTACCTAAACTGGGAGCTCATCCACCCACTCTCTCTGCGCATCAAACAATGGGTTCCATCTTTTGAGTAGTATCAGATGTTTGCCGAAAGCCCAATTCCTTTCTAGTACCCAATCCACTTCTTATTTCTTCACAAACTTCACCATGAACCAACCTGTTGCCATCATTGTTACTTGTAAGTCCTAATATGGGGTCACTTGCAAATGTTGAGAGGCCCAATCCTGTATGAAACGTGCTGAGTATTTTTTCCCCCTTGCCCTTCCAACCAAAGTTAAATTTGCCACTTCAATGGCTTCATCAATTTTTACATCCATACCCAGAATCAAGTTTGCAACAACTTCTTTTTAATTATTTTGGGTTTTTTCCTCTTCTCCCCCACCTGCCTCTGGCTTGGCCCTTCCTCCCTGTACTGTGTGGCTGCTTCAACATTTGCTGAATCTTCCTAGAGTGTATTGGCACTCCTTCCTGCTGCAATGAGTCGGCTTCCTCCTTCTTCCTCCCTTCCTTCTGCTGACCCTCTATCGTTCCATTCCTCCATTCCTGCTGGCTTTGCTACTATTCCTTCCCTTCCCCCGCGCCCAGGTCTTCTTCCAATCGCCTCGGCATCCTCCGTAATACCCAAACCCCCTGCAAAGCCCAAACCACTGACCAGGGTTTGGTGGTTTGGCTCGTTGGGATTTCCTAGGCCCAAAGTTTCCTTCTCCTGTCTTGGTACCAAAAACTGCTCTACCTCAGCAAACCCTAGATCTGCTACTGGCCCATACCCCAAGCTCCGCTTCTCAAAATTCCTCAGCCCATAGCTTATTACTATGTCCTCAAGCCCTCCTGAGTAAAAATGACTAAGGGGGTGAGGAGGATCTGGACTTACTTGAGGTATTCTCGCTGCCTCCGCTTTCGGTGCCGGTGCCGTCTGTGGCGGCTTCCCTTGATTTTGAAAATGAACTTGTTCTTTTTAGCTACTCAGAAACGACAGCCCTAGGCTCTCCTCCAGCAACCCTAGGGTTTTCCTATGCTTCCAGGCCGACTCCGAGCCTCCTTTCTCTTTCCATGAACGTCCAGCTGGACGGATATACTTCTCA
The DNA here is from genome assembly GCA_031772625.1 of Pinus tabuliformis. Taxonomy (NCBI): domain Eukaryota; kingdom Viridiplantae; phylum Streptophyta; class Pinopsida; order Pinales; family Pinaceae; genus Pinus; species Pinus tabuliformis. Next base: position 752,348,559 of record CM062811.1, read on the forward strand.
ATGTTCTGATCTGTAACCTCCAGGCCCCAAACCGACAGAATGTCGCCAGGTTCAGGATCTAGATCGACGGCATCGTTTGGTTTGACCATTTTTTTATCTGGCTAGAACTTGGTAACTATTGAATCCGCCTTGGTAACTGCTGCCCGTTACCTTCTCCTTCCACTGTGATGTTTGCTATTGTGTGCTGCGCAGTAGGAGTGGCAACGCATCTGAACAGGTAAACAAACCCCGTAACCTCTCCGGCTTCCATTATCTGAAGGCATGTATGGGTTATGGGCTACCTTGCTCTGAGAGAAACCTCCGTCGCCGGTCACCTCCACTTGTCACCTTCCGTTCACCTATGCCTACCACCTCCTACCCTGCCTTGTCCATCCACCCTGCTCCCATACGCCTCCCTGTCCCAATCCCGTCCCTGCGCCCTCCACCTACAGAGCCCTAGGCCCCTGAGCTTGGTTCCCGTGCTGCTCTAAACCCTAGCTCCATTCCTTCTTCCAGCTCTATCAAGTTCTGTCATGTCTCCATTTCTATTAGCTACTATTTTTTTGTTTTTAGTTTTATTTCATTTTTATTTAGCTAATTTATTTTATTTATTTATTTTTAAATCTGTTTATTTGTAAGATGATTGGTTGCAATCTTATTATGGGTTCTCTAGTAATTTCCATTTCTATTAGTCACTATTTTTTTGTTTTTAGTTTATTTATTTATTTATTATTATTATTATTATTATTATTATTTCTTCGATTTTTTCTTACTTCCATCTTCATGCATTATAATTTTAATTAATTAATTTATTTTTTTAATTATTTCTATTTTCTTGAATTATAGTTTTTTTTTCCATGAATTATAGTTTTTTGTCCATCTTTTCAATTTAAGATGAGTTATTGTCATATTAAAAGCATATTTTAACTATCTATCTATCTATCTATCTATATATATATTAATTAAAGTGTATATATGTTAATATAAACAATATTAGATAATTATATTTCTTAATTTTTGGTGATGACATTCAACAATACTGTATTTTATTAGTTATATTATTTTTAAATTATATTTAAGCTAAGCAACAAGTACTAGCTACTTAACATATTATTTCAAAAAATGTAAAGTAATATAATTTAAAAATGTATTTTAAATTTATTATATATAAAAGATATAATATAGAAAATTCTCATAAATATTTTATTAAAATCAAATTAAAAATAAAATGTGAAAGTAAAATGATGTATTAATTATAAAAGAGAATACATTTTAGAGATTTTTGGACATTTTTAACTTTAATTTAAAATTTAAAAATTAAAAACTGCAAAATAAATTATTTTTTATTAATTTGTTATATATATATATAAAAGGTTGAAAATAAATTTTGAGTAGTGATATCTATATATATAATCTACCATATTTTTATTTAGGGAGGCTAATTGTTTTTATCAAATCTATAAATATATGTAAATATACATGTAAAAAATCGGAATAAACCTATCTACAAAACTAATATAATTTTATGCCGACCAAATTATTTGACTTTGACACATGACATGTACTAGGTGCATGCACATGGAGACAATTTTTCTTGCACAACATACTACATAGTGAAACAATATGGTACAAATTACAAAAGAGACTAAATACATTTTTCACTAGATCAAATGCAATTTTCATGATAGATTTAATGTATCTATCAATGATGCATTGTTGAAACATGAACTTATATATATAGTTATATGCTAAATGCTATATATGTGCGTGTGTTATGTTTTAAATAATTATGCTATGTTAAATGTTATAGTTATGCACAATGTACATGTTACACTATGTTATGTTACACACACTATATGTGTGTGTGTGTCAAATAACTTATCATATATATATATATATATATATATATATATATATATATATATATATTTAACATAACATAAAATTATATATATATATATATATATATATATATATATATATATTTACATAACATAAAATTATATATAAAATATATATATATATATATAGTTGTATATTGTTATAGTATAATAGTTAGATTATATATCTAGTTCTCTAATTATGTTATAAATTATTTAGTATGTAAGACTACAATTTATTCATTAATAATTCATGTTGGTCTTACATACCCAAAATTCACATCACTTGACTATGAGATTTGTGAGAAGGAACACTTTGAATTCAGTGAGGGATTGGCGATTATACAGAGGTGTCCTCAGTAGGAGGAGGAGGAGGCATATGAAATGTAGGAGAGGCAGATTGAAAAGAATCTAAAGATCTAATTGTGGAATTGAGGCTTTTGTGATCCATAACAAGTTTTGAGAAGATTTTTCGGTGTAAATCACATTAGAATGCTTTTAATTATATAATTCTAAAATAACATCAAAATTATATTAATTTTTATAATTTAATTTTGATTCATATTAATTAAATTCGTTACCTATATTAAACTAAAGTTTAATTAATTATTAATTACATATGGGTGTATTATTAACCCTTTTAAATTAAATCTATCTTACATTTAAATTACATAACATTTAATTAATGATTCATTTTGATTTATAGTTATTAAACTAATTCTTAAAACAATTAACTTAGTATTTATTTATATAACAGTTATATAAGTCTAATTAATTCCTATATTTACATTACCTTATTTAAATAGGAATATAATCATCTCACTTATTATTTAACCAATTTTGTTTTCCTATCACTATCCCTTGATCCATTCCAGTTAGCTATTTTCCAGTAAAATATAGTAGTTAGCCAGTTTGATTGCCCAGGTCAATATAGCAGTTGCATGGTCAAATTTAGCCGTTTGAGGTTCTGCTCTATCTATTTATCATGCAGCTAGGATCTGATTCTTCAACTTGTTCTCATGATGAACCACACTTGTTGGTTCGAAATGCGTTGACAAAAGCATTCTAATGTGATTTATGCCGAAAAATATTCGTAGAATCTAAAGATCTGTCATTAGAAGATGAAATTGATAATCTAAGAAGTCAAATTGAGGACCTTGAAATCAAACTAGAATGAAAGAACTCTCAGTACAAGAGGAATAGGCCAACTGCCATGGAGGATTAGCCAACTTCTTGTGTCCGTGTTTTGATGACGAAATATAAATGTATTTTTCTTCTAAATAAGTTATGTAGAGTATATATTAGTAATCAATAAAAAACTGTGTGGTTTTTCGTAATTGTGGAAGGGAATTGGGCCTTGATACATGCATGATATTACACATTCAATTTTGCCTTTGACTGCATATTATTTTTCCTTTGACAAAAAATTATGTTGCTTATCCATAGTTTAACATTAGGAATTCAATTTTTGTTATTTTTTATTATTATTTAAATTTATTTATTTGTAAGGTGATTGGTTGAGGTCTTATTATAGGTTGTTTAGTAACTTCCATTTCTGTTAGTTACTAATTTTTCATTTTTATTTAACTTTCTTATTATTATTATTATTTTTTTTTTTTTTCTATTATTCCATTTTCATGACTTATAATTTTTCTCCATATTTTCGCTAAAGCAAGAGTCATACCTTCTTTATCATTAGATCGTAAAATAATTTACATAAAATACAACTGTCCACGTGGAACCGTGGACCAAGTAAAAACTACTCTGTAAAAACCAAGGGCATCGAGTTAAGGGTAAAAACCTCGATCCCTGCCAAAAAAACACTAAAGCCCTCAAATTCCAGATAGTACCAAGGCCAAATGTTCAACCCACCGAAATCCAAAAGGGGGGAATAACACTCGTACAAATGAAATACCCAAAAACCTTGAAACCTGCCATGAAACGGAAATCAAACTTGCAACCTTTAATCTCAACCGTCAAAACTCCTTGTGCAATCCAACGGCTGAAGAAGACATCACAATGCCTAGAAGCCCACCGATTAACGGCATGGACCCACTGACATGCTCGAAGATTCCTGACTGTGGATCATCCGTGTTTGATCCAACAGCTGAGGAAGACATCGCAATGCCTAGAAGCCTGCCGAATAACTACATGGACCCACTAACATGCACGTTGATTTCTGACTGTAGATCCTCCGTGCTTGATCCGACAGCTGAGGATCATATCGCACGGGTCTAAAGCATTGATAGATAGTGTCCGGTGAGGGTGGTATTCGTTCCCACCCCTTGTAGTGTGGTGAGTGGAATCGCTCCCAAATCTTAAAAACCGATTCCAACTTGGAAGGCTCGCGATAAACAGAATACCACTCCATGAGTGGTATTGTATCCATGTGAAGAGAATCTAGGGTATTCTGGCCACTGAGAAAGCCCAGATTCCGGCTTCTCGCTCCATCCCCTCTGCGCCAGTTCATGAACCCATGTAAAGTAAAGCTCCATCCCTCTAGCCAACTACCCGAGAAGCAGAATCTGCCAAGCAACCCATGAAGGAACAAACCTTGGAAAAAATAACAAATCATAATGATACCAAATCATCTGGACCCCGCCTCCATGGCTTTATTTCGGTACACCATCATATCTTCATCCGCCTGGTAGTGACAGTGTGCCTTAAGTCTGTTCTAAGGCATCCCTTGCCAACCTTTCGCGACCCTGCTAATGGTACAATTCACTCGATTAGCTAGAAAATCTACCAGTTTGTTGGCCTTCCTTCGCACATGGTTGAAACTAACAGCGCGAAGGCCAAGGAGGTGGAGCTGGATCCATTGAAAGACCTGGATCAGCCTCCAATTTTTTGAGACCTTCTCCAGCTCCGTACCACAACTGATTCTTTTGACCGAGTTAATGATTAACTCAGAATCAGCTTCGATAATCACATTTTGACGATTATCCTGTTCCAAGAGCTCTAGACATTGTTCCATAGCCATTAATTTTGCCATATTGTTAGTGGCTCTGCGTAAATGACAATGGAATATGGAAAGGATATATCCGTTTTCATCCCTTAAAACCCCTCCAAAGCCAACAATGCCTAGGTTGCTTTTTGAAGCCCCATCAATGTTATATTTCAAAAGACCCTGAGGGGGAGGATACCACTAGTCCTGCTCAGTGTCTAGTTTCCTAACCTTCCTGTCCAGGCCCTGAGGAATAAGCCCCTGCATACCCAACTGTCGGAGAATCCTCATTTCAGCATCTAAAGGTAGATTCTTAGGGGGATTTCGCACTGTAGTACTAACCGTCTCCTTCAGCTGTTTTAAGAGCTGCTCAAAAAGACATTGGTAAGGTCTCTTTTCATTTTTGAATATTCTGTTGTTCCTTTCTTTCCGGACATTCCAAATAATGAAGCTTGGCGTAAGAGCCCAAGCTGAGCCTAGAATTTCATAATCAGAAAAATTTCGCCTCCAGTTGTTTAGGGTATTGATAATACTCCCTCTATCCCTGTCGGTCTTTTGGAAAATGGTGGCAAAAGAATCCCACAACCTGGAGGTGAAGATGAAATTATTGAGAAGGTTCTCCATAGTTTCCTCTTGGGCCTCACAGAGCTGGCATCTGGAAGGCCCTAGAACACCCCTCTTCCGAATGTTATCCCAAGTTAGAATTTTCTTATGTTGAACCAGCCACATGAAGAGTTTAATCTTCATCCAGCCTCGATGAATCCAAAAATTCTGCCAAATCCTATCTGGAGCATGAGAATCCAGCTCAAGGAGTATGCGTTTAGCCTCCTTGAGATTAAAGGTACCCTCATTATTATTGCCCCATCTTAGTTATCATGCCCCTCTATTACTAGAATCTTCCTTTGTTGCAACATTTTCATAAGAGCCTCTACCTTAGCTTTCAAGGGGCTATCTTCCCTGTAATCAATGTTCCTCCAGGTTCTCCATTTTCCTGCATTATTGGTTTAATCCCAAAAGTATTTTACCTTAGATAACCCTATGGTATCTGTCTCTTTATTGAGTTCCACAAAATCCTCTTTTAACATTATAGGTTCTTGTTGCCATTTATCCTCCCAAAATAATGCAATATCTCCCTCTCTGATTTCCCAGAAGATGTTCTTTTGTGCTAAGCCTCTATTATCCCAGGCCTTATTCCATATGTGTGAGCCCTTTATGCTTCCAGAGATCCTTATGTGATCATTAATTTTCCAAGTGCTGGCATATTTTTCTTTCAATATACTAGCCCACTGAGCCTTTGGGTCTATTACCCAATGCCACCATAATTTAGCCCCTAAAGCCCTGCTTAGAACCTCTGGATCATCCAATCCAAGACCGCCATGATTTTAGGTTTGCAAATTTGTTCCCAAGCTACCAAGGCCCATTTCTTTCTTTTCTCCCCCTTACCCCAAAGGAAGTCTCTTTGGATGGTTCTGAATTGTTGTAAGACTCCTTTTGGAGCTGGGAATGCTGATAGCATGAAAATTGGGATTGATTGAAGAACAACCTTTGTAAGCACCAACCTACTAGCCAAGTTTAAAGATCTAATGGTCCAATTACCGATTTTATCCTGCATCTTATTAATCACTAGTTCCCAAATGCTCTTATGCAAGGGTTTAGCAATTAGTGGAACTCCCAAATATTTTGAAGGTAGGAAATCCCTTTGAAAGCCCATAATTCTGGAGATATTCCTTTGAATAGCAATATTGGTATTAAAGAAAAAAATCTTAGACTTGGAAAGATTAACCTCCATACCTGTAGCCATGGAAAAGTCACTCGGGATTCTTTTGTATGCAAGAGCTTCTTTGACCGTGGGGATTCCCTATAGCATGATATCATCAACAAATTGTTGATGAGTCAAGGACTGCCCATTCTCAGAAATTTGGAGACCCTTGATATTGCCGACTTCTTTTGCATGCTTGATAGACTGACCAAGTCCTTTCATCATGAGGATGAAGAGAAAAGGAGAGAGTGGATCTCCCTGCTTGAGGCCTCTTGAAGGAATAAAAGTCTCGGAGGGAGAACCATTTACAAAATTGAAAAGCTGGAAGAAGTTACCAGGGCCATGATCCATATAACCGAGTTATGATCAAACCCAAAAGCAATAAGAACCCTCTTAATATAGGTCCAGTTCAACTTATCATAAGCTTTGGCTAGGTCCAGTTGCATGATCATTCCAGCCTTCCTGTTACTAGTCAGTGAGTGCACCACCTCCTGTGCTTGAATGATATTATTGAGAATTTTCCTGCCTTCCATATAACTAGATTATTCCCCAGACACTAGAGTAGGAAGAAGAGGTTTGAGTCTATTGGCAACAACCTTGGATATAATCTTGTAAACCACATTTCAAAATGCTATGGGTCTAAACTTATCTGGAGTTTGAGCATTGTCCTGTTTAGGTATCAGGGAGATGAAGGAGGTGTTGAGTACCTTCAGAATAGTTCTATTCATCCTGGAATCTTTACTACATTCAAAATATCTCGTTTAACAATATTCTAGCAAGCTTTAAAGAAATCAACATTGAAACGATTAGGGCCTGACGCTTTACCATTTTTCATTTCCTTGAGGACCTCACTGACCTCCTCTTCAGTCACTAGCCTATTGAGGTTGAAATTATCCTCTCTAGACACCAGCCTGGGAATATGTCTTGTTAAGTCCTTGATGAAATGCTCTCTGTCTGAAATGGTTTCCTTTGCTATCCCACGAAAGTGATGAACTAGCACAGCTTCTATGTCTTCGTGGGAACTTAGAAGTTGCCCTCCCTCGTCCTTGATCAAAGAGATTATATTATGAGATTTATTTGCGAAGGTGGATCTGTGGAAAAATCTGGTATTTCACTCTCCTTCTTTTAGCCATTGCACTCTAGGTTTTTGTCTCCAAAATATTTCCTCTTGGTTACATAAATTCTCCCAGTCTTGCTGAAATTTGGTGGCTTGATCATTTCTGTCTTTATCAAAGCCAACCTTGATAAGGGTTTGGTTGAGTTCCTGCAATTTGTTTTCAACAGATTTTTTTCCCTCAACAATATTGTCAAATTCATTCTTGTTCCAATCTTTTAGCTTGATCTTGATGAGTTTTAGTCTTTTGTGTAGAAGAAACATTCTTGTACCCTGAATATGCAAATCTTAAGATCACCAATTTGTAATGTTGCTGATGAAATATGGATAGGTGAGCCAAATATTCTCAAATCTAAAGGGTCTATTCCTGGGGGTACCAATGCCCTGAACCTCCAGTTGAACCGGCTAGTGGTCTGAGCCTCCAAAGGGGAGAATTCTTGCTGCCATTTCCTTGTCATTGAGCATAAGGTCCTCTGAGATGATGAATCTGTCTAACTTTGAGGCTACTTGAGACTCTCCTCCTCTTTTATTGTTCCAGGTAAAGAGACCATTGCTCGAAAAAATGTCAACTAGCTTCATATTATCCATAAAAGATTGAAAAGCTAGGGAATCTTTGTTTAGAGTTTTGGTTCCCCCTTTTTTCTCTGAAAGTGATTTGATCATGTTGAAGTCCCCACCCATGATCCATGGTATTCCTACAAATCTCTCTCTAAGATCCACAAGAGAATCTAGAAACCTGAGTTTTTCATCCATTCTCTGAGGGCCATAAACATTCGTGACCAGATAGGTCTCCCTATCACCCACAGGCTGAATAACCACTGATAAATAATTTCTAGAAGCCTCAGCATTTACTATGCCAATATTTTGGGGGTTCCAAAATGTTAGTATGCCTCTTGCTGTATTTTCTGCTTTGACTTCTAGAAACTCAAGTCGGTTGAGCCATTTGATGTATATTTCTTTTATTTTTTGAATGGAACATTTATTTTCTAGATAAATATCATATCCGAAGCTTCTTGTTTCATTTTGTTACTAAGTACTCTTTGTTTACTTTTACTGCCTAGACCCCTGATATTCCAAGAAGTGAACTTCATCATTAAATATTTGTAAAGGAGTAACTGGTTAGGTCTTTCATCTTACCTGAATCTATCATTAGCTTTCCACATTCCATCAAAAGCTCATTCTGCATTTTTCTACCTCTTTTCTTTCCTGGGTATCTAGGTGCTAATCCTGGTGTGTTTTTCATAGTTTTCACACCTTTGTTACCCTATCTTTCAGTGTTACTTTGCCTATCCATCCCTTTAGCCTGATTTTTCCATATGTACGGCTGCTGTACTCTAGTGAAGTCTTCTTGAGGTAACGAGTCTACCCCTCCCATGGTTCCCTGTTTCAAGAACCCTTCCAAATCTAGGTGTTCTCTATCAAGAATCTCCTGTAGTTCATGGTCCTCCATTTCCATCTCACTATGGGTCATTTCCTGGTTCATCTCCAGTTCTACATCGCTCATCATAGCCTCTTTCTGTTTATTATTATCCTTTGTTTGATCTTTGTCTTCTTCTTTCTGCTTCTCCACTGGACTTCCCTCCTTTCCCTGATCTACTTTTGTTATCTCTTCTTCTTCTTCGAGTACTTGGTACCTATTCAGACTGGCCTGTGGTCCTTCTGCTTGATGTTGTTTAAGTCCCCTTTTGCCCCCTTTTCCTCTATGGCTCACTTTGTGAAAGCTTTCAATATCTTTCATTATGGTAGCTTTACTCTTGTTCTCTATTTTACTGAGAGGGCAATCCCTGAATAGGTGCCCATGCTCATGGCATCTATGACATCTAAATGGAATATGTTCATAATCTATTGTTTGTACCCATTCTTCATAAAAAACTTCCAAGATGACCTTGTCTGGTAGAGCTCCAGAGAGATCCATCTCCAGACAAATTCGTCAAAGGAAGTGTATTTTCCCCTTCTAGTGGCTTTAGAAGCTTTGACAAAATTCCCTAATTTATTTCCTATGGCAGTTAAGGATTCTGTTTGCTAGTAATAAAGAGGAAGGGAGTAAAGTCTTACCCAGACTGGAACCGAAGTGAAAGTCTCACACTTCGGGACAAAGTTCATCATCCATAGCCGCATGTAGAGGCCTGCTGCTGCGTAGAAGTAGGGCCCTCCTTCAAACACTCTGTCTTTATCCTCAATATTTGTGAAGACCACAGTAAAGAATCCCTTTGACCCAAGATGTAGGTCAATGCTTCCTCTTGGTTTCTAGTGGTATTTAATCCATGTCTGTAATGCCTTTTCAGTGGGCCATAATCCCATGAATTTACAAATGATAGCGTATGTCCGCATGTGGTCCCTATGTGCTTGCAGAGCAGGATCATTTAGAACTACTCTGGGTGTGACTTCAGCTTTTGGTTTACACGGTCCCTTCTATGCCTTGCTTTTGGCTCCCTGTTCTTTGTCTTCTTCCTCCTTTTCTTTTGTGCTATTATTCTCCCTTGATTTGATTCCCTCTTGCTCTTCGACCATGCTTTCTTTCCCTTCTTCTGCAAGACCTCTAACATCTTCTATTGGCTTCTTACCTCGGCTGGCTACAACCTGCTTGTAGGAGGGAGCAAAGCTCCCTCCTTTGCACCCTTCCATGGAGTTCAACAACTGCTAAAGACTGTAAACCTTAGTTGTTCGTCCCTGCTCCCCCCAATTTTTCTCCATATTTTCAATTTAAGGTGACTTATTATTATATTAATAACATATTTTATTCAATTTAATTATAAAAAAATTATATATATTAATACAAATAAAACAAATATTTTCCACCTTATATCCTGTGTTGATGTGTTGTTGCTTTCATGTTTATCTGCATTGATGTTTATATGCTTCTCATGGTTTAATTGTGGTTGATTATCTTTTGTGCTTATAATTAATCATTTTGTTAATTGGTAAATAAAAGATAAAAAGAAAAAAAAATGTTAAAGTGATCCATCAAGCACAATATTGAATTACCCCACAATTGTTAGTATTGTCAAGCTCCCAACATTCTCAATATTGTCCCTCACACTAGTGTAGGTTCTAATGAAAAAGGGAACAACTAACCACACTATTTGACTCATAAGACAATAATAAACATATATATTAAAGTGTATATATGTTAATATAAACAATATTAGTTAATCATATTTCTTAATTTTTGGGGATGACATTCAACAATACAATATTTTATTAGTTGTTTTATTTTTGTTGAATTTGAATTAAAATGATTATATATTTCTTTTTGTTGAATTTGAATTAGAATGATTATATATATATATATATATATATATATATATATTTATTTATTTCACCATTTATACCTAACATATAATTAGAATGAAAGTTGAAGTTTACCCACTAATAATTGTTCACATCATTTTTTTTGGGGAGATGCTAAGTTTAACTACATTCTTTATGTTAAAGTGAATATTTGTATCACATTCTCACTTTAATTAGATTTCAAGGGTTTCATTTTATAAGAAAGTCAATGTTCAAAACTCACAATAATTGGGAGGAGACATTGAAAAAATCCAACCATATTAAGTATTGGTGTGGCCCAGGCCATGATCCTAGAGTGATTTGACAACTTAGATGCACATAGTGATTTTGACCACCTATATGCACCTAGTCATGATTTCTTAGGCTGCAAGTGTGATCCATGATCATTTCTTAGACCACAAACTAATCTCACATATTGCAATCACCTTTGAATTCAAGCTTATATGATTCATATTGTTTAGAGATATATTTTCGGGTATAATCACATCAAGGATTTTGGGTCAAAGCTTTTTGGACCACCCAATGTGGTTCATCATCAAGACTAAGATGGAGAAACTGATCCAAGCATGCAAATTAAATTCTTTTCGAAGCACCCAATAAGATGGAGAAATTGATCCAAACATGCAAATTAAATAATGTAGAGATGTAAGGGAGGTGAAGTAATTCTAACAGTTAAATCTATAAAGGTAAAAATAAAATAGATAAAACTTTATCTGTTTTATTTTTACGGTTATAGATTTAGCTGTTAGAATTCCTTCGCCTTCCTTGCATCTCTAAATTATCTAATTTACATGTTTGGATTAGTTTCTCCATCTTAATCACGATGATGAATGACATAGGATGGTTTGAAAGACTTTGACCCAAAATCCTTGATATAACTATACCAGGAAATCTATCTCTATATTATAATCAATATATATATATATATATATTTGAATTTCATAACATTTTATTCAATAATAAGTATATACTAAAAGATAAAATAAAACAAGAATAATTATATAAAACAAAATATTAAACTAGAGTAAACATAATTTTTTTTGACATAAACGGTTAGTTTTTATTTAAAATTCGGCAAATCAGTTGCTGAGGGCTTTAACATTGTTACTCTGAGTTTCCTTGTTACAGTCGGCAGGGAAAGTGGATTTGGCTTTTGATAAGTCCGCTGCAGGAGTTACACTGTGATTGCAGATAGTGACTTGAATATGAACTTGATTTGGTTTCAGAATGGCGCCTTGGATTTCTGCTGTTTTTGCTTTCCGTGACGTAGCTCTGCTTCCTAGCTTGCAGAGAGGAGACCCAACGCGCCGGAGTTCTGAGACATCCCATGAATCACTGCGTTTTCTTTTTGAATTGTCTGGCAGATTGTTACATTGTGTTCAAGATTGCCAAGAGCGGTAAACTGGCCTTGAAGAGGCCCTCGTGAACTCCCCAGCACCTACCCAGACGCAGCAGTGAGTTCCAATGACGAGCAGAGTTCGAAAATGCCAAGGTTACGTTCTGAATTTCCCTTGTGGGGGAGTCCGCGTCTCCTAATAGTTGCCAGCTCAAATTGGTTCGGTCCCGAGGCTCTGGAGGATGGAGAGAAATTTGAACCAGCGAAATAGGAACAGAGGCCCAGACATCTCCAGAATTAAGGAATGCTACAGTCCGATTCAACATCATTTACTAACAGAGATCTCCTGCTCCGGATAGAGCCTAGGTTGGCTGCCAAGTCTGCTTGTGAGTTTAACTTCCTCAGAACATGATAGGAGGTTTTGTGAAACATGGGCAACACTAGTCTGATTTTTTTGAGGATGGGGGCTAATGCACTTGAGAAGGGATCTTTTGAGAGTTCATAGCATGTATAATTAGTCTGGAGTCTCCAAATACTGGTATGGAGAGGAGATTCCTCTTGATAGCCAAATTTAGACCTGCCACAGAGCAAGAGCCTCCACTCTGTTGTTTGTTTCATGCCCCAAATCCCAAGCAAAGCGCAGCTCAGTTGAGCCACCTGGGCTTATGAAAACTCCACCGCCACCCGCCTTTCCTGGGTTACCTTTAGATGCCCCATCGAAGAAAAGGAAGTGATCATCCAAAGTTGATCTCCATTTGATGAATTCCTGTTCTTCCAGACGAATTTCCCAATGAGAAGGGGCTTTAGCAGGAGGAATGGGTCTATTCTGATGATTTGGAACAAGCTCTTTTAGCCATTGATCTTCCTCGCTATCCAAAATCATGCCATTTCTTATGGTGGGTTTGGTTTCTAAGGCCTCACCCAACAGAGCTTTGATCTTAGTGATAATTCTGACCGGGTTACAACTCTCCTCCCTAAAAATTCTGTTGTTCCTCTCCAGCCACAGTTTCCAGCATGTGAATTTGGGAATCCACATCCAGCTAGTCTTGAGAAGGCTTTTTTTGGAGAGACAGAACGGGGATAACTTGGCCCAGTTTCTTAGCAGGTCCGGAATATTTCTTGGAAGTTCTATTTTGTCAGGTCCTAACATCACGACACCCCTCCAAACTTCTTGAGCAAAGGGGCACAATAAGAATAGGTGGTTAGCCGTTTCTTCATCCGAAACACAAAGAGGGCATCTGGAGGGACCTTCCATTCCACGCCTCCTCAGGTTATCTCTAGTGAGGATACTTTTATGCGCCAGAGTCCAGCGAAAGAAGTCAATTTTGGGGAGAGCAGGAAAAGACCAAATAAATTTCCATTGAGTTGGATTTGGGGGAACGCTAGGGACAACCATCATACTTTTGTAACCTTCTGATGTTGAGTAAGAGCCAGAAAAAGAACCCCACCATCTTTTGTCCTTAGAAGAGGCCTTTAAGGGAGATTTTCCTTGGAGCAAATCCAACAATAAATTGGCTTCACCAACCAGCCAATGAGGGACCTCCCCTAGTTTCCAACCATCCCAAAGACTTTCTGCATCATTTGTCCAATTGGAGATATCCCAAAGGGTTTCCAGATTATTGGCCTGAAGCCAAACTCTGATATTTTCCAGTTCTGCCATTTGATTCAAGGGCTGATCTCCAATAATCGAATCTTCCCAATTTTTTATTTTTTTCCCATTACCTGGGATCCAATAAAGCTTGTGACTGAAATGTTTCATAGCTGTGAGACAGAGTTTGAAAACTGGTGATCCTTTGGATATTCTATGAGGTTGGTCCAAACATCTCAAACGCTGCCCATGAAAATATTTTTTCCACAGAACTCTCTTGCTCCAACTAGGATTCCCAGAAATAATGTTCCAAAGGAGCTTGGAGCCCAGAGCAATATTTTGGGCTGCCAGATCCCGCAATTGGAGACCTCCTTCCAAGAATGGCTTCTTAATAGTGTCCCAATTTACTAAATGGAGCATTCTTTCATTATTTTTCCCTCCCTCCCACATAAATCTTCTTAGGAGACCATCCACTTTACTAATAAAGGTTTTAGGGGCTAGTAGAATGAAATTCTGGTAAACTGGGAGACTTATGAGAACATATTTCATTAGGATTACCTTCCCAGCATTATTCAACCATGAGGCTCCCCAAGCTTGTATTATGAGTTTTAACTTGTCTAGCAGGGGCATCCAGTGAGCTACCTTAGGATTTGATTTGAAGATTGGGATCCGAAGGTACTTAAATGACTCCCAGGTCAGGGTTCTTTCCATTTCTAATAGCCTTGCTATGTCTGTCAAATCCTTGATCGAGCAATTCCAGCCATAGATCGTGCTTTTTAGATAGTTAATCTTGCTGCCCGAAACCTCCCTATAAATGTCTAGCTCCTTCTTGAAGGTTCTAGCAGAATTTATGCTAGCTCCTCCAAGAAATAATGTATCATCAGCAAACTGGGCATGATTTATGTCTTTAACATTGTGAGCCATCCTCAGGCCTAGCAGAGTTTGGATCTGTTGACAGTAGTCTAGCTGGAAGCTAAGCACCGAGGCTTGAATGGCGTAAAGAAGCGGGGACAAATGGCAACCTTGTCTTAGCCCCCTCGAGGCCTGGAAGAATTCCTTTGAACGACCATTAACCAGAGGCACTATCCAAGGGGAGGCAATGCAGGCTTTCACCCAAGTTATGAGAACTTTTAAGAAGCCAAATTTCTCCATCACAGAAAACAGGAAATCTTGTCTCACCCTGTCAAAGGCATTTGTCAAATCTAGCTTAATCACCATGCCTTTCTCTTTTCGATGACAACTTGAATGAATTGCTTCATACACCATCACAATATTGTCAAGAATCTTTCTCCCTTTTATGAATCCTCATTGGTTTTCAGGGATGATGACCAACATAATTTTCTTAAGACGGTTGGCTATTATTTTTGTAATCAGCTTATAACTTGTATTACACAAAGAGATGGGCCTGAATCTGCTGAAATCGGTGGCGCCTTTGTCTTTCGGAATCAAGGCAAGGAAGGTTGAGTTGGTACTACCTCCAATCTTGGTACAGGTATGAGATTTGCAGATCATTCTCAAAAGGTATTTTTTAATTGTAGGCCAGCAAGTCAGGTAGAACCTTGCTATGAACCCATCAGGGCCTAGGGCTTTATCCAGATCCATGCAATCCAAAGCTTTTTTAATCTCATTCATACTGGTCGGAGCAGTTAGAATCTTGAACACAATGAGGAATTAGATCAATCCGATAGGCTTGAGAATCGATAGGAGGGTCTTCCGGGGCAGAGTAAAGATCTTTAAAGAAGGAGTGGGCTGCTTGCTTTATGCCTTCAGAATCTTTAACCACAGTGTTTTGATAGTGAATTTCATTTATTGTTTTGAAGTGCTTGTGTGCTTCAGCTTGCTTATGGAAGTAGCTTGTATTTTTGTCTCCGGCCTGTAACCAAAGATTTTTGGACTTCTGTCTCCAGAACTCTTCTTCATCCCTACTTGCTCTATGGAGATCTTTTTGCATCTCTACTTCTTTTTGAAGAAGGATTTGAGTTACATCAGAATTCTCCATTTTTAATTGATGGCCTGCTAAACTGTCATGTATCTCCTTTCTTTTGGCGGTGGGCGTTTTCAACCTTTTAGCCCACTCCTTGAGCTCCCTTTTAAGTTTGCTCATTTTTTCTTCCCACACAAAGAAAGGGGATCCTTGAACTTGCCAATTCCAGACCTTGGAGACCATCTCCTGGAAACCTTCTTGATGGATCCATAGAGAACTAAATCTAAAGGGAATGGGGCCAAGATTTCCATCCAAGGAGAACTCAAGTAGAATGGGTTTATGGTCAGAGGTGTAGTTCAACAGAATTTAGAGGTGGCCATTAGACCACAAGTCAAGAAGGAGGATTGGACTAGAAATTTGTCCAATCGAGCAGCAATGTGGCCGGGGCCTATCCTTTTGTTGGACCAGGTGAATTTCCCAGATGTGGGCTTGATATCCTCCAACTCCGAATCTAAAATGAGGTCTTCATCCCATTCTCTAGCTGGGTCCCTGACCAGCGAGCCCCCCTTTTTCTCTTCTGCAGCTAGCATAACATTCAGATCACCTGCAATAATAATATTTTTTGGATTGTGCAAGAAAAGATAGGAATGGAGCGAGTCCCAACAAATTTTTTTCTCAGATGGTAAGACCGGAGCATAAAGATTGAACATACTTACTTGGTGGCCAGATTCTTTAGGAGCTTAGTGAGTAGCCAATGGGGGCAACATTCTTCGTGAATCAGATCATATTTGGAGCTGTCCCAAAAGGAGGCAATCCCTCCAGAGGCACCTCTGGCGCTGACTACTCTCCCTTGGCCTTTATGCCAGAATGCTTTGCTTACTTGAAGGAGTAGAAGGTCCTCCAGCTTTGTCTCCTGGATGAGAAGGATTTCAGGCGAGTACATCCTCACAATGTCTTTTAGAGCTTCTTCTTTCAACCTGCTGCCTAACCCTCTACAATTCCAGCTTGGAAGGTTGTGGCTCCTTTTGGAGCTTGACCATGCTTGTGCCAAGATCTGGTATTCATCATTCCTTTGAGAGTTTTCTGAGAGCCATGGAGTACATCCAGATAAATTTTTTCCTCTCTCTGTTTCTTCTTGGACTTTCGACCCCTAGCCGACTTGATAGGAGTGACTTGCGAGCTGTCTGAATCGGAGACTCCATCTTCTAAATCTCCCTCAGAGTCGGAGCCCAGACTGATGTGCTCCTCATTTTCTTATTTTTCCCCTTGTTCATCCTCTGATGGAGGAAGAGTTGACTTTGCCTCGGCTTCTTTCACTTTCTTCGACTGGTCTTTTGGTTCCTCTTGGATCCCAATGGCATCTGTCTTTTCCCCAGAGGAAGAACCCTCTTTTGGAACTTCTTTGGCTTTTGGTTTAGGTTGGGGCTTCACCAATGGCCTTGAATTCTTCTTCTCAGTTGGTTTTGGGATTGCCTTGCCCTTTTTGATTTCTTTCCATCCTTCTTCGTCCACTTTGTCCCCGGTTGGAGCTTTTGGGCAGTTTCATTGGAAGTGTCCATGTTCGTGACAGGTTCTGCATTTGAAAGGCAATTGCTCGTAATCCAATTTTTGATAATGATGCTATTCTCCGACTGTAAGTTTTACCGCTTCAGGCAGTCCAACTTCTAAATCGACTTCCACACAAATTCTTGCGCAGGTATATTGGCCCTTGTTATCTTCTTTGTCAATGAAATGGTTGAGACCATTTCCAATCTTCTGCAAGGTGTGATAGCTCCAGCAGTGGGTCGAAAGATTGGGAAGCCGAACCCAGACTGGGACCTCTTTAGGGGTATCGATTGAGGGATCGAAGTCGGGGGTCCACTTATTAAGATACAGACCCTGATTTCCCATAAAATATGGACCGTTTCTGAAAACCAAATCTCGATCTTCTTTGGAGGTGAAAAATGAAATACCCTCTTTCGACAGCATAGCAGATCGCATTGTTTTTCAGCTGGCACCTCTAGTCGCATTGGATCCAGTCATCTGTTGTTTTTGTAGAGGGTCAACATCCCATAAATTGTCCTACCAACCCTCTGTCAGCCAGGGCTAGGGCAATTTTTATCGGTTGGTCTTCTGGCAGGGCGATCTCAGGAATTTCCTCCAGTTTTTTGATGAATTTCGGGACTTCTGGAATCAAACGTTTCTTCCCTTTCTGCGATAGTAATCTTCTGAATGCTTCTTCTGAAGAGATTGGCGGGGTGGGAGAAGGCTCCCCACCCCCAGGAACACTCATGGCAGCAGCTACGCTCCTCTGCGATCGCAAAACCCAGACGCGGACGCTGTGCCAGCAGCAGCACTGACCGGAGGAGGGAGGCAGAGCCCAATTGCGGGTATGCCGGGAAGAAGATTGAGAGCCCAGCAGCAGGGGCTGCCAGGCAGGAGGCCTGCGGAGGACCGCAGGAGCCGAGGAAGCAGGGGTGCGGGAGCTCCAGTTCAGAACGCGCGCGCGAAAAGGATGGATAGAAATTTATTACCAATGATGTAAACATAATTATTAATATTAATAATCACAATTATCATCAAAATTACATTTAAAAAAAATATATTTTCCAAAAACATATTAAAAAACACTTAATATTTTTTAATAAAAAAATTTAAGAAAATATGATCACTTGATGTAATAAACTTACACTTAAAAGTTATATATTTCAAATTAACACAATTTACAATAAATATATATATATATATAAAAGTTATTTTCAAGTTTCATGGTAATTTTTCAATATATAATTAACTTATTTTTTATATTTATTTTTTACAACATGTTTATAACCGTGTTATTATTTTATTTTATTATTTAATCATGTTAAATGGAAAAATAATTTATTTATGAATGAGATATTGTTATTAATACTATGTAAAACACCTAAACATTTCTCTACAAAAACGACTCCTACCTTCATCCTTTTTCCATCAAATTCAAATATGATACGAATAAAAAACTCTAAATCTCACCAATCAACTAATTTACATATCGTATGCATCATAATATTAAAAATATGATCATAAATCGATCTACAAAACACTTTATTTGATTAAAGATGATAATAAAGTCCACATCAACATCTAAAACATTGAATCGATATTAAAATAAAACAAGAGCTATATAGTAGCTAGTACCTGGGGCTTAGCTAAAATAAGTTTAATGAAACTAAAAAATAATAAAAACAAAAAAAATCATCACAAAAATAAAACACCTAATAAAATGTTATATTGTTGAATGTCATCACCAAAAATTAAGAAATATGATTAACTAATATTATTTATATTGACATATATACACTTTCATATATATATATATATATATATATATATATATATATATATATCTAATAATAATAATAATAATAATAAGAAGTTATCTTAAATTGAAAATTTGCTAGAAAAATTATAATTCGTGAAAATAAAAATAATAGGAAAATGAAAAAAAAACGAAATCAAAAAGTAAAATAAAAAATAAATAAATCTAAAAACAAAAAGTTGGTAACTAATAGAAAAGAAAGTTACTAAAGAGTCCATAATAAGACCTGCTAAACACTTTACAAAGTAAAACTAAATCAATTTCCAACCACTATAAAAATTTATTAAACTTTAATTAACTTTAGAACTCTACACTAATAACAATATTAATCAATTTTGATACTATAAACCTTTATAAATTTCATTAATAATTTGTGTAGTATCATTCTTTAATGTATCAAGTGCATAAACCTTTCTAAATTCCAATATTAATCATACAATTATGCGCAATGCCATTATTTAATGTATCTAGTGTTTATCAACTATTTGATGCCATGATGTACAATTGATTCATCACCTAATTTTGCTTAATTTATTTTTCTCTAGGAGTATATTCAATCTAATTATTATAATGATATGTTATATTAAAAAAAATGTGTGTGTGAATTTAAATTAGTATGTGGTATGATGTTGTAATAGTAGTAGTAGTTCAATTATTTTTCACAATTTTTAATTTGTTCAAATTTTTGTTACAAAGGCTAACATATCTCTAAAGAATAGGAATTTGGTGGATGAGGAATTAAACTTACGATGCAATTCAACAATACAATTTTTGTTGATATTTTAAGCCCATTAACATTGTTTAATATGCAAAATTAGAGTCATTAAGGGTCATTCTAGCCACCACTTGAGCTATTAACCCTTTAGCATAAAGTTAATGTTGATGACAACACAATTTATTGAAAATAATTTTAATAATAATTATAAGAAATATTAATTTTCCTTTTAAAACAATTCAAACTAAAACCATATGCAAACTTTAAAATAAATCTTTAAATTGATTTGATTTATTTATAACTCATTTTCATGGGAAATAAGGAAACTACTCATTAACGCAAAACCTAAAAGCATATAACAAACATGAAAATCCAACCCTTTTATCATTTTAAATGATATAATTCTTCTTCAATACTAATGATGAGTCGCAAAACCATTTTCACTATTAATTTATTTTTATTAACAAGAATATCATATATAATTATCATTAATATAATATAATAAAAATATTATTACAATTTTTATAATTATCATAAATATAATATAATAAAAACAATTGTTGCAATTTTTATAATTATCATAAATATAATATAAACAAGAGCTATGTGGTGGCATGTCGTTGCTTGTTTATATACATGATTCATATGCATGTAGTTTTTAGTTCAATTAGTGATTCATATCATTCTTTAATGTATCAAGTGCATAAACCTTTCTAAATTCCAGTATTAATCATACAATTATGCGCAATGCCATTATTTAATGTATCTAGCGTTTATCAACTATTTGATGCCACAATGTACAATTGATTCATTACCTAATTTTGCTTAATTTATTTTCCTCTAGGAGTAGATTCAATCTAATTATTATAATGATATGTTATATTAAAAAAAATGTGTGTGAATTTAAATTGGAATTGAAATTAGTATGTGGTATGATGTTGTAGTAGTAGTAGTTCAATTATTTTTCACAATTTTTAATTTGTTCAAATTTTTGTTACAAAGGCTAACATATCTCTAAAGAATAGGAATTTGGTGGATGGGGAATTAAACTTACAGTGCAATTCAACAATACGGTTTTTATTGATATTTTAAGCCCATTAATATTGTTTAATATGCAAAATTAGAGTAATTAAGGGTCATTCTAGCCACCACTCGAGCTATTAACCTTTTAACATAAAGTAAATGTTAATGACAACACAATTTATTGAAAATATTTTTTAGTAATAATTATAAGAAATATTGATTTTCTTGTTAAAACAATTCAAACTAAAACCATATGCGAACTTTAAAATAAATCTTTAAATTGATTTGATTTATTTATAACTCATTTTCATTGGAAATAAGGAGACTACTCATTAACGCAAAACCTAAAAGCATATAATAAACATGAAAATCTACCCCTTTTATCATTTTAAATTATATAGTTCTTCTTCAATACTAATGATGAGTCACAAAACCATTTTCACTATTAATTTATTTTTATTAACAAAAATATCATATATAATTATCATTAATATAATATAATAAAAATAATTATTACAAATTTTATAATTATCATGAATATAATATAATAAAAACAATTATTATAATTATCATAAATATAATATAATAAAAACAAGAGCTATGTGGTGTCATGTCATTGCTTGTTTGTATACATGTTTCATATGCATGTAGTTTTTAGTTCAATTAGTGATGATGTTATGTGTGAGAAAGAGAATGAACATATAGCTCAAGTTCATATATACAAGGAAAGTTTAGACCTAACTAATTGCTTAAGTATTTTGAAACTATTATTCTATTTGAGTTCCTAATTTAAAAGTTTTGAATCGAAATTTCCAAGTGTACTTTTATAAATTGTTCTTAATTGAAGAAAAAACATGGCGTTTTGATAATATATATTTTTTGTGAGCTAATTTTATTTTTATTGGTATTTATTTACATGGAATGGGAAAACAAGTTTTTTTTGCAAGAATTACTTTTAGCCTAACGATGAACCACACCTGTTGGTTCGAACCGCATCGACAAAGGAATTTTGATGTGATTTTCACCGAAAACACTTATCAATAAACTTGATATGGATCACAGAAGCCTAAGTTCAACAATGACATTTACGATGTTGTTTTCTGGGTTTAATTGTGTACTGATATTTACAGTTATTAGTTTGATAGATAACCTATTTGCTAAAACAAATAAATAAACAACTAGAGCAATTTGACATCTGCTTCACTTTGCATGAAATTTGCAAACAAGAATAGAGAGTACAAAAGGGTATTTACTGATTATTAGTTTTCAAAAGTTTTATTGTTTATGTCATAGTGTTACCCAAGGTTCATGTGTTGCATTGTAAAAAGAATGTAAATATGTTGTAATGTTTGGAATAGCAAAAAAAAGAGGTGACTGAGTTTGAGGACATGGATTGTAAAGCTAGGAATAGAGAATTCGTGTTAGGGATGATACATTTTATTGGGCAAAGAAGAAACTTGAACTTGACGATAAAAATTAAAGGCTCAGTGATCCATGAAGTGAAGGGGATGGTTCATGAAATTAAATGGCATTAGGAAACACAATTTATGGATTGATTTCAAGAACAAGGATGCAGTAATAAGGGAGGGACAAAAAACTTGCTCTAAAAGAAAAAGAGGCACTTGGAAGAGATGATGTGGATAGGGTGCCAGCTTTAGTTTTACCGCAGAAAAAAAAGAAGATAAATGTTGTATGATTACATGACATGTAATTGAAAACTAAAGGTGATATACAAATTGCAAGTAAAATTATATGTGTTTTGCATAATGGATCAAGTTACTAAACACACTAAAAAGTGATTTTTAAACAATTTTAACAACCAAACAGAGACAAATAACCATATCTGAAACACATAACACAAAACATGATAAAGAAGTTCACCCATCTCCTGGGCTACATCTATTGGTCCAGCTTCCAATGAAGGTCCTCTTTCATTAAGTGTTCAAAAGTGTGCTTTCATGGCTTTACAATGCTAAAAATGCAATAATACTATCTCCAATGGCTCCAAAATAGTAAAAACCCCTAGATGGGCTCTTGTTTCACTCAAAAAGGTAAAAAAAAGACCGAGTTATGCTCTACAAGAATTTTCCTACTAAGTGTGCTACAATTCACACCCATCTGCAATCAATTCTATAATTTCCTCCTTTTTCGGCCACATGGAGCAACAAATTTTCCCTGTGCCGGCGAGATTCGCGCCCGTTCAGGTGAAATTTTTCAGATCATTAATTTGACTATGTCCCCCCACGAACTAATTAAATCACGTAACTTGACACATTTTGAGCTGTTGATCTCGGGTCGTTTGAACAAACCTCGCCATTTCTTAAACCCCGCTCGGTACTAGAGTTGGAGTTGGGGTTGGGTTGACATCTACCAGGGTTCTGCTCCTTTTTGCTAGAGGGTATGGTCGTGTGAGGCCGTACGTGGCTCGGGGTTGGCCCCCATAACCTTTTTTATGGGTCACATTACTGTTCATGTGCCTTGGGGCTAGGCACTTAGGGGCTGGACCCCTGTTCGTTCCACACACTTGGTCACATATAAGGTCATACGACTTGGGGGTTGGCTCTTATGGCTAGCACATTTCCATTTATCTTCGCCCGTGATTCTTGAGTTATGGTCTGGTGGTGCCATGGACTGTGACCATGTGGCTGAGGCTAAGCCCTGGCCCTTGGTCCCACCCCTTGATTCCTGTGGGTGCGGTGACTAGGGTTGGGAATTAGCCCAAACCCAACCCTAAATGTGCATTGCAATAAACTTTAAATTAAACCCAACTCCATTGTTTATCAAGTAACATGTTTGTGGGTTGGTGGTGAGCCCTGTTGTCGGATGGGAGGTCATGCATTCAAATCCGATGGAGGTTGATTTAACTAAATACCAAAATTTTGCAAGGCCATTAGGAGGCCACGTGGCAACCACTGATTGGCCCACGTGGCTCTTTCTAATTGGTCCATATAAACAAACGCATGAGCCAATAACAACACACCATTCACAACCTATCACAATGAAAAAAGTGTCAATCATCCATAGGTCCACAAAAACACAGTCATGCCCAATCATATGCCCAGTCAGCGTACAGATTACTGATTGGGTGTACCTGCAACCCAAATTTTAAAATTTTAGCTGTTTGGCAATTTGATCAGAATAAGATATTGAGACTATACGATATCGGTTTTGAGTGAAATGAGTTGCATTGGATTAAGATCACTGAGATCTATCTAGTCGTTTAGGCTTCTAGCTTTGTCTCACACTTTGAATTTTGAGCACTAATTTGATCCCCTGGATCACTCCTCCCCATTGGAAGCTTTTGGACCTCCAAAAGCTCATTTTCAGTCAACAATTAGATGAGGGTACAGTTCCCTCACCCTTCCAACCTCAACCCATTTTGTTTTTTTGTTTTTGTTTTTGTCACTTTGAGCTTCTCATGAAGGTACTTTTCTTTTGAAGTGTTTGTATTTTTGTCAAAGATAGGACCTTGCCGCACTTCTTCAAGATGTTTAGAAGAGAAAAATCATGTTAAAGAAATCTGAACATTCTCTCCTTGAACTTCAATCAAAGTATACTTATTTAGTTTCAATTTAACTTCGTCTTGAACGTTGTAGTCATAACGATGCTTAGCATGTCTAGCCTTGTTTTTGGCTTAACTCTGCACCAAATGTGACCGTCATCACCATGAATTATCCCTATTCAAAGCCAATACATTATGAAACCTACAAGAAGATATTTTAAAACCAACTTCCTCTTTGTCAAATAGATTTTGCATCTGCTTTTTTACCCTTGCATTCTTTAACACTAGCTTCTTGTTCATACCAATGTTCAACAATGATGCATCTTGCTGCAAATGAACTTCACATTGTTTTCCTCTTTTAGGAGGTAACATGTTAGTCTCTTGAAACATCTTATCACAGGGATTAGCAACCTCAATGAAATCAGATTTCAAACTTGAAGCATTTCCTTGAAAGACTTTAGATTCATCGACATCTTTATGTTTAATCATCAACAATGTAAAATTCTGACTAGCATTTACAAACCTCTTCATTTTTCCATCATTCACAAGAAATAAATTTATCTTCTTGCTATGTGATCTAACAATGTACTCAATCCCATATTTAAACAAGTGATACTTGTTCTCATGGCTATGAAATATGGCTTTTCTATCAGATAGATATGGGCTTCCCAAAACAATCCCACAAATGTCAAGTGGTACCACATCAAGTTCTACCTCATCAATAAAATTTGTAGTGATGGAAAATCTAGGTATGCATTTTCTTGTTACTTGAAACTTGGCATTGTCACATAACCAACCCATAAGATAAGGTTTAGGATGAGGAATGGTTTCCATATTTAATTTCTTGACAATGTCTTCTGAAATGAGGTTTGTTTGTGAACCACTAGCAAACAAAGTATCTACCTGGTTATGTTTTGTGATGATTCTAATATGGAACAAATCTATTCTTTCTCTTTTATTTTGGGTTTCTATGGGTTTGCTAGAAGAACTATTACTGGCAATTGAATCCTTACCTTTTAATCCCATGGCTATGATTTTTGTTTCATCACTGGAATCAGATCCTAGATCTTTTTGTGTAGTTGCATCAATATTTTCTTTCTCCTTGTTATTAAAATTTTTGGGTCTCATCTCAAGATGAAGTTTCCAACAATGGTCTTCATCATGGCCTTGTTTAGAACTATGTTTACATGTGATCTTTTCTCCTTCTTTCTTGACTGCCTATTTTTTCTTATCATTTCCTTTAAATTTCCCTTTTCCTTTTTCTCCATACTTGAATGACTTCTCACTAGTTTCTTCAGAAACATTTTTCCCTCTTGCCTCTAAATGAGTTACCTGTACACAAACTTCATCTAGTTTTGTAGGGTTAAACATGAGAATGGTATGTCTCAAATAACTATGCAATCCTCCAATGTATTTGAGCAAAGTTTCTCGAGAGGACAAATCTATACCCAAAATCAAAGCTCTTTTCCTAAATTCTTGAGTATAAATTTTCACATTATCCCTCTTAGCTTGCCTAAAGTTTTTCCAATCCATAATAGTGTTTTTCTTGTATGCTAATGGATAAAATTGCTTTCTTATTGCAACAAAAAAAAAATTCCAAGAGGATAAAACCTTACCATGTTTCTTCATGTCCTCTTGAGTTTTGGCTTCTCACCAAATAAGTGTTGCACCTTGCAATCTAAGAGAAGCAAGTTGAATTTTTGTCTCATCATCCTTGACTCATTTTATCATGCAATACACTTCAATATGATGAATCCAATTATCTAATTTCTCAGCATCTACCTCTCCATTTTACATAGGCAATTCAAACTTAATATCAAGCTTTAGCAAAGGAATTTTACCATGTCCTTTTGGAGAATTTGGAGGTGTATGTTTTTGTGAAAGGGTAGAAGAAGTAGAAGAAGTAGAAGAAGATGAGGATGAATATGAGGACGAGGATGATGGAGGTGAAGCTGGTGATTTGTCACCATTTCCTCCATTCACTTTTGGAGGTTTTAAGCTCTCTATATACAACCTTTCATTCCTCTCTTCATAAAGAACCTTAACCATTTCATTCATCTCAAATAATGATTTTTTGAAAGTTATTTCATCTTCAAACATCCCTTCAGGACATTCTTCATGTGCCATGACTTAATATCAAGCTTTATCAAAGGAATTTTACCATGTCCTTTTGGAGAATTTGGAGGTATATGTTTTTGTGAAAGGGTATAAGAAGTAGAAGAAGATGAGGATGAATATGAGGATGAGGATGATGGAGGCGAAGCTGGTGATTTGTCACCATTTCCTCCATTCACTTTTGGAGGTTTTGATCTCTCTATATACAACCTTTCATTCCTCTCTTCATAAAGAACCTTAACCATTTTAGACATCTCAAAGAATGATTTTCTAAAATTTCTTTCATCTTCAAACATCCCTTTAGGACATTCTTCATGTGCCATGACTATTGAAGCTTGAGGTGTGTTTGTTCTCCTTGAAAGAATTTGAGATATTGGCTCCATAAGTCCCCCTTCTCCTCTTTTAAGCTTCAACCTTGTAAGCATAAGAAAAACACTTGCAAACAAATCAAACCTTCACAATAACTTGATGCTGTGATACCAAAATGATCTGTAATTGAAAACTAAATGTAATATACAAATTACAAGTAAAATTTATATGTGTTTTGGGTAATGGATCAAGTTACTAACCACATTAACAAGTGATTTTTAAACAATTTTAATAGCCAAACAGAGACAAATAACCATATCTGAAACACATAACACAAAACATGATAAAGGAGTTCACCCCTCACTTGGGCTACATCTCCTGGTCTAGCTTCCAATGCAGGGCTTCTTTCATTAAGTATTCAAAAGTGTGTTTTCATGGCTTTACAATACTCAAAATTCAATAATACTATCTCCAACGGCTCCAGAACAGTAAAAAACCCCTAGCTGGGCTCTTTTTGCACTAAAAAGGGTAAAAAATGATTGAGTTATGCTCTAAATTTTTTTTTCGTGCTAACTATGTTACAATTCTCACCCACCTACAATCCATTCTACAATTTTTGCCTTTTTCAGCCATGTGGAGCAAGAAATTTTTCCCCGCACCGACGAAATTCACGTTGGTTCGGGTGCAATTTGTTGGATCATTAATTTGACTATGTCCCCCCCATGAACCAATTAAATCATGCCACTTGGCGTATTTCAGGCCTTTGATCTTAGGTCTTTTGAAGGAACCCTGCCAATTCTTAAACCCTGCTCGGTAGTAGATATGGAGTAGGTTTTGGTTAACATCTGTCGGGGTTTTGCTCCTTTTCGCTGGAGGGTATGGTCGTGTGAGGACGCATGTGGCCATGAGATGGCCCCATTAACCTCTGCTATGGATCACGTTACTGTTCATGTGCCATGGGGCTAGGCCCTTAGGGGTTGGCCCCCTTTTCGTTCCTCGTACTTGGTCATATATAAGGTCATACGACCCGAGGGCTGGCTCTTGGAGTTGGCCCCTTTCCATTTATCTCCACATGTAGTTCTTGAGTTATGGTCTAGTGGTGCCATGGGCTACGACTATGGGGCTAGGGTTAAACCCTTGCCCTTGGTTCCACCTGTTGGTTCCTATGGGCATGGTGACTAGGGTTGGGGCTTAGCCCTGACCCCACCCCAAATGCACATTGCGATAAACTTTAAATTAAACCCGACTTCATTTTTCATCGAGTAACAGGGTAGGTGGGGCGGTGGAGAGCCTTGCTGTTGGATGGGAGGTCATGCGTTCGAATCCGGTGGAGGTCGATTTGGCCAAATACGAAAATTTTGCAAGGCCATCAGGATGCCACGTGGCAGCCACTGTGTTATCACTCCAAAATTTCTCTAGAGTTGTTATGAAAGAAATGATAGAGGTAACCACAAACCTACTTTTTCTAAGTTATCTATTTCTACTTTAGTGAATTTAGTAGGTTTATCTACATCTAAAGCATTTATATCTATCTCACTGTTTATGATGTTATCTACTATACAATTAGTATCTATGTTATAGTTTTGAAACTCTCCTTCAGCATTCATGAAATCATAGATTTGAGAATCTTGTGAAAAATTCTGCCAATATTTCAGATTATCAGGTATAACAGGTTTGTGTCTTACTTCTGCTGTGTACTAGTGGTTGGGTTGAAAAGGTAATTTACAAGTACTAGCAAAAGTAACCAAACTATGAGCTTGCATGTTCTGTTTCCTAGGAATAATAGCAAAATTAGTTTCAAGAAGTTCCTTGATCAGATCTAAAACGATCTCTCTGTATTGGCTAAGTCTGGGATTATTCACAGAATATTCTCCTTTGATTTGTTTTATAATCAATTCCGAGTCTCACATGATAGAAACTCTCTTGGCTCCAAGTTTTCTTACAATTTGTAGTCCTAAGATTAAAGCTTCATACTCTACCATGTTGTTTGTGCATTTAAAGTTTAATCTAAAGGCATGACCTTTAGAATGATTATTTTCCATGTTATGAATCCAAACTCCTGCACATGATCCTAATCTATTTACAGAGCCATCAAAATCTAAATGACATAGAGACTCATTAAATATGTTTTCACTATTAGGTTCTCTGTATTTTTCTTTTATAGCTGTGGTCTCATTTTTGTCATTGTCTGAATTATACAAGATAAATGAGTCCATATCAGAATGCATGGAGTATATAGGGTAATTCTGTGGTTTTAACTACTTACCATGTATTTCATCAAGGTTTCTCTATAAAGTTTTCTTTGCTGGCCAAAAGCAGAGATGGTAACATATGACATGTCTAATTGTAGAGATCCTTGCAATTTTTCTCCCCATGAGTGAGATAATAGCATTCCATACTTGGGTGGGATATCAATAACTACTATGTCCATAACAATATTCTTTGCTGGGCACTGGACTAGAGTCACACACAAATCTTTAATCAGGCCATGGCATTTGACTTGGCTAGAATCAAAGGAAAATAGGTCCTTGTAGGGTTTGGTGATATCTAAGTTTAACCTTTCCATGATTGCTTTAGGCATTAAGTTATTGGATGCCCTTGAATCTAGCATAGCATTGTGTAAGATTTTATCATGAACATTTAAGCTAATGTAGAAAGGAGGGATACCCACTTGTTGATGTTTTCCATTTACTTTTGGACCAAATAGTAACTCAGGTTGATCATCATTAAGGTTTACAACATCTTCTCCTTCACCTATGTTTAGTGTTTCAGTGATTTAGGCTTTGTATGATTCATTTTTCACCAACTCTGTCAGAGGAACTGATATTTTCAACTTGGCTATCTCAGTCTTTATGTTGAATGGCAATTTATTTTTACTTGATTGTATGAGATCTTCCTTAGCCATTGTGGTTTGTGTACTTTTCTCTTCTTTTTCAGCACTTGGCAATTCAGTTTGTGTACCAGTAGTTTTGTTTTGAATTCTATTATTTGGAATGGTTTGAGTAATAGTTGAAGTTTGAGTTTCAACTGAAGTTATATCTACAATTATTGGGCTGGAAGTCTCCTGAGTTCCTCTAGGGAGAATTTGTAGAACTCTGGTCACAAGAGCTTCTGTTATTTTTTTAGTTTGGGTTTGGACTGATTTCTTAGTGGGAACTTTAGTATTCTTTTTGCTTCTAAGGCTATACTGTTTGTGAACTTCATAGATAGCAGATTCATAACCTTGTTTGTAGTCAAAGGACTCTCCAGATTCTAATTGGAATTGTTAACATGTACAATTCCCGTTCTTCCCGAGTAAGAAAAACAACGTCTTCGTTTTTCATCCCTAATAAGTTTATCTGGGTGTCCTCCTCTTCTTCATGGCTTTGTGAAACTTCAACATAATTTTCCTGGAAAGGAGGTCTAATCTGTTGATCAGGTATAACATCTCTTGTTTTTCTAGTATTAGGATTTTTCCTGAAGTTGGGGTTTCTAATTGGGGGTGCTTGTTGATTTTCCCACTGAGATTTTCTTTCCATATTTTCTAATCTATCCATTATCCTTTCTACACTTTTAGCTAAAATATCTATTTTACCATCTGAAGTAGATGGTTCCTCTTTAATGATAACTATTTTCTCATTTCTCATCCTAGATTTCTTAGCTAATAAATTGGCTTCTACACTAACAAAATTAATTTGCATCTGTTCCAATGTTACAAGGTTTCTTTCCCTCAACTGGTAAGACATACCAGTGTCAAAACCATCAGGAAATTTGATTAATGCTAAGTTGGATGGAGGTTTAAATTTGCAAGGATTGCATTATAGATACTATTGAACCTAGTACAATAATCCTGAACATATTCATTAGGAGCTCTTCCAATGTTTTCATATTCATATAATATTTGTAAAGGGCTTTTCTTTCTTTCCCATCTATCAATAAACAATCTATGGAAAGCGGCTAAATCTGCAATATGATTAGCAGGTAAACCTTTGAACCATTTTTTAACATCCCCTGTCAATGTTTGGGCAAATAACCTCATTTGCACATCAGATTGATCAATCTCATATAATTCAAAGTGATCAATCATTTTATTCACATGCTGTTGGGCAATATACTGACCAGTAGCATCAAACAGAAAGATTTTACTTTGATAGTCTTGGGGCATGGCATGTAGTTGAGCTAGTAAGACCAAAGGTGCATATCTGTCTGCCATGGATGAGATTTTGGTTTGACTGGGGGGCAAAGTAGTGGTGCTTGAAGAAGGACTTGAGATGGCTATAGATGAACTAGATGAACTTTAAATGTTTGGTTGGAGAGGAAGCTGAGGTATGAATGGTTTAGGGGAATGAACTGTGGTGGATATTATAGTGAGGTGGTAGCAAAGGAAGTTGTATTTACAGTTTTTGAAGACTCTGTAGAAATTTCAGGGGTAGCAGCAGTTAAGGCAGCTAATTCAACTGATTATTGAAGATAGGCCTCATCTATATGCCTTATCAAGGTAGAGGTTAAAGCTTCTAGTTTGTCAAAAGTATCCAAAACATGTTGATCTAAATATGGATGTAGAGGAACCTTCTTTAACTCAATGAATTGAATAAAATTAGGGTCTATTACAGTATCATGAATTGAATTTTCTGATTTGGTTATAAACAAATAAAGCTCAAATGATAAATCAAACTGAATATCCTCTAAACTCGATAATTATTTGGGGAGTGAATTTTCTTTAATTAATTGACTACTACTTCCTTGAGTTTCTACCTTTTTTTTTTATTTTCTTAAAATTTTGTCAGGGTCATCAACTATTGTAGCAGGGTTTGGATCTAGATTTTCCCTGGTATAGTGTGTTCTTTTGGAAGCCATAATTTTAATTTTTTAATTGTTTTATGAAACGTTTTAACAACTCTAAAATGATCTTAAGGTGAAAAAGATGAGATTTAAGATTTCCTTAAAGTTTTATTAAATTGAGGACCCGTCCGCAGTATGGTCGCCACTATGTTATCACTCCAAAATTTCTCTAGAGTTGTAATGAAATAAATATTAGAGGTAACTACAAACCTACTTTTGAGATCAGGATCTAGCCTTCCTAATGCTCAGAGAGGGCTCTCTCTTTATGATTTAACTTTGTTTAGTTAATTGATTTTAGGTTAATTGTTTAAGTTCTGATTGGATTTTGATTTTTATTTGGTGGTGGAATCACTGACCTAGATGGATAGAGGGATTTCTGTTACCATTGGGCTATGGAGTCAAGTGTCAAGAAAACATGACTGAATCAAGCTCTAAAGACAGTGTTTACAGGAAAAGGTACCTGAGTAAATTCAGATCTTTTAGGCTGGATGGTGAAGTGGTTTTCAATCAAGATCAAGGAGCAATTAAGGGTTCCTCAAACCGGATAATGAGGGAAATGGTAGGGTTCAATCAAAACTAGGGAGAAATGGAGGATTCCCTACTCTGGACATCAAAAGAAAACCTTAAAATGATTAACTGTTCAAGACAAAGTGTACTTAAACAAATTCTCTAATTCATTCAATTTAGATAACATGCAAGTTTGTGAAACACTTAAGAAAATAATAATTTGACAAAAAGAAAATACTTCACTGAAGTGGCCCAACACATGAATCTTGTAATGCAATTTATTTGTTACTCAGTCCAGTCTGCTAACTTGAAAAATTGGTACAATGAAACCTCAGGTTATATATCAATACAACTATAGAAATGTGAAGCAATCCACACTCTATACTTTGAATTATGAAGTGTTTATACAAAAAATTATTACAAAATATCCCAAATTGTTTTGGGAATTATTATAGGAAAAAGAGATATCTTCATGCAAGAAGATAGAGACAGATATGTAATTGCTGCAATCTGTCCCTGTTTATTTGGTTGTGTTGTCTTATGCTTTGATCTTTTGTTATTTATTCTCTTTTGTTGTTGGTCTTCCACGGAGATTGTTCTTTTTACGTTGCCCTTTGACTGATACTCTTTCATCTGATGCTCTTTCATATGAGCTGGCCTTCTGCTTTTCTTTTACTGCTATGTTTTCACTTTTACTTTGCAATTTTATAGTAAGTCATTTATTTTTTCCCATGTCTTTGCATCTGGTAATTTAATATTCACCATTCTTCTGTAGACTTCATCTGCTTCTGTGTACTTTGCAAAAGTGGGCTTGTTTACAAAAAGGTGTTTTACCTCATGCTGAAGGTAAAATAGGTTCTCAAAAGTTTGGTACAGAACCTTTCCTGTGGGAATCCCTTTCATAGAAGAATTATTGGCTTGATCTCTTGCCACTTCTCTGATTTTCCTGTTATAGTCTTCTTGTGGCATTAATCTGTCATTTATTACCAAGGGATTTGGCAGACTTTTCTGCCTTAAAGCATCAAACTTAACCATGAACTTTCCTATAGCTAGCTCCATGGTTTGGCATTTGTCCTCAAGCTTCATCATTAAGTTCCTCTTGGTGAGCACTTTCTTCACGTCTAGTATGGTGCCAGTCCTGTCAGCTATGTCCAGCTCCTGCAATTCATATTTATTTTTAGAGTTAAGGAATTAGATTATTCTGGTGGCTTCTTCTGGCATGTCTCCAAGTTCGGCCTTAACTCTTTGAATTGCTTCAGTAGCCTCTTTGACTAAATCATTTTGTTCAAAGATGACTTGTAGATGGCCAAATATCTTTGACAAAGTCAATGATATTGGCTCATAGCTATTCTTTAGCTTGGGCAAGTGGCTCCTTCAATGTTAACTCTTTTTCCAAATTCTTCATCCTCTTTGTCAACCTGTTTGACTTTTGTACTTCATTCTTGTGCATAATCTGTGCCAGTTTCTTCTCATCCTTCAGACTTATTATTTGTTCTTTTAGTCTATTTATCTCAGTGGTCTGAATGGACATGTCCTCCATGACTTTGACTAGTTTACTTGCCTCATCACTTGGCTGAGCTGTTGCTGTTGTTGAACCTGTTGCTAATGTAGATACTATTGCAGCTGGAAGTCCTATAGCTAGTGGAGCTATGGGGGCCAATGAAGCTGCCAAAGTTGATGGAACTTCTGTAGTGATTGTAGGAATAAGAGTGGAAGTGGTTGTCTCAAGGCTGGCATGTTTCAGCTGTATTGAGCTGTCCAATTCCTTCTCCGTTTCTTTCAATTGATCATTTAATTGGAGAATGATATCCATCATCTCCTCCTGCTGGGTTTGGCTTTCTAGGACCTCACTGGTCTGTGGATGTTCTGAATGTGGCAGCTTCAGTTGCTTCTTCAAAGCAGCAATATCCTCATTTCTCTTTTTTATCAGTTTTTCTGCAGCCTTGACATCATTGGGATTATATCCAAGCTCAATCACCTAGTCTTCTAGTGACTTGATCCTTGGCCTGTGAGGATGCCTTTTCTAGCTTATATTGTGTTGTGATGTTATCCAGAGAGCTTTAAAGTTTGTGCACAATCATTGCTTTATTAGTCATGGTGGAATAAATCATCTCACCTGCCTGCTTATGGAATTCAATTTGGTCGATAGGGTGAACATCCCTCGCCAAAACTTCAAACTCTGTTTTCCTGTAGTTTGTTGATGATTTAGGCTGCTGGACTATAGGCTGCATGAATTTCATTTGCATCTTTCCAGTCTTAATGTCAAAGGATGACATTAATCTATTTTGATTTGCAAGTGTTTGTTTGAAGTAATGGGCATAAGTCTCAGCCTTTAATGCCTCATTCCTCAACTTAATTTGCTTGTAATTTTCTTTTATATCTCTCTTTATCCACTGGCTTGTTGGATGAAGGGACTTCAATGCTAATCTATTTCTCAATAAGTTGAGTGTTTGAGGTAGAAGGCTGAGGAGTTTCCTCCTAAACTGCTGGACCTTTACTCTTTCCTACCATTGTGTCAGTGTTAGTGATTTCTACTGTCTCAATGGTGTCTTCTTGCTTAGTTACATGATTAAGCTTGGGCCTCTTCCTGTAACTGATCTCAAACCTATCATCTGTAGTGTCCATCCCTGAGCTAGAACCTTATTCCCTTGTTCTCTTTACATTTTTTCCCTTATTGGCTAGAGTCTGTAGAATGGGAGTAATAGTGATCTGTTCTTGTAGGGCTGGAACATGTAGAAAGGAACTAGTATCAATCTACTTTTCCACATCAATTAAGGTATTCTCCACATCTATTAAAGTATTTTCCAACCACTATGACTAGTTGGCATATATTTCAATGTCTAGCCTGGGATCATGTATGAAAGGACTCAATTTGAATTTGAGCCTTAGTTTATTTATGACTCCATTAGGGTCATACTGCCACATAAAACTGCTCTTGAAGTTCATCTGTTGTAATATTTTGTCTGCTTCTTGTCCAGCTTCCCTATTATTACAAATAAAAGGGCCCAATTGGTTTTTCATTTTAAATTGAGTCTTCTTCCTAGCTGACAGGAAATTAACCTCATCAGAGTTTATGATTTGCCTGAAATACTCTAATGCAAATATCCTCATGGGGAGGTATTTGGGAAGCTTGTAGGGAGTGAGTTGGCATCCATATATCCTGATTTCTGTGTGGTCCTAGTATAGATACTAGTCTCCCACTCTACTGTTCTTAGCCAATTGTAAAGCTTTCTTAATCTCCTCACTTATTCTGGGCTGATAGCTACTAGTTAGCATGTTTATAACTGGATGAACAAATGAATCAATGAACTCTTTATAAGAAAAAATAGTGGAATATATTTGGATCAATGGTGTCCAAAAGATGACAGATCTTGGATTGCCCTTGGTGTCTAACTTTTGGATGCTGACTGGAAACTTGTCTGACTGAAAGTATAAGAACATATGAAATAATACTGATGAATATTTGAAGACTCTCTCATTTAGTAATCTAATAAACTGTTCATGGATTCTGTCTGCTATGAACTGAGAAAAGTTGTAAACTATAGTAGGAGGCTTGCCTGGGAAAAATATAGAAAGGAAAGAAAGAACAACCTCATCCACATGTTCATCAGTGGTGTACCCTAGAATGCAAGAGAGCATGGTTATAATTTGTCTGCCTCTCTCAGAGAAAATGGTGGCAGCATATGGAGGACTATCTGTTGGAGTATGAGACTCTTCAATGATGAAAGTCTGAAAGATATAAGGTTTCTTGGGAAGGTCTAGCTTGGTGTAGAGTTCAAGTAAGCCTTCAATGGAAAGTGGGGTCTCATTTGGGCCTAGCTAGATATGCAACATTTGATTTATTGATTCAACTGTAATGGTGAATAAAACCTATTGGTCAGGGGTGACTATGGCTCTCTGACTTGGGACATAGTAAGCTTGGAAGAAGTGGATGATTTATGGGAATAGGTGTACCTGTGGGAAAAAGTAAATGGGAAAATTTGATTCCCATAGGTGAATGTCATCATTTTGTTTCAAAAACTTGTCTTTACTCCAGTAGTGGAGTTTCAGTAGGTGGCTAGGGGAAGCAATGTCTTTAATTTGAAACTCTCTATTGGCCAATGGGATGTGGTTAATATCCAAGTGAGGGGTTTGTAGAGGTCTTACATCTAGAGAGGTTTTGGAAGCCATAATTTGGTTTGTTCAATAGAATCACTTTTTCTGTGGCTTTAGGAGTAAAGTCAGAAGGTTTGGAACAGTGGGGAGGGTAACTTCAATCTGTAGAAAAAGGGTTTGGATGCAGAGTAAGTTTTTTCTTCAGTTTAGGAATGATTTTTAATTAATTTAATTAATTAACCTTTGATAATTACTGTGTATAACTTAAATTTACAGGGCCATTATAGTTCTATCAAGAATACCTGGAAATTTGACGGTTTGGTGCACATACGGGGTCCTGTGGTGGTAGTAGAGGCTTCTGAGGCTTCAATTGTCAATATACTACTTCAATTTGGTGTTTCCAACGTCTTCGGGTGGCAAAAGGTGGTTAAATTGGTCACGCAAAGGTTCAAGGTGTCAGAATTGGTTAACAGAGGTTTGCAGTGAAAATAAGTGAAAAGAGCAAAATGGGGTTTTTTCTGCCTTTTAACCAACAACGGTTAGATTTTGGCGTGAGAATTGGTGAATGAATAGTGCGCAGTTTTGGTTTAGGTAGGGAGGTGGTTTTAGGCCATATCGCACCACTTTTGGATGGAGGGTGGTATTTTTCACGAGCATGCGATATAACCTGGTGCCGCCACGTAGCCAAATAGTGCTCGACCAAAACCGTGAACCTCACGTGCTCTCGGATCGTTAGCTGTTGGACGTTGAATCTGCGTGATGGTTGTGCACCATTGGATCTGTAGGTGGGAGATCAGAGGGATATCGTGCAGTGAAGTTGCACAGACGAAGTTGGGATGTGATTGGTGGGGCTTGGGGTTTAATTACAAATGAAATGTGATTAATTAAAAAGTAATCATGGGATTTTAAATATAAAGAAGTGGGTTAATAAAGGTGGGGACCATGGGTTTATATGGCAGAGGTTTTAACTATACACCAAGGTTTGGTGAGTTAAAAGGGTGTTGAGGAATTTTATAATATGGGGGATTTTAATTTCATAATGGGGTGGGGGGGGGGGGGTATAGTTTAGGAAATAACTTAGGATAAAAGGGGTTTAGAGGGTTTTTAAGGGGAAAAGGGGAAATTAATAAGGGGGGAATGTATTATTTGTGATGGGAATGTGTTTCACACTAGGGAAAGCGGTTTTGGGAAGGGGGAATGATTTTTGAAGGGTAAGGTCTAGGGAAATGTGTGAAACAAAGGGATAAAAGGTCAAAATGAAGGGAAAGGGCTTTTACAAGTAATGAAGGGATAATGAGGGGAAATTAGTAAATAAGTTTTAGTGAATTTCCTTTCTCTTTCACAATTCCTCTTGCACATGAAACATAGGATTAAGCATGATAAATGTGCTTTTGACTTAGAAACCTTGTGCACTTGCAAAACTTCTTCTACCTACCCTTTATTTACCCTAGCATTTTATCTTCATTTGTTGGGTGAATTTGAGCTTGCTTACCCTTTATTTCTTTTTCTTTGATAAGAAAACTATCTAATTCTAACCTTATAACTTCCAATGGCTTAGATTAAACTGATGAGCTCATTATTATTCTCTACCTAACTATTGATATGCCAAGATTAAACAGTTTGGCTACATCTTTATTCTCTATCTATCAACATGAAATTTAAAGCATGAATGAGTCAAGATTAAACTATTTGACCATCATGGATTGTGGCATTTTTGACAAGCTGCACACAATCTTATTTTGCAAAGTAAAGTAAAAGGAGTGGAATTTGAATTTGAATACTTTCATGATCTATTCTTATCTCTTTTTTTGGGGTTCATATTTTTTACTTTTTTGATCTTTTTCCTTCTTTTTGTCCTTTGATTATTCTTTTAGGACATACCCTCTTTACATTTTTTAATTTTAATATGGGAAAAAATTTTGCAGAAAGCAAAAGTATCTACAATATTACAAGACTAACCATATCCAATTCAAAATTATGAATCTTATTATTATAGGACCCTAACACACTGTTTGGCCCACGTGGATCTCTCTAGTTGGTCCATATAAACAGACCCATGAGCCAATAACAACACAACATTCAGAGACAATCATAATGAGACAAGTGTCAATCATCCATAGGCCCACAAAAACACAGTCATGCCCAGTCAGTGTATAGATTAATGACTAGGCGTACCTGCAACCCAACTTCTAAAATTTTAGTTGTTTGGAAATTCGATAAGAACATGATATCGGGAGCATACAATATCAGTGTTGAGTGAAACAAGTTGTGTTTGATTCAGATCACCGAGATCTATCCATTCGTTCAAGTTTCAAGCTCTGTCACACACTTTTAATTTTGAGCACTAATTTGATCCCTTGGATCATTGCAATTTCCAATTAATGGGTTATGCTGCATTATCATTGTAATAGATAGGACAAATATTAAGTGGAATATGTGTTGTTTTGAATATATCTGTGATGCAATTATGAACCAATATTTTCCTAATTTGTATATTGATTGTGGTTATGATTATGCATGGGCACATGTGTCCTATGGTTCCATGAAAAAGTAAATAAGTTAATATAGTAAACAATAGTAATTACAAAGTGTCTGAAGTTCAGACTGAAGAAGAGTCCCATAACAATTTTCCCTAAATTCTTAGT
The DNA here is from genome assembly GCA_031772625.1 of Pinus tabuliformis. Taxonomy (NCBI): domain Eukaryota; kingdom Viridiplantae; phylum Streptophyta; class Pinopsida; order Pinales; family Pinaceae; genus Pinus; species Pinus tabuliformis. Next base: position 752,387,446 of record CM062811.1, read on the forward strand.
GATATCATAAAAAATTCAATAAATGAAGTTAAGGATCTCAACGATCTATTCAAATTGCAAAACAAGATCAATTAGAACAATTGGGTTCTGAGAGCCTTTGTATTAATGTACAAATATATACTAGAGACGCTCTATTTGACAGAGATGGTCAATATGTACATTAATATTTTTTTTTTCAAAATACGTTTTTAACATGAAAACAATATGCGAAACATCAAACAAATGTACTCGGGCCAATTATGTATTGTTGTAGTGCTTTTACATGCTTTAGCCTTTATTGCATGAGCTTCCATTCCCTCCACAGGGAGCAGTGTCAAGGAGCTTCTGAGAGAGTTCTTGAGCATTCTAGAATAGTTGGTATGTGGCAGGTGAGGTGGAAGCCCAATGTAAGGTGGCTCCAAGCTTCTGTAAGATAAGAACTGTAGGAGTGCTTGTGTCACCATGCGAGGAATTCTCTACTCGAAGGCAAATAAATGCCACGGGATATTAATTCTTTAATGTAACTATCACCCAAGCTTAGAAGGGGTAATGTCGTGGAACGTCTTAGTATGGCTTTGAAAAAGTGACAAGGTGCTCATTTAGATCTACAGGCGAAATGAATTACTGAGAGTAGCCCGTAATTGAGAGGATTAACCGGAGGTAATTGATGCAACAATGCAACTAGTCTCTGAGGAAAGTACATAAATGTCGACTATATACTATGCATGGTGTAGAGCCAAAGGGCCATAACACAACCATTCTTAAAAAATAAGAAAGAATGTTCAACGTCGAGCAAAGGGGAAAATGTTGAATTTATAGAGAGAATTGGATAAGGCTTATCCTGTTTCAGTTAGGACGGTGGGCATGAAAACTTGTGATTAGGGCAACACGATTCTAGTATTGTACGATTGGACATTGTACATAGATTATCTATAGGGTTCAAGCGACATGGCAGGTAATGGAGAGTCATATTTGTTTGTACTTAAAGCTTGGGAGGTTGGGTCATATTTGTTTGTAGTCACTTCGAGTTGGTAGTTGCATGGTCGAAAGGTCAGGTAGTCGGGAGGTTACATTTTTTGTCAAATTTTTTTCTGGATTCGATGTTCGACTTAATATTAGGTCGATTGTACATTCGGGAGGTTGGACAGTCGAGTGTTTTTTCTTATTGAAATTATTCTATCATGAGCTGACTATACCATAGTCAGGCAGTTTCATTAGGCCATAAAATGCTAAGGTTGGAAAGTATGATAGATTGATATTTAGGAATATTGAGGTCTAGGGGTTGGGTAGTTTCACAGTTGGGTAATAATGAGGTTGAGAGTTCGTTTGGATTATTTATAAAAATCACAGTCACTCGGTGTTCTAAGCTGGTTGGAAGGTCAGGTCATTTGATAGCCGGGTGGTTTCATTAGTTCGGTAGTTTCACAGTCGGGCATTGCTAAAGTCGGGAGGTTAGTAGTTTGACAGTCGACATTTTTGAAGTCGGAGGTTTGATTCATTATTTAAAAAAAATTGTGGTTACTCTATGTTTTTAGTCGGGTGGTTGGAAGGCCGTGTAGTCGAAAGGTTGTATTTATTTTTTACAAAATGTTTCTGGATTTGAATTGCGACTTAAATTTCAAAAAAAAAAAATTGTTTAAGGCTCTTGTTTTCTATGCAATTTGTGATGAACAAAAGAAGAAGTTGTAGGAAATACAAATAAAGGACACTAGAGTTTTAGTAACTAACTTTGAAAGCACGAAAATTACAAGATCAATGTTGTGATTGTCAAGTTTTTTTTTTGCGATTCAAACGTACAGTCGGGAAGCCACACAGTTGAGCGTTTTTGTTTTTTTATGATTCATTTATTCTATAGTAGACCATATTCAGGTGAACTTATTAGGTATGGTATTTTGACAGTCTAGCAATGCCGAGATTGGTAGGTCGGCCAAAAGTTCGACAATGTCGTGGTTAGCAGGTCGGCCCAATTATTTATAAAAAAATATGGTAAGTTTGAGTTCTTGGTCATGTTGTCGGAAGGTTGGGTACTCGTGAGATTGTATTTTTTTTACAAAATCTCCTGAATGTGACTTGCAACTTAAGTCTTTAGGAAAAAATAAAATTATTTAAGGCTTTTGTTTTTATTGATTTTGTGATACACAAAGGGAAAAAAAGCTTGTTGTAAGCATGACAAAAATAATGCAAATTATTTGGAAAATATTTAGATTATAAGTTTCATGCCAAATAATTACAAAACAAATAAATATATAAAATTGGATTTGCCTTTGTCCAACAGACTATGAAAAGAGCTTACTGTGTGCACATTGACAATTCTTTTCTTAACTCTCAGCTCAGTTATTGATATCATAAGTCTATATGGTATATGACACTATAAAGTCTTTTTAGAATTTAAGTAACTGGTTCTCAAAGCCTATATTCCCTATCTATTTGTGTTTACATTTATATCTAGTAATACATTTATATCTAGTCATACATCTATATCTAGTTACAATTGTATTAAGAGAAAAACACCTGAGAAAATTGAATACAGGAACATAATGTAGCAGGGAAAAATTTTCATGAACAATGATCAAGATGAAGAAATACCACATGTTCTCAAAAGACCTACTTTGTTAGAACAAAAATATGATAATTATGGATTCTATAGTTTCACTTGTATTCAGAGTTAAATATTTGACACAAATGAATACAAGAACATAGTAATTGACATATAAGTTTTTGACAAAATGTTCAAGTATTTTCTCAATTCCTTGTGCTAACTTTGTGTATAATAACTCTTTTGCTGGGACTTTGAGCATAGTTAGCATGTGACCAAAGTTCAACATGGAATCCACTATCATGATGTGCTTCATCTTATAGGCATATTGCTTTTCATGGACATATTGACACATATACATAACAAGAAACAACAGTGCAATGAGAACTAGTGAAATGTATCTTGTTGAGGAAACCTGTATAACAATGCTCAAAAGAATAGTAAGTTTAATGTGCCATATATAGTGATAATTTTTTTAACAAGAAATAGATGAGTCTACTATATTATAAGCATTGTGAATGTGAAAAGGGATCAAGACACAATTATGATTGGAACAATTAATATGCTTGCATTCAATTTATAAAAGCAATTGTTGACAGGTGGAAAAAATCCTCTTGGAACAAGTCATTATGTGCTCGATCAAAGTTCCATTTTTCTTTTTCGTTTCATATGGATGCATAGCACTTGTAATAAGGTCCCACTATTTATCTAAAATTAAAATTAAACTAATATCTACAGTTCAATCCAGCCATTGGTGACCATGAATATAATATTTTGCAAGATAATCAAAATTATGTATATGGAAAATTTGCGCCACTTCTGTTACATAGCACAATAGATATCCTCGCTTCAATAAATGAAGCAACTAGCCCATGCAAATGTGCATACAAGTTCTCACTTGTACACTTTGACATATTGTCAATTGAGTAAACCTTAATTGAACAAGGTTTGTAGATCTATGGAAAAAATATCAATGACTGTGATGGTTGTTTGTTTGAGTTTATTTTCACACCTGCACTATGTTTCAATATGTCTAATATGAAAAAAACAATTGCACAAGTTTTTTGTAATTGTTTCATTTGCAGTGAGAATACTCCTACCAATTTCTTAAAACAACACCTAGATACTAGAAACATTGAACAAGAGAAATGTATCAATGATTCACATGCTTATACTATAAACTCATTATTGCCATATGCATATCTACATATAGAGGAAAAAGGTTTTGCAATACAAATAATTTGTGAACTATTGGATGTTAACATATATATTTGCAATATAGAAACAAAATATATTTTCTTGAGATACTGTTCATCAAACACTAGCTCCAAAGTCCTGTACATTATGTATGTACCAATATCAACTACAATGCTCATTTAACAAATGATTTAATCAATATAAATACCAATAATAAAAGGGTTTAAATGAGCATAATAGTACGCATAATATCATGAAACTTAAATTCCTAATTGGAATTGAATTCACAAGATTGAACAGATAAGTTTTGGCTAAACATTTAAATAAAAGCTCCAAAAATATTTTTGGATTTTGATACCAGTTTTTTTAGTATTTTCTAGAATATCTACAGATGCATAATTTAAAGTAAATTAATAAAAAATTCTATGTCATAGAGGAGAGAAAATTTTCCTATATTTGAGTACTGTACTGCAATGATAAACTAGGAATAAGTCAATCTACAATTTTTTAATTTTTGATTATAAAAAGATGTAAATTGAAAAATTTTCATAAGGAATCTTAAACAAAGTTATCAAAAACTCATTGGGAATCAAACAACACAAGTCATAGAATAAAATCAAAAGCATTTATTAAGTAATTAAACTCATACACTGACATAATTGCCACAATTCATTACACATGAGCATTGAAAATGGTATTGAAAAATGCTGTCATTTCAAAATTGATTAAAAACATTCAAGTTTGCAGTATTCACTGATTCTGGACCCTTTTAACCAATGCATAAAGGTCTATAAATATTAAAATACAATAAAATAAAACAGGTCTTGGAACATGAAAATCAATAGTTTTTTCTAAAACTAAAAACTGAATTCTAAAATGTTGTATGTTCAATTAAAATCTAACAGAAAACTAACAATTTTCTCCTCATCTTATGTGTCTTTGTAATTGATACTAAGTAGCGGGTTATGTGCATGCACTTCAACATAAGCTTCCTATTGTGAAAATATGTCGTACAATGCAAATAAATAACTAGGAGGAAACTAATTGATGTTGATATGATAGTTGGCAATTAATCATTGTGCCTCTTTCTTCTTCCTCTGATATTTGACCTCAAACTTGGAAATAAGCTTGATTTGCTTAACAGGCAGTTGCAATTTTTTTTTGGAAACTTTGTTGTGTCCAAACTGTAATGTTTTTTATTTATACCTAATCCCTGACAAAAAGATCTTCTATGGTTAGTTTTAATTCTCCTGGAATGAATTCCTTTAATGACTTGCTACCTGATAGGTCAAATTCTTTTATAAAGTATGTTCCTTTTTCCCAAAGTGATAAACATTTCTCATATGCAGTTTTTATACATGCTCTTATTTATTTTTTCTCTCTCTCCCTACAACTTAGCGAAGAAAACATCAATCTTTTGTCTCTCTTAGAAACTCTTGGAATTTCAGTACATTGAAATTCATTTTCCTAGTCAAGTATAGAGAGAAACTTCATTTTAATTGATTTGTCTTCTTCTACCAATGAATCAATTCTTTCACTTAAATCTTTAATTTATTGATAAGCCATTGATATTTTATACATTTTCTTATAGAACTTTGGTTGATTCTTCCTTAAAATTAGGCAAATTTGTAAAAATTTATCTTTGAAACAATTTAGACTCTCTGTTTCCTCTTGATTCTCATTCACTTGATATTTAAGAGATTCAATTTCATGTTGCAAAGCTATGAAAATAATGGCATAATTGTTTTTTGCTTCTTCTTTCTAGATGCGGGTTTGATCTTCATGCAATTTTCTCAATTACTCAATCTCTTGTTCATATTTTGCATTTTCTTGTTCAATTGTTTCTGAAAATTGTTTTGCATGTTTTATTTTTCTACAGTAAACCCTTCAATTAAATTAGCTAAATGTCACTGCTAGTTTTCTTCACTGAACAATTCGTTTTTCTTCAATTTTTCCTCCAAAACTTTAATTTTCTGTAAACTGCCATCATATGAAGCTCCAAGCTCATTCAAATGATATTGATTGTAATTGAAAAAAGGTCCAAAAGATTGTGACAATTCCTGATCTTTTTCTTTTACGTCTCCCTGAGCCTGCCCGCTAAATGCAGATACAATTTCCAAGGTATCATGTTTTCTTTTCTTTGTTCTTCGAACAACTGATTTTGTCTGGCTATTAAAATAATAATTTGTTAAAGATGGAATAGTATATGCAATTGGCTCTAATTCACAAACCAATTTAAGCAAGAATGATTCCCAAGGAATCTTAGTAGAAATCAGTGTTACTGATGCGTGAGGAGATACAGTAGATATAATATCCACTCTGCTATAGATTTCATTTTTTTCTCATTTTCCTTGGCATTGGTTTCAGTAGATACCTATTTTCCCTTGTCCTTAGGTACTTCCATTTCTTTGACTTCTGCACTTTCTGGTTTCTCTTGTTCGATTTTCTAAGGAGAATTAATGACAATAATCTCCTGTTCAGCTGTTTCTTCTTTTTCTGGACTCTTTTATCTTCTTGTATTTTCTTGTTCCTCTTTCAGATTTTGTATTGATGTGGATTCAACTTCTTCACGTGTGACAACAAAACCTTCTAATTTTTCAATTTCTACTGCTTTTCCCTTTCGAGAAACAATAGAAGCCTCTAACGTGAGTTCATTGAAATTAAATTTCAAAAGTTAAGTAGAATTTAACTCTTCGAATGAAATGTTGAGGTGTAGAGCCTTTTCCTTTAGAAAATTTGCGTACATTTCCTCTCTAAATTCTTGCAATTATTGTCTTGATTCACTATGTAGGGCTTTCTATCTTTGGACAACTTGCTGAAAATCATAAATGCATATAAAAACCTCATCGAAAGGTGGTTCCTGATGAACAAAATTTTTAATACAACTGGCTGTTATATGATGATGTCCAATGAAACGTTGGGGATCATAGTCATAATGGGGCAAAGTAAATAATTGAATTTCCTCAAGCTCTTTAGCTTCTATGATTTTGTGCCCTTTTTCTCAAATATTAATGTCACGAAACTTTATTGGAAAATTAGGCTAGTGTTTCTTTTGTAACTTACTAATTTTTTTGGCTTACCCATACAAAATAACTTGATTAGCCACTTCTCTCAAAACAAGTCTTTTCAGAATAAATCGGGGTAAAATATGGGGACCAACTTCGCTGCCAAAAACTATGATGTAGGAAAATAATTTTTCAACAAACCAATGACCTATTGATTCTAGGCCTTCTTTCAGGTTATCACTTATTCTGGAAAGTATTGTTCCAAATAACACTTGATGCAAAGGAATCAAAACATAGTGGGAAATATCATAAGAATGGTATTTAAAATTAGACTCCAATAGAGTAGGAGCATACTTTTGAATTGGTAGTCAATGGTCAGATGGGTAATTCCTTCAAGACTGTACTTAAAAATCTATGAAGGAACTCAAAATTAAGTGAGATTTGTGGGGGAGTGAGCTTATATATGGCCGATAACACTTCAGATTTGCAAGAGGCTATCACAATTTCTTGATGACCAGATATTGTTCGGGTTTCAATATCAACACGAGAGAGAATCTATGAAATCATGTCATAATAGGGAAAATTTATGGCCCTAGTTGCTAATTTTTGTAACTATGTTGCTATGATTATTTCAAATAGTTTGTTCTTTGTTTTAGTAACTCTTGGACTTTTTAACCATTCCCTTTGCTCAAAGAATTCAAATATCTCCTGACAAGTCATCATACCCACTTTTTGCATCTTGTAGTTTGAATATGACACGATTAATGCACCAAAGTTCACTTGTTGTGTTGGTCCAACATCCATGCTCTTAATATTTTTTTTAATCTGCTTGTTGTTTTACCGCTCCAAATTTTCCCTTTTTTCCCATTGTATAACTTTTAAACAGTAACAGAGGATATATAACTTTTTGTTATTTAAATTTTGAAATTGAATTCAAGAATTTCTAAAAGAAATAACTTTATGCTTACATAGAATTTTTTGAAACTGTTGTTGTGTTCCCTTAATTTAGTGCTTCTTGTAACTTGACTTAAGAAATGAGCATGCAACCAAAACACCCTAAAATCTTAAATTTGTAAATGGATATTTTGCCTTTTTTTGGCATTTTAAGAGGTGTCAACATTAAGAAAGCATATATAAGTTTTAATAACTCAAAATTTGGAATTTAATTCAGCAATTAAAAAAAAAAAAACTTTATGCTTACACATAATTTTTTGAAACTAGTACTATGTTGCCTCAATTCAATTCTTCTTTGAACAAGAGTTAGAAGAACAACATGCGGGCAAAATACTTTAAAATCTTAAATTTGACACTAAAGATTTTCCTTTTTTTTTGGTATTTTATAACCTGTAAATGCGAATACAACATACATAAGTTTGCTAATTTAAAATGTGAAATTTCACTCAGGAATCTCTAAAAAAATGAGATTATGCTTACAAAGAGGTTTTTGAAATTGGTACTCAGTATAGTTACTTCAAATTTTTTTCGAACGATACTCCAGAAAAGAGCATGCAGGCACAATAGACTAAAATCTTATAATCATGTTTAGATAAAAGCGAAAATCACGAAGAAACGTGTGCATTAATTCCTTGAAAACAGGCCAACTATTTTTGTTTTCAGGAATCGAAAAAGCATTAAAAAATTTATTATTGATTTAAAAAATAATCAATTGAATGTGAAACTAGAAATTTTGAAAATCTTTGTTAAAATGCGTACTGCACACAAATAAAAAAATAGTATTTTGTTTGCATGATCACACGGATCGAAGGTCGGGTGGCCAACTAGTCGAGCGTTTTTTATTTTATGATTAATTTGTTATATCTTGATTCTGACTAAACCATAGTAAACTATTCTATTTATTGCATCAATCGTACAGTCGGGAGGTCGGACAGTCGAGAGTTTTCTTTGTTTTGTGTTTTACCTATTCTATCTTGACCCCAACTATACCATAGTTGAATGATTTCATTAGGTCGGTTAGTTGGAAGGTAGGGCAATGTTGGGTTTAGGAGGTCGCTCAGATTATTTATAATAAAATTCCTAGTCATCCTAACTTTCTAGTCACATGGTCGGAAGCTCGCTTAGTGCAGAGGTTAATTTACCTAATGTTTTTTTTATGCACAAAAAAGTTCAGTGTAAAATTAATAACATGAATGCAAATTATTGCCTGGATTTTTAAATTATATTTTTCGTATAAAAAATTACAGAACATGGATTATGGAATGAGTGAGTATTTATTTTTTATTTTGAATAAAAAAGAACATTAGCAGTAACACAAAGGTTTTTTATTCCTCTTGTGTACAATTAATTTATGCTCATATTTTAACTACAATTGAGAATGAAAAATGAATGGCATATGCAATTCTACCTTTAGCTCATGTGCTCTATTTACTTTATATTAGAAATAAAGACTCAATCAGTAAATGTCTAAATAAATTTTTGGATTCTAGTTAATTGAAACTAGTGATTAAGGCTAGATTTAGTAATTTCTAAATAATTGTTTACATGTGTCATAGTTAAAGTTACTAACATAGAATGTGTTTGATAACCACAAAGTAAATTGTTCAAGCAACTGAAAGCATATTATAGAATTGCTATACATAGAACTATTCCTCCAACTAAAATACAAAACTCTTTTGATTTTTTATTTATTTATTTATTTATTTTTTTCTTCCGAAGCGATCAAAGATATTTTTGCAACGAAAATGCTTTGAAGACACTTGTATCGTGTGCAACAATATTGTAGAGAAAGAAATGAATAAGAACCATATCAAAAGAGAAGGGAAAAATGAGTAATGAACTTTATGGATTCTAAATCTTTGAACAAAGGAGAGTATACCTAAGATCATCACATATATCATAGCTATCATGTTTTTCATTGCTTTCCTCTTCTGTGGTACAAATTTCTGATTATCTTGCACAATGCATAATTACAAAATCAATAAGAGGAAATCTATGAACATTGACCAAGTACATGAAAGGAAATAACATTGATAACATTTGTCTTTATTTCAATCAGAATCCTGGAAGAGGAGTAGGAAAACGCAATATTGCTCAATGATTGAAAGATATACGTTGTGTCCTTTGTTAACAAAAATCTATTAATATGCACTATGATTAGGGTTGCATAGAGATGATTTGTATGTCCAAGGATCCTTAGATTGATTTAATGTTAATCAATGCTCTTTTATTCATAGCTCACTCATGAAATAATATTTCTATATTTCTAGTTAAATTGGATGAGAAAATACAAAGAAAGATATGAAAAACAAGGCAAACCTGCAAATTTTGTTATGCTAACAATGAGGGAAATAGAAGAGTATCTAGGACACATGGTGGTTCTAGTATTCGAGAACCATGAAATTTCCAATACCATGGACCGAAAACCATCGCGTCAAAAACCATGTGTGAAAAACATGCACAAAACCATAGGTAGGTCCACCCAAACTAATATAGGGTCCAAAACCAAAATTTTCAGGGGCGCTGCACCGAACCCCATAGAGTGGGGTTACCTGCACCCCTCAAAACCCCTATGACTCCCCCTGCTACGCAATCAGTGCAACGAAGGTGGGCTCTGCCCCCCTTCTAACCTCCCCGGTTAACTACGTGGGCTAGTCATGGAAAGTATATAACACAACCCAACATTCTCCCACTTGTTGATTTCTTTCTATAGGGGGCCACAAGAGAGCTTAGTCATTTATCTAGCCCGGCAACACCCATTGTTTCTCTACACCAAGAGAACTTCTCAGAGCTCATAGATTTTTTTAATGCATCTGCAGTATTCTTCAAAGTGTCCACCTTTATCAGCAACACCTTTTTGTCTTTTATCATATCCCCCACAGAGTGATACTGAACATAAATGTGCTTTGTCTTTGAATGGTATGCAGGGTTGTTTTCCAAGAAAATTGCACTTTGGTTGTCACAGTCTATCCTTATAGCTCCCTGTACTAACCCCATACTTGAACACAATCTCTGCAACCAAACTATTTCCTTGCTTGCATGAGTGGCTGCCATGTATTCTGCCTCTACAGTTGATAGTGCCACTACAAATTGTTTCTTACTCATCCAACTGACTACACCTCCAAATAGGTTAAACACATACCCACTTGTATATCTTCTCTGGTCTAGATCTCCAGCCCAGTCTGCATCAACAGAGCCATGAATATCCAACACTCTGTCCAATCTTGGTCTTCCTTGGTAGCACAAACCATAATCACTAGTGCCATGCAAATACCTGGAAACTTGCTTCACTGTTATCCAGTGCTCCTTCCCTGGTTTTGACATAAACCTGCTCAATACTCCCACTGCATGTGCAATGTCTAATCTAGTACAGACCATCGCATACATCAGGCTACCGACTGCACTTGCATATGGAACACGCGACATGTCCTCTTCCTCTTCTTGTGTCTTGGGACATTGTTCAGCAGATAACCTTACACCTTTAAGAATAGGAACCTTCACCAGTTTACTATCCTACATATTAAACCTCTACAGTATTGTCTCGACATACTTCGTCTGTTTTAACCAGAGCTTCCTCTTTGTCTGATCTCTTTTAATTTCCATGCCCAAAATATAGTTTGCAGCACCAAGATCTTTCATGTCAAATTTGGAGGATAAATGGGTCTCAAATCCTGGATAATTTCTTTGTCATTTCCAACTAGCAGCATATCATCCACATACAAGACCAGATAAATAACACAGTCACCAATTAATTTAAAATACACACAGTGATTTGCTTTACTTCTGGTGAAACCAAGTCCCCATATAAATGTATCAAATTTCTGATACCACATCCTTGGTGACTATTTTAACCGATATAGAGATTTTTTTTTAACTTGCATACCGGTTCTTTCTTACCCTTTACCACAAAGCCTTTAGGTTGCTTCATGTAGATCTCCTCTTCCAAATCCCCTTGAAGAAATGTTGTCTTCACATCCATCTGTTCTACCTCAAAATCAAAAGCAGCATCAACATATAAAATTAATCTAATAGAAGTTACCTTGGCAACAGGAGAAAAAATATCACCAAAATCAATTCCCGGCACCTGGGAATAACCTTTCGCTACCAACCGAGCTTTGTGTTTCTCCACCTTTCCTTCTACATTTGTCTTCCGGTTGAACACCCATTTTCTGCCAATGGGTTTCCTTGCAGCCGACAACTCCACCACATCCCAAGCCTCATTTTCGTGCAAATATGCCATTTCATCAATCATGGTCTCTTTCCAGAGTTTTCCATCTTCTAAATCTACTCCTTCCTTCACAGTTCTCTGATCATCATTAGTAATAGATAAAGCAAAATTTGAACAGAAAGCAGATGGACTATACCTTTCTAGCTGCCTTCTTTCTCGAATTGATCTTCTCACACCTAGAGTTTGTGGCTCTTCATCTTCTGATTCCTCCTCTGCTGTAGAGGCTGATTCTTCCTCCTTTAGCTCAAAATCTATCTTCTCAGGTTCCTTTGGTTGGACTTCATGTTTAATAACATCTTTTACCTCTCTGAAAACCACATCTCGGCTGTACACAACCTTCCTTGTTACTGGGTTCCAAAGCTTATAACCCTTTAAACCATCCTTATACCCAATAAAGATGCACTTTTCAGATTTACTATCCAGCTTGGTTCGTTTCTCCTTTGGAACATGTACATATGCATCACATCCAAATGCCCTCAGATGTGAAAGAGAGGGTTTCTTACCAGTCCATACCTCTTGTGGAGTCTTATCCTCCAACGCCGATGAAGGTGATCTGTTGACCAGGTGACATGCTGTCTCCATCACCTCTGCCCATAATTCCTGTCCTAACCCGACACCACTGAGCATGCTTCTTGCCCTTTCCATCAACGTCTTGTTCATTCTTTCTGCAACTCCATTTTGCTCATGTGTGTATGGATTAGTCTTCTGCCATGCTATACCACACTTCTTACAGAATTCTTCAAATTCCTTACTGAAAAACTCTCCATCATTATCTGTCCTCAACATCTTTATCTTCTTCTCTGTCTGGTTGTCCACCAAAGTCTTAAATTCTTTAAACCTGTCAAAGACTTCAGATTTCTTCTTAAGGAAATATATCCATGTATTCCTTGAGAAGTCATCTATAAAGGATATATAGTACACAGACTTACCCAGTGATGGAACCTTCACAAGTTCAAACACATCAATGTGCACAAGCTCTAATATCTATTTCGCCCTCTTACCACTAGAGGGGAAACTCACTCGATTCTGTTTCCCATATACAAAATTTTCATAGAATTCAAAATCCAGAGAGATATTACTCATACCTTCTACCATACCTTTACCATGAAGTATTTGAAGGCCCTTCTATCCAATATGTCCAAGCCTTTGATTCCACCACATGGTCTTCTCTCCAGAGACCACTAGATTTTCTGCTCCACTTTCAGGAACCACAGAACTGTTGCACCCATCAACAACAGTGCTACCTTGCAGCTTGTACAGAGTTCCAATTCAAACTCCCCACATCAATACCAGTGCCCCACGAACCATCTTGCAGGTATCCTTCTCGAACATTGTTTTTATACCTGCATCATCCAGCTTGCTTACAGAAATTAGATTTTTGGCTAATGCAGGAATATGTAGAACACCCAAAAGTGTTCTAACCCTTCCACCTTGCAACTTTAACTTTACTTTTCTGCAGCCAACGATTCTAGCCTTCCTGTTGTCCCCCAAGAAGACATCACCACCATCATATTTCTCATACTCGCATAACCACTCTCTATGGGGAGTGAAGTGAAAGGATGCTCCTGAGTCAATCAACCATGCCTTGTGATCTACATGTGTACTTGAAGAAGCCAAGTACACATCCCCACCTTCATCTGAGGTAGTTTTCACCTTTGCATAAGGAGCATCATTAGATCCCTTTCCTTTATCAGGAGCTTTGGATTTACAGTCCCTTTTGTAGTGCCCTTCCTTTTTGCATTTCCAGCACACCACCTTTACATGTTTTATTGGAGATTTAGATCTCCCTCTAAATTTAGACCTCTCACTCGATGACTTATTTTTGTTTCTGTTCTGGGACCATCCTCGTACAAACAAGGCATCACCATTCTGGCTCTCCATATTTTTCTATCACATTTCCTCTGTCAGCAAGGATGAGACTATTTCATCAAACTGCAAGGCAGTTGCATTGCTACCTATTGCAATAACCAAACTATCCCACGAATCTGGTAGAGAACACAACAAACTGATGCACTTATCTTCATATGAAATTTTAATATCAACAGATGATAACTGAATTACCACAATATTAAATGCATTCAGATGCTCTGTCACCGAGTCTCCATCTTTCATCCTCAGGTTATACAACTTTTTCTGTAGGAATAGTTTATTCACTAGAGACTTAGATTGGTATAAAGTCCCTAACTTGTCCCACAAAGCCTTCACCATAGCTTCCCCTCATACATTCAACAATACTGAATCTGAGACACACAATCGTATTGTGCTCTTAGCCTTCCAATCCAACTTCTTCCATTCTTCATCGGACACTCCCGTTGGTTTAGTACTTGGATCTACCACAATCCACTGATCTTTATCCACTAATAGATCCTCCATCTTAAGTTCCCATAACTCAAAACTTTGACCATTAAATTTCTCGATCTCTATCTTTCCACTGCTTTCCATCTTCTTTCACCACCAGAATCGATCTTGCAGATCTCCCAATGAACAAAGTCTACCACAGGCTCGAGCGAAACCCCTCAGCAGCAAAGGCGTCCCCTTAAAGCTAAAACAACTCCGATACCAAATGTAGGTTTTAACCCTGTACAGAAATACCTGCATACGAATTCTAAAACATAGAAAATAAATAAGGCGAGAGCATAATGCATAAAACACATATACATAGAGATTTTCCCCTAGATCCCAAAGCCAGGACTACCAGCTTGATTTTTCATTATGTTCCTTTCAATGTTACAATACATATTTATACATGCCGAAGCATCCAATACCATGGACCGAAAACCATCGCATCCAAAACCATGTGTGAAAAACATGCACAAAACCATAGGTAGGTCCGCCCAACCTAATATAGGGTCCAAAACCCTGGACCCCATAGAGTGGGGTTACTTGCACTCCTCAAACCCCCTATGACTCCCCCTGCTACGCAATTAGCACAACGAAGGGGGGGCTCCGCTCCCCTTCTAACCCCACTGGTTAACTACATGGGCTAGTCGTGGAAAGAATATAACACAACCCAACAATGCTTTACTTCTCTCTCAGTCATTCCATTTTTTGAAGTGTGTGGCATGTGTTTTGGATTATCATTCACTTTGGTTCATTGATTCTTTGATAATACTGGTACAATAAAAATATGCTGTTGGAGAGTAATTATAGACACATTTTCTATTATACTCCATAACTATGTTTTAACATGCTCATTTGACATATGTTTTTGATTGGTATATTGATGCAAATAATAGTTTATGCCTCCAATTTAGGGCTAAATGAAACTGAATTAACATTGAACATAGTTCTATTCTACTTAATGAATACAAGCATAAAAGCACTTGATTAATTGATTGAACAATTTTCAACATTTCAGAAATAGGTGCGTCCAAATATACAAATTTAGTGATATTTTTATCAATCATAATGAGTTCCATATTGTTACATTGAAATCACAGACTCTAGAGTGACGTGAGAAATAAAAATAAGAAACCAAGAATGATTGAGAGATTATTTTACACATTTCTCAATCTCTTGTTTACAATATATCTAGAGCATTAAATTATATATGTTAAATAATATATACATAAAATACCTAAGGAAATATTGTTACAAAAGCACTATGGTAGATAGAAACTAAAATCTATCATAATTTCCAAGTAAGATTTATTACATAGGTCAATGAAAAATTTATCATAAGAGCTCATAGTTCAAAATAATTAATATATATATGATTCATAACAATGATAGTTTGCTACAAAAAAACAATTATCGATTTCAAATAGTACATATATTGTTCACCATCCATCAAAGAATCATTATCACAGACCAAACATTTGAAACTATTAACATGTGCTATGGTAAATAATAAACTATTAGCTTGAAATTGAAAAATAAGTGGCTACAAAAATGATGCATGCACATGACCATGCATCACTGATGACAAAGAGCCAAAAAGAGTTTTTCGACATAATTACTATAACACTTAGCATTAGATGAACCACATTTTCCTGATACTATAGATAAATTTGCAATTTTTTGTAAGCTGATATGCATTACAAGAGGAAACAAAGAAAATTCGAAAACATGAATAAGATGCACATTATTTTAATTCTTTTTTTTTGCTGAAGCAAGAGATGATCCTTCTATTCCAGTAAACCAAAAGTAATGTTACAGTATATACATAAAACTTGACTTTAACATGGACTCCAGAAATATCAAGGGCATTCTGCCGTAGATACGACCCTCCATTCTACTAAAGGACAAGCTAACTCCTCAAAAAGTTCCCTTGGTTAACCATAAGGATTTTTTTACTCCACAGTCAAACCTTGCTAACCTTTACGTCACTATCTTACCTAGTTTGATAGTACTAGCGGCCCCACAAAGTTGCACAACCAAATCTGACCGTCAAATCTCTCTACAAAAAAGAACAGCTCAAAGAAAAATCGCATAGCCAAGATGCTCAAGCCTTAAGGCGCGATGAAGGGTGGTATACCTTACCACACCCTTGCCATGTGGTGAGAGCCTAGTGGAATCGCTCTCAAAAAACTCAAACCGCTTACCATTCAAAAGCCCAACGATCGCTTGGAAACCGCTTAAAGCTTGGTTTTTCGTTCTGAAAGAGGATTGCAGGAGAGTTTCCGTCGCTGGAAAGATCCAGCCATCCTTCCCGCTAAAGCTTGCTTCGGAACTCGCATCGGATACAGCCGCTGACTGTAAATTAAACCTTGTGTTGCAATATGAAGGAAAAAGGAGACTGGTTAACTTACACCAAAGGATAATGTCACCGCTCTGAGATTACCCTTCTTCAAGGTACCAACCGAAGTACTGTGTTTGAACTAGCTTATAAAGCTTCATTCCGTGCCTTTCAGACTGGCCCAATGTCTAAAAATTTCTCTATCCTCTACTGCTTGATCATTGCAGAGAGCTTTTAATCTACTTTGAGGCATCTCCTGCCACTTCATCTCAATCCTGCATTCTGAATTAATCACTCCTTGGTTGGCCAATATATCCGCTAGTTTATTGGCTTTTCGTCGAACATGATTGAAGCTAACAATTCTAAGACTCAGGAGATGTTTTTGAATTCTTTGGTACACTTGTATTAGTCTCCAGTGTTTTGAGACCCTTTTTGACACCGTTCCACAACTAATTCTCTTGACCGCATTTATAGAGATCTCAGAGTTTGCTTCGATAATGACATTTGATCTGTGATTTAGTTTAAGAAGCTCTAGACATTGTTCCAATGCCATTAATTCAGCCATATTATTGGTGGCTAAGCCTAAATGGTAGTGGAATGTAAAGATTATGTTTCCTTCTTCATCTCTTAACACCCCTCCATAACCTGCTGTTCCAGGGTTGCTTTTTGAAGCACCATCAATATTGCATTTCAGATAACCTTTCGGTGGAGGATGCCAGAACTCCTTTTCCGTTTACACATCTCTTTCCTTTCTGCTTAGTCCCCGGTGAATGATCTCTTGCATTCTGAGATGCCTGAGAGTTTTCAATTTTCTCTGTGGGAGGATTCTTGGGGTAAATGCGCACAGTGGTGGAAACTGTCTCCTTAATCTGTTTCAAGATCAGATCCATCAGGCGAAGAGGAGTAGTTTTTTCTTCCTTGAAAATTCTTTTGTTCCTTTCTTTCCAAACATTCCAGATAATGAAGCTTGGCGTAAAGGTCCAGGCCAAATTAAGGATCTCATACTCCGAAAAGTTTTTTCTCCACTTGTTCAGGGTATTAATGATACTACCCTTATCTCTGTCTGTCTGTTGAAAAATGGTGTCAAACGAATCCCACAGCCAGGTGGTGTAGGTGCAGTTGTTGAGAATATGCTCCATAGTCTCCTCTTGAGATTCACATAACTGACATCTAGAAGGCCCATTAACCCCCCTCTTCCGAATATTGTCCCAAGTTAATATTTTCTTATGATGAACTAACCACATGAAAAGCTTGATCTTCATCCACCCTTGGTAGGTCCAAAGTTGTTGCCAGGATTTGGCCAAAACACAGGGATCTAGGTTCAGAATAATTCTTTTTGCTTCCTTAACATTAAAGGTGCCTTCTTTATTGAGGCCCCATCTTAACTGATCCTGCCCATCTGTTACTAAGATCTTCCTTTGTTTTAACATGCTCATGAGTTCCTCTGCTTTTATTTTTATGGGGTTGTTCTCTCTGCAGTCTATATTTCTCCAGTTTCTCCACTTTTTGGATTCATGAGGAAGATTCTAGAAATAAATAACTTTTATTAATCCTTGGGAGTCTGTTTCCTGCTTGAGGTTCATAAAGTCCTCTCTTATCAGTGTTGGTTCTTGTTGCCATTTGTCTTCCCAGAAGAGAGCTAGATCTCCTGCTCCGATTTCCTAGAAACTATTGTTTTGTACTAGGCTTCTGTTTTCCCATGCTTTATTCCAGATGTAAGAGCCTCTTATGTTTCCAGACATTCTTATGAGATCACTTGTTTGCCAGGAGCTTGCATATTTTTTTTCCAGGTTTTAGGCCATTGAGCTTCTGGTTCTTGGACCCACCTCCACCAGAGCTTGGCTCCTAAAACATTACTCAGAATCTCCTGATCATCTAAGCCTAGACCTCCATGACTTTTGGGTTTACAGATTTTATCCCAAGAAACAAGGGCCCATTTCTTCCTTGGTTCCTCCTTACCCCAAAGGAAGTCTCTCTGGATATTCCTGAATTGTTGTAAGACCCCTTTGGGAGCAGGAAGGGTTGATAGGAAGAAAACAGGGATAGATTGCAGAACAACTTTTTTCATAATCAACCTACCCGCTAGGTTCAACGATCTGAAAGTCCATTTTTTGACTTTGTCTTGCATCTTGTTGATCACCGGTTCCCAGATAATTTTGTTGAATGGTTTAGTTGTAAGGGGAATTCCCAAATACTTTGAAGGGAGGGAATCCCTTTGAAAGCCCAAAATTCTGGAAATATTCCTCTGAATAGCAATGTTAGTATTTAAAAAAAAATAAAATTGATTTGGAGAGATTAACTTCCATACCTGTAGCCAAGACAAAGTCATTAAGGATTTGTTTGTACGCTGAAGCTTCTTTGGCAGTGGGGATACCTTGTAGCATGGTATCATCCACAAATTGTTGGTGAGTCATTGGCTGTCCATTCTCCGTTAATTGGAGGCCCTTGATCTTTCCCAAGACTTTGGCTTGTTTAATTGATTTTCCCAATCCTTCCATCATGAGTATAAAGAGAAAGGGAGAGAGTGGGTCTCCCCGCCTGAGGCCTCTGGAAGGAGTGAAGATATTTGAGGGTGAGCCATTTACCAAAATTGAAAAGCTCGAAGAAGTAACTAGAGCCATAAGCCATCTGACCCAGTTGTGATCAAACCCAAAAGCAATAAGGACCTTCTTGATGTAAATCCAGTTCACTTTGTCATACGCATTTTCAATATCTAATTGCATGATCATACCAGCTTGCCTTTTGCTGGTAAGTGTATGAATTACCTCGTGGGCTTGAATAATGTTGTTTAGGATTTGTCTTCCTTCCACATAACCAGATTGTTCCCCTGAAATTAAAGAAGGAAGAAGAGGTTTGAGTCTGCTGGCCAAAATCTTGGATATAATTTTGTAAACCACATTACATAAAGCAATGGGTCTGAACTGGTCAAGAGTTAGGGCTGAATCCTGTTTTGGGATCAGGGAGATGAAGGAGGTGTTGAGGGCTTTTAGAATAGTCTTGCTCCTTTTGGAGTCCTCTACAACATTCAAAATATCCTGTTTGATAACATTCCAACAGGCCTTAAAAAATTCTACATTAAAACCATCTGGACGTGGAGCTTTTCCATTCTGCATATCTTTGATAACTTCACTGACTTCTTCTTTTGTTACTGGTTTATTCAGGTTAAAATTATCCTCTCTAGATACCATTTTAGGGATATTTTTTATGACTTCCTTAATGCATTGATCTGTGTCTAGATTATTTTCCTTGGTTATGCCTCTGAAATGTTGAACCAACACAGCTTCGATATTCTTATGAGAGGTCTGAAGCTCCCCATTTTCATTCAATATCGAAGAGATTCTATTGTGTTCTCTATTGGCCATAGTGGATCTATGGAAAAATTTGGTATTTCGTTCACCTTCTTTGAGCCATTGAACTCTAGACTTTTGTCTCCAAAATATTTCCTCTTGTTTGCATAAATTTTACCATTCTTGATTGTGTTTATTAGCTTGCTCACTTTTGACTTTATCAAAACCATCTATGATCAATGCTTGGTTTAGTTCTTGTAGTTTAATTTCCACTAATTTTTTGTCTTCAAAAATGTTACCAAAATCCTTCTTGTTCCATTCTTTGAGTCTAAGTTTCATTTGCTTTATTCTTTTATGAAGGAGGAACATTTTAGTGCACTGTATCTGTAGATCTTCAAACCACCATTTTTCAATGTTTCTGATGAAATCTGGGTGGGAGAGCCAAATATTCTCAAATCTGAAGGTTCTATTCCTGGGAGAGTCGATCCCCTTGATTTCTAATTGAATCGGCCAGTGATCAGAGCCTCCAAAAGGGAGAACTATAGCAATTATTTCTTTATTAGTGAGCATCAGCTCCTCTGAGATCAAAAATCTGTCTAACTTGGAGGCGACCTGGGCATCTCCTCCTATTTTGTTGTTCCAAGTAAAAAAGCCATTGTGCGTTTCAAAGTCAACCAATTTCATATCTTCTGTGAAGGACTGGAACGCTACTGAATATTTACTTAGCATTCTGGTACCTCTTTTTTTTTCCAAAAGAGATTTAATCATGTTAAAATCTACTCCTATGACCCAAGGTATTTATTCATGTCTGCTTCTAAGATCTACCAGGGAGTCAAGAAATCTGAGTTTCTCATCTATTCGTTGAGGACCATAAACATTTATAACCAGGAAGGTGTCCGACACCCCCACTGGTTGAATGATAACTGATAAATAATTTCTCGATGCCTGCGCATCTATTATGCTGACTTTTTGGGGATTCCATAGAGTGAGAATGCCCCTAACTGTGTTCTCTGCTTTAAATTTTAGAAACTCAACTTGTCCTGACGATGAACCACACTAGTTGGTACGAAACGCGTCGACAAAGGTCTTTCTTCATGTGATTTACGCCGAAGTTCTTCTTACAAACTCAAATCTATTAAGACATTTGCTATGAATTTGTTTTAATTTCTAAATGGAGCATTTTGTTTCCTGAATGAAGATTATGTCTGGCATTGCTAGTTTCATTATGTTACTTAGCATTCTTTGTTTTCTTTTACTACCTAGACCTATGATATTCCAAGATATGAACTTCATAATTAAAGATTTGTAAAGGAGTAACTGGTTAGATCTTTCATCTTACTTTCCACACTCCATCAAGAGCTCATTTTGTTTTTTCCTGCCCCTCTTCTTTCCTGGGTTTCTAGTAGCTAATCATGGACTTGATTTTATTGTTTTCACCCTCTGTGCTCCTGTTTGTGAATGTTTTTACCTTTATCCAGCCCTCTTTCCTGCATTTTCCATAAAAAAAACTGTTGTATTATGTTGCATTCTTCTTGACGCAGTGAGTTTATTCCTCCTTTGGTTCCCTGCATCAAGAATCCTTCCAGATCCAGGTTTTCCTTATCGAGAATTTCTTGTAGTTCATGATCTTCCAGATCTGTTTCACTTTGGGTCATTTCCTAGTCCATCTCCATTTTTGTTTCACTTATCATCGCCTCTTTTTGAGAACCAATATCTTGAGGTTGTTTTTTGTCCTCTTCTTTCTCTGTTTCTTTAGTACCTTCCTCCTGATATTGGTTCGCTTTTTTAATTTCCTCATTCTCTTCCAGCACTTGAAACTTGTTTTGAATGACCTTCTGTCCCTCGTTATGTTGTTGTTTTAGCCCCTTTTTCCTCCTTTTCCTCTACCTACCACTTTCTGAAATCTTTCTGTATCCTTCGTTGTATTAAGTTTACCTTTGTTGCTTGCTTTACTGAGAGGGCAGTCTCTGAACAGATGTCCATGTTCATGGCATCTACGACATCTGAAAGGGATATTCTCGTAGTCCACTGTCTGCACCCACTCCTCATCAAAAACTTCCAAGATAACTTCCTCCAGAAGCACTCCTGACAGATCCATTTCCACACATATCCTTGCAAAGGAGGTATATTTTCCTCTTCTTGTGGCTTCAAAGGCTTTGACAAAACATCCTAGTTTATTTCCAATGGAAGCTAGCGATTTAGTTTGCCAATAATCAAGAGGTAGAGAATAAAGCCTTACCCAAACTGGAACTGAAGAAAAGGTCTCCCACTCTGGGACAAAGTTCATCCTCCATGGCCTCATATAGAGACCGGTTGCAGCAAAATGGTATGGTCCTCCTTCAAATACTCTGTCTTTATCTTCAATGTTTGAGAACACCACTGTGAATAATCCCTTTGACCCAAGATGTAGGTCAATGATTCCTTTGGGTTTCTAGTGATACTTGATCCATGTTTGTAAAGATTTTTCAATGGGCTATAGTCCCATGAATTTACAGATAATGGCGTAGGTCCCCATGTGTTCCCTGTGCGCCTGCAGAGCAAGATCATTTAATATTACTCTAGGAGTGATTTCTGCTTTTGGTTTGCAAGGTCCTTTTTGTTTTTTCTCTTGAACCCTGACTTTTGTCTTCGTCCTCTTTGTCCTTTGTGTTTCCGTTTTCCATGGTTTTGGTCCCATCTATTTCCTTTTCTTTATCCCTGTTCTTTTCATTCACACCACCTCTATTGATCCCCATCGGTGATTTACTTCTACTGGAAACAACGTCTTTGTAGGAGGGAGCCAAGCTCCCTCCTCCACTGCCCTTCGTTAGAGACAAACCCAGGTGTTTTCTGTAGCCCTAGTCGCTTTGGCTCTCCCGCATTTTTTTTCTTATGTATCCGTTCCTCCAAACGTCGAATGAACTCAATGCACATTATTTTAATTCATTAGATAATAAAATCTCAATTATATAATTGCAATATGACACTATATAGGTTTGGAAACAAAAATCCCTGTGTAAGAAAGCCAATTAACAAAAGCACACAATCAACGAAAAAAACTTGTGCAAATATAAAAATAAAATTTCTAGAAGATTTGATATATGTGAAAAAGAAAAGAAGGAACATGAAAGTCTCGATGCCCTTGTAGAAGGCCTCCATTTTTTTGACACATAATATTTCATTTAACATATACGTAAATCAAGCAATTGAGATATTTGCATTTTTTTCTTTCTCTGTTTTTTTTTCCCCTAAGACAAAATAATTTCACAATATACATGCAAATGAGAATTCAAGTTAATAAGCAACAATGAAAAACAAAACACGCATATGCATATAATATGCTATAATGATTTTTTTTGTAAATATACAATGTGTTTGTGCAACTGAGACATTATGGTCCTATTAACAAAACAATGCACTTGGTTATCTGAATTTTTCAATAGAAAAAGTTGCTCTATTAAATATGCACATTGGTTTCCATATATGTGTCACAAAAAAGAAAAAGAAAATAATAATTGAGTAGCATATTCCAAGTAGCTACCATCAACGAAACCGCACTCTGCCTAGATTATATTTAAATTTCCATTTTTTTTTTCCATGAATTGAAATGCATTTTAAGAAGAGACAAAAGCAAACTAGGAAAGAGAAACGAGATAAAAAAACCTCTTAATTCATTGCACAATAAATTTGCACTTGTATATAACTGCATTGCAACACTATATAACTCAGAAAACAGGAACAAAAAAAGCTATTTATAAAACGAACACTACATGAAAAAATAGTTATGCAAATAGGAAAATAAGGATGATTCGATCTATGGAAAAATAAACTTAAAATACAACTATCTCAATTCTCTTGTATTGCCTTCTTCTAAGACAAGGCATTCACTTGTGCATATACAAAAATGAACACATTGATACACATGAAACTATTTTTTTTCCTTTTTTTTTTTCTCCCCTAACAGAGCACAATTCCAAATTACAACAAATGAGAAACCAAGCCAATATTTTAACAATGGAGAGAAAACATCGGAAAATATATAATTTGACTTACTAACTATTTTGGAGTCACATTATGTCACTGTGGCACTAAGATCTAATGTTCTTATTAACCAAACAACAAGACCATAGCCTTATAGAAAATTTGATATAATTGAAATGTCATATTGCATAGTGTGCATTTTGCTCTTTGTTTTCATGTGGAGCACGAAAACTTACAGGAAAAAGTGAAACAAGAACTAGTTATAAAAAAAAAGCACAAAATAAAGTATTCTTGATTGAAATATTTCAACATATATCTAGAAAGCACTTGACTATATATATATATATATATATATATATATATATATATATTGTGTTTTGTAATTCTGTAACCTACAATAAAAAGAAAATCATTTATTAATATTTCTACAAGTATTTGTCAATTATGAATTGGTGCCATACATAAAATAAAAAATGAAAAGAGCAACAATAACTTAACTGTCAAAATGTATTAACTTGATGTACAATTTTTTTGTTTGTTTGTCAACTGTTAAAGTAAAAAGACCTCGAATACAAAGTTTTCTTAAATTGAAAATTGTAGATGATATGCTTTGCATGTATTCTAGAAAACTTGTCTCAACAATAACTGGGAAATGTTCTTTTAGCTATGGCATCTGCAACATACAATCAATTTTTCAATTCTCTATTTCCATTGTGCATTCAACATTGTGCTCATAGTTAAATGATGTGCCATATTTACAAATTGTGCATTTATCTATGGTTGGATGAACAAGTTGTTTGCATTTATCGCAAATTCGCTGAAAAGGAGGAGAGAAAACATTTTTGTCTTTCAACACTCCCTGGATCTGTGTCTTTTTGCCCCAAGGAAAATTGAATTTTTAGAACCAATATGTATTATAAAAATCCAAGTTTTTTCACATCAAACTAAAACTACTGTTACTTTAATAAAGAAGTTATTGGTAAATATACCCACTTTCCTAACATTACAAAAGACAATAAATGCACTCTTGCACATTCATCATTCAATGGCTCAAGAATACTTGTTGATCCATAGTGTAACTGTTGAATCCCATTCACATCATTTTTGACAATGCTTTTGAACAAACAAAGCAGTCATCCTTGATGCCAATTCATACTGTTTATGAAAAAATTCTCTCTATGACTATCGTTCAATAGCATCTGCAATCAACCAGGGAACATATTTTTGGTTAAGCAGTCTATGCAAAAACAATAATGAGATAATTGCTACCTTGATAAAAATGCAAAACAAAGATACAATAACACAGTTTCAAAGAAACTATTAGCTTTTTTGTTCAAAATGCAAGTATAATTATTCTAGCAACATACTTACAGTTGCATTATCCTCCGTAGCTTCACCATATTTTATATTGAGTTCTAGTTTCTTGTTATTTTGGTGGAAACCTATTAGTATTTCTCTTATTGACCCAACTGTATATGCATTAGTTGAGACAACGAGACTGTGTATTGTTGTATTTGGAGCCAGTCTGTGTTTTTATAAACCTGTGCATTTGATTCAACTGTGGTTTTGACCTGTAACAATATAAACATTTTGTGTCTCCTTATTCATAAATAACCTTGTTTCTTATTGCAAAATCTGTAATTCAAACACTATGTCCAGCATTAAGCATGTTTTCAAAACGCTTTATAAGATTATTTCCCATGTTCACTATGATAGTCAGTTGGTTGTGGCTATCAACCAAATTAGCGTGGAGCAGCTGTGCCTTTGTAGGAGAGTTAGGACTTTTAGTTTGTGTTGACCCATAAATAACCAATATATTGCCTTCAAAAGTTTTTTCATACTCTCCTGAGCATATTTCAATTATTGACGAGGATACTACTCCCATTATTTTTTCTCTGCTTATAAGCAAAATCAAAACAACATGCTTTAAAAAATATTGACATTGATTTAATGCAAATATGTCATTTGACTCTACAAACATTTAGTGCAGCATAAATCAAACCTTTTTGGATTATCATTTTCCACCATTTGTTCTCCCAATATTTGTTCGCTAGAGCTATAGGTTTCCATGATATTGTTCCAAATTACTGGACCAATCGTTGCCAAAAAACGAAAATGCAAGTCATTAAGTAAGGGATAAGTATACAAAAAACATTTAAAACAATGTATACTCTACAATAATAAATAATATATACATGAATTTTGTTTTTATGGTACTATTAGCCATTGGTTCATGGCTATGTAGTAAATGTGCATAAGCTACAACAAAGAAAATGTTTTATAGATTTCATTGGAAAATATACATATAGTTCACTTCTGGAAATGTGTTATTAAGAATTACCACATGCAATTTTATTTCTTTCTTTTTCTTTTTCTTTTTTGTTTTATTTTTTATCAAGAGAAACTGCACAAGAAATAATGAAATATGAACTACAAGCTAAAGCAGATAATACTATTCAGTATATGGAGCAAAGTGCAACAAAGTGGAAATAAAAATGCGTAAATTGCATACTAAGCTTTGCATACATATTTATAGTTATACAAGACAAATAGAACAAATTTATGTCCATGGTTTAAAGATTTGCTGGAATTTGATATTTGCACATTTTTGTTGTTTTCTTGTTTTTTGTTGTGCATAATTTATTTGTTTTTTAATTTTTTCAAATCAAGGCATATGTCAAAGGTGCACATTTTCAAATGTGATAGATATTGTGACAAGTCAACAATGAAATTGTAGAATACAAACATTGGAAAAATGACTCAAGGTGACAACAAAGATATGGTAAGACAAATTGTATGATGATCTGTCCAATAAGCATCAAAGACATGGAAAGAAACAATAGTAAATGAAAACTTTGTCCAAAAGTGATCTAGCATTGAGCTATAGTCAATTGTCGTTTTTTTTGTATGAAAATTGAAGTCATTTTTTTCATAAATGAAAGTAGTTTTTTTTGTTGATGGCTAGAACATGTCCAAATTGAAATCAACAACAAGCATAATTGGCTAGTTGTTGCATATGTGCTCTAAAATGAATTTGATGAAATTAGTTATCTCTTCAATTTTTTCATTTGGTACAATATATACATTTGAAACTATAATGGGTTTTTTTTGTCAACAGGGAATGCTGCAATTGTTAATTCAAAGTTGTCTTTTGTATAAGTGAAATGATTCTCAACCACAATATTTTTTATATAATATGTGAGAATTCCATGTAAATGGTATAAATGTATGTAGTCATATTTGCTAGACAATAATGGATTCGATGGAGATGATTTTTCTTTTGTTTCTTGGAAACAAAAAATGTTAGTGTTTATTAGATCATAGCCATCAATGATATCTTTGCAATGCTAGGACAAATTACAAGTGTTCAATGAACATATTGTCAAATCATCAATTGTTTTATTTTGATATATGCTATATTCAAGCTCATAAGAGGCATCCTGTCTAAGTCTATCTAGCTCAATAACAACTTTTTCATTGAGAGAAAAGTTATTATGTTCCAATTTGTTGAATAAACACAAGGACTTAATATCTTTGACACAAGAAAGTGTTGTATAAACAAGTCCATGTTACCTAACTCCTTTTGGGTCAAAATCCAATTTGTCCATTGTTAATCCTTGTGATCAATTACAGTTCGTGCATATGCCAGTTGGATAGGAAATTATTCTCTTGTAAACCTAATTTTGTTGTTTGATTCATTATTCCTACAGACTCTAGTAATAGGTGTCCACGTAGACATTATTCCATCTTTTTACAAATGCACCATTTTTCCCATTAAATAGTTCCAACATCTGGATCAACAAATTTGATCCAAATTGCACCATTTTCAAATGCTATTGATGCTCTAAAAACTCCTTCAGCACCATTGACCAAGCTATCCTGAATATTGTAATTTCCGCCAATTAGTTCAACAAGCATACTTTCTTTCAACTCAATAGAAGATGGTAGTTGCATTTTGATATGTTTATTGCGATTTATATTTGTTGAGTCAATTGTTCTATCATATGCATTTAATATAATTGCTTCTTTGTTAATGAGATACAACATTCTTTGTTTATGTTCATTTACATTCTTGTTTAAATAAAACAGGTATGGAAAAGTTAGATCATTTGGTGACGATCTGTAAGAATGTTTGCTCAAGGATGCAAGATCATCGTCAGTGTGTGAATATGTCCTGATTCTATTTAAGATGGATACAAATTCTCTATTGCCTTGTCGTATTACATGTTTTAGTTCATAATTTTTCACATTTTGTTTCCAAAAATTGTAAGGAGCACTGGTTCCTTTAAGATGTGGTTGTTCAAATATCCAACAATCACATACAAGTTGTGCTTGACATAGGTTACCACAAAATATTATGTTAAGGTTCCCAAATGGGGAAGCTGGAGTATGCATAATTTCGCGGAGTCTCTTGTCAATACTATAAAGAAATTGAGACCCAATTAATGAAGACTCATCTATCAATAAAAATGTAAGTTGTTCACATTCTTTTCTCAATACATCGAGTGCGCTAGAAGCCAATGTCACCACATGACATGGTGAAAGTGTAAAATGCAAAGCTAAATGGAATGTAACACCATATGCAATATATGCAACAATTCCAATAAACACAATTATTAGACCTTTTTTTTTTCTTCAAACAGTCACGTTGTAAGTTTTTGCCATAAAGCCATACAAGTGCAAAGTAAAGAACCTATGTAGTGAATGTTTTTCCTGTACCTGCACCTCCAGTGCTAAAAAAGTAGAAACACTTACTAGGATTATTATTTTTCCATAGAACTAATTGTTTGATGATTAATTGTTGTTCTTGATTTAATTGTCTCATAATTTCATGGTATGCCAATGTGTCCTAGTTTTTGTTCTTTTATCTCTCCTTTACAAATAGAAATCCAAGCTGAGACAAAGACCTGGTTTATCAAAATACAATTTGCTTAAAAAAAACTATGTTTGTAATATGTGTTGAAAAGTCACGAGACATGTGCAACAGTTCCCATTGTGCATATTTTTGATACGAAAATCATTTGATAACATCAGTAGGGAAACTTGATCCAAAGAACAATGTCGGGAAGTTTAGTTCTTTAGAGAATTTGTCTTGAAAAATACCTAGGGGACAAAACCTTTCAGAAGGTACAATTTGTATTATTCTTGTATCAAGATCATGGATAAGGTGGGCCTCTGAATAACCATGTACACGTGTTTCATTTTCTTTCTCTATATCATTATTTGCATTTGGTGAGTCCATTTCCTTCATTTTTGGACTATGGTTCTAATGATATTGTCTACTTTGACCAAAATGTTCTTTCCATTCATAGTTGATTTCTATTTGTTTGCTTTTGTATAGAGATGTGTTGCAGAAGTCATTTAATGAACACATCACTTTCTTGGGTCAAATATTCTGAGACAAATAGGCACTCTTGTATTCCAATTTTCTTTTTAGCATAATTCACAATGTCACAGTATCATCAATTTCTCTAGGCAATGTTCTTTGCATTCCATCTAGAGTAGAAGGAACATTTATGATTGTTCATGTTAATCCAATTTGTGATCTTTTGTAGCCAAGTTGTATTATTTGTGCAAAATCCATCTTTGGTGCCACTAACCTCTCTTCCAAATATGTCAATTGTGTAATGGACATCAATTTTTCATTTCGTCGAATATAAAGAGGCGATGCAAATGTAGGGACTTTTTCATTGAGTATTGCATTGTTATAGGATTTTCATATTTGTTCATTGAGTTTAATGTTTGAACTCTAAAGCAAGCATCAAATAGAAAATAGTAGATAATATGTCTTTGTCAATATATTGCATGTCCTTTCCAAAGGAAAGTATATCACAAATGCAAAATGCATATGTAGGCATGTCTTGGATTGATTGTAAATATGCCTCAATTGCATTATTTGACTTTACATATTCCTTTTATGCTTCCTGTATTATAGCACCTTGTGCTCGTAATGCAGATTTCAATTGGTGTAAATGAGTGTACTGCTTACTATAGGCATTGGAAAAAGAAGTGGAGGATTCTTTGTTATTTTGTGTCTCCATTGGAAAAGGATTCTTGTCCTCATTTAATGATTTGGAATCCTTTGATACTACAACAAATTTTCATTTTTTTGATACTTTGTTGTCAATTGACAAATGTTCAATTGAGTAGAACATCTAGTAAACCTAGATTCTTTACTAATAGGATATCTTCAAGGTACACTTGAGGTCGACTTGTAGTTATCTCTTTCTGAGATTCCTTGGAGCATGTGTGTTGAATTGTCAATGTCACTAATATTCTCAACATTCTGAATTTCCAGAATTGCATGGAAATGTGCATGTGTTATAGATATTGGTATATGCATAAGGTACATGACTTTGGAGAAATTTTTTTAAGAATATAATCTCAAGGAAATATCTTTTGTTTCTATATTCTAGATATATATTTTAACCTCAAGGAGTTCACATATCCATTGTATTGCAAAAACTTTTCCCTCTATATGTCCATATAAATATGGCATTGATAAATTATAATATAAGCTTGCCAATCATTGATAGATTGCTCTTGTTCAATGTTTGTAGCACTCAGGTGTTGTTGTAAGCAATTGATAACTTTATCGTCATTGTAAATGAAACAATTGTAAAAAGTTTGTGCAATTGTTTTTATGATATTATAGTATATCAAATCATCGTGCAATTGTGAAAATAGACTCAAAAAAAGAGTCATGACAACCATTGAAATTTTGTCAATAGACCATGAAACCTTGTTCAAATAAGATTTTCTCTATTAACAATGTGTCAAACTGTCCATGTGAGAATTTGTATGGGAAAATTCATGGGCCAATCGTTCTACTTAATCTACACTATCTACTATGTTATGTAGCATTAGTGGTTCAAAATGTCCACATGCAGGATTTTGATTATGTAGAAAAATATTATATTGATAGCCATGAATGTTTGAATTGAACAATAGATATGCTTGGCCATTTGTAAATAGCCAAACATTGACTAGAACTAACAACCACTTGGAGTACCATTTGATACAAAATGCATCCCCCCATAAGATAATTGTAGTTCGAGCACAAATAGAAGAAGGTGTACACAATCCTTTCAAGTATATTTCAAGATAATTAACATGATGAAGATCCTGAACATATTCAAGAGTCAATTTTTTATGCAATGAATGCAAAGCAACATCATGTCCATGAGATATACAAAGCCAAAATTGGTTTACAATTTCATGTCGTATTTCAACCGAACTATAGAAAAAGTGAAG
Organism: Pinus tabuliformis; assembly: GCA_031772625.1. Taxonomy (NCBI): domain Eukaryota; kingdom Viridiplantae; phylum Streptophyta; class Pinopsida; order Pinales; family Pinaceae; genus Pinus; species Pinus tabuliformis. Next base: position 752,418,524 of record CM062811.1, read on the forward strand.
AAAAACAAAAAACGAGTCAAATAAACAGTCACATGATAATATAAAAAATTCTCTAATATATGTAGATTGAATCTAAATAACTTGTGATCAATTTCTTGCAATTTTGATAATTTTCAACACAAAACTGTTATTTGTTTCCATAAAGTATATTGAGACGAACTCACAATTTGCCCAAATGTGACAATGATTTATAGCATTAAGAGCATGGATTGCATTGAATGTCTAATCAACACATATGATATTGCAAAATTGCCAGACCTCATGTATTATCTAGTCTACATTGTCTTTGTGATTTCTTCTCTCGTTTTTTTATTTCACAATACTTCGAAAATGAGTACCTAGCATTGTGACAAAAGAGTGGATGAAAATGCCATTAAGAATATTGAAGATTTATTTTTTTTGCAATTGAAACATAATTTAAAAATAAAGGCATTTATGACATTTAAAATAATAACAACAAAAGCATTATTACCATTTTAACAAATTTCAAAACATAATATTTAATTTCCAAAATTTCGTAAAGAATTTTTCACAACGACTGTAAATTTGTTTCAAAATGTATAAATAAATTAGAATTCAATTATTAGCTAAAAAAAAAATTACAATATAGCTTTCTATAATAAACAACTCTAATTTAAGATAACAAATAAGAAACCATTGCTCAATTGCAATCATAGAACTATAACTACATTAAATTGAAAACCAAGGTGGGCACGCTAACTTTGTATCATATTGTTCGCTAGACATTGAAACTGTCATCTACTATGCCATAAATAACAAATAACATTCTAGCCACACATGGCTAGAGTAATTGCAAATAAAAACGATCACTCAATATTAATCATAGTTCTATAGCAACATTAAATTGGATATATACTTTAGTAAATGTATTAATTTGAACAAAACATATTGCATCAAAATTGTCTAGAAATGCAATAATTAAAGCTTCCGTAGCCACTCATCTTGGAATACAGATTCCAGGTAGACATACACAACAAAAATGACTATGAGATTTAGGGGTGCATTTAATATCTCCGGATTTTAGCATTACAATCCATGGAAATTCTTTCTCACTTGAGACATAGTGAATCAACAAATTTAACATCTAAGTCACACACAAAAAATCTTGCATGTTGGCCTTTGATAGTCATTCATTATATTCTGGATTTGAACAAAGATATTGCATGCAACAACATAAACATTTGCACCAATTAAAACTACAAGTAATCCACCTGTCATAGAAATTTCATTCAAATTGCTCATTATTTTTTCTTTTCTCTGATTTATTGGTAGAATGCAAATTATGATTATCAGAACCCCCCTGTTTTATAGGTTGTTTCAACTAATTTGACAGTTCCACAACTCAAAATCATTCACAATTGCATAGCATTGTTCTATGACAGATTCCACTCAAACTAGCAGACATCACCTGAATCTAATAAATCATCAAGTCAAATAATGATTCTACAATGTAAATAGTAATACTCTTTAAAGGCTTGTTAGTATCAATTACAATAAATAATACGAGAAAAAAATGTTCTAAAAAATAATTTCATTAGTCAAAGATGTTCAAATGTAACCATATTAGACATTGAACTTCAAATCATAACAAATGTCAATTGGGAAAAAGAAATCTAAGTATCTAAAAGTATTTGAAAACCGTTATAATTGTATTTAAGTGTTTAGAAATTAAATACTATTAAACACCACAATTACAAATAACAAAGGTTGTAAAGTTATTTAATTCCTCCTAGTTTCCATTTGCTTTTTTATTGCTTTCCACTTGTTTTGAAAACAAAAACACATAATTTCTACATAAAACAATAATATTATTCCATAATTCAAAAAAAATATTTAAAATCTTAACTTGCAATCTAGCCATAAGTAACCTGTAATTTAATCCCAAATTAATAGACAACAATAAATTACATTTAAAATTTCTAAAAAATCTATCAAATTTTGGATATTGCTCCATCTAGATAAAAGTATTCAACACTTTAAAATTTAGAAAAAATTTAAAATTGCACAAATGTCTAAAACATCCTAAAGATTACAATCCCATACCTATAAAATAAAAAACACATACATAATCAAATATTTATCAGCAAATATGGCCATTATTTTATCAAATCCTAAAAATACATATTTGAAAGGCCCATCATAAACATTATGAAAGGATTAAACCAATGCATGATATATATATAGCGGAGACAAGGTTGTATATAAACCTTGGTAGGTGCATGTATGGAGAAAAGTGGTTGGGCGTTAGCCCTAGCCCCTGGTCATAAGTCATCGCAGAACCATGGCATGGAGCAACAAAAAAGGGCAAAGGGAGGTGCTAAAGAAAAAGCTTCAGCTCTAGTCTTTTGGGGTGTGATATGACCACAAAAGCGGTGGTTCTGGGATTTCCTGATGGAGGAGCCAAGGAAGGGGGCCAGCCCCAGGCCACATGGTCGAGAACGTGACCACAACCCAGCAGAAAGCGGTTAGTGATGAGTTAGGCGGAGGGTGCGGGCAGTTCATTCCGACCCTTGGTTCTTGGCACACCGCCATACGACTGCATCCACACGTTACAACTGTTTCCACGACGGATGGTTACATGTTAGCCGCAGATTTGATTTGCTTTGGAGCCATGTCATGTGCCAGATGTTGCCGGTCCAATGGTGTTATTCCACGATCCAAGTTCGGATAGCGTGGATACTGTTTCAACATACCATGGTTAATATGTGCCTCGAGGTTATGTCAGCACTGGTCAAGTTATGTTATGCCAGGAGCTACAACGTTATTTCACCACCAGAGTCCTATGCCAAGCTATATTATCGGTTTAACCATATGCTATATTAGAAGCATTGATTTTAAAACCATACGCCAAATATATTGTTTCATATGGCATGAAAGATTTATGGTTTAACCATATGTTATACATAGCATATGTTTATTGCCGATTCACTTAAGTTTCAACCATATAATATATATGGTATGAATATTGTTAAAACGATATATAGTTAGTGCGGATGTTGTAACCAATTTGTCTTGTATTAAAACATATTGCTATGTTTGCAATATTTCTACTCAAACTCTAAAGTTAGAGTTTTCAAACCTTATAAAAGGGTTTGAAAATGCACCAAAACTCAAGGGGGTTGTGAGGAGAGCTCCTCAAAGGTGGTGGTGTCGTCAGCTAGCTTTAGCTTTTGAGTATAGTTAGTATTTGGCATTTTGAGGCCATACGGAAGCCAAATTGAGTATTTGAAGAATCGAAACAGGGGTTTTGGTGTTCTCCAAACACACTGGTAGAGTCCATTCAACAATTGTAGTAGCTAATACTTAAGAATTCAGTACATGGACAATTGTTTCTCGAAGTCAAGTGGAGGCAAGTAGTTGAATTATGTACTTGTTGATGCATGATTTCTGATTTTCAGTTGAGATATAGAGTCCTTGCATGAGACTCTTTATATTGTTGTAGTTGACATGGTGATTGGATGTTGTAATGTTATTTTGTGAGAGTTATCTGTAGGAGAACATTTCATTGAAGAGGAAATAACCACATTGTAATCAACATATTGATGTACCTCATTTTTAACACTGAAATATGAGTGGCCTAGTCTTTTGAGCAGGGCCCAAAGACATAGCCTAGGAGGTGAACTCCGTCATCAAACTTTGTGTTGTTCTTCCTCATGTTTGCATGAATTATATGTGTTATGTTCTATATAGTTAACTTGCACATGAGAACTAATTCGTGCTTGAAGGAACACCAAACAAACATGTTGTTTTGAAGACCCATCTCAACCTCGTAAAGTGTCAGAGGACAATCTTCAATCTTCATCATCTATTTTTAGATCATATATGAATAAAATTAAATTAAAATTAAAATTCACATTCACATGACTTTAAGCAAAATCCCCTTTACTTTATAATTAGTCAAAATAACCAAAATACTCATTGAAACATTAATTCATTTTGCAACCATCCACAATTTTAAGTAAAACTAATAAAACTTAACAATTTAGTCACTTGCCACAATTAAAAATAATTATGACCCAAAAAAAAGAAAAAGAACATGCTCAATAAACAAAGTAAATAAGATCTTGATATAAAATGTACTATAGACCAAAAGTTAAATATATTGCAAAGTTGTATTTTAAATATAAATTGATAAAACTGTATTTTATCTATCTATCTATCTATCTATCTATCTATCTATATATATATATATATATTAGAATCCATTCTCTAAAATTGTGTTTTAAATAAATAATTTCCAAACTTAAAACAAAATTGATTTAGGATGCTTCCATGCAGTATTGTAATGGAGCCAATTTGGTCAGGGACTGTCAATAGTCAAGAGTGTCTAGAGAGACCATTCAAACGAAAAATCTGACTGCCGACCTCATAGTCGGACTCATCTTTCCATTTTATTTGAGTAGGGACCACAACAAAATATGTACATATAGTTGGGCGTGTTTACAAGGAGGCCAATTGGTCGTGGAATGTCATAGCACCGTCCAAAACACAATGTCGACCTTTGATCTCATAGCCAACCCAACCACCGACTTTCTTGTGGCAGGGCCCACAAAAGAAACATATATTTATAATTGGCTTCCTTATAATTTGTCATTTTATATTATTTGATAAAATTAATTTATTTTTTTTTCATTAAAAACATGAATTGAATAAATTATACTTATAAGATAAAAATTTTAAAAGATGCGAACCCGTTATCCCATTCTCTAAAGAAAAAATGAAATATTGAAGCTGGAGCTAAATTGGCCGAGGAGTGTCAGTAGTGGACAGTGTCTAGAGATACCATTCAAACCACAATGCCGAACTCTGATCTCATAGTCGAGACCAACATCCGACTTTCTTTCAATATGAGCCACAAAATAAACATGTGCACATAGTTATGTGTAACCTCATAGCCAGCCCGACCTCCGACTCGCTTCTACAAAGGCCCACAAAACAAACATATGTGTCTATAATTTATTATTTTGCTTTTTCACATAACACACACACACAAATTGTAATTTAAAACAAAATTGACTTCGGATGGTTCCATGCAGTATTATAGATAGAGCTAGTTTGGTCAGGGACTGTCAATAGTCGAGAGTGTCTAGAGAGACCATTCAAACCACAAGTACGACTTCCGAACTCATAGTCGGACCGGTATTTCGACTTGCTTTCAGTAGGGATCGCAAAATAAATATGTACACATAGTTGGGTGTGTTTATAAGGAGGCCAATTGGTGGCGGAATGTCATAGTACTGTCCAAAACACAATGTTGACCTATGTTCTCATAGCTAGCCCGACCATCAAATTTATTTTGGTAGGGCCCATAAAATAAACATATATGTATAATTGGGCTCTTCATAATTTTATATTTTGTTTTTTTTCATATTACATATTATTTGATAAAATTAATTTAAACCAATTTATTTGTTTTATCAATAAAAACATAAATTGAATAAATTATACTTATAAGATATAATGTTTAAAATATGGGAACCATACATCCCATTCTCTAAAGAAAAACTGAAATATTGAAGCTGGAGCAGAATTGGTCGGGGAGTGTCAGTGGCGAGGAGTGTCTAGAGAGACCATTCAAATCACAATGTTGACCTCTGATCTCATAGTTGGGGCCGACCTCCGACTTGATTTTAGTAGGAGCCACAAAAGAAATATGTGCATATAGTTATGCGTAACCTCATAGTTAGCCCGATCTCTGATTTGCTTCTACAAAGGCCCACAAAACAAACATACGTGTATATAATTTTATTTATTTATTATTCTTATTCTTATTCTTATTATTATTATTATTTTTTCTTTCAGATAACATATTATTTAATAATTGTAATTTAAAATACTTTATTATTTTATCAATAAAGAAATAAATTCAAAAAATTATTTTTATAATACATTTAACATTTAATTTATAACATATCAACTCATGATAAACTTCAGCGTAGACCTCATTTAAGTCGTTTATAAGAAATAAAATAATAACAACAGTGAACCTAGATTCTAAGATGAATTGGACAAGGAGTGTCAGTAGTCGGGACTATCTAAAGAGACCATTCAAACGACAATGTCGACCTCCCATCTCATAGTGGGGGCTGACCTACGGCTTGCTTTCGGTAGGAGTCACAAAAGAAATATATGAATCTAGTTACACGTGTTTACAACGACCACCTCTGACCTCATACTTAACATGACCTCCGACTTGCTTCTACATAGCCCCACAAAACTAACATATGTGTCTATAATGTATTATTTTGTTTTTTGACATAAAATATTATTTAATAAATGTAATTTTTAAAATCTTTTTTTTGACAGAATCGGTTGCTATATTAGGGACTGAAAAAAAAAGCAGGAACATAAGTTCCTGTGATACATGCGGAGCAGAGGCTCTGGATCTAAGAGAATACAGAGAGCAATGATCTCCTTAGACCTGCTTGTTCCGGTTTTGAGAGAGTCTTTGCTAGAATAAATTCTGACAAATTGAAAGCCTAGGAACTGACATTTGCAAGTCATCTAAGATACATTAACAACAGCGTTAGGGAGCTTGGAACTAAGTTATAGTTGATAAAATTGATACCGTTGTTTGCCAAGAAAACATTTGATGTCGTTGTTTGCCGAGAGATGGAAACGTCCAGGTCGCAATGGAGCCTGAAGCCTGCACTGATAAGGAGCGGAAGGATACGGTTCTGATAGGAATGAGTGAAGTGAATTAGAGACAAAAGTTTAAGGAAGGGAGCGTTTCTCTGCCTTATTGGATCGCTGAAACTGTTCCTGCTACGAGCCTGCAGGATCTGATGTTGTTTCCTCTTGGTGGTGTTGTTCGGATAAATGCTGGAAAGACTGAAATGATTCATGGCAAGGAATAAAACGATTCCTCTGTATTGCATAACAGATTGCTGATTGTCCTATTACAGGCCTTATTTGCATGTCTGTCTGCTTCCTTATTCAATGATCGAAGGATGTGGTGGATCTACAATGTTCCCATTGTCATTTGTAGGAATTGGCAGCACTGTATGACCTGCTGGAGGAGAGCATTTGGAGATTTTTTTTTGTGCCATTAAACTAATAACTATGGAAGAATCACCAAAGACTTTCGCTGTTCTTATACCAAGTCTGCTGAGTTGTTTAAGACCTTGAAAAAGGGCCAGCACCTCTGCCATGTTATTGGAGATGTTCCCTAAGCCCCATTCGTAGAAGAGAACACATTCCCCATTGGCATTGTAGATCACACCCCCTGCCCCTGCCATACCTGGGTTTGACTTGGAAGCTCCATCGAAAAAGAGGTAGAAGCAGTTACATTTTTGCAACCAGCTTGCGAACTCCTCCTCTTTGAGCCTTATCTTCCAACTGTGGGTTCCCTGTCTGCTCTGAGCTCTCATTGTTTTTCCATTCTGGATGCTATGACTTTTGTCCAAGATGTAGCTGATGAAGTTCCTTTCTTCCATGCTATACTCTGTTGCATCAATATTGCTATGAGCTTTGATAGAGATAGTTTCAAGAGCTAGAGTTTTTGCCTTGTTGCAGGCTGATCTGGAGGTCGACTTTTTATCCTTAAATAATTTCCTATTTCTTGCCAGCCAAATACTCCATAACATGGTGTATGGAATAATGTTCCAAACCCTCTGCGCTAAATTGTTGTTCTTATTTTTCCAAGGACATTTCTTTTTCCAATATTGTATCACTTCGCCTATGGAGTGTTGGGAGATCCAAGGGGTATCAATTGGATACAATGATTTCCAACAATCAATAGCAAAGGAATAGTCTACAAAGAGGTGTTGCATGGTTTCTTCCACAGCATAGTAGTTGGGACAGCGAGAAGGACTGTTGATACCTCTTTTTTGTAAATTCTCTGCTGTTAGAATTTTTCCTTTTAATAAGGTCCAGATGAAAAATTTAATTTTGGGTAGAGCTTCGGACTTCCAAACCATTCTCCAGGAGTTCCATATTGGCATAGGGAAGGTGCTGAGGCAAATTTGTTGGTGAGCTGCTCGGACAGAGAAATCAGAGCCGATTGGGTCCTAACGAAGGCCATCCCTCTCATTCTTTTTGATGGGGGCTTTGCTGTGGAGGAAAGACTGCAGAGAGGCAAGGCTAGGAATGAGAGCAGTGGGAACATCAGGGAAGGACCATCCCAGCCAAAGGTGGGATAGAGGGTCCCAGCTAGAAATCTGTTCCAGAAAATGGATACCCTTGCTGCTGAGAAAGGAAAGAATAGGGATGGTTTCTTCATGACTTATTAAAGGTTGCTGTCCCAGAATTTTGTCAGCGCCAATATTTATACTGCCTCCTCCCTTGGGCACTTTGGATATGTTCTAGGCAATGAACGGAATAGCTTTTTTACAAAGGTTCCAGATTTTTGAAGAGTCTCTGTTGGGTATGACTGATTCAAGAAATTACTGCCTTGGGCAGTTCATATATTTGGTTTCTAGAACTGTTTTCCACCATGTTGAAGGGCCAGTGATGAGCCTCCAGACTATCTTCCCCCTGTAGGCAAGATTTTGAAATTTGGGGGATCTGACACCGAGACCTCCTCTGTTCTGGGTTTGAATGACTTGTTTCCAGTTGACTAAATTGAATTTCTTTTTGTCAGTTTTCCCTCCTTGCCAAAGGAAGTGACGGAGGATAACTTCCATTTTGCTATGAAAAGAAGCAGGGGCTTGATACAGAGAAAATCTATAGAGAGGGAGAGAAGAAATACCAAAATTTAGGAGGATGAGCCATCCTGCTGGGTTAAGCCAAACAACACCCCACTGCTACACTTTCCGCTTCACTTTGTCGATGATGATGTCCCACGTTCCTGCCTTCAAAGGTTTTAGGCTCACAGGCATGCCCAAATAGGAAAAATGCGTCCACTCAAGGTTGCAAGTGACGCCAAAGATATTAGCGATTTTATGAATGACCTGGTTTGAAGCATTCCATCCATAAATACAGCTTTTCAACTGGTTAACTAGACCTCCTGAGTATCCCATGAATTTGTCCAGAAGTGTCTTGAACCTCCTTGCTATGGTGGTGGAGGCTCCTCCAATAAGCAAGGTGTCGTTGGCGAACTGAGAATGATTGATGTTCTTGGCTCCATTTCCAAATTTAATTCCAGTTATGAGGCCCATTCTTCTGTTGTAGTCCAAAGCTTGGGTAAAATATTTAGCCATAAGAATGAATAGATACGGGAAGAGGGGACAACCCTGTCTAAGACCCCTGGAGGATTGAAAGGCTTCACCCGGTCTACCATTAACCAAAGAGGAGATCCAAGGCTCAGAGATACAAGCAGTGATTAGGCTGATGAAGGGCAACTCAAAACCCATCTTTTTTAGAACAACAGTAAGGTAGGTGTGTCTAAATTTGTCAAAGGCATTGGCGAGGTCAAGTTTGAGGATGAATCCTTTCTCCTTCCTAGAGAGGCTAGAGTGGATGGCTTCTTGGACTAAAAGGATGGAGTCAATAAATTGTCTGTTGGCCATGAATCCTCCTTGATTGTCTGAAATCAAGGAGGGGAGGAGAGGCTTAAGACGACCAGCAAGGATTTTAGCCAGAATTTTATATGAGGAGTTGCAGAGGGAAATGGGTCTAAACCGAGAAAAAGAAGTGGGCCTGTTTTCTTTAGGGATGAGAGCCAAAAATGTGGAATTGGTATATCCACCTATTTTTCCCTTTCTCTGGAACCATCTGATCATCTTAGTCAAGTTTTTTTTATAACACCCCAAAAAGCCTTATAGAAACAAATGGGGAATCCATCAGGCCCTGGAGCCTTGTCAGGATTCATAGCCCAGATCGTTCTTTTGATTTCCTCCTCTTCGATTTCTTTTACCAGGCTGTCATTCATTTCTTTGGTAACTCCCTTGGGCATGTATTGAAGGATGTCAGTGTAATTCTCTTCTCCTTTGGTTTCCTTTAAAAGCTCTCTATAGTAATCCGTGGCAGCCCTTCTGATGGCCTCTTGAGTGTTCTGCTGATTGCCTTCGTTGTCCAGAATTGAGCTGACATTGTTCCTGATTTTTCTAGCCGTGGTCTGTTTGTGGAAAAACGTTGTATTTTTGTCGCCATCTTGCAGCCATAGCTGCCTTGACTTTAGTCTCCATTTTATCTCTTCTTCTCTGTTTATATGACTCAGCTTTGCATATAGGGTACCTTCTTGCTCCTTATTCTGTTGAGAGAGACCATGAACCTCTATCGTTCTTTGGATGCATTCAAGATCATTTTTAATTTTTTTTTTGATCTCTTCCAGTTCTTTGTAATTGGCTCGTGCCCACTCTTTGATGGCCTGTCTGGTTCTCTTTAGTTTGGTTTCCCAGATGAAACCTGGTGAGCCTTTGATGTGTTGGTTCCAGGATCTCTGGATAATATCTCTGACAGCCGGGTCACAACTCTAGAGCGGACTGAATTTAAACGGGATTGGCCGTAGAGAGCGGTGAGTTTCCAGAGTGAGCATTATGGGGTAGTGATCCGAGGCAGAGGTGGAAAGAATGTTAACGTACCCCACAGAAAAGGAGGAGAGGAACGAAACATTTATTAGGAACCTGTCCAGTTGTTCCATTATGTTTCCAGATCCAAGCCTATGGTTACTCCAGGTATACCTGCGATTTTTTGGTACAACATCCACAAATTCATGTTCCCGAATGATGGCTTCCAAACGGCCTCTAAAGGGGTCAAGCGAAAAGCATCCTCCCCTTTTTTCATTGGCATGAAGCATCAGATTGAAATCGCCAGCCACTATAATATTTATAGTTGTTTCCTCATCGATGCTTGCCTTCAAGTCGTCCCAGCAACTTTCCTTTTCTGTGTATTGATTGGGAGCTTATACATTGTAGATAACCACTGTTTGATTGCCTATTTTATTTTCCAAGACCGTTTTGATCCAATGCTGGTGTAGATTTTCTGAGATGCAGTTCCATTTGCTGTGAGTCCAAAGGGTAGCTATACCTCCGGAATCTCCTCTTGAGTCGCCGGTACAACCTATATAATGCTTTTGTTGATCTATTATTCCTCTTAACTCTTGCTGTTCAAGTTTTGTCTCCTGAATCAAAATAATTTCAGGCTTTTCGCTGTATATAAGATCTCTGAGGGCTAAAACTTTGGAGGGGTGCCCTAAAACCCTGTTGTTCCATGATAGAATTTTCATCATTGGGTATTTGGCTTCCGGAGAGGTGCTTGCCTCTCATGAGTTGCCTCCTTCTCTTGCTACCCCAGGATGAAGGCTTCTATAGGGGTTTGAGTGCCCATGGCTATGTCTTTCTGAGCTTCTCGTCTCTATGCTGCTTGGTAGATTTTCTACCAGGACCTAATTTCTTGAAGGAGTTGTCGGAGGAGCCATGATATTTGGACGAGCTTCTTGTGAGCCTAGGGAAGGGGGGATCGAGGGATGCCTGCGGATGGGTGATTTGGAGGGGGGGAGGGTCAGAAGGATCGGTGGGAAGAGAGGGGGGCAGAGAGGGATCTTCGGGGGGAGGATCTAGGGAAGATAAGACAAAGAAAGGGTTAGAAGAGGAGGGGAGGGGCGGATCAGAGGGGGGCTGGGAGGAAGGGGAAGGGGAAGATGAGGCAGGATGGGGAGCAGGAGGAACAGGAGGGTCAGATTCCAGAGGAGCTTTGGATGCCGGGGCAGACTTCTTCTTTTTGACAGGTTCCCATTGGCCTTCTTGATCACCGCTCTTTGCATCAACAAGTTTAGTACATCGATTGGAAAAATGGCTGTATTCGTGGCATACCTTACATTTGAAGGGGATCTGCTCGTAGTCGAGCTGCTAAATATGGCTCCACTCGTCCACCTTCAGTTTTATTGCTTCGGGGAGTCCTTTGCCAAGATCAACTTCGACGCAGATCCTCGCGCAGGCCTGCATGTTCTCTTTCGGTTTGCTACGGTCGATGTATTTGCCAATTGCATTCCCAATGGCATGAACAGATTCGTCTCCCCAGCAGTGGAGAGGGAGGTGGGGAAGACGAACCCACACCAGAACAACACTGGGAACATCCAGTTCAGAGTCGAAATATGGAGTCCATTTGTTGAGGTAGAGGCCCCTGGAGTCCATGAAGTAGGGTCCGTTTCTGAAAATTAAATCCTTGTCCTCTTTGGATTCGAAGTGGAATGTGAAATATCCTTTCCTGCAAAACCTAATGGAAATCTTCCCTTGAATTTTATCAGTCCAATTTCTCTCCACCCATCTTTGAACGGTTCTAGGAGACGACCAGAGGCTTGTGAATTGACCTATGAGGCCTTTTTCAGCCAAAGACAGAGCGGCCATGCGGGGCAAGACTGGGGGTAACTGAACCTCTTGGAGCCCGTCCAGTTTCTTCACAAATTTAGAGAGGGTAGTCCTGGGGCATTACGGCGGCAGCGATTTAACCAGAGCAACAAACGCACTTTGGGGATCCATCCCTTCCGAAGGGGGATCCGGAGGGTCCAGAACAGGGGCCATGGCTGGGGCCGTGGCCCAGGCAGCCGCAGGCAGAATACTGGGAGGTCACGGGCGCACGCGGGAGGCAAACCAGCGCATCAGCGTTCGAGCCTTCAGATCTTGCTATGGCATATCTTTTTGCTAATAGCCTAACTTTTAATTTTTAATATCTTATTCTTCCATCAACAAAGAAATAAAGTCAAAACAATTATTTTTATAAGACATTTATTTAAAGAAATTTTACAAAAAGATTATTATTCTTCCTATCTAAATGTTTAAGATAACAAATCCAAAAACTGCCTACAAATTAAAATAAAATTAGGATTAAAATGCTTAAAATATATGAACCTGCCAAGCCTCATCTAAAGAGTAAAACAATTTGAATATGGTTCATAAATTACAAAAGTCGAAAACAACTAACTTAAACATCAGTTGCAACTTCAAGACTGCTCAAACCTTAGCCTTTTCCAAGATGGCTCGGATCTCGGACTTTTACTTATGATTCTTCTCCAAAGAGACACTGACTGCCTGACCATGAAGTTAGTCCCGACCTCAACTACAAGTTCCTCTGACTCTAAAGAAAATGAAAAAACTGAAATGGAGACAAATGCCCCTATAAAAAATCACATACATGAGTCTGGAACATAAAAAGAATATAAAAAATTGCATAAATGAGTTTGCTAAAATGAAAACATGTGTCAACTTCCGACATCGCAAAGCATCACTCTCGATTGAGGTTAAACTTATATTCTTCCCAAGCTAGTTGTTGATGCCAATAAAACTCTGACCCCCCGACTATCTAAAACAACATGATGCGCAGTTAGAGCTGCCACCTTTCTCACGATCCTTCACCGTAACTACTACAAAAAATCATGGAATCGGGGTTGATAGACAATTTAAAATTAGAACATATGGAATCAGGTTTGGCACATTTCCCACAAGAGTTTTGCAAATGCAAAGATGGGCCTATCTGCGACCTAGCTTTGGTTAGTCAATACTAGTTTATTCCTACAACATTGCATCCAAACCATCAAAACTTGAGCCAAAAATGTATTTAACACTTCTGACCCATTAAACCAGACTTTTCTAATAGAGAGAACTCAAAAAATTACTAGGTTTCCGCCGCTAGAATCCAACAATCCGCTTACCTAAACAAATCTTATGCTCTAAATTCTAAAGTCTCACCTACAAATTCTGTGAAACAACAAACCATTAGAACTCCAAATTATGCACCATGACCATTAAACCAGAAAATAATGTTCATACATTCACCTGGAAAACCTACGTCTTGTCACATAGCCAAACAACTTCAGCGTTCCGCATAAAAAACTTACTGCTCATACCGACCGAAGTAAAAAAAAAAAAAAAAAAAAAAAAAAAAAAAAAAAAACTCACCTGTTAACAAGGAAAACCTGACAACGAGAAGTAAAGCAAGAAACAAGAAATCTAGCCTCAATGAGTGCCATAACACCAAGTAAAAAAAAAAAAAAACCACTTTTAATAACAAAAATAGCTAAATTCGCTTCTTGATGATCCATCAACCATAATAATAAATTCGCCACCAACACTATTAAAATGAAATTAACACCACCAGAGCTCAAAGCATCCCAAGTTAACTCCCAGTTGTATGAAGGATCGCCCTTCCCTCTACTTACACTGTCAAACCTGATCTACCGTGCATGGAAGGATGACGTTGACCCTCGAATTTCGAAGCCAGAGATGCGGCGATGCATTGATGTCATGCAAAATTTTTAGTGAAAGCCTAATGTTAACTATGGAGATTTGAAAAATTACACTAGTACAATTAAATTAATAACGTTGAAATGATCATAGATATCACTGTGTAAGCAATGACATAATAATTATTACAATGCTTTATAATTATCATAAATATAATATAATAAAAATAATTATTACAACGCTAATCAATATAGCCTCACCCTAAAGAGAGTGGGGATTACAATGATAATATCCCTCATCGACCACAAGTCACACTTTCAAACATCAATACTTTTTTCTAAATAACAATGGTTGTATTTATAGATATGTATGTTGAGTGATGTTGGTATTTTATTTTCCTTTTTCTCATTGATATATATATATATATATATAAGATAAGTGATTGCTTTAAAAATATTAATTGGTTGAATAGTTAAGTGGATAAGTGGTTTAATCTTGGTTTAAATTTCACCTATAACATAATTACTATTTGTGAATTGATTAAAGTTTACAGGGTATTATCAATCATACTCTCATTTAAATGATTAGGATGAGATGAGATGTTTAAGCCAACTAAATTTAGTTTCGGTACTTAAGAAGAGATCATACCATATTCCTCATCTAGATTCAAATTTTTCCCGTGACATGTTTGTCATTTGTGGATAGATTGGGGTGGGAAAGGTACCAATAATATCACTCACATATAATTGCTTGAGGGTGGGACCAAAAGGCTCCTCACATTATATTTAACCAAGTCTAACTTGGCTGATACATATTAGAGTTGTTATCCTCTCCACCTAGGTTTAAATCTCACTTATGACATAATATGGGGTTAATTGATAAGTTAACACTCAATTTAACTTCCAGTTAAGTGATTGAGAGTAGGATGATATGCTTCCAAACATTTTAATCCCATTGGACCTAACTTGGGTGGTTAAGAGGAGGAGTTGTTATACTCCCCACAAAGGTTCAATTCCCACTTGTGACATGTTTACTCCTTGTGGATCAATTGGAGTTGGTAAGGTATGATTAATCTCACTCTTGCTTATTTTCTTGATGGTGGGATGAGATGTTTTCAAACATTTTGTTAATTAAGTATAGATTTGGTAAGAAAGAGGAGAAATTACTATCCTCCCCACTAAGGTTCCCATCTTGCTTATGACATGCTTGTCTGTCATGGGTTGATTAGCTGTAGCAAGGTACTAGTGATGTAAAATTAGAGCATAAAAATTATTTACATCAATTAATGCCATTAAGAATCAACATGAAAAATATTTCAATTGGTTAGTACATAATCTATGAAAATCCATGAGAGATGAGAACTTATCGGTAGAATGAAGATTTAGCTTACTAGAAATTTCAAATTTGTTGTAGCAAGGTACTAGTGATGTAAAATTAGAGCATAAAAAATATTTACATCAATTAATGCCATTAAGAATCAACATGAAAAATATTTCAATTGGTTAGTACATAATCTATGAAAATCCATGAGAGATGAGAACTTATTGGTAGAACGAAGATTTAGCTTACTAGAAATTTCAGATTTGTTGCACTATTTGAATCTTGTTGACTGCAACCAGCCTTTGGGGATGACTCTCCACGCAACTGCAGGCTCAACTGCACCAATTTTTTCTACAACCAACCATCTGAAAGCTCTCAATCAACTACCTTAGTTAGAGAATCATTTTTTACTAGAACTCTCCTATAGAAATAATAATTCCTCACATCTTCCTTTTCATCCATTGAATAAAACAATTTGTTCCAAAAATGGAAAGATAACCTTCATGCACACAATCCGTGTGTCATCATGCCAATTTCTATTTTTTGTCTTAATTTTTCCTTAACTTAGTATTTTCCTTAGTTTTGACTCTTGCTTATTTTATTCCTTTCTACTTTTTATTAACTTTACTTATTGTTACTATTCTTATAGATTATTTCTGTTTATTTATTCATAACTTCACTTTTTATTTTTTGTAACAAGAAGGATCGACAACTGGGTCAATCTTGTATTCACATGACACAGGGTCAATTCCGGACACTACTTGTATACCTCTGGGGCCTACGACTTGTCCTCCTCTTCGTAGAGCGGGTTAAAATAGGGGGATTGAACCTTGGATGTCTTATTTTCCAAGATTTCATATCTCTTCGATCACCAATTGAGCACCCCCCTTAGGACTATTTATTCAGAACTTCACTTTATTATTCATTATTTTATTTATTAACTATTATTATCTTCTCTTTATTATTTAGCATTTTATTTATTACTATTACTATCTTCTCACTTTTATTATTATTATTATTTATTGATTTATTAATACAAGGTATTCCATACTCCCCCTCTTCAAGGAACTTCGTCTCCAAATTAAGTTTAATCATTCAACTTATACATTATTTTTTTATTTCTTCTCTCGTATCTACATCCCCTACTGAGCTAATATAAGGTCACCCAAGTGACCAAAAAAGGAATTGAAAGTTACATCATAGCATCAGGGAAAGCACGAGTACTCTAATCCCTCTCTCCCAACTTTCAGAACCAAGATTAAAGCCCCATCGCTCTCTACCAGAGCCCCAATGCTCAAACCTCATCTACCCCAAGGTAAGTATCCAGTTTGGTACTCACATACCCCAAACATCTCAAAAGAATTACCCAAAATTCCTTTATAGCTCCTATTAGGTACAAACCTAGGCATCAAAGTCCCACAATCATTTGTGTACTTCGACATCACAACTCCAATATCAGAGATTCAATCTCCTCAAGATGTTCCCATAACCCATCGAGAATTATACAAAGAAAAGGAAACACTGGCATAAGTAGTTGATTTAGTCTATATGTATCCCATAAGGTGTTAGATATTCTCCCTCACAAGAATGGTCTCCCACGAAAACATCAAATAAACCATCCCTCTCAGACCATTGGGGGATTTTCTGGCAATCGCTACCTCTCAACATGCAAAAAATGCATTAGTTATAACATTACAAATGTAATATAAAATAATCCACATGAAAACTCTTGCATACCATCATAAGAAAATAACATCATTGTTATCACAATATATTGAATAGAAAGGAATTACATGCTCATGCATGCCATCATTATACATCTCATCATTAAAACTGCATGCATTTATCACATGTCCCAAAATCATGAAATTCCATCATAATATTATAACATTAATATTACTTTACCAAAGATATAACATTACATCAAAATCATAAACAAAACCATACATTAATATAATAACATAAATTAACATCATAAATATGATATCATCTCAACAAATACCACATGGAGAGAAACAAAACCATTCTTATCATGATTCATCAATCAAATTCATTACCATGCATAAGCAATGAATACCATCTATTTCATTAAAATTGCAACAATTGTTGGCATTATGACTGATGTGTTATCCTTGATGGAAACCTACTTGATGAGTTGTATTTTGATGGAAACCTACTTGATGAAGATGTCAACAGGATGTGTCTACATGTGATAGAGGATTTGGTCAAAGGCATAGCAATTCAGAGACAAAGGATTGATAAAATTGAAATTTCAAAAAGTATACGTAGGTTCTGTAAAGTAAAGTTGTAGACAAACGTGGGTATGAAGAAGGAAAGGCACCTAAAGTTTCCACACCATGGTATTCTAAATACTAAGGGTCTTTACCATAGTACTGACATGTGGTATTGAGCCCAACAATGGATATTTGATACCGTTTAAGAATACCATAGGCACTAGTATGGTTTTGACTTGTAGTATTGAATAAGGGCTTAAGCTATATAAGAAGATGAAGTTCAATGTGGCATAGGGGTTCAAGTGATGAATATTTCATGAATAGTTAGATCTAAAGAAAGTGTGCATGTAATGGGATATTAGTGATTTGTTTGATCTAAAACTGAGTATGCACCCAAGAATTTGATGATGGATAAGATCTAATAGATATGAAATGACAATGTTGATTATGGGTTGATTTGATTAGTGATGATAGTGTCTTGACGTGCAATTTCTCTGTGTATGCCAAGATCTGGGTATGTCTGAAGTTTTGTGATGCAGTGAAGATTTACGCCACTAATTGCAGATCTGTACGTGGGTTTGGTAACCTGAAAGATGTGTACACATGCTGGTTTAACACTAGTAAGTCACTTATATATTCATATCTATATACGAGTTTGTTTCTTGAAAAGCACGTATACACACGAAATTGGTTTGAGGAAAGCGCATACAAAAACTAGGGTTTTGTTGAAAAAGATGTTTGATCAGTTTAATCAGTCCTACTATGTTTCTGTTGTTTGTCAATGGATTATTGCTTGATGATCCGAGCTTAATAATGGTGTTTTGACTGAGGATTGATTGATTGAAGAATGATGAAGCTATTAACTTTTTGTAATTGAATATCAGGGATGGTTCTGTGATTATGCAGAATGATGCAGTGGTTTTGTGTATGATTCACTGTTTATTTTAGAGTGACAATGGTTCCATTTTAGGGTTCTATGTTTTGAGATCTGTACGTGGTATGATTCAAGGAAGTCGTGTATACACACGAGTTTGCTACAACAAAGTAGTGTATATATTCTCATATATATTGATCAGGATTTTTAGTTGGTTCAGTGAGTTGATGCAATGTTTGCGTTCAATATTATTACTCTTGTTACAATGATCTAACTATTATGGTTGTCTGAGAATAAGTTGATTGAGTTAGATTTCATTTGATTTAGTGATTGGTTGATTCAATTGGGTTAGAGATTGGTTATTTCAGTTGATAATTGAGTGATTTTTTGCAGTGATCAGTTTTAGTTTTGATATTTTATTTTGGGCTTAAATGATGGTAGTGGGTCTAGTATGAAAATTTGATGACACATGACCTACAAGTTTTGATGTTTTGTAACAATGGATCTAATATGAAAATTTATGAACGTGTTCCACAGAGGTTTTGACAGTTGGATCCTTCAATGAGGAAGTCAAAGCTTCCTTCTAATGGTAGTTGGTAAATTAGATCAGGGGGTTGGAGGTCCCTTTTGATGGGTGTCGGAAAACGAGATTAGGGGGTTGGAGCTCCCTTCTAGTGGGTGCTGTAGAATGAGAGAAGGTTGTAGAATTCTACAGGTGGGTGTTGTAGAATGAGAGAAGGTTGTAGCATTCCGCAGGTGGGTGCCTGGTTGCTGGTATGAGTCTGCACTAATACAAGATTGTTAGAAGTTTTATTTATAGTAAAAGGAAGACGAAGATGACAACAATGATGGATTTTCCCACATTGGGTTTCCACCTAAAAATCCTGGTATTCATATGTGTTGATGTGTTGCTTATGTATGATGGTTTATTTTGTTCTTTCTGTACATGGTTACTGTTTATTTAATGTCTAATGAAATACTGATGCACTAGCTCAAGATAAAAATATGATGAATTATCTGAAAAGTAAGTTTACTAGATCTATGCTAGTTGTCTAAATAACAATCACATACATACACATGTTCCCTTGAGTAGTCGCATACATAAATATGGATATGAAATTAAAAAGTTTAATAATTTGAAAATATTGATTCACCCCCCATCTCAATACTTTTCCTAAGAATTGGTATCAGAGCAGGTCCTTCAGCAGAAGCTTAATCGTTTGAAAGAGATCCATCAAGATGAGTAGTCAAGTAGGAGTATTTTCTATCAGGCCACCTATATTTAATGGAACTAACTTTGTCTTTTGGAAAGTTAGGATGAGAGCATACTTGCAGGCACTAGGAGATGATGTATGGGAAATCATTGAAAGCAAATATCAATATCCAACCTCCATCCGCATAGATACTGCAGGAAAGAAACAATATGAAATCAATACAAAAGTTGTAAATTCCATCTTGGGAAGTCTACCACAGTCCGAGTTTGTGAAGGTAATGCTTATAAGAACAACAATGGGAGTGTGGGATAAGAATATCCAAATTTATGAGGCCGAAACCAAGGTAAAATGTGCTAAACTACAAACAATTAGAATATAGTATAAGACACTGAAAATGCATGATGATGAAAGCATTGCAACATATTTTCTTAGAGTAGATCAAATTGTTAATTCCATGAGATATACTGGTGAAGAAATAAAATGTGCTATTGTTGTTGAAAATATTTTGAGATCACTAACTCTAAAGTTTGATTCCAAAGTCTCCGCTCTTGAAGAAATGTAGGATATGAAAAGTTTCACACTTGATCAACTACATGGATAATTGACAACATTTGAGATGAGGAAAGGGGAGTCCTTCGGACATAAGAGAAGAAGCCTTCAAAGCTACTGCGAAAGGAAAGGAAAAGGAGGAATTATGTTATGCATTAGAAGAAGAAGAGGAAAACTTCGTAAAGAAACTCCAAGTGGTTACTGGAAGATTCAGAGGCAAGCTTCCCTTCAAATGTTTTGTTTGTGGTAGAATTGGTCATTACGCTACTAAGTGTCCCTATAAAGAAAATCATGATAAAGGGAAAGAAGCTACAAAAAGAAATAGGAAATTTTTTTAAAACAAGAGAATTCTTTATACATATGAAGATAGTGATGGTCTTTCAAATGGTGAAGAAGGTGAGTCTGATCAAGAATGCCACTTACTTATGGAATTTGAACATAGAAGTAGTAATGGGTTTAATGGCCTAGAAGAAAAGAATATTTTTATTGAAAGCTTTGACATGGATATATCTTATATAGTGAAAATTATAGATGTCAACAAATATTCAAGTTTGGGGGCACCCTGCTTTCTATTGATCAAGAATGATGAAGAGGATAATAAAGCAGTATTAGGTATGGATTTTTGTTCTAATTGTGATCCATTTCCTTGTCTATGCAATAATGATGATGATGATGACAGTAAAGCAACTGAACTTGCACTCATGGGTAAAAGTGAAAGTAAGCACTCTAAAAGGAAAACAGATTAAAAAATGATGCCTCTAGAAGCATAAGATCAAGGCAAGTCAGAAACAATGTACAATGCAGACGTGCCTATGCTAAGAAAAGATAATCATCAACAATGGAAGGAAAATATGAATTTCAATCTAATGACTCTTGATGTTTTGTGTCTAGTATGTAATGTCTACACCAATTCTCCTCCGTCAGACAAGGAAGTCCAAAAGAACAATAAGGCTTTGAGTAACATATTTTGTAGCATAATTAATTAAACATTAAATAAGGTTATGCATTATACATCTCCAAAGAAAGTATGGGATAAGATACAAGAAATCCATGAGGAAATCCCAAAGAGGGAAGTACCAGGTAATCCTATCCTTAACAATGTTATAAAAAATGGAGTTTCTGACTCAAAAGAAGACATGTTAGAAGAAATTTGCGATCTTAGAACAAAACTTGATCTTGCTTTGAAAAAGATTGTTAATCTTAAAGATAAGTTGTAGGCATATGATAACAAGTATCATGCTGGTATGGTATCTAAACAATATTATGAAGGTATTGAAGTTGAGATCATATCTCTAAAAGAAGATCTTGAAAAATCAAATAAAAAGAATGAAGAAATACTTCAAGCATTTGAAGAACAACAAAATGGGCTGAAAGAAGATATTCACAAATTAAAGTAGCAAGTGGAGGAAGGAAGAAGAGTTGAAGAAATTATGAAGAAATAATATCTATAAAGGAAAAGCAATATTAGGTTGAGGTAAACATCCTAAAAGGTAAATTAGAAGAAAAGGATAAACATTTGTGATTTCAAGATAGTACTAAGATTTTGGATAATATTCTTAGTAGTCAAAGGTGTAACTTTTAACCCCGTATAGAAATTACCTGCATGCGAATTCTAAAAAATAGAAAATAAACAATGGTGAGAGCATAACAAATAAAACAAATATACACAGATATTTTCCCCTGGATCCCAAAACCGGGATTACCAGATTGATTTTTCATTATGTTACTTTCAATGTTACAATCCATATATATACATGTTGAAGTATCCATAAACCCCAATCCATTAACCTTGGATTAGAACATAACCATAGTTCCCTTGACCAGATGTACAAAATACCATGGACTGAAACCATTGCACCCAAAACCATGGCAAAATCCATGCAAAAAACCATAGGTAGGTTTGCCCACCTAATATAGGGTCCAAAAGAATTTCCTCAGGGTGCTGCCCCAGACCTCATAGAGGGGCACTATGCCCCCCTCAAACCCCTCGGCAGGGGGGGCTGTCGCCTCCCCTATGACCCCCTTGCCACAATGAAGGGGTGGAATTAGCCCCCCTCTAACCCCCTAGTTCAACTACTGGGGCTAGTCATGGAAAGAATATAACACAACCCAATAAAAAGGTCTCCCATCATCAAATCTGGTCTTGGTTTTCATGAAATTGTTGAATAAGAATCTAGTTCACGAGATGAGGCAAGGAATTTAAAGAGTAAAAATGCAAAACCTAAAATTCTCAACAAAGAGATAAGACGACAACCTGATCAACAAACAAGGAAAATAAATCTTACAAGGAAATCATTTACTCCTAACTATAAAAATGTTAATCGATTCTCTCCTCTGGCCAACAATGTTGAATGTTTGATATGCCATAATTATGCACATGTTGTAGCTAATTGCCGAAGTAGACTATTTCAATCACAAGGAAATAACTACTTCACAGAAATATCCTTAGGTCCCAGGTACTCAGGTTTCTTTAAGGGATATTGTTTTTCTTGCAATGAATATGGTCACAAAGTTATTGATTGCTTTAGAAGGAATATGAAACAGAAGTGTCATGCTTTCTCTACTCATATAAGATGTTATGCTTGTAATAAGTTTGGGCATGTAGCAAAATAATGCACAAACAAGTTTATATATCGCCACATACAACATGGTAAGCAACCAAATAAGAATATTGATGTCAGAAGACCTGAAAAATATGGATCCACCAACATTTATCATAACAAGAAGAAAGAAGAAAAACATATAAGGTGTGGTCTTGAACTTTTCTCATTTGAAGAAGATGATGAATGGTACATAGATAGCAGATGCTCACATCACATGACTGGAGATAAGAGAAATTTGGAGTCTCTCAAGGAAAATCAATATGGTAATGTTATTCTTGGAACTAATATTCCAACTAAGTTTTGGGAAAGGGTAAAGCCATAATTAATAAACATAAAGGAGCAGCTGATGCTTTAATAGTTCAAGGTATAAAGAAAAATATTCTAAGTGTAGGCCAAATGGAAGATAAAGGAAATATAATTGTGTTTACATCAACCAAGTGCAAGGTTATGGATGAAGAAACTGGAAAATTATGTATGATGAACCTCAATCGTAGGTTTGAAACGTCGATTTAAATATCTACTTGAATGGGATGGATCCAAAAAATCAATTACAACTAATGAATAGGTGCATAAGTCTTAAATCTGAAATTATATGCGCTTGAAAAACATAATTCTCACTGATATGAGGAGGATTCAGATTCACAGAAAAAGTAAATGGTGCCCATTGCAATCCATTATTCTTAAATGAATATTTCTAAAAGTGACTGCAGAAGTGATGAGAGGCACATAAGTTCATGAGAAAAAAATACGATTATTAGGTCCTTAGGATCAGTGATGTGTAATCTCAGGGGGAGCAATACATGTTTTATCTTGATAATTATTCCTATGATTGTTTTGATATTCATGTTGCTTATATTACTTACAGTGCATCTGATGTAGTAACAGTGAACATGTACATACAATACAGGTTGAGGGGCAGCTAAAGTTGTGAATTTTTAGTATTTCACTTTTTGTACGAGGATGCTATAAAGACAAGTCACGTATAATACGTGAGTCTTCAATTGAACAATCACATATATCTTAGTATGATGAAGAACAAGGTCCAATTTTTCTTGCTGGTTTTGAATTGGTTGTGTACAGTCTACATATATGGCATAGGTTCAAGGGGAGCATTTTATATGCTTCTAATAATGCATTATTGGCATTATTTTTGCTTTAGAATTCCTTGGTACATAATGATGCTTATCAATGGTGATCTTTCTTATGTTTATGAAGTTATTGAATAATGATGCATGAGTTGCTAATTATGGTTGATGCTTATCAATTATGGAAAGAACATGTAGATCTTGTTATCTCATGCTACGATTATTTGATGATAATGTTGCTATCATGTATGAAGTCTATGGGATGAGTGGTTGAGTTTCATAGTTTCTGATGTATGAAGAATTTGGGCCAAGAGAATGATGTTTTCACAAAGACATGGTGATTGATATACTACTGCTACATCTGCTTGATGATACTTGGGGACATGGCATATTTTGATGAAGTTGAAGAATGATGCTACACTATCCTACCATACTTTATGGTGATATGCTTATGTTTTTGCTGCATACCTAGTCATAGGTTGATGATATTGAAGCTACATTTTCTAAACTTGCATATTGAAGATGAGTTACTGTTGACAGATGCTTATGCTACATGTTGTATCTCCAAATTGCACTAGTAGCACAAGTGTTGCAAGGGAGATAGAAAGCCTCCTAGAGATAACCTCTGGGTTGATTGTAAACTAGTGCCTAGGACATCTTCAGAGAGCAATGCTTAAGAGATAATCTGTGAGGGGTTTTCAACACTCCAATTGTCACATAATGAAAATAAGAGGGGCTTGGTCCAATATGCCTTTATTAAGGTAGATTCAAACTAATAGATGGACCCAAATACGGAGGGTATATTGTGGAAATCTCAAAGATAAATGACTTCATTTGGTGTCCAACACACAATAATGAGACCGCTTAAAATTGAAGTTGTAGAAATGGTGGAGAGGAGGAAAGGAAGGAGGGAAATAGATGCATAGAGGTGTAACAAATAAAATCATAAGCAATAATTTTCCAGCAGAAAAATGGAATTCGATGTATAGGGCTGTAAACAACACATCATGGAAAATTTTAAAAGTGGGCTAATTTTCCATGATTTTTCCACAAAAAGATTCGTATAAAAGACGATTCGCCCAAATTTTAGAATATAAAATTATTTTACCTTAAAAATCACCAACATTATAGAGAGACTATATATAAAATAATTATAAATTTGATTAATTTTACAAATATATCAATAAACATTTATAATTTGCATATTAGGGATTAGTGAGATTCGCCAATGTTTTAAACTTCAAGAAAATTTTCCATCCTTAAAATTTTCCTTGCAACACATAATCCTAAGAAAATATTTTCCAACAGAAATATGGAAGAGGGAGGAGGTGGAATGATAGAAACAACAGAGTACTTATTGAGGTTTCATGCCTATAACATGGGTATCTCTATCACCAAACAATGTGAGAAAGGTTGTGCTCATAAAGGTACTGTAGGTTAATCCAATAAAACAAATAAATCTGTAGTTGCTACAAGTAATGTAGGCTATTGAATAAAATAAGTAAATCTATAATATGCGAAGGCACTGTTATTTATTTAGAAGCCAGGGTAAATCCATGAATTAGGGAGAAACCAACAATCTCATTACACTATTTTAGAGAAGGAAAAACAACTTATGAAATGAGGTTACAAAAGGGAAAACATACTGCACACCAATCATTCTTGGAATCACCAGAGCGTTTTATTCATCCAATATGAGTTTGACATACCAGTCCATAACATCCAGCACCACATCAGTTAAATCTGCCATGAATAAGAAAATAGAACCAAAATGGCATCTCAGAATTTAGACTGCTTAGGTGAGAAATTATGGAATAAGTGTTTCTTCCCCCTATTTATAAGAAGAGGGGGGGCTTGGGTTACAGTTACAAAAATTTCTTAGCCAGAGCTCCAACTATCCTACTAGACTAGCTGTCTCAACCTATGTAAGGCAATGTTGCCCAAAACGATTACAATTGGGATTCGATCCCTTCTTGGAAATAAAGAAACTGCAGAATAATGAGAAAGAGAAGGAAAACATAAATATGATGGAGGAGGTGTCCCTCTACTGTTTCTTTGAAAACCTATGGTTAGGCCAAGTCTCTGTTATCATGTGTCCTTCTTGATGTTTAGCTGGTTCCCTGTCACTTCTTCTTTTACTATGTAAATGACTCATTCTCTGGAGTAGGGAGTGGGTTGACTTCAAGTTCCTATCTCGGCAGTCCTTTGCTGTGTATTAGAGTGGAGATCCATGCCGAGCCATTAAGTATTTATGGAAACCCCCATAATGATTTATGTTATGAAACCAGCTCAAGAAAAGATAGAAAAGATAGATCAACGCCTTAGAATTCAGCCTCTTCGAGGGGGCAACCTCCTTTACATTACATAAATGAACAATTCTTGGATGATACAAATGAAAATACCTCCTTTCTAGATATAGGAGTCTAAGGGGTCATAACATAACCAGAGCCGACATAACAATAATAATGTAAGGGCACAATAATAACAATAGTGGGCTTCTATGGGGCACATTAGTAACAATATGGGCACTACATGGGTACATCAATATAATAAGTGGGTTGTACTAATAACAATAAGGGGTTACAGTAGTAGTATAGGGGCCTAACATGCCCCTCTCCTTCAAAAAGTGTTGTCCTCAACGCTTGAGTAGTTCTTGATGCTTCTATATAAAATTCTTGTCCTCCCATGTGGAATCTTCAACAGGTAAGTTCTTCCACTTGATGAGATACTCTGAAATTGATTGATTTCGTAGCTTTCGGGATCTTTTGCAAGTTTTGAATAAGTGGCCATACTTCTTTGTCCTTCTTCCATTCATCTCTTGCTTCGTTTATCCAATCTGGTTGGATAATAGAAATAGCACAAAACAATGCTTCCACATCCTCATCCTTGAAGAGTCTTCCCATTCGGTAAGGTCGCCATTTTTTAAGTGCATGTAGTATTGACAACGTTTCCTTCTCATAAATAGCTTGCTTTAGATGTAGCAGTGAAAATACCCAATCGCCTACATTAAAACATTTTTCACTATGATGTTGATCTACCTGTTGTTTCATTTGATTTTGCACCGAAGTGGCATTATCCTTTAAAAGTTGGAGAACTTGTTGTTGATGCTCAATGTGATCTTTCACTGCTTGAACCTTTTTCTTCTTGATATGTCCTTCTATCTTTAGATTTTGAGGAGTGGTAATTTCTTCCAAACCTTTACAAGATATGGTCGGATTCATTTCTTGACGCTCGATGTGATCTTTCACTTCTTGAACATTTTTCTTCATGATATATCCTTCTGTCTCGCTAGTTTGAGGAGTGGTAATTCCGACCAGTGAATTACAAGATATGGTTGGATTCATTTCTTCTTTCTTGATGTGATCTTTCACTTCTTTCACCATTTTCTTCTTGATATTTCCTTCTATCTTGAGAGTTTGAGGAGTGGTCATTCTTGCCAATAGTTTACAAGATATGTTCTGATTCATTTCTTCTTTCTCTGGGGTCGGGTCCTGGCATATATCCTCTTCTTTTGATGTTTCTTGATCCTTTTCTTCCTCCTGTTCATACTCTATGTAAAATAATTTCTTCTCAGCACACTTATGACCTTTAGTGAATTTGCTATCACAATTGTAACAAAGCCCTTTTTCTCTTTTTTCTTCCAATTGTTGTGGTGTAACCCTTGTAGGTTGTGGAAGGCTAGGAGGAACAACATGTCCATCTTTATAGTTGTGAGGGGTAGACTTCCTTGTTGCCATAATTTTACTTTCAAATTTGTCACAAAGCCCTTTTACTCTTTCCAATTGTTGTGGTGTTGCTCTAAAGAAGGTGTTGCTCTTTGTATCCTCATAATGTGCTATCATTTCCTCCGTGAGAATTGACCACGTAACAAGTTTTTTATGAGAACAAAGCCCTTTATACCATAAAAATTGATCCGGTTCTAAATATGAAGATGCAATACATACCTTTTGTAACAGTGGTACACCATGTAATCAAAATATTGCTCCATCTGAAGTATCCAGTTTACCGGATCCTTGCCATCAAACTTCCTCATCTTGCTTTTTCTTGATTTTAGGACCTCGAACTTGAAACGACTGTAGCTCTGTACTTGCGGATATTAAAGTTCTGAAGTTGCTACCTGTAGTAGCCCTCTGTGTCCTCTTTCCAATGCCACCAGTCTGATCCAAATTGGATTCCCTAAAAAAGAGTTATGCACAATCTCCCAAGATGACCTAATTATAAACCTTTCCAAAAGAGCGAACTTGTATGAAGTGCCACGTGTCAATTTTGCGACCTATAGATCTGAAAAATGCATACAAGAAACTACAGTCCGTACTCTTTCTATACCTTCATACGAAATTTCAATCCAATGCTCAGAAAGAAAGTTATGACGATTTTCCCCAGGTCACCTGTTTTGAGTGTAATTCAGGAGTCTGCAAAAAGACCAACTTCCTCAGATCATATCTCCGAAAATATCACACGAAAAGATCTGAACTTCGGACCCAAGATTCAACATGATTTCTTCTCAAATGGGTTTTTTTTGCGACTTCTGAAACGTCACAGAAAAAACGTTATAGTGAAAATGCCACGATGACCTGTTTGGAGCAGCAAAACCCTAGAATCCAAAGCTTTGATACCAAATGTTATGAAACCAGCTCAAGAAAAGATAGTAAAGATAGATCAACGCCTTAGAATTGAGCCTCTTCGAGGGGGCAACCTCCTTTACATTACATAAATGAACAATTCTTGGATGATACAAATGAAAATACCTCCTTTCTAGATATAGGAGTCTAAGGGGTCATAACATAACCAGAGCCGACATAACAATAATAATGTAAGGGCACAATAATAGCAATAGTGGGCTTCTATGGGGCACATTAGTAACAATATGGGCACTACATGGGTACATCAATATAATAAGTGGGTTGTACTAATAACAATAAGGGGTTACACTAGTAGTATAGGGGCCTAACAATTTCAATGTTGTGCCATAATTCCTTCAATGCCCTAGTTGCCAAGCCATTCGCCTTTAAAATATCTGTGTCATGCTCTGAGGCTTTATGGTAGCGAGACTTTTCCTTTTTAAAAAACATTATGAAACCATGAGCGTAGATGCACCTTATCCCCCCTTAATTTTTCCCCTTTCCGCTATTTCCTTCATATGACTAGGGGTTGCGACCAAGAGTTTAGTCCTTGGGTGCTAAGGCCTTCAGGTTCCTGTCCAGGGCCTTTTTGCTTTATTGCGGAGAATATTGCATCTTGACGATTTGTAGTGATTTTCCTGTGGTGTTCCCCTTTACCCTTGCGATCAGTGATCTGTGGTATCGGGCCCACAAAAGATATCGCAACTGCAACCACGGAGAGGGAGGACTATTACAGATCCATTTGGGCACATCACTCCCATCTTATAGATCAGTGCTTTAGGGCCCATCAAACCCTAATTCAGTTGTTACATGCCCTAAAGAAGTCAACCATCAGAATGCCTAGCTTCCCAAGAAGTTCTATGACTGAAATCATCCAAAAATTGTCTCTAAGAGGATTAGCGCAGGTAGATACACTACTAGGGTGTGCTGCAGTGCAGCCCAGTACACTACCAAGGTGCACTACAGTGCAACCCAGTACACTACCAGGGTGCGTTGGGCGAATTTGAGCAAAATCTGCATTGGGGTTTGGAATATTCTTATCCATAGGATGCCTCTAGAAGTTTCCTAAGGCTATCCACTCCTTTGGGCTCGAAATTGGATGAGGGAGGGAGTTAAGGAACATCAATCCCTTTATCCCTTCCTCCATGGAACTAAATTCTAAGTTTGGGAGGGCATTCATTATCACCATTTATGGCATAACTTCCTTCATTCACCTATAAAAAGACCACTCATCTAAGTGATCTGGGGCCAGAAATCATTGAATTATAGGGAGATGCTGTTAGTATGAGACTTGAGTTAGTTTCAAGTATTGTAATGATGTCAAAATGTATTGCTTGTTATGAGGAGAGGATGGGATTGAACTGGAGGAGTGACACTGAATCAAGCAAATTGGGTTGTAACTCTTCCTTTTACTAATAAAGTGTTCAAAGCTTTTTTCATATGTTTTTATTTTTCATTGATGCATTCATATGTGTATTATGTACTTGATTCCATTCTATGTTTAATCAATAGATCATTATCATATCCTTTGATCGGTTTTTGTCTTCTGTCTGTGTGCAGGTACTTTTTAAGTGGATTAAGTATCGAAATGAGTGACATAATTGGTCAAAGGAGATAAGGAGTAAGCAAAAGCTTTAGGTAGGCTTCGTTACTATCTTATTTAATCTATTGGTTATTGAATAAAGTAAAGAATGCTTTGCACTGCTATTCTAGACTTAGCTACTAGTCTAGGGGTTTAAGTGTTTATCTGTAGACACTAAAACCTCCCAAAACAAATTGGCAACCATACTGGGGATCGATTATCCATCTTAGTAGCTTATCAGCCTCTTAAGACATTTCTACATAATGTACTTGTGGTCGTTGATTTAATTTCAGTCTTATTTCATTGAAAATTGAGAGAAAACTGTGTCAAATTTCTTTCAAAAATGGTTTACTGTCACCAGTGCAACCCAATGAAGGACACAGTGCATTGCATTGCACTTCTTGCATAGAGCCAGTGCACTGTCTCTCACTGCAACCTGCGCTAATCCCTTGAGGGTCAGTTTCCCATCTAGGAGCTCAAGTTTTGTGCCAATTTTCTCTTGTTTGAATGATTTGTTGAATGTCAATGATGTCTTCTCTCTGAAAATAGTTTTTCATCTCCTTACTTGGCCCTACTTAGACTAGGATTGATAAATGTTTCTTATGTATTTACTTTGTCATTTTCAATCTATAGTTGAAATTTAGTTTTTGATTGATTGATCTTTGTCAAAAGAAAGTGTCATAAAATCATCTTTTCCTTTGAAACTTGAATTGTCATAAAGTCCTCATTCATGAAAGATCGATTGATTAATGTGTGCATATCATTAGTCTTTTCATTGAAAGTGTCGTAATTCCTCATTTCTTTGAAAACGAAAGTGTCATAAATTCTTCCTTTCCTTGAAAAGAAATTGTTGCAAAATCGTCATTTTTATGAAAAGAGTTTATTGATCGATTGTGCATTAGTTTTCCTTTTTGTTCATTCACATTAAGGGAAATCGAAAATAAATACATGCATGTTGCATTGAAAAAGTTTGTGTGTGCTGATAGGAATAATGTATGGAATTTGCATTTAGATTGTGCTCTTTGCTCTTTGATGAAAAGAAATCTGATTGCTCTATCTCTAAGTAGCTATGATTTTCATCGTTAAATTGAATGGAAAAAAATGCTTATCATAATAGTTTCATTCCTAGGAATTTCAGAATACATCACATGGTGAACTTGAAAGGCAAATTCCTAAGCAAGATCAACTTAAAATAAACATCAATTTACCTAATGGAGCATTGTCATTAATGAGAACATTTGGTGGTTCTAGGCTAGAGACGTGTTCTGACGTCGTAAAACAAAGCAGCTATCGCTAACTTGTCTGCAATACATCCCAATTGTGATACCTCCTTCCACGTACGTGAGTATATCGTAGCTTGTCCATGTAGCTTCGGGTATATAAGCCGGTGTTATAGTATGTAAAGTATATGGGAATTCTTTCACTATGCGGTTTTGTATTAGACATCACTTATACAGATTGGGCCTCCACATACCTTCAAGTACATATGGGAGGACAACTCTAGGTTTCTATCCATCCTTAAGTAACCGAGTCGACCGCTTTGTAAACTGTGATACATCGAACATAACATTCGGGGAGATTGCCTGCCCTTACTTCAGGGTTTGCCAAGAGGTATTCTGCAGTTCACAGTTGCTTGGTAAACCTTTTGCCTAGATTATCCCCCTTTTGTTTTGTTATGTTAATTTGATTAAAATAAAATTAGTTGACCACGGATAAAATCCTCCATGCTCGCTCTTTAGTTGACCTTAGATTGAAGCATATGGTGACAAATCCAGAGTCCACCGATCAATGGATTCCTTTTTATGGGAATCCTAGTCCTTTTCCTTCTTTTGAAAATATTGGTGCTCCATATATGGCTACATTGTCCCTTCCAGGATTTACCATTGGCTTGCTAGTATGGTTGTTTTCAACCTCCTCGGTTCAAAATGTCGTGATTTCTCCGTAATCGAGTGCACCTCCAACTAGACAAAATCAACCTCCAGTTGATCCTAAAGTTTGACCCTTTGCCTTCTTCCTCAGTTGTTTCTTCTTCCCCTTCTTCCTTTTCGCCTGGTGAAAGTATTGCTACTAGTAACCAGGTGGCTAAGAAGAAGAAGAAAGGGAAGAAGAAGAAGAAGAAGCAAATCCAATAGAGGGGCAACCAAGCAACCATTGATTTGAATGCAACATCTGATGAGAAACTGTCTGTCAAGCCTCACAAAGTTCGATATCCATGCAAACTTTGTGTGGGAGACCATCTTCTTTGAAATTGTCTTAATATTCCTCGTATCTTAGAAGAATGGTCTTCTCGTTCACATCATCCTGTGTCATCAACTTCTCGAGATCATGTTAGTGACACACCATTAACTAGTGGTAGTAAAGTTCATGGAATGAAGGGTAGAGTTAAGTTTCCCTGTAGGTTATGTGAAGGGAATCACCCCATTCACGTTTGTCCCTATCTGAATGAAGCCAAAAAAGTGTTGGATAACCGTCCTGCTCCACCACAACGACTTCCATTTGGTTACAAGAAACTCTCCCTAAATCCTTCACTAGTTGATGAATTGACTGACCACTCTCTCTGAAAGTGAATCCTATGAGTCTATACCCGAACCAAATCAATAGGTTGAGGTAACAGTTGACCTGATTTCACCTTCAGTAAATCGTACCTTTCCCGAAGAGAGTGAATATGATACCACTCAGGTTATTTTTGTTTCTTCATATTCTAATGAGCTTGGGGGCAGTCCTCCTATTCCATCAAGATAGGAGGAAAATCTTCTAGTTCTCGTAACTCAAGGGGTTAATTCTCCCATTTCTACAGTACCCCCTCCAAGTAGTCTAGTCACTTCCTTTGATTGGAATCGACTGGCAGGATTCCGCCTTCCTTCCTATGTGCCTTTCCAGATCATAGTACAAGTTTGTAATATGATTGTATCTGGCACCATTATAGATGAAGGTGCATCAGTGAGTATCCTTTCCTCAACTACTTGGCAAGCACTCGGTTCACTGCTACTTGTGCCTGTTACCCAGAATCTGTTGGCTTTTAACAGAGGAACCAGTCAACCATTAGGGATCCTCCCTCAGTTACCTATTACTTTGGGAGGAAAAATCGTTTATCTGAACGTGATGGTAGTCCCATGCCCTTTAGATTACAATTTAATTCTAGGGCGTGACTATGTTTATGACATGGGAGCTATTGTTTCAATGCTCTTTCGAGTGATTTATTTCCTGCATGAAGGCAGGATTGTCACTGTTGACTAGCCTTCATTTTTTGGTTCAAATATGGCTTCCAATAAACCATCTTCCCTAAGTGGTCCTTTTGTACCAATGGTATCATCCTCATCACAGGTTAATTATGTGGCAACCCATTCCATGCCTACATCAACTGACGATCAATTCAATGGTGTCGTACATCATGTACTGGGGGCGTTGGAACCAGATCTCTCCTTCATGACCTCTTACGGGTTGTGATCGAAGAATAAGGATAGTTCCTGGTCTTGTGTCAACCTCAGTAAAAAATGAAACAAGGGTCTATGAGGATAGTTCTTTTACTATGTCAACCTCATTAAAAAATGAAACAAGGTCCCAAGTTCCAAGTCAAGTCTTTGATTAGATCTTGTAAAATCCCAGTCGAGTCTTTCACTTGATCTCATAAACGAACCTTCATTCCATCTACCTGATAGCCACGAGTAGTCTACTTAGGTGAATGTAATGAAGCTTGGGGGGCATGCACCTAGTTGTAAAGTTAAGTTTCCCTGTAGGTTATGTGAAGGGAATCACCCCATTCACCTTTGTCCCTATCTGGACAAAGCCAAAAAAGTGTTGGATAACCGTCCTGCTTCACCGCAGCGAATTCCATTTGGTTACAAGAGACTCTCCTTTTCATCATGCTGGGGGCATGTAAACCAATTTCAAGCATAGTTTTTCCTTTTAAGCTTGTGTAAAAATGAAATTGAATTCAAGCATAGTTTTTCGTTTCAAGCTTGTGTAAACATGAAACTGAACCCAAGCATAGTTCCTTATGGTTCAAGATTGTGTAAAAATGAACCCATTTTCCATTTGTAACCCTCATGATTACCATTTTATTAGCCTCTTTAGTCAGTTGAACCTTGATTGTTTTCATCCATTGCCACCATCTCTTTGGCCGATCATACGCTTTCACTTGGTTGTTTTAACTTTTTTGAGGAACAGTTGCAATGAGTGGTCTTATTAGCTATCCTCTTCACATCAATCAACATGTTTTGAGAAGTTTCAACATCACCAGAACTAGTTGCTATCTTAGACACCACTCTTTCCTCAAAATGGAGTCCTCTTTAAACTCTTTTTAGACTCTCTATACATGAAGAGATTATCGAGTGCTTGTCCTTTCTAGCTCGTTAACGGATTGGAAATGATATCTCTCTTGCATTATTCTACGCTTTTTAAGACTTGAGAGATTAATCTACGAAAAATAACTTTTGGAGTTTCCTATTCATCCCTTTTCAAACTCTCTAAACATGAAAAGGATTGAGTTATCCTTGTCGTTAAACTCGTTAAAAACCTCAAATAGCAACAAACTTGTCCATCTAGACAAGACCGAGTTTCACCTTCGCTAGACTCGTTAAAGCATAAAATAGCGATGGATTCACCCAAAGGGTGAAATTATACAACAAGCATATGTTATCCTCCTCAAGCTTGATAAAATAAAAGAGGTACTGGTCAGCAATGACTACGGAAAATTGGAAAAAGGGGAAAACACTTTATGGTAGCAAGTCACTCTTGAACATGACACTTTCACCTCATCACCGTGACTATGTGGGTTGGGTCATTCAGCTTGATGGTTATCACATCGTTGGTCTATCATACCATCCATTACTTTGTTTTGGGTCAATGCTACCAATTCATTTTAGTGTCGCCAACATGTTCAAGAGAAGTCATTCAGTTCAAACTTCATCCTTTGCAATACCGTAAACCTTCATTTTCATGACTGCCATTCATGAACCTTCTGTCGTCAGTCGATTTTCATCTCCAAAATCATTTACCTCGTTTCGTGTCATTGATGTGGGATACATCAAGGCCCTCCTGCGACGAGTCGCTTCTTGTCGACATCAGCACATTATCCAAGAAGTTGAATTAGAAACACCCCTTCAGTACCTTGAGGTTTGCATACATCAATGGAAGGTTTCTCGCTTCCTGCGATAGGTTGACATCACTGGCCTTTGACCGAAAGACTTTGTATGGTGTTCGATATCAAATCATTTATTCACACCATGCAAAATGTACTATAGTACCTTGAGGGTCATCATCATTATCGGTGATTCCTCTCGCGTTTGTTAACAGCTTACATCATTGGCTGGTAATCAGATGACGTCTTCCCATGTTTGACTTCAGATCATCTATTTAGATGGTTAGGCTTGTACTTGAGTGAAAGATTGAATGAGAATTAAGACCTTGGATCTAGTTTCATCCATCCAGGCTGCAATATTTTCAGGAGTACTAAATCAAATGTACAATGGCCTTACATTCATGGTCATCCATTCATGGGTCTATATCTGTAGACTACTATAATTGTACATGTAATGAAATTTTATAAGCTAAGCATGGGTATGCCTTCCCTCAGCAAGTTCATGAGAAAAAATCAAATTATCATGATATATGTATTGTAATTGATGCAGGTCACCTTCCACTTCAAAACCTCCTCTCCACATAGTAAAGCATTTCACTTGACATACATATTTTCGACTTCATGCTTTAGGGGGCAACTATTACAGATCCATTTGGGCACATCACTCCCATCTTATAGATCAGTGCTTTAGGGCCCATCAAACCCTAATTCAGTTGTTACATGCCCTAAAGAAGTCAACCATCAGAATGCCTAGCTTCCCAAGAAGTTCTATGACTGAAATCATCCAAAAATTGTCTCTAAGAGGATTAGCGCAGGTAGATACACTACTAGGGTGCGCTGCAGTGCAGCCTAGTACACTACCAGGGTGCACTGCAGTGCAGCCCAGTACACTACCAAGGTGCATTGGGCGAATTTGAGCAAAATATGCATTGGGGTTTGGAATATTCTTATCCATAGGATGCCTCTAGAAGTTTCCTAAGGCTATCCACTCCTTTGGGCTTGAAATTAGATGAGGGAGGGAGTTAAGGAACATCAATGACTTTATCCCTTCCTCCATGGAACTAAATTCTAAGTTTGGGAGGGCATTCATTATCACCATTTATGGCATAACTTACTTCATTCACCTATAAAAAGACCACTCATCTAAGTGATCTGGGGCTAGAAATCATTGAATTATAGGGAGATGCTGTTAGTATGAGACTTGAGTTAGTTTCAAGTATTGTAATGATGTAAAAATGTATTGCTTGTTATGAGGAGAGGATGGGATTGAACTGGAGGAGTGACACTGAATCAAGCAAATTGGGTTGTAACTCTTCCTTTTACTAATAAAGTGTTCAAAGCTTTTTCCATATGTTTGTATTATTCATTGATGCATTCATATGTGTATTATGTACTTGATTCCATTCTATATTTAATCAATAGATCATTATCATATGCTTTGATTGGTTTTTGTCTTCTGTCTCTGTGCAGGTACTTTTCAAGCGGATTAAGTACGGAAAGGAGCGACAAAATTGGTCAAGGGAGATAAGGAGTAAGCAAAAGCTTCAGGCAGGCTTCGTTACTGTCCTATTTAATCTATTGGTTATAGAATAAAGTAAGGAATGCTTTTTATTGTTGTTCTAGACTTAGCTACTTGTCTAGGGGTTTAAGTGTTTATCCGCAGACACTAAAAATTCCCAAAATAGGGACCTTTTATCTTCCTTCTTAGCATTGGCTGACTGTCTTGGATGCAGGAGCTTTATAGGCCAGATCACATAATGTATCGCATCCAGGAGGATCCCTGCTTATATCGTAGGCCTCGAAGGGACTTTGGCGAAAGAAATAATTTGTTGTGTGCGATCGTCGATTGCGAATCTGTGAGGGTGACATCATCACTACCACGTGTCAACCTGTAAGTGGTGACACGTGTCACTTGGAAATTCCCCTATGGGACACCTGAAAATGTCGAATTTGAATGCCACATATCCTCCATACTACCATGTCATTGGTGATGTTAGCTACCATGTCAGCCATAAGGACCAGTCATATTGCACCACATGGACCCTTGGAGGAGAGAGAAAATGGCTTGGCTGAACTTGGTTTTTTCGTGAATTCCTTTGTTAAATAGGATTGGCCCCTCCCCGACGATTTAACAATGTATCACAAATTGACAAGATCACAAGGTTTTTAAAGTGGTATCCCCTTTACTCTATGGATTGTCGATATTACAAGATTTACTATGATGTTGCGGGATCGTGGGATTGTGGGATTGTGGGACTGCAATCTCACGGGACTGTGGGATGCGGGATTGTAGGACTGTGAGATACGGGATCACGGGATGCAGGAATGTGAGATGCAGGACTGCAGGATGTGGGACTATGAGATGCAGGACTGTGAGAATGTGGGATTTACCATATTCTGCCACATGGAGGAGAGAGAAGGGGGTGGCTTGGACTTGGTTTTTCCATGATTTTCTTTGTTAATACTTTTCGGCCTCCCTCGACGATGTTACACTATATCACCGAATCGCACACCATGAGGTTTATAAGTTAGAATCTTGCCAATCACACCGATGGTCGATTTGTGATTGCGATAAGCTCCCGGGTCCCTGATATGCGATTTTCCTTTATACTTGGTCATTTTCTTTGTTCTCCAGGCTTTCCAAGGGTAACTTCAATAGGCCATATCTTATGATCCAGAAGTCCATTTTCGGACTTCCATATACCGTTGGAAAGCTCTTTTTGAGCACTATGCAATGGAGAGGGTCCAATTTAGCTCTAAGATATTATATGGCCTGGGAAGGTGACTTAAAACTTCATTACTCTTAGGAAACTTTGACCAACTGAAACCCACAATGTAGTGAGCGACAACATTGGCTCCAACTGGAGACAGTGCCTTGCTGGAAAGGTGATGAGAACCTAAAAACTAGTAGCTTTCCTTCCATTGGGCATGGAGTTAGAAATATATGAACTTAAATAACATCGCCATGAACCTTTGTTTGTAGGGAGTCACTTTCTCCTCAAACTGAAATGCAGAAATAAAAATTCTAACAACTATAAATTAAATGATCAATTAGTGAGCTTATTTATATACAGTCCTACTTATACATAGGGCTCAATTCACCTAAGTGAGTTCACCCCTCCAGTGGAGGTAGGCTAGCATTAAAGTACTAGGCCTTATGCCTTCATGCTGCTGAAATTTAAAATTTAAAGCCGACATGCACATGAAAAATCTTCAAACAAGGAACGTGATACATGCTGCTGAAACAACCTCTACTGCTAGATTAAAAATATGATCATGTACTTAGCCACAGGTTCATGGAATTCACAAGGAAAATTTGTAGTTGCCTCATTTTCATGAGAAGTCTGCTGACCAATATCCTCTTGGCGAGGGCAACCACAAACACTTTTCAGCTCCACAACTTTAGAATTTTTTAGAAAAGCTTGTTCCTAATAATTCGTTGCCCATTTGTTGACGGGCCAACCTTCTTGGAAATTTGCATTAGAATATTTAGTTTCTGAGCTGCAAGAGTCAGAGATGGGAGGGCCTACTGAGACTTCCCAGTAGGGACCTTTCTGAAATAAGTAATCACAAATGTTGCTTAGTCCTTCGACTTAGGAGCCTTCTCCCACTTGCTGGTAAATGGCCCATTTTTAACGCCAGTGACCATCTCTTCCTCCTATGAATAATATGAATCATGCTTTGGAGGAGGGTCTTGCAGTTCTCTAGGCGAAATATGAGCACCTCAAATAGGAGGCTCTTCGCTGAATTCCTGATGGGCTTCCTCTGATTTCTCAGATTCCCTTGAATGGAAGCATTGTCTCTCTGCATCACTTGACTCTTCACCAGATTCGTATTCATCATAAGAAGGGGAAACATCTCATTTTGCTGAATCAAACCCGTGAGGGTTTGTTGGTAGCTCAATGATGTTTCCTTCTTCACTTTCTCGGTTAGTGGGTGATGCTTCTTGATGCGAGTAGATGTTTTCTTGGAGTGGAAATCCACAAACATCTTTGGAAAATTCATCAACCTTGGGAATGTCTTTGTCATTAAAGTATCTACAAAAATATTCAAAGAGAGAATTCGGTGGATATAATCCTTTGTAATAGTGATTGAATGCAGTATGAAAACTTCTTAGGGAAGATATGCTACCATGAGGTATTGTTTTGTACCAGACTTTAGCATCCTCATCTAAAGACAATTTGAGCAACTTCATTTGTACATATTCAAGAAGAATACCTTGTTTGTCCATGCATTCATGAAAGTCTTTGAGGTGCTGGTCAGGTCATGAAATACAGGGACGTGATTGGGATAACCAACAACATAAGAGAAATCCATTGGGGAAAATTGGTTGGCCAGAAATGCAGGAAGGGCAATCTCGAAAACCTCCCTATATGAGTGATTTCAGTTTCAAAAGTAGGGAAATTCTTCGGCTACTGTAGCATCAGAGTAGGTATGGGGCTGCTTGAAAGCCAGGATGATCAAACAAAGATATGGATAGTGGAGTTGCCAGGATGTTTACTATAAACTTGGAACAATGGAGTCTCCAAGGCAAGAGATCTTCAACCCGCACATCCCTTGCTCACCTAACAGAGGAAATGTAAAATTTTGTCATACCCAGGGAAAAATATTCTAATACGTTCCCCGAAAATGGCGCCAGAAAGATGTCATAGCTCCAAATCGCATTAGTAGCACAAGTCTTGCAAGGGAGATAGAAAGCCTCCTAAAGACAACTGTGGAGTACTAAAAAGGTATGTTTTTAATGATTATTTTAATGGCTTTTCAGTGGGACTTGTGAATCTTTTACATCATGAATGTGGAAAACAATAAAGAATTATGACAAAATATGTGGAATTAGTATGCAAGACTTAACCGCTGATAGTTGTCATTCTCCTGTGCAGGAAAGGGTAAAAGCGAGGAGCTGTTGTTCCAAAGAAAAAGACAAGAACAGGGTAACTGTTGTCCCCTTGACGAAGGACCGAGTGCAAACGAGGCTAAGCAGGTTGAAGCAAACCGGTCCGGAAAAGGAGGAGAAGGCACCAGCTCGGCGAAGGACAAAAGAAGTGATTAAGGATTAATAGTTTGGCGAATCCCTTAGGATCTTCAATCCTGAGGGATCGCTGCTTTATTTATCTTATTGCTTAGACATCTCCGCCGTCACCCTTATATAAAGGGATGACACTATTAGCTTTGAGGATTATGCTTTTATGTAACTTTCCGTTAAAGATTGAACTTTGATCATCGAGTCTCGTTGAACTTGGCTCATTGTACTTTCTGTTTTATGCATTAATATAAACTTGGTGATTATCTTATCTCTGCGACTGGATTAACTTAAAGCGGTGTACCCTTGAGGCTAAGGGCCCGACCCCAGAGGACACTTGCTTCTGTATCTCTACGATTTGATTTCTGCATGGTTTGCTTATCGTCATTAGTTGGTAATCTGATATGCTTTATAAGTTACATCATATGCTTTGTTAAGATTCGTTCATTAAGGTTTTTATAAATGTTATATTGACTCTGCATTACATCACCAATACCTTCAGAGTTGATTGAATATTATTAGACTTAATTGAACATTGTTATTATTTTGTTACGAAGCTCTTATGTTGTGTATTCGTGTTGTGGAATTTATCTGAAAGATGTGTTCTTTATGATTCAGGATTAATGTTGTTCCATTTTGAAACATAGTTGTAATTCCTGTTGATGATTGGTGCTAAATCAGATTACTTTTCAAGGGTGTTGTGTGTGTATGATTTCCAAATGATGTTCCATAACCTATTAGTAATTAGTGATGTTCCATTAGTGCGTGTTGCTTAATTTGCTTGGAGAATGAAAGATTGGAGTTTTGATTACAGTGAGTGCATAGGATAAAGCTTGATTACTGCTCACGAGGTTTAGTTATTTGATTGTTGTTCCATTTCAGAATTGCAGTTACATTTTAAGTGTTGTTGTTCCATTCTAGATTTTCTGTTCAATTTCTTATTTTTCGTTCCATTTTTACCTGTTGTTTCATTTACTTGCATTTGTTATTTTGGTGTGAGAGACGATCTGTGGCTGTAGTGAGCCTCGGAATTTACTGCCTCGCTCCCAGACCCGTGGTCCATGCTCTAATTTCCTTTCCATCAATTTCCAAAGGGATGGGCTATTGCTGTCGAACCCTTGACTGATAAAGTTGCCTAGCTTTAAGAGTGTGTGATTTAGTCATTTGAAGTAACTTAGTCATAGACAAGCATCCATTTACTCTTATATTTTTGCAGAACGCTGTACTACTAGCATTACTCTGACAAATAGCCTCAGATTGAGTCATTCTTTGAAATAACCAAACGCTCCCGGTTTGACATATCAATGTGAGGTAATTAGAGGTGAAAGAGACCCTTTTTATAGCTCTACAACAGCCTCAGGTTGATTGTAGACTAGTGCCTAGGAAATCTTAAAGAGAGGAGTGCTTAAGAGATAATCTGCGAGGGGTTTTTAGCACTCCAATTGTCATGTAATGAAAATAAGAGGGGCTTGGTTCAATAGGCCTTTATTAAGGTAGATTCAAGCTAATATATGAATCCAAATGCGGGGGGTATATTGGGAAATCTCAAAGAGAAATGACTTCGTCTGGTGGCTGATACACAACAATGAGACCACTTAAAACTGAAGTTGTAGAAATGGTGGAGAGGAGGAAAGGAAGGAGGGAAATAGATGCATAGGGTTTTAACAAACAGAATCCTAAGTAGCAATGTTCCAACAGAAAAATGGAATTTGATGTATAGGGCTGTAAACAACACAAAATCCTAAGCAAAGATTTTCCAATAGAAATATGGAAGAGGGAGGAGGTGGAATGATATAAACAATAGAGTACTTATTGATGTTTCATGCCTATAACATGGGTACCTCTATCACCGAACAATGTGAGAAAGGTTGTGCTCATACCAGTACTTCAGGTTAATCCAATAACACAAGTAAATTTGTAGTTGCTACAGGTAATGTAGGCTATTGAATAACACAAGTAAATATGTAATATGCAAATTCAATATTCTATATTTAGCAACTAGGGTAAATCCATGGATCAGGGAGAAACCAACAATCTCATTACACTATTTCAGAGAAGGAAAAAAACAACATATGAAATGAGGTTACAAAAGGGAAAACATACTGCACATCAATCATGCTTGGAATCACCAGAGACTTTCATTCATCCAATATGAGTCCAACATACCACTCCATAACATCCAACACCACATCTGTTAAGTCCACCATGAATAAGAAAATAGAACCAAAATGGCATCTCAGAATTCAGACAGCTTATGTGACAAATTATGGAACCTCTCATAAGTGTTTCTTCACCCTATTTATAAGAAGAGGGGGGGCTTGGGTTACAGTTACAAAAATGTCTTATCCAAAGCTCCACCTATCCTACTAGACTAGTTGGCTCGACCTATGTACGATGTTGTTGCCCAAAACGATTACAATTGGTATTCGATCCCTTCTTGGAAATAATGAAACTGGAGAATAATGAGAAAGAGAAAGAAAATGGAAAGATGATGGAGGAGGTGTCCCTCTACTGTTCCTGTGAAAAACTCTAGCCAGGCGAAGTCTCTATCATCGTGCATCCTTCTAGATGTTCAGTTGGTTCTCTGTCGCTTCTTCTTTTATTGTGTGAATGGTTCATTCTTTGGAGTAGGGATTGGGTCGACTGTAAGTGCCTGTCTCAGTAGTCCTTTGCTATGTATTGGAGTGGAGCTCCATGCCAAGCCATTAAGTATTTATGAATCTGCCCATACTGGCTTCAATGCTATGCCATACTTCCTTCAATACCCCAGCTGCTGACCCATCCTCCTTTAAAAGCTCTGTGTCATGCTTTGAGGCTTTATGGTAGCAGTACTTTTCATTTTTAAAAAAAATTATGGAATCATGAGCATAGATGCACCTTAGCCCCCCTTTGGTTTAACCCCTTTCCGCTATTTACTTCATATGACTAGGGGTTGCGACCAAGTGCTGAGTCCTTGGGCACTAAGGCCTTCAAGCTCCTGTCCAGGGCCTTTTTCATTTGTTGCAAAGAATATCGCATCTTGGCGATTTGCAGTGCTTTTACTGTGGTGTTCCCCTTTACCCTTGCGATCACCAATCTACAGGATCGGGCCCACCAAAGATATCAAAAACGTAACCCTGGAGAGGGGGTACCTTTTACCTTCTTTTTTAGGGCTGGCCGACTATCCTGGATGTGGGAGATTTATAGGCTAGATCACATAATGTATCGCTGGGAGGATCCTCGCTTATTGCAAGCACAAGTCTGGAAGTAACTTTGGCAGAAGAAAGTCTTTGCTATGTGTGATTGCCAATTGTTGATATGTAGGGGGTGATGTCATCATTGCCACGTGTCACCCTATGAGTGGTGACACATGTCACTCGGAAATGCCCTTATAGGACCCCTGAAAATGCCAAATTTGAATGCAACATGTCCTTCATACTACCACATCATTGGTGACGTCATCTGCCATGTCAATCATAAGGACCAATCATATTGCGCCACAAGGTCCCTTGGAGGAGAGAGAAAATGGCTTGCCTGGACTTGGTTTTTTCACGAATTCCTTTGTTAAATAGAATCACCCCCTCCCCGACAATTTAACACTGTATCACAAATCGACAAGATCACAAGGCTTTTAAAGTGGTATCCCATTTACTCCATCGATTGTCGATATTACGGGATTTACTATGATGTTGCGGGATCGCGGTATTTCGGGACTGTGGGACTGTGATCTTGCGGGATCGCAAGATGCGGGATCAAGGGATGCGGGAATACGAGATTTTGGGACTGCGATCTCACGAGACTGTGGGATCACGAGATGTGGGAATGTGAGAATATGAGATGCGGGACTACAGGAATGTGGGAATGCAGGATTTACCATATTCTACTACGCGGAGGAGAGAGAAGGGGGCCACCCGACCTTGGTTTTTCCATGCATTTCCTTTGTTAACCCTTTTTGGCCTCCCTTGACGATGTTACACTATGTTGCTGAATCACTCACCACAAGGTTTATACGTTAGAGCCTTGCCGATCACCCCGATAGCCTATTTGCAATTGCGATAAGCTCCCAGGTCACCGATATGCGATT
The DNA here is from genome assembly GCA_031772625.1 of Pinus tabuliformis. Lineage (NCBI taxonomy): Eukaryota > Viridiplantae > Streptophyta > Pinopsida > Pinales > Pinaceae > Pinus > Pinus tabuliformis. Next base: position 752,462,851 of record CM062811.1, read on the forward strand.
TGCCTTTACACTTGGTCATTTTTTTGTTCTCCGGGCTTTCCAAGGGTAACTTCAATAGGCCATATCTTATGATCCAGAAGTCCATTTTTAGACTTCCATATACCATTGGAATGCTCTTTTCGGGAACTATGCAATGGGGAGGGTCTAATTTAGCTTTGAGATCTTATGTGGCCCAGGAAGGTGACTTAAAAATTCACTACTCTTGGGAAAATTTAACCAATTGAAACCCACAATGCAGTGAGCGACAATAGTACATATCCTACATAGTATATGATGGTTGTTGTAGACTTTCTTGGTCTTGTTACCCCACTATAGAGGTCTTTGGTAATTTTTATATGTCATTTGATGTAAAGGTCATGTAAATAACTATGATGTAATCATTGTAAAATTCAATCATGTATGGACTATTGTGGTCAAGACTTTTTGGGCATATGATGTAATTTGTAACCCCACTGTGATTGGGTGGTTGATGTAATAATGAAGTCAAATATGTAAACCCACTTTGATTGGGTGATTGATGTAAACTTGAGTCCTTAGTGATAGGAAAATTCATATAGATCCATGTATTTTATTTTACATCATTCAGAAATTCCTGCATATGATCAGGGGGAGCATGGTCATTATTCGGTATTCACATTAATTCAGATCAGATTTGCAGTGATCATATAAACAAACAAAGAGAAGCATTCATTCAAGCATTGGTCAACCCTTTTCCCTTGATGTCAAAGGGCGAGAGTAACTCGGTGTTTGAAAAGCTTAGTGATTAGCTTGATGTGTCTTACAAGTATCTACAGGTTGTGGTGACCAAACATCAATGTGGTTTCCATCAAGTCCAGAGGGGGATATCGTTGGCATTATGACTGATGTGTTGTTCTTGATGGAAACCTACTTGACGAGTTGTCTTTTGATGGCAACCTACTTGATGAAGATGTCAACAAGATGTGTCTATATGTGACGGATAGCTTTGTCAAAGGCATATACATTCATAGATAGAGGATTGATAAAGTTGAAATTTCAAGAAGTATACACAGGTTCTGTAAAGAAAAGTTGCATACAGACGGTGGTATGAAGAAGGAAAGATGCATACAGTTTCTGCACCATGGTATTCTAAATACCAAGGGTCTTTGCCATGGTATTAAGCTATGGTATTGAGCCCAACAATAGATATTTGATCCTGCCTAGGAATGCCATCGAACCTAGTATGGTTTTGACCTGTAGTATTGGATAAGGGTTAAGCTATATAAGGAGAAGATCAAAGTGGTAGAGTGGTGCAAGTGATGAATATTTCATGAATAGTTAGATTTGAAGCATGTGTGCATGTAATGGGATATTATTGATTTGTTTGATCTAAAATTAAGTATGCACCCAGGAATTTGATAATGGATCAAATTTGATAGATATGAAATGACAATGTTGATTATGGGTTGATTTGATTAGTAATGATAGTGTCTTGGCCTGTGATTTCTCTGTGTATGTTGAGATATGGTTATGTGTGAAGTTATGTGATGTAGCGAAGGTTTGTGCAAGTAATTGTAGATCTGTATGTGGGTTTGGTAACCTGAAAGATGCATACACACACAAGTTTAACACTCGTAAGTCGCGTATATATTCAGATCTATATGCTATTTTTTTTCCTGAAAAGTGCATATACACGCAGAATTGTTTTGAGGAAAGCACGTACAAAAACTAGGGTTTTGCTGAAAAAGATGTGTGATCAGTTTAATCAGTCTTGTTTAGATAATCTTCGGCAAAATCACATAAACCATCTTTTGTCGACGCGTTTCGAACCAACCAGTGTGGTTCATCGTCAGGACAAGTTATCCTGACGATGAACCACACTGGTTGGTTCGAAACGCGTCGACAAAAGATGGTTTATGTGATTTTGCCGAAGATTATCTAAACAATGTTATGGATCACAGAAGCCTAAATTCCTTAATCAGTCTTATTGTGTTTTTGTTGTCTATCAATGAAGTCTTGCTTGACGATATGGGATTAATAATGATGTTTTGATTGAGAATTGGTTGATTGAAGAATGATGAAGCTATTAGCTATTTGTAATTGAAGATCAAGGATGGTTATGTGATTATGTCATAATGATGCAATGGCTTTGTGTATGTTTCAGTGTTTATTTTAGAGTGACAATGGTCCAGTTTCACGGTTCTATGTTTTGATATTTGTAAGCGGGTACGCTTTAAGGAAGTCACGTATACACACAGGTTTGCTACAAAAAAGTAGCATATATATTATGATATATAATTGATTAGGCTTTTCAATTGGTTCAATGAGTTGATGTAGTGTTTGGGTTCAATATTGGTAATCTAGTTATAGTGATATAACTATTCTAGTTGTCCTAGAATTGTTGATTGAGTTGGGTTTCATTTGATTCAGTGATTGGTTGATTCATTGGGACAAATATTGGTTGTTTCAGTTGATGATTGAGTGATTTGTTGCAGTGATGAATTTTAGTTTTGATATTTGATTTTGGGCTTAAATGATGGTAGTGGGTCTGGTCTAAAAATTTGATGAAACATGGCCTACAAGTTGTGACATTTTGTAGCATGTGGATCCAGTATGAAAATTAATGAAACATGGTCCACAGAGGTGTTGAGAGTTGGAGCCTTCAATGAGGAAGTCAAAGATTCCTTCTAGTGGTAGCTGGTAAATTAGATAAGGGGGTTGGAGCTCTCTTTCGATGGATGCCCGTAAACGAGATTAGGGGGTTGGAGCTACCTTCTAGTGGGTGCTAGAGAACAAGAGAAGGTTGTAGCCTTCTGCATGTGAGTGCCTGTGTGTTGGTATGAGTCCACACCAATACAAGATTGTAAGAAACTTTCTTTATAATAAAAGGAAGGCAGAGACGACATCAACGATGGTTTTTTCCACATTGGATTTCTCCCTAAAAATCCTAGTGTTCATGTTTGTTGATGTGTTTCTTACGTGTGATGGTTTATTTTGTTCTTACTACACATGGTTACTATTTATTTAATGCCTAATGAAGTACTGATACACTAGCTCAAGATAAATAGATAATGAATTATCTGAAAAGTAAGTTTACTGGATGTACATTAGTTGTCTAAATAACAGTTGCGTACCTATGCGGGTTCCGTTCCGAAAAGTCGCGCATAGAAATATGGATATGAAATTAAAAAATTTAATGATTTGAAAATACTGGTTCACTTCTTCCCCCCCCACTCTCAATATGTTAAGATAACTTTATCAAAGATATAACATTACATCAAAATCATAAATAAAACCATATATCAATATAATAACATAAATTTACATCATGAATATGGTATCATCTCAACAAATATCACATGGAAAGAAACAAAACCATTCTTATCATGATTCATCAATCACATTCATTACCATGCATAAACAATGAATACCATCTATTTCACTGCAATGCAACAATATCATTAAATATCCATCTAGGCTCTATTTGAATAAGTTAGTTAGTTTGGTTTGGATCCTTAATACTATGAGTGTCATGTTTTCATCAAGATACCAGTGTGAATGCATGAATATTGGTTACACTTTTGAGCCAAATGTGGCAATGAAATTTAAATAATTTCATCTTTTATCAAATTGAAGCCCTCAAAATCATTTAAGCACTGTGAATTTTGGTTTGGAGTAAAAATACAAACTATGGAGAATTATGTTATTGTCCTAATGATATTTTTGAGACAACTAAATTTTTCATACTAAAAATTTATTTTTTTAAGCAAAATTATATTTTTTTATTATTTTTTGAAGTCAGTGAAGTAATATTTCAATTGCATTTTGCAGACACATGTGTTCATGTAAGGTTTTTTCAACTATTTAAATAAATTTAAAATCCAATAGTACCCTTTTGAACAAGACTCATAAATGAAGATAGTGGTATTTTTTGAATTTTTTTGGTTGTGTATATTTTATGATATTGATTTCTTATTCAACCTCTTTGAAATTGTTCAAATTTTTTGTAAGCATTGTTTAAAAAAAAATAGATGAAAAATATTATATGAATTTGAAAATGTCAAACTCACATTCCATTGGATAGAGGATTCCTTCATGAATCTAACATGATCAACTCTGCCATCTAAGAACAATTTTTTCCCCAAGTCCGCTAGGGTACAAAATGGTGTTGTAGGAAATTTTGTACAAGGGGTGTCGAAATTGTGGATTTTAGGACTTCTGAGGCTCGATCGAGTGCTTAAATTTCAAATTCAAATAACTCAATCAAGGTTTTCGTAAACTCTTGATCGAGCCTTTATAAAAAAAAATAAAAATGAATCCCATAATTTAGATTTTTGAATCAATAAAGATCTAAAATTTAAATGTTTACCACATTTTAAAATTCCAAATTTTATTATAATTTTTGTTATCATGTCATGTAGAAACCTTATTAAATGTAATATTAATATTAAAAAATTATTACTATTATTATTATTAAATTAAATTATGAAATTTGATATTAATATGAAAAATTTAATATTGTTATACAAAATTTATGACTGCGGACAGAAGTATCTTTCCTAGACCTAGTGGCTTGGTCTAGAACAATAGAAATCAAAGACTATAAAGTTTTCCACAGAATAATTGGAGAAGATGCTTACTTGTGATTCATTGCAAGCTCTTCTCTCCTCTTGGCTTGTTAGTTCCAACTATAGCTCCAATCGCTATAATTGGAACTTGCACAAACAACCAACAAAAGACAAAGATCTACAACATTTATGTAGCATTATACAATCATTCTATTCAATGGATAAACAAAACATTGAAACACATGTAAATAAGTATAACGTAACACATGTAGGTAAACAATATACTCTTTGTATTAATATGAAAGGGAGAGAGTTTACAACCAAAAGTGGAAGTTGATCTTGTAGAGATCCTCCCAGGTTGACTTGTCCTTCCTTGCCACAATGTACACCTCAAAGCCACCCTAATGCATGGGAATGAAAACTCTCTTATGATCAAAGAAGCCACATAAGGGTATGATTAGTCTCGTAAAGCCAACCTCTAGCTTGTGGATGGTAGTAAATATATAAGAGAGGATGGTAGTTTAGGAATTTTTATCTATTTACCAATCTAGGACTGAGATCCACTCTTGATGGGAGGACAATATCAAGGGATAAGAGATGAAAACTAGAAGGTAGTGAATATAGGATTATAATTTCTTATCCAAGGTAAATGGTTGTAACAACTCCTAGAAGATTCTGGAAGAGGAAGCTTCAGGATTCTTTTTATTTGTCCTAAATTTCTAAAATCAGCGCACCTCTAACAAGGGAAAACTTGCTATGATCAGAGTAGGTGCAGAATTGGGCAGCTTGCCACTCAACACAGGTCCCTAAAGGGACAAGGTTCCCTAGGCCTTAAAACCACTGAAATGAAGCAGTGAAGGAAATAAACTCAGGGATTTGAGAGAGTCATGCTTAGGGATTTGTGTACGGATGATGAAAAGGTGTTCATGGATGTTGATTGATCTAGTTGGTAGGCCTTTTGACCAGATGTGACAAAATGGCCTATAACATATTACCCATAAAGCACAAAGTCAAAAAAAAGTGGCTAATGACTCAAGTGATTTACTTTGTGACAAGTTTGAATTAAGAACAACAGGTCAGATCATCATCTGTTACAATAGATTTTCATCTTGATATCTCTGCTGATGGAGGCATACCCATACTCAACACACAAGCTAATATTACATGTACAATGATAAAAAAGACATGTCCAATGATGATCAAGTGTGGACCCATGATTGGATGATTGTATGTATGATCATAGCCATCATGCTTCGCAATCTCGCATTAATTCTAAAATCGCAACACAGATGGATATAATTAGATCCAAGGACTTCTATTTCATTCAATCGATTTGTCAAATATATGAGTCTAACCATGTGAATAAAGGAGTCAGACTTGAACATGGCTGACACCATATGATTACCAACCAATGATGTAAGACATTAACAAAGGCGAGAAAAACCATTGATGATGTTAATGGATCTCAAGGTACCGTAGTACAATCTATATGGTGTGATGAATAAGTTGAAGTCAAATACCACACATAATCTATCATTTGAAGGTCAATGATGAAAACTTTTTGCTGAAAGTAAGGAAACTTGCCATTGATGTATGCAAGTCCCAAGGTATAGAAGGAAGAGTTTGTAAGTCAAATCCCTGGATAATGAGCTGATGTCGACAGGAGGAAACCCATCACATGATGGCCTTGATGTATCCCCCATCAATGAAACAAAGTGGGTATCATGATTCAAGACATAATGACTTTGATGTGGAACTGGTTCAATAATGACAAACATGCAATGAAGGCTTCAGAGTATTGTAACACCATCCTCCTACATTTACCCAAGTTAACTGGTCCGCTGGGGTAAACATGTGACGAGAGGATACTAGGATTCAGTTAAAATCCCCATGTTCAGTTAAGGAAGTGGAACTAACCAAACCAAACCATTGTTACCTTCCACACCTACTAGAAAATCTCCAAGAACCAACCAAGATTTCGAGGTGATCAACCCCTAAGACAACTGACCTAGATCCCCAACGACTCCCATGAAAAGGCATACATGTGAATGAGGCCTTCCGATCATTCCCACAATAAGGGCATGTCAATGACTGTGGACTTTTTCAGCTAGTTCTAAGCCAATGACCCTAGATTCTGTGCCACTTTTTTAGGTCCAAGACTTAGGACACTGCCCATAACTTCATGAAACTTTCAGAAATGATAAATAACATCGGAAAAAAGGTACTAATGAAAACAATTGATCAATTAATTGACTGGACCCCTACTATCCATGATAGGCATTTCGTCAAACATGTCACAAATATACATTCTCTAGGTCATAACAACATATTTTAGCATAGGGGTCTCATACTTATATGAGAATCATAAGAAAGCATTGATGCCTTATCACAATAGTTACATTATCATCTATTAGTTCATATATTCATTATTTATTCATTTTCAAATCAAAACATGATGGGAACCATACATCAAGTATTTCATAAAACATGCTCATAACCAACATATAACCAACATAAATAACAAGGATTTAAAAGCCATAAAACCAGATATGAAAGTATATTTACCCATCACATACAAGAGGAAAGAAGCTCTTATTAACATGTCCAAAATGCAACCAGGTTTGTGACTTCAACATACCACCCAATCATATATTGGATGAACCAAATATTTCTTTGAACTAATCAACCCCGTGCCATATTCGAGGCATGAATGTGGGATCTCATAAAACAACTCAAGAAAAACCAAAATAGGAATTCCATAGGAAAAACCATCTCAAACCTCAACCAATTATTCTACCTCATTGTTGGACATCACTAACCATCACCAAAATAGTCTCTACCCAAACTTTCTAGGGCTCTAGAACTTTTGTTCCAACCAGGGCTTCCAAGACTAACAACTCAACCCACAACTGCTGCCAGGCTTCTAGAGTGTTTGTCTAACTAGGGCTTAGAGGACTAGTAACTCAACCCACCAAGGGCTTCAATAGCGTTTTTCCAACCAAGGTTTCCAAGAGTAGTAACTCAACCCAAGTTGTTACAGGGATTCCAGAGCATTTGTCCAACCAAGGTTTCTAGGAACTAGTAACTCAACCCATAGCCATAAGGAACATCAGAACTAACCAAAAAATGAAAGGAAAAACACCCACAACACCATGGCTATCCACGAAATTGCAAGGATAAGAAAATCCACCGTCAATCTAGGAATTCCTCCATGCCAATGACAGATCATAACCAATAAACCACATGCATATGCTATGCATGCCAAAACTAGTAAGGAGATCATACATGCAAATCAGTACCTACAAGAAAAACCCATTGTAGCTACTGATCCCAGTGTCCTCTTGTGCTTTCCTATTCTTCCTTTTCCTTCTTGCTCCAAAATCCCAAGTGTGCCACACTCCTCCAAGGGTGCTCCAGGAAAACTCTAAGTGTCCAAGAGTATGAGAGAGAGAGAGAGTAGAATAGAGAGATCTAAGCTAAAATTGACAAAAGTATGAACTCACAAAAAGCTATAAAATGATCCTCATAAGCCTTTTTATTTAGGAGGCCTCTAATTTTTTCAATTTTCCATTATTTTCCTTCATTTTCCTCCTCACATGCCTTGTGACCTTTCACCTTCCTTTTCTCCTAATTTCCATTATTTTCATAAATAAAATGACAAATAATGCCACTTTGCCTTTCCAAAGCCTTTGCCAATTTCCATAACCATTAATTAATCACAAGTGATCCCCTGTTGGCCTGAGGGGGCTTGACCCAGGTTCAAAGTGTTCTGTGCACCAACAAAACCCTCAACTACTGGCCCTTTCAGCAACGACCTACAAGTAGATTACAGTCTCACCCAAAGCAATTATGGGAGGTTGTAGAACCAGGCTTTTGCAACCGAAGGGATATTTGTGCATCGACGTCGTGTATTTACTTGTACTCTATATTGATTGTAAAACTTCACGTGCATAAGAACTTCGCTCAGATGATTAATTTAACATTATCGCATTAAACCCATAAACTCTAACAAATAACAATTTATCCTATAGTTCTTCATATAATTACGTGAAAAACATACATAACGATACAAACACTAATAAAGACTGAAAACAAAAAGATATATACCTCTTCTCCAAAACTTCTTCTTTATTAATATAATTCTTTAAGTACATCTACATCTCCGAACTACACACCCAACTGCTAGTGGGATGTGCATTCAACTATAGACTCTTCCAAGCCCCTGCACACTCAATTGTGGAGCCTTCCCTAAAGATACAGACTACATATGCGAATAAAAATATTCATTTCACTTATGATATTTCGTTAAATTATTATTTCCTTTCACTAAGGTATTACACATCCTTAAATGCATTTTATCTTTACAAAAACCATGGTCCACGTACCATGGGTCCAAAAAAAGGACTAATACCCGATACTCGTCACCAAATAAGGGATATATCCCATCCCCAAAGCCCTAAAAGTCCAAACAATGAATATACCTTCGCTAGCTTCGTGCGGTCCACTGGACCTTCTTTCACTAGGTCTTTTACCCATAACTTGGACCAAGTTGGGCCATGTCCAATAGGCCCCCGATACTCACTCGTGACTTGTCCCGAGTCACTCATCTTCAACACCCTTGATCTTTGCTGCAATCTCATTGTATACTACGTTTTAATGCTGGAGTGTTTCTGCCATCAATTTTTCTTCCTGGCACAATTCCTTCAGAAAATCTTTTATAGTAGGGATAATAGTCTTCTACAGTAACTCCACATCCCTTCTCTTCAATTCCTTCAACCTTTCATCCACTACCTGGAAAAGTTCCAGGGCTCCTTCCTGCCACGGCTGAGTCCTCTCCTGCAAGATCTGTGCTTTCCTTTGAAGATCATCTATTTGAGTCTCGAGGTTGCTTCCTTCGGAAATGCTGGCAAGCCTCTACAATACTGGTAAAGTCTTCACAATTGCCAGGATCTCATCTCACCGCTTTTTCTTAGCCTACAGTTCCTCCTCAATCTTCAAGATGTTTGGATCCTCTTACAGTGAGGTCCAAATCTGCATCGTATCGTCAAGAAAATTTCTACAATCTACCACCATATCAAATATGCCTTTCAATGCTGCGCTGAGGTCCCTTTGTCTCTGCTCCCAAAATTTTGGTGGGTACTTGGCTACAACCTTATTTTTAGCTATGATATATTCACTTCATAATCAAATATTAGCTTAGATATAGCATTCTTTGAGTCCTTGATCGTGAGGGTGATATTCACAACCTTTTCCGCTGGTGCTTCATCCTCACGGACTGCATGTCTGAAACTATGCGGCAAGTCTTAACAATGGCCTTCTCTAGTTATTCTCATTGCTACTTTGCTTCCTCCTTATCCTTGGTCAATTGCTTCTATTCCTTTTGCATCATTTCTTTCTCTAACTCCGGTTTGTTTTTTAACAGTGAAATACGCTACTCTCATTCATGCAATTTATGATGACACCTTGGTGAAATTCATGCAACATCTAGAGGAGTAGTGCAACAACATTCATCTAGATACTATGCCATGATTTGAATTGCTCTCTATTTGCTAATGCTTCAAATTTTAGTGCCCCAAATGGCATGTGTAACATCCTAACTTTGTAGGTTGTTTCCAGTCTTTGTTCTAGGTGCAATGACTGGGTTGCCTACTCTGGTTGCCTCATTGCCTGTGGAAATGCCTTCATCTCCACTATGCCTTAATGTACCTCAGTCAAGATTGTCTTACAATGATCATTGATCTTATCCCTGGTTTCAGTGTTGATCTCCTAGATCTTTTTTTCTATTTCATCGATATCCCCATCATTGAGGACAAGCAACACTGTTCCCTTATTCTTATCTACCTTCTGCTTATTTCTTGGCCGCATTTTCACCATAAAGGGTGAATATTCTAATAACTCTACATCGCTAAGGTGTTCTTCATGTTCCTTTCCTCGCCCTATTTCTTCTCTCTCTTCATCGAAATCCTTCCTACTCGTATCCACACCCTGCGAAGTACCTTCCTCTGTACCAACTGTTTCATTTAATTATGCAAGGAGCTATTTCTTTGTGATCTAATTCTCGATTGAGATCACCAGATAGAAAAATATAATGGCTAATACAAACTAATAATGACCCCCAATATAGATGCCCATGCATACAACAAGAAGTTAAGGTCTATGTTATAAAGATAAGAGATCACACCTGTAATCCTCGCATGCCAGGGAAGGGTTCTGAATTAGATGCGAGTCTTACACTCCACTCGAGAGATCCAACATGTTTGCACCAGATCTCTATCTCTGCACACAAACACAAGAAAACAAGGACAACAGTTGATCTTCCTCGGAAGATTGTCAGATCAAAAGCAATAGATACAATCATATAACATACTGAACACAAATTCATGTAATGAGGGGAACATAGATTTTAATGAAAAATATAAATGAAAGTGCATCAAATGTATACCTTTAATAAATAAGATCCTCTCCTCAAACTTCTAGTATGGTCCCCTCTCCTGTAGAGCTCTCGCTCTATAGTTTGGATACTCTCCCCTAACCCCTTTCCTCTTGTTGAGATTATATAGGCTCATCCTATCCTCCGAGTGAATGTATCTAGACACCTAAGGGCTTGAGAAGTTAGGAAAATTATACAATAATGGACACCTAGCCAACTCAAATACAATTGGGTCAAGTTGATCTCCTTGGGAATGGAAAAATCTAGAAACCTTTTTCACAATTATGAGCTTTTTCTCAAATATCTCAATTATGAAATAATTATTATCTCATAATTATAAAATTTTGGCAAAATAATTATTAGAAATTGCCAAATTATGTAATTTCACCCATTTATCATGGGATAAATCTAACATACGTAAAATAAAAGTTGAAAAGGGATGCATTTAAGCCAAACAACTGGGGTAAGTTGATATTGGGTTTCTCTCACTATAATGGAGTGGCAAATATGATTATAATAGATTCCCCCTAATGCATGAGGTCAGAAGATAAACTGATGGCCGAAATGCATTACAATAATACCCAATGCTCAAAATAGGAGGAAGGAGCCAAGACTACAAAGCTAAATCAGAGGGATCCAAGCGTTGAAGTCTCAAATCTACTGATAACATCCCTGAGGCGGGCATACCCATGCTCAGTCAGAAGAATATGCTAAACATGGCCACCATAAAATAAACTACGGATTCATGACATGAAATGCTAGAACATGGCCATGAAGACATACACATTGGATCGATGTGAGTCAACATATAGAGCATAACCACTAACAAATACAATTTTGGATCTATGTCACAATATACATCAGTAGGATTATGGACACATGACAGATAGAGAAGTGTCTTAAGATAGCCCTCAAAGTACATAAATGATACATAACTCCAACGAAGCTTAGGAAGGATGCCATATAAGAGTGAGATGTCCATAACCCAGGGTCTTCGACATAACCCGGATGGTAGAAATTTACACCATGTGAATAGATCAACTAAAGCTGAGCATGGTAGAAACTGCCTGATTACCATCCAATGAGGTAAACCAGTGATAGACGTGAAGGAATCCACCAATGAGGAAAATGGACCCCAAGGTACCTAGTACAGTCCACTAAGTGTGAATAGAGGAGCTGATGTCGAACACCAGTGAACTCGATCAATCAGGATCCAATGATGTAAACCCAATATCGATCATGAGGAAGCCTGCCAATGAGGTCTAAAAGCTCCAAGGTACTACCAGTTCCTAGATCAAGCTCCTAGATAATGAGATGAAGTCGATAGGAGAAGATCCATCGAAGGAGGGTCATAATGTATCCCCCATTAATCGACACATAACAGACTAGGATGATGTTATGATTGGGTGAAGTCATGAAGTGGTGATCTACAACTGACATAAGGATGGTTGACTCAAAATGGTCAACAGGCTACTGCAGATGGATGACACAGGTTGAGACTTCCCTTCAACACATAGCAGCACGACACAAAAGTGAATTGACATCTTGACTAATGAGCACTAGGTGATATCATGGAATGATGCAAGAGGCATCGGAGCACACTCCATATGACTGGAAGAGTAACCAACCAGAGGATTAAAGAGACTCATATGGATGGTACGACTCCTAGGCAATCTAAAACCCAACTATGAGATAATGATATAGGTAGGTTCCATGTTCAAGGGCGACGCAAATGACGTTGCCATTTCGATGACAAATGGAAAAATATGTTCTCTCCCTCCTCTTTTCTTAAGTTCATTTTCCATAGAGTTGTCCCCAAAGCATGAGAAAGAGATAAAAGTATACAAGGGAGAACCTCCTAGCCACAATAGAGTAGGGTATTCTTTTTCGTAACTATTTTATCCTAGTCCGGAAAAGGGTTAAACTTATATTGGGTAGAAAAAACTTCAGGTATTTTAACGAGCGTGAAGTAGACAAGTTCACTCGACAATATTTTCTAAATTAAGGAGTCTGAAAAGAGCTTAAAGTAAACTCCTCCTAGAGGAACGACTAGTACAGAGGGATGTAACTCGTTCTGGTAGTGTTGGAACTACTCATGACATAATATGGACAGGAGGTTGGTTAATAGGACCACTCATCACAATGATTTCTCCAAGAAAGGGTAAAACACCAAGTGAAATAGGATGGTCGGCAAAGCAGATGATGACGACGGAAAAAAGAACCCAAGGCTCAAAATGAAAAAATAGGTTGATAGAACAGTGGAAATCACAACAGATAAAAATGTTGGAATCCTCCTGGGGTAAAGCCAAAAATGAGGCGAAGAAGAAAACATGTGGCTCATATTCTAGGTCATGGTGGGTCAAAAGGAGGAATTCCAATAAGAGAATAAAAATGATTGCATGGACAGCAAGTCGGAAAAGAGGTGCTAGCTAGGGTATCCATGATTAGGTAAGCTCTACCACCAAGTGACGACATGCATAATGAAAGAAGCTAAAGTCGCAACTTGAAGGGGTCAGACCTAGGGCATAAATATGGCACTGACGGTCAATAATGCATCGGTGATGGTGAAAATGACCTACCCCTATATGCCAAGTTCAAGAGAAACAAACCTAAGGTCCAATAGATGTTGCAATAGAAACACCACCCTATCTTGTAAAAACCATCTATAAATACTGGACCCATGGTTAAATCACATGATGAAAGAAATAAACATGGATGAGGTAAAAAAAGACCATATATTTTTTGGTTCTTTTTTTTGAATTTTATAATTTGCTGGATTTTTGGCATAAATAAGGAATGAAAAATACTTGCATCACACTCCAAACCAAAAAAGAGATAAAGGATCACACTCCTATGTACAATATGTATGAGTGCAACGTAGTCTAGTAGGTCACGCTAAAGTGTGCCCACAATCAGGCACATTCCAAGGGTTTCTATACCCGAACTCATCGTGGAGTTGAGATACCATATGGAGACCAATGTGGGGCCATGCCAAAGCAAATCAAGCTGCCCAATATTGAAAGGTTGACCATGTCAGGGATATTCTAACATATTTACATTCTCGAAATTAACCTAAGGACATAAGGGAGGAGAAAGACATAAAGGGGGACAAGACACTCATCCACAGGTGGTAAGGATTTTGACGATTCATTGACAAGTTCAACATTAAAATCCAAAGACTTGACACAGTTCATGGGTGGAAACTCCAAGGAACACCGGGAAGGTGCCCCCTGAGTCGATTCAAAATTTAATGTGCCAGGCTTTACTCGTTCCAAATCGGGGAGACTAGAGGCAGAAAGAGGCATAATCTCCCTAGGGTTATCAATGGATAGATCCATGAACTCCAATTTGACTAACTGGAGGGGATTATCATCGAGGGAGTCATGTGGAACAAGAATAGGGGCAACCCATGTGGGCAAAGGATCTTGGTCATATTCCATATTATGATGGAGTTTCTAACCAACGTCAGGAGGTACTGACGAGACTGCTAGAGAGGTAATCTCTTCCATAATAGGTGGCAGAGGGTGTTCACTAGCTTGATCAACTTCCATAATAAAAGGTGACAGCACCCAAGGATTAGGAGGTCTATGGTATCCATAGGTGTTGGAAGAGATCAAATGCATAGGAGTTTTAGAAGAGGAGGAAGAAATTTCAGGCGGTGGTAGTTGAGGAAAAATCCCCATTAGAGTTGAAATTTTAAAGGGTCTAGCTCCAACACTCTGATACTAACCAGGGTCATTTCTGACAAGTGGGACTAAGTTCCCCATAGTGGATATATAGGCTGATGGCACGCAATAGTCAAGTTGATCGATAGTGGAAATTTTTCCTTCATGAGGAAATAGAAGCAGATGGAAAACATATGAGATGACGATGGTCATCGCATAAAACTAGCTACGACCAAGGAGTAGGTTGTAATCTAACGTGGTGTCAACAACTTCGACATCAATATGGAAAATTTTCCCTCCTAACTCAATGGAAAAATTTGGAAGAACCCCCTTGGATAAAAATTTGTGTCCATCAAATGCTTGGAGAGTCGTGTTGGGCGTAGCGAGTGCTAGAGAGCCTAGAGCCATACAGGAGGATAAAAACATAACACACGTGGAAGAGCCATCATCCACCAAAGTGCGATGAATATTCTGATGGTAAATACGCATGAAGATCTAGAAATAAATTTGATGTGAAAGACGAGGAGTGACTTTATTGGCATTAAAAGTGATGATATGAGAGTCAGATGGGTCAACTCCACCAATGGAAGACAACAAGGCTTTGCACTACTGAGGACATCTTTGCAAAACCTCCAAGGCAGACATGGCACAAGGAGCATGGGCCATATCTTCAACAATAATGTATTACTAAGCAGCCCTGGTAGAAGGATTGTGTGTTATCTTCTGAAGAACACCCTTGGGAGGGTGATAGATGGGTTCCAAAGGCTTACTGAAAGTGAGAGATCCAATGGAAGTAGGTGGAGAAGATGAGTCCTTAGAGGGGGAACTCAACTCATGAAAATTGTAAGACTTGGCTCGCGTAGTCACATTGACATATTCCTTGCACATGAAGACAAAAAATGAATTATGAGAAGATGATCCCTCATTTCCCCCTTGCGGAGATCAAGAGGGTTGAGCAACCATCTATTGATTGAGTTGTGCAGGGAATGGATGAGTCAAAATGACAGGTTGTTGAGTGGATGGTGGTGAAATATGCTTATGGATTTCATCCATTCGAGGGTATTCATGAGTAAGGTGGTTGCCTTCACAAATTTTGCAGCGGAACTTGAATTTATGACGAAGTTAACTACTACCCCCTCCTGACTCTAAAGGTTGGGCTGAGACTCTTGAGAATTTTGGTTCTTTTGTTTATATCTCTTATTATTTTTTTTACCACTAGATTGTTCGTTGTTCTTTAGTTGAGTGGACTTCACCATGAGAACATCGGTGGAATGCTCAGGAGGGGGTGCTTTAGTAGAGCCATATGCACTTGCTAGGGCTTGAGATGTAATAACAAATTGCCCAAGTTGGGCAGCAAGTTAGCTCATAGAATCAGAAAGAGACCCGATCATGCCATCGATATGTGGGCCAGGAATAGGTTTTCGAGAGTCAATGAAAGGCCTAGGGGTGTTAGGAAATCCTTCGTAAAGTGTAACCGACTATGAATAGATTAGATCCAATTGTTGGGTAGCTAAAATAGCTTGTTCCTTAGTAACATTATGAAACATAGACACATCCTTGGTAATGTGAGGTCAGAGAGATCAAATGAACCATTTACATAATATCTCGTCAGGTAGCTTGGCTCTGACTAACTGCTTGCGAGAACGCCACTCATGAATATGATCAAAGATTAACATGGAATTGTCTTGCTTGAAATTGGACAAGAGGTCAAAGTTGATATCATACTGAGTGGGTAATTAGAAGTGTGTCAAGAAAGTTTGAGCAAGGGAGGCAAAGTTACCGTAGGATGCAATATCTAACTTGATGTAACACTTTGTGGCATCCCGAGTTAACATAAGTTAGAATAAGGGAATCTTAACATAATCATACACCAAATAATTGGATGAACACCACAAATGACAAGTGGTAATATGCGTGGATGGATTCTCCCAAGGCTTCCCTCCAAACTTGGGAATATCAGATGGTAATTTGGCGGGCATGGGTGGCGACCAGGAATCATGAAAAATGGGTCATTAGTCAATTTCGCCAAATCTGGTAAATCGAGAGAAGATAAAAAGTGATTTTGAAGGTGATTAAATGGGTCATACGTAGAAGTAGCCCCTGAGCAACCATGTGGTCCCCCCATATAAGGAGTGGAATGATGCACTTGTTGGTGAAGAAAAGGGTTTTCCCTGACATAAGACTGTTGTGGGCCAAGATGGTTGGTAAATGGATGTTTCCCCTTGGGGTAAGTAACGCCAAAGAAAAAAGGACCCCCAAAAGCATGGTGGCTGATGGGGTTGTACCCAGGGATAGAATAAGGACCACTCCGTGTAGTAGTACCGACATAAGGGGGATAACCTATGTGAGAAATGGTACTAGCACTGGGGTTGCCCCCAGGTAAGCTAGCCCCCCTAGTAAAAGTACTGGTAGGTGGTGCCCCTCCAAAATGAGAATTATACCAGATTGTGACATAATAGAAATGGCATTGCCCCTAGGTTGAGCAACAACAACTGGCGATCCCAACATCACTGGAAGTAACCATGCCTAACTGAGGGACATGAATAGTTGGTTGGGTAAAATGTGGTGTAAAGATTCCTAAACCTGCCGACTGACTAGGTTGAGGTGCCACGATTGGCATATGAGATGGTGTGGGCATGGAAACATTCAAGAAATTTACAGGAGTCATATAAGAAACTGGTGGAATGCCCCAAGAAGAAGTGAGAGGTGTGGATGGAGCAGTGGGTATAACCAGTCTACGAGGTGGGGATAATGTCATGGCGGCTCATACTGCTAATGCCAAAGGTAAGGAAGTCTCAAACTCTACCACAGGGTAAAGTAGAGACAAAGGAACGTAAGTGTAGGTTGGTGTGGAACTGTTAGGATTCAACCGCAATAACTGAAGTCCCAATAGATTGGTCAAAGGTGGGTTGACAGGAGTAGTAGAATCATCTGCCAAAGTCCCGATAGAAACCAAATCTATACCAAAAGGACCAGGTATAGATTCCACTATTATGTGTTGGTCTAAGTCATGAGCACCAACATACACTCTTCGTGCAAGAGTGACAAGTCCACCTCATTCAAGAGGTAAACTATGAAGAGGACAAGACCGTCAATGAACAAATTCAGCTAGGGTGATAACTTATAATTTAAATACAATTATGTTAGTGCAAACACCCTAAGGCCAAAACTATTGACTCGAACAAGAAAAAACACACTAGAAATGTCCTAGAAGATAACACATGCAAACCAAAATAATAGAAATTGGCGGTGGAAGAGTTATACTAGTGACTTGCTTCCCAACCCTTTTATCTGTGAACTCAGTGCAAGTTCCCTTATTAGCCGCGGGGCACCCTCCGAGAGGACTGAGAGAGTATGACTAATATCTATCCCAAGTACAGAGAAGTTGAAGCCAACCATGCACCTATGTATGAGCCCTAAGATGATATGCCACTATGGTCATCATGTACAATAACACGACCAGGGGGGACAGTTGTAGGAGATTCTGCTATATCGTGCCACCCGAAACTAAGCGAAAAGGGTTGTGTCAATTCGCATAGCACATGTGTGACCTCATGATTGACCCTTTTGTGAGAAGAGCTTCCCAGACTACACTATTGCAAATGGATTTAAGTCCCTACCGCAAGCTGCTAAGTTAATTTTGTAGTCTTGAAGTAGTTAACTCACAGTCCTATCTCCAAGACCCAAGTCTAAGCTAGTGTTGGTTTACTACTAGTGAAAATAAAAGACGAATCTAGTTAATTTTATTATCACGTTGGTTTTAGAGGTTGTTGTTTACACAAGCAGGATGTGGCCTAAAACTGAGATGGTGTGAATGACTCTTAGCTAGTCACCCTAATGCAACTATATGTGATTTTCGTTTTTGAATTCGATGAATGCTAATTACAGGAGGGTAAGAGCCTTATGACACACCAATGCCTATTATGATGCATCTCTAAATCTTGTTGAATGCAAATTATCCCAAGTTTTATGAAAATCATCCAAAACAAACCAAGAAGGCAAACCAAAGCAATCTGAAAAGAAACCAAAGGAAAAGAATCCCAAGCAAGAATGCAAAGCACTCCATAAGTGTGATAGCTAGGAAAGACAAAGGAAATCAAAGAAACACACTGAAAGCAATCAAATCGAAGGCCAAAAGTGAAAATAGGAAAGAAAATGTCATCATTCTAGGGCTACAATACAATGGCCTAATCAAGGCCAATGGTATACAAAGGTCACAACTCGACCCTAGAGGCAAAAAGGCTTAAACAAGATCAAATGAGGGTAAAATGAAAACAACTAAACCACACTCAAGAGAACTTTTTTAGATGACACGTGCACAACCAGTCACAACACCACCAAATATGACCAGAACGATTCAAAGAAGAGAAAAACCGCTCAAAAAGAGACAACAATAATGAATGAAAGTGACAAAAGTCTGTCAATAAGATGTCGATTAGGCCTAAATAGTCTATGATACCAGCCAATCAAATCTGAAAGCGAGATCTAAAGGCAAAAATAAAACTTCAACCCAAAGAATCTAAAAGATCTTTGAAGACCATTTGAAGGACTAAAAAAGAGATAAAGACCTATGCGACATAAAAGATCATACCAGATCCATGCAACCGATAATTAGTAATAGAAAACCATAACTCACACAGTCGTATAATCAGATAAAAAATAAACAAGAGAGCCTAAGCCCAATCAAAGGTGAGAAACCTGCCTTGATACCAAGTGACTGATCTAAAGAAGATTGAAGATAAAAAACACAAATTCTTGTAAGGAAGGGAACATAGATTTTTATTAGCCATATAAATGAATGGAAAAATCTAGATATCGTTTTCAAAATTATCTTAATTATGAAATAATTATTGTAGGTTTTAACCCCGTACAGAAATGACTTGCATACGAATTCTAAAACACAGAAAATAAACATTGTGATAGCATAACACATAAAACACATATACATAGATATTTTCCCCTGGATCCCAAAACCGGGACTACTAGCTTGATTTTTCATTATGTTCCTTTCAATGTTATAATACATATTTATACATGCCAAAGCATCCAATACCATGGACCGAAAACCATCGCATCTAAAAAAACATGTGCGAAAATCATGCACAAAACCATAGGTGGGTCCGCCCAACCTAACATAGGGTCCAAAACCAAAATTTTATGGGGCGTTGACCCAGACCCATAAAGTGGGGTTATGGGTACACCTCAAACCCCCTGTGACCCCCCCCCGCTACACAAACGGCACAATGAAGGGGGGCTCCATCCCCCCTCTAACCCCCCGGTTAACTACGTGGGCTAGTCGTGGAAAGAATATAACACAACCCAATGTTCTCCCACTTGTTGTTTTCTTTCCACAGGGGCCACAAGAGAGCTTAGTCATTTTTCCAACCCTGAAATGCCCATTGTCTCTCTATACCAAGATAACTTCTCAGAGCTCACAGATTTTGTCAATGCATCTGTAGTATTCTTCAAAGTGTCCACCTTTACTAGCAACACCATTTTGTCTTCTATCATATCCCTCACAAAGTGAAACTGAACATCAATGTGCTTTGTCTTTGAATGATATGCGGGGTTCTTTGCCAAGAAAATTGCACTTTGGCTATCACAGTCTATCCTTATAGCTTCCTGTACTAAGCCCATACTTGAACACAATCTCTGCAACAAAACTACTTCCTTGCTTGCATGAGTGGCTACCATGTATTCTACCTCTGTAGTTGATAGTGCCACTACAGATTGTTTCTTACTCATCCAACTGACTGCACCTTCAAATAGGTTAAACACATACCCACTTGTAGATCTTCTCTGATCCAGATCTCTAGCCTAGTCTGCATCAACAAAGCCACGAATATCCAACACTCTATCCAATCCTGGTCTTCCTTGGTAGCACAAACCATAATCACTAGTGCCATGAAAATACCTGAAAACCCGCTTCACTACTACCCAGTGCTCCTTCCCGGTTTTGACATAAACCTGCTCAATACTCCCACTGCATGTGAAATGTCTGGTCTAGTACAGACCATTGCATACATCAGGCTACTGATTGCACTTGCATATGGAACATGGGACATGTCCTCTTCCTCTTATTGTGTCTTGGGACACTATTAAGTAGATAACCTCACACCTACAGGAATAGAAACCTTCATTGGTTTAATATTCTGCATATTAAACCTCTGCAGTATTTTCTCGACATACTTCCTCTGGTTTAACCAGAGCTTCCTCTTTTCCTGATCTCTTTTAATTTCCATGCCCAAAATATAGTTTGCAACACCAAGATCTTTCATGTCGAATTTGGAGGACAATTGAATCTTCAAATCCTAGATAATTTCTTTGTCATTTCCAACCAGCAACATATCATCCACATACAAGACCAGATAAATAACATGGTCACCAATTAATTTGAAATACACACAGTGATCTGCTTTGCTTCTGGTGAAGCCAAGTCCCCGTATAAATGTATCAAATTTCTGATACCACATCCTTGGTGACTGTTTTAGCCCATATATAGAATTCTTTAACTTGCATACTGGTTCTTTCTTACCCTTCACTGCAAAGCCTTCAGGTTGCTTCATGTAGATCTCCTCTTCCAGATCCCTGTGAAGAAATGTTGTCTTCACATCCATCTGTTCTACCTCAAAATCAAAAGCAATAGCAACAGATTAAAGTAACCTAATAGAAGTTACCTTGGCAACAGGAGAAAAAATATCACCAAAATCAATTCCCGACACCTGGGAATAACCTTTTGCTACCAACCGAGCTTTATATTTCTCCACCTTTCCTTCTGCATTTGTCTTCTTCTTGAATACCCATTTGCTACCAACAGGTTTCCTTCCAGCTGGCAACTCCACCAGATCCCAAACCTCATTTTTGTGCAAAGATGCCATTTCATTAACCATGGCCTCTTTCCAGAGTTTTCCATCCTCTGAATCTACTGCTTCCTTCACAGTTCTGGGATCATCATCAATAATAGATAAAGAAAAATTTGAACAGAAAGAAGATGGACTATACCTTTCTGGCTGCCTTCTTTCTCGAACTGATCTTCTTACACCCGGAGTTTGTGGCTCTTCATCTTCTGATCCCTCCTCTACTGTAGAGTCTGATTCTTCCTCCTTTAGCTCAAACTCTATCTTCTCAGGTTCCTTTCATTGGAATTTATGTTTAATAACATCTTTCACCTCTCTGAACACCACATCTCAACTGTACACAACCTTCCTTGTTGCTAGGTTCCAAAGCTTATAACCCTTTAAACCATCCTTATACCCAATAAAGATGCACTTTTCAGATTTACTATCCAACTTGGTTTATTTCTCCTTTGGAACATGTACATATGCTTCACATCCAAATACCCTCAGATGTGAAAGAGAGGGTTTCTTACCAGTCCATTCCTCTTGTGGAGTCTTATCCTCCAACACTGATGAAGGTGACCTGTTGACCAGGTAACATGCAGTATCCACCGTCTCTGCCCAACATTCCTATCCTAACCCGGCACCACTAAGCATGCTTCTTGCCCTTTCCATCAATGTCTTATTCATTCTTTCTGCAACTCCATTTTGCTGAGGTGTATATGGATTAGTCTTCTATCGTGCTATACCACACTTCTTACAGAATTCTTCAAATTCCTTGCTGCAAAACTCTCCACAATTATTTGTCCTCAGCACCTTTATCTTCTTCTCTGTCTGATTTTCCACGAGAGCTTTAAATTCTTTAAACCTGTCAAAGGCTTAAGATTTCTTCTTAAGGAAATATATCCATGTATTCCTTGAGAAGTCATATATAAATGATACATAGTACACAGACTTACCCAGTGATGGAACCTTCACAGGTCCAAACACATCATTGTGCACAAGTTCTAATATCTGTTTCACCCTCTTAGTACCAGAGGGGAAACTCACACGATTCTGCTTCCCATATACACAATTTTCACAGAAATCAAAATCTAGAGAGCTATTACTCATACATTCTACCATACCTTTACCATGAAGTATTCAAAGGCCCTTCTCTCCAATATGTCCAAGCCTTTGATGCCATAACATGGTCTTCTCTCTAGAGACCACTAGATTTTATGCTCCACTTTCAGGAACTGCAGAATTGTTGCACCCATCAATAACAGTGCTACCTTGCAGCTTGTACAAAGTTCCAATTCGAACTCCCCGCATCAATACTAGTGCTCCCCAAACCATTTTGTAGGTGTCCTTCTTGAACACTGTTTTTACACCTGCATCATCCAACTTGCTTACAGAAATCAGATTTCTGGCTAATGTAGGAATATGCAGAACACTTGGAAGTGTTCTAACCCTCCCACCTTGCAACTTCAACTTTACTTTTCTACGACAACGATTCTAGCCTTCCTATCATCCCCCAAGAAGACATCACCACCATCATATTTCTCATACTCGCAGAACCACTCTCTATGGGGAGTGAAGTGAAAGGATGCACCTGAGTCAATCAACCATGCCTCATGATCTACATGTGTACTTGAAGAAGCCAAGTACACATCCCCACCTTCATCTGAGGGGGTTTTCACCTCTACAGAAGGAGCATCATCATATCCCTTTCCTTTATCAGGAGCTTTAGATTTACAGTCCCTTTTGAAGTGCCCTTCCTTTCCACATTTCTAGCACACCACCTTTACAGGTTTTCTTGGAGATTTAGATCTCCCTCTAGATTTAGATCTCCCACTCGATGACTTATTTTTGTTTCTGTTCTGGGACCATCCTTGTACAGACAAGGCATCACCATTCAGGCTCTCCATATTTTTCTGTCTCATCTCCTCCGTCAGCAAGGCTGAGACTATTTCATCAAACTGCAAGGCAGTTGCATTGCTACCTATTGCAATAACCAGACTATCCAACAAATCTGGTAGAGAACGCAACAAACTGATGCACTTCTCTTCATCTGAAATTTTAATATCAACAGATGCTAACTGACTTACCACAGTATTAAATGCGTTTAGATGCTCTATCACCGAGTCTTCATCTTTCATCCTCAAGTTATATAGCTTTTTCCGCAGGAACAATTTATTCACCAGAGACTTAGATTGGTACAAAGTCCCGAACTTGTCCCACAAAGCCTTCACCGTAGCTTCCCTTGATACATTCAACAATAATGAATCTGAGACACAAAATTGTATTGTGCTCTTTGCCTTCCGATTCAAATTCTTCCATTCTTCATTGGAAACTCCTGTTGGTTTAGTACCTGGATCTACCACGATCCACTGATATTTATCCACCAACAGATCCTCCATCTTGAGTTTCCACAACTCAAAACTCTGACCATTAAATTTCTCGATCTCTATCTTTCCACTGCTCGCCATCTTCTTTCACCACCATAATCGATCTCGTAGATCTCCCACTGAACAGGGTCTACCATAGGCCCGAGCAAAACCCCTCAACAACAAAGGTGTCCCCTTGAAGCTAAAACAACTCTAATACTAAATGTAGGTTTTAACCTCGTACATAAATTACCTACATACGAATTCTAAAAAACAGAAAATAAACAGTGCGAGAGCATAACACATGAAACACACATACATAGAGATTTTCCCCTGGATCCCAAAACCGGGACTACTAGCTTGATTTTTCATTATGTTCCTTTCAATGTTATAATACATATTCATACATGCCAAAGCATCCAATACCATGGACCGAAAACCATCGCGTCCAAAAAACATATGCAAAAATCATGCACAAAACCATAGGTGTGTTCGCCCAACCTAACATAGAGTCCAAAACCAAGATTTTTCGGGGTGCTGCCCCAGACCCCATAAAGTGGGGTTATGGGTACACCTCAAACCCCTTGTGACCCCCCCGCCCCCCTCGGCTACACAATTGGTGCAACGAAGGGGGACTCCGCCCCCCCTCTAATCCCCTGGTTAACTACGTGGGCTAGTCGTGGAAAGAATATAACACAACCCAATAATTATTATCTCATAATTAAAATATTTTGGCAAAATAATTATGAGAAATTGCTCAATTATGTAATTTCACCCATTTATCATGGGATAAATCTCACATAAGTAAAAGAAAAGCTGAAAAGGGATGCATTTAAGCAAAACAACTGAGGTAAGTTGATATTGTGTTTCTCTCACTATAATGGGGTGACAAATAGGGTTATAACACCAATTTATCCAACTGTTCCACTCGGTGGAGTCATCCATTCCTCCGACCAATCCTGCACTATTGCGGGGAGATCATCTTCTGTTACCAGGTATGGCAATGGATGCCATGTCTCCGTTGGATTGTTTCCTACTTTCACATACACCCTGTGAAAATCTGTCTTGAACTCCGCAATGTGATGGTACTGTTTGTACAAGCTTGGTGACATTTTAGGATACTGATTCACCACCATATGTAGATCCATCACCATGACTACAAAGAACATCTTATTCTCTGTTGCGCACATCGGCCCTTCGTAAACCATAGCAAGCATACCTCATTGCTTCACATACATCCACCTCAACACTCATAAATTGAGAATATTCCAACTCCTTCCATGCAATAATTGCAATAAGAATTAGTAACTAGGCATAGTGGAAGGTCTTTCCTTATTCTTGTGCTTCCCTGTAATCTATAAAAAACTCTTTACATAGATAAGAAGCCTAGTTGAACTGAACCCCTGCACTACACTGCTCTACCAATGACACTACTACTTCAGGAAAATCATTGGCCTTGCACTTCCTCATGATATTCCCTGCTAAGATATGTGCGGCGAAGCGCACACCCTGATCCTTGATGGAGTTTATCTCATATCTGTTGGATTTATTTACTAACCTGAACTTTTCTTTCATCATCTGGGCCATCTCCTTGTCTTTGTTTTTACCCACGAATTCATCCACGAGGTCTTTTCCTTGATATGGCAACATTGTTATTCTTCTGATGAGAATCTCATCAATAAGGATCCTCTTCCCTAGCCAAATGCAATCATCATGCACTAGTGCGAGGAGCTATCAGACACATATTATAATGAATGGGCTTCTACTAAAGTGTGGCACATTCAACATGTTCAAAAGCAATCTTTCTTCCATGCAAACCTCCTTCGAGTGTTTGATATGTTGTTATTGGAGTGAATAGATGAACTTATGTATTCTCTTCAGGATAGGCCTCATGATGCCTCAGGGTGGCTGGATCTTCTTCTCTGGAGCTATAAAAAAAATTATGTTTCAAGATCTTGTTGGAACAGTGCAATATGCTAAAGGACTAATCTCCTTCCTGTAGCAGTCAATTAGTTCCCCCTCAAGACCTCATATTGCATTCATGGATTAGGAAAAATCATAGTGAGTCTAGGGACAAGATAATAATCATCAGAGGGTTGTGAAGGTGGTGAAAAAGGTGAAGGAAAAGTACTTTTTATGTTTTTATTTTTATTTTTTTCTTATGTATGGAAGAAGTGGATTTTTAAGGATGAATTTTGCTGAATGGGGTGGATGAATGATGAAGGAATTTTGGTGGACCTTTCCCAACATTTCCCAAAGAAAACATGACCTTTTGGCACCTTTTTTCAAGTGGATCTCCCTCCTATCGCATTTCAAGTTGCACTTATAGCAATTCAAGACAATCCTATAGTAGTTCAGGACAATCCTGTAGCATTTCAAAAATGAGGCAAAACATGGTTTAGTTGCTGGCTAGATGATGGAGAGATACCAAGAGGTGGATGAAGAGGATGAAAATGCAATGGATGGATACGAAATATGGAGAAATGAACTGCAGAACTTGTTCTATAACCACTATCCTTATGACTATCTAGAGTCCTGCAAAAGAGAAATGTTAGCAAAATTTATGTAAGGACTCCCCCATTTTGTCTTATTTATGTTTTCTCTTTTTTGAGTCATGAAGACTACCTCTAGAGAGGTTTTCAACTTGGATGTCTGCCATAGGCGCCTCAAAGGAGGTTTTCACATGGGGATATTTTCATCCTATTTCCCTTCTTTATTATTATTATTTATTTAGTTTCTCTCTTTTTTTTGTTTTTCTCTTGGGGTGCCTCACAGAGGTTTTCAACCCTAGAGTTGGTCTTAGGTGCCTCGTGGAGGTTTTTATCTAGGCCCTTTATTTTTTTAGAAGCTTTGTGGACTAAGGGATGTGAGCCTCCTAATCACATTCAATTCTTTATTGATTAAACTAATAAACTCTTCCTTGGACAAAGGTATTTTATACAACTTCAACCTATAACCATTGAAAATTAAGGGAATGCCTTCCTTATCAATTGTTTTGATTTGGATAGACCCATTCTCATGACATATTTCCACTAGATAGGGACCCAAACATCTTTTCATAAATTTTCATTTGAAATCTTTGATTCTTGAATCATACAAAAGGGCCCAATCACCTTCTTGAAAAGTTCTCTCCCTAATGTGTTTGTCATGCCAAATCTTCTTGTGTACATGGATTACCTCAATGTGAAGGATAGCTTGCAGCCTAAATTCATCTAAACCACTGAGTTGGAGAAGCTTATTTTGTTGTGCTGCAGTGAGGTCCAAGTCTAACCGGGATTCCACACTTAAGGTAATGTATTGAAATTCAATGGACAATAGGTCCCTCTTCCCATAGACTAGTTCGAATGGAGTAAATCTAGTGGTGGTCTTCCAAGTAGTGTTGTAGGCCCAAATGGCGTCTACAAGTTTTTCTGCCCAATCCTTTTTATTTTTTCTAACATCCTTGGTTAGAATTTTCTCCAAGACTATGCTCGTGACTTCCACTTTCTCGTTTTCCTGAGGGTGATAGAAGTGGATGTCATGTGATTGATGTGGTACTGCTTCATGAGATCTTCGATCAGATTTGATGTGAATTGTGTTCCTTGATCAATGACCAACTCTATTGGAAAAACAAACTTGTAGAAGATGTTCTCCCTCAGAAAGTCAGCCACATTTTCCTCATTTGTTGTCTTAACTTCCTTTGTTTCATCCTATTTAGTCAAGTAATTAGTGAACATAATGATATACTTCTTTTGTCTTGATGGGGGATCAATGGGCCGATTTAATTCCATCCCCCAATTCTCAAATGGCTCTAGAGTCACTTGAGGTTGTAAGGGAATTTTATCCTTAGGTCTATGCCTACCCATCCTTTGGCACTGTCAAAATCAAATTGTTGCAATAACAACAACCATCTAATTATCCTAGCATTGACATCTGATTTATTCACTAAATACTTAATTGATACATGATCATTATGAACAAAAGTTTGATAACTAGTGATGTAATGGCTAAACTTGTTCAAAGAATGTGCCACAACCAAGAGTTCCCTTTCAGTGACTGTATAATTTAACTCAACTTTAGAAAGGTTCTTGGGCATGGAATCCCCCTAAGGCATGTTTTGGGGCTTAAAGCCCAAGTTTTGACCAAATCCTTTGTAAAAGGTCCGAGAATTGTGGGCGCGGAGCGTGAAGTCATAATAGAGTCACAAGGTTGTCCGCCCTTGTTTTTGTAATGTAATGTCGGCTTGATAGACCTATCCATGGTCCGCAGACCATGGGATTGTATAAATAGAGCGAGGCTCTAAGTGTAGAAGAGAGCATGACTAAGAATGGAAGCATGATGAGTCTAAGTGATTGAGTCGAAGTGTAAAGGGTGTCATTGGGTAGTAGAGTAGGAGAAGGCTCTGTAGTTGAGTGCACAAAGGTCTAGTAGTTCGCAGCTGAGTGCGTGGACCCTGCTACTGAGTGCGTAGGGCAGGCCGAGTCTATAACCATTGGAAGAATTAATAAAGAGAATTTTACCATATTTCTATGTATCTTTTACTATTTTAATGTACGATTGGGCATAAATTGCAAGTGTATTGTTTATTTGTTGCGTGAACTCATATGAATGTGTAGTATAAATACATATAACGTAAGGCATCCATTTATGCGAAGATAATTAACTGGTATAGGAAGATAAGTCGGATCTTGAGTGCGTCTTAGGGGAATACCATAGAGCACTGCTCCAGCAGCGCAGAAGCCCCACAACCCTTGTTTAGAGCTGTGCTAAGGTAAGTATATCAGGGCATGAAGGTCAGGGAAGTGTGCGAAGCAGCCTGCACGTAGGGACAAACATTTGGATCAAACCAAACCCTCAAACATCTCAAGGGTGTGAAAACCTGGTTCTAGCACCCCCCCATACTACTTCGGGTGAGACCTCAGTCCGCGCTCCGTGGACTGTTGCCAAAAGGGCCAGTAGTACAAGGATTTGTTTGGCTAAATAACTTCGGACCTGGGTCAGGCCCTAACAAGCCAACAAATGGTTTTATTGCCAGGACCAGGATCTGCATAGAGATGTCTGATGTCATATCACTAGAATCCAACAAAGAAAGGAATTGAAGATTGGTTGGACAGAAAGATTCAGGAGTTCGCAGCATAGGAAAACAGGAACCTATGACTATCAAAAGAAGAGTGGTTAGACTACTACTTATACATAGAGATCCATGAAATTTTGTTTGCATCTTTCCCTACTAATCTATACGAGTGGATCAAAAAGCTAGCAGATAGCCAAGGAAGGTGTAAGCTCGATAGACCTATTATGTGGACTCTAGAATTGGCGCACATATTGGAAGCATCGGAGGATAGTATTGCACAGGTTGTTGATCATTGCCTCGATCAAATCATAGGAGGATTCATCACCAATTTCACGGTAGATACTTCAGTCAGCTATAGAGAGGCATAACAACGCTTCCTCAAAGCGCCGCAAGGTAAGTATGTTAAATCTTTGAACACTTGGATTAAAATGCTACTGTGTGAAAAATGGGTTGTGCGAATAAATTGATGTTTTGGTCTATGCGAAGTGGGAGAATCTACAGAAACAAAGGTAGTAAAGAACTAGAAACTAGCCCCTTGATTTCACCTCCGTGAGGGGGCAACGAATAGCTCACGAAGGTCTCACCAAGAAGTGCGACAAATTTAATAAGACAAATAATTCCACACATACCACCCCCACCCACACCACCACCAATTTCACTGTCTTCACCCCCATCTTCGCCCATACCACCTCCGCTGCCACGCGAAGCACTATGGTGAGTGCAATAAAGTTGCCAGTGTTCAAGGGAGTAGGGAATGAAGATCCAGACCAATTTTGGATCGTGATAAAAGATGTATGGGAAGCGTAGGGAGTCATGGATGACAATATAAAGAAAGCAATGTTGGTCAGCACTCTACAGGATCACACACTGACCCGGTACATTAAGCATTCCAATGACAATCCGAACGCGGGGATCGCATATATCCAAGCTGCGCTAAACAAATAATTTAGCAGGCCAAATTCAGAGGCGCAGTCGATCATCGGGTTCAAGGAAATCACAATGCTACCAGGTGAGACCCCTTGGGAGTTGGATCAGAGGTTGAAATGCATAATTCACAAAGCTAACATGACATTGACAGATGGACAACACCGCGAATGGTTTGTAACATCATTAACACTGCATCTAAGGAACACGCTGTCACAATAGAGGCTAACAACTCAGGCCGAGGCCTTGGAGGTCACTACAATATTTCACAAAACCCCAATACAAGATCCCAACCTGGGAGTTCAACAGATTCACGCGCAGTTGAAAAACTTGTGCCTTGAGATGTAGAGTTTGAAACAAGACAGGACAACCTGCCCAGAGGTGCGCGATGATGTATGGTGCGTAAAGTGCAAGGGTCAAGGACATGACAAGGACTAATGCCCAGTGTTTGCGAATTACCTCACGGGAGGAGGACCAATGTCATTGAGACTGGAGGCACAAGAAGGACCGAGTGTGGCACTTGCATTATGGTGCGCGATTTGTCATATCGGAGGAAAGCATGCTACAGATAACTGGCATTTATTACAGAAGTATACGCAAAATTCACAGCGGTTGTTTTGTAATTTCTGTAGATAAGTGGGACATGATGAGTGCACCTGTAGAAGTTATGAGCTGATGATGGATCAGACCCCTACCTACAGCGTTCAGGCCGAAACGTGACCCCTTTACCAGAATGCAAGGATGGCACGAATCAGATTTCCGGGGCGCGGACGAGGCCGAGGAGAAGGAGGACCAGGAAGAGGTCACGGATAGCTAATATGTTACAAATGTGGAGGGCCAGGACATTATGCCCACAATTGTATAAATCGGCCATCATGTTTGTATTATACACTATTTGATCATGATACGGAGGATTGTCCCACACTGATAGCGAGATTGTGCGATAAAGAAGCACTCCAACCTCCCCTGACTCAGAACTTGCAAATGATGAGGTCTAAGACATGCAAGGAAGATCATAATGTAAATATTGTGCTCCAAAGTGGAATTACGACAAGGGATGACAAAGGCAGGAAACCTAAAGAAAATACTTGGGTTCGCAAGGCTCCAACGAATGAACTAGAGTTTGATTTGGAGCGCGCTAAGGAAACCTTCATGGAAGCCAAGAAGAGCTTCATAGATCCCTCCACTTCAGGAAGTAAAGACAAATTGGAGCCAGAAATGGACCCATCGATGCTCACCATGTTCCTGGAAACATGCATGAAGTTGATGCGTGACAGCAAGGGTGTAAAGGGGCTGTAAAACTCATAAAAAGATGCACTGGGATCGCGCAAGGAGAATCGTGCATAGTCCGAAAGCTTGAAAAGAACACAATGTGAATGGGAAGGGAGATGAGATTGACCACATATATTGAGGAGTATGAAATGGACCAAGTGATTCTAGATCTAATATCGGACGCAAACGTCCTACCGAAGCAGACATGGGAGCGCATGGGAAGGTCTGCACTGCAATGGTATCCTATCCAACTATGAATGGTGAACCAAAAAAAGATCCTACCTATGGGGAGATTTTAGGGAATCATAGTAGATATCGAAGGAGCAAGCGCACTAGCAGATTTTGAAGTGATAGAGATTGTTAATGACAGCAATCCCTACCCCACACTATTAGGAATAGATTGGGCCACTGACATGAATGGGGTGATAAATTTGAAGAATCACAAAAACAATTTTTGAGAAAAATTCTCTGCGTGTGGTTGTACCTTTGGACCCTGTAGAAGGATTGCGCTACACGGAGCCAGTGCGCGACTACGATAGTGACGATGACTTGGACTGCATCTACAAGATAACCGTGTGAGAGTAAGATTGGTTGAATCCAACCGCAGATGGACGAATCTTGTGGGAGCCTGAAGGCTCCTACACATTGGACTCGGACGAGGAAATAGAACGATGGAAGAACTGGTTACACGAGGTAACCACACCGAACTATAACATGATGGTGAGATCATTGCACTGTGTATCAATGAAGGTAAGGGAGCTGCCTACGCATGATGGTTTAAGTGAGATGGATGACTTCCTGAGCAGATTTGAAAGAGAAGTGCCGGAACAGAAATGTTTCGAAGCTTTGAAATGGGTACTACATGCTATGCCCGCGAGGTGGTGGGGTACGCACCAAATAAGTTTTGAGAACTAGTGTGACTGCAGAAGAATGATGCGCATGCAGTTTGGGAAGTCTCAGATGCGGTTAAAAGACAAGTATGTTGAACGGAATGATCCATGCACACACCTCGCAAAATGGACAAAGGTCTATGGGTAAGAGCCACAACCTGAGTGGGTGCACCTATTCTGTCATACCCTGGATATTATACCCATGAACTGGTATATAGAAATGGAGCTTCGCCATGGAATGAATGAATGGGATATATTGCGCGAAGGATTCCTGTTAACCTTCACGTTTGAGGATCGTTGGTGGGATATTGTTGATGATGTGTTACAAGCAGTAAAAGTAGCTATATTTAAAATACCCCAGGAGCCAATGGAAGAGCTTCAGCCTGAATGGGTGATCCAGTTGAGCTGCGCTGGAGTGTTATAATGTGACTACTGAAGAAGATGATGAAGATCCACGAAAAGTTAACATTCCAGAAACTGAAGGCTATTGTGAGGTTCAAGGGCCATTGATTGAAGACCCTGACATAACCACGCCAATAAAGACAAAGTAGGTAAACATTGGTACCGAGACCAAACATAAGTATGCAACGCTCGATGACTACTGGGATGACGTGGCAGTGGATAAGGTCACTGAGTTACTCCGTGAGTACCAAGACTTATTCCCAACCAAGATCACGAACTTAAAGGATATTTTTGGTGATTTAGGGATGATAAATATCACCTTAAAACCCGATGCGAAGCCGGTTAAGAATAGGCCTTACCACTTGAATCCAAAGTACAAGGAAGAGGTCCGCAAAGAACTAGACAAAATGCTCGCAGCTGGAATCATTGAGCCAATGGAAGAATCTGACTGGGTAAGCCCTATGGTAGTGCAGGGAAAGAAGCAGAAGGGTGAGATAAGAATATGCGTGGACCTCAGGAAATTAAATGACGCATGTGTGCACAACCCATTCCCAATCCCATTCATAGATGAAGTACTAGAAAATGTCAGTGGGCAAGAAGCATATTCTTTTACTGATGGGTTCTCAGGGTACCACCAGAGCAAGACCACCTTCATGACTGAGTGGTGTAGCTTTCAATCCACTATTATTCCATTTAGGTTGAAGAATGCATTGGCCATCTTTTCATGCATAGTTGTTGCAGCATTCAAAGAATATATCCACAAATTCCTGGAGGTCTTTCTAGATGATTGGACTATATTTGGATTGGTTAATCACCATGTAGCGAGCTTACGCTTAATGCTGGATACTTGCCGACGACACCAAATCGTGCTAAACCTCAAGAAGTGTACGTTCCTTGTTCCCTTTGGGAACCTATTGGGACATGTGGTTTGCAAACAGGGATTGATGGTAGACCCCGCGAAGATTGTAGTAATTCTTAATTTGGAAGCACCGCGAAGTGTTAAATAGTTGTGTGCTACCTTGGGACATATGGGGTACTACAAGAAGTTCATTAAAATATATGCCCAGATCACTGCACCAATGGAGAAAATGTTGAAAAAGGATGTCACATTCTGCTTAAATGATGATTGCATGAAGATCCTATATGTAATAAAGGAGAAATTGGCCTCTGTGCCAATCTTGGTCTTCCCAAAATGGGATGTGGAGTTTCATATCCATGTTGACGCATCATGTATAGTGTTGGGAGAAATAATCACACAGGAGGGTGAAGAGGGTTGGGATTACCCTATCACTTTCGCAAGTCGCAAGTTGTCTAAAGCAGAAAATAACTATTCCACAACTGAACATGAGGGGTTGGATATGTTGTGCGTGCTCCAAAAATACCGGCACTATTTGCTAGGAGGACATTTCAAGATGTATACAGACCATTCCGTGCTAAAATACTTGATCAATAAACCTGTGTTGGTGGGGCACATATGCAGGTGGCTCCTATTGTTCCAAGAATATGATTTTGAGGTCACTATGAAGCTGATATGCCTGAATGGAGGACTGGATCACTTATCGCAAATTGAGACGGGCGAGAAACCTACTAATTTGGAGGACGGATTACCTAATGCACAGATTTTTTTGTGCGCATAGCAGATGGACACTTTGAAGATATAATCCACTTTCTGACAATGGGGACTGCATCGAAGGAATACTCTGTCCAACAGAAGAAGGAACTGGTGGTGTGCGCGACTAATTTTTATATCATCGCAGGGCACCTATACAAGATGGGAAATTATGAGATACTGCGAAGGTATGTACCTAAATTTGAACGAAGTTTGATCCTCATGGAAACGCATGGGAGCATTGCAGGAGGACACTATACAGGGCAAGCAACTGTGTAAAAGATCCTCCGTGCAGGGTTGTGGTGGCCAACCCTTCATCAGGATTCAAAAGCACACTGTAAGGCCTATGATATATGTCAAAGGACATGTAAACCATCACGGAGGGATGAGATGCCTTGGAATCCACAAATGATGTTGCAGCCCTTCAAAAAGTGCGCAATTGACTTTGTAGGACCTATCAAACCTCAGGGAAAGACGGGCACGAGATATATTATCACCGCAACAGAGTACCTGGGTCCTTGGGCAGAAGCGCAGCTAGTCAAAGACTGCACAGCCGCCACGGCTGCAAAGTTTTTGTTTCAATACGTGTCGACTCAATTTGGATGTCCGAAAATAATAATGATCGATCGTGGTACACATCTCCTAAATGAAACCATCAGCGCGCTAACAGAAGAGTTTCAAGTGTATCATCAAAAAAGCACACCGTATCACCCACAAGCCAATGGGACAGTAGAAGCATTCAACAAAATACTGGAGACCGCGCTAACTAAAGTATGCATCGTGCAGCGGAGTGATTGGGACTTGCGCGTACCTGCAGTACTATGGGCTTATAGGACAATGTGTAAGAAACCAACGAGACAGACACCTTTCCGGTTGGTTTATGGCGTGGAAGCTGTCATGCTAATGGAATATATTATACCTAGTCTGCACATAGCAGCGCTCACAGGTATGACAGACCACAAAGCTCTGGAAGAGAGGCTCGTGTAGTTGGAAGAACTTGAGGAGGAATGGTTCCTGGCTAGCTTCCATCAGCATGTGCAAAAGCGACACTAGAAGGCTTGGAACGATTTCCATATTAAGTTACGCACCTTCAAGGTAAATGATATAGTGTTGCTATATAACAGTAAGTTTGATAAATTCCTAGGAAAGTTCAACATGCATTGGCTAGGACCATACATTGTTAAGGATGTCACAGACGGAGACGCAGTATAGCTAGTCAAACTAAATGGAGAGCCTTTCCCAGGCAAAGTGAATGGCAGTCGATTGAAGCCCTACACAGGTGGCCTGACTATCTGACTAGGCAGCAGAAGCACAGACTTCACGCTCCAAGGATCCGAATGAAGGCATGAGACTATAAACAAATTCAGGGGACATAAGCATAAATCCAGGGAAGCAGTTTCGACACCGCGGTCTTGGAACAACACGTCCAGGAGATCCAGCAGGCAGCCGCTCAGTGCACTGCCAACCTTGCAGTGGTTTAGATAGAGTTGGAGGGACTCCACGCGAAGATCTCCACGCCAATAGAGTGACTCGAGGACAAGTCACGATGTTTATGTTGGCGGCGTGTTGGGCATGGAATCCCCCCAAGGCATGCTTTTGGGTTTAAAGCCCAATTTTTGACCAAATCCTTTGTAAAAGCTCTGCAAATTGTGGGTGCGGAGCGTGAAGTCATAATAGAGTCATAAGGTTGTCTGGCCTCATTTTTGTAATTTAACGTTGGCTTGATATACCTATCCATGGTTCGCAGACCATGGGATTGTATAAATAGAGCGAGGCTCTAAGTGTAGAAGAGAGCATGACTAAGAATGGAAGCATGATGAGTCTAAGTGATTGAGTCGAAATGTAAAGGGTTTCTTTCGGTCGTAGAGTAGGAGAAGGCTCTATAGGTGAATGCGCAGAGGCATAGTAGTTCGCAGCTGAGTGCACGGACCCCTGCAGCTGAGTGCGCAGGGCAGGTCGAGTTTGTAACCGTTGGAAGAATTAATAAATAGAAGTTTACCATATTTCTGTGTATCTTTTCCTGTTTTAATGTATGAATGGGTATAAATTGCAAGTGTACTATTTACTTGTTGCAAAAACTCATATGAATGTGTTGTATAAATAAATATAACGTAAGACATCCATTTACGTGAAGATAATTAACTGGTATAGGAAGATAAGTAATATCTTAGGTGCGTCATAGGGGAATAGCGCAGAGCACTGCTCCTACAGCGCAGAAGGCCCCCACATCCCCTATTTAGGGCTGCACGAAGGTAAGTATATTAGGGTGTGAAGGCCAGGAAAGTGCGTGAAGCAGCCTGTGTGAAGGGACAAACAATTGGATCGAACCAGACCCTCAGACATCTCAAGGGTGCGGAAAACTAGTTCCAGTACCCCCCCCATACTACTTCGGGTGAGACCTCAGTCCACGCTCCATGGACTGTTGTCGAAAGGGCCAATAGTACAGGGATTTGTTTAGCTGAATAACTTCGAACCTGGGTCAGGCCCCAACAAGCCAAAAAAGGTTCTTACTAATGAAATAGATAACATAAGGACATTTGTCTTCCACTTGTCCTAAGGCAACTCGTACAACTTTATCTGATGCATCTGTAAGGAACTCTAAGGATGGGAGCAATGGTCAAATTTTGTTTTAGCACATTCGAAGGCTTCTTCAAAACAAATTTTCCACCAAAATTCTGAATCCTTAGCCAGTAGATGAAAAAAAGGTGAATCCATTTTACTAAAGTATTTAATAAACCTTCTATAATACCCTACTAATCCAAGGAACCTCTAGAAATCTCTTTGTTTTTTAGGGATAGGGTCCCTTTTAATGATGGCAATTTTGTTTGGGTCAACTTGTATCCCTTCCTTGGACATTGAATGGCCAAGCACAATCCCTGCATTCCTAAAAAATGACATTTCTTAGGACTCAATCAAAGATTCATTTCAATTCATTTATTTAAGACTTTGCACAGATTATAAAGAGCTTCCTAGAGGTCACATCCATAAGGAGTGAAATCATCCATGTATATCTCAACATTGTCATGAACAAGTTCAACAAAGATGCTTACTAATGGGCCTCTAAATTATACATAAATTAAGGCCTATGCCTCTAAATTAAACATAAATTAAGGCCCATCTAACTATCCTTCAACACATCAAACCTCTCTTTTTGCATTAGATAATGCATTTTTAACTTTAATATGTTCATCAGGAAGGTTTATGAATAATTGCATATTTGTGCCTAATATTATTTATTTTTATCGAATATTATGAGAATATTGGGAAGATTATGAATATTTGGAGGAGGAGATAATTTAGAGACTTGCTCCCTACTATAGGAGGATCAATATTAAATAATAAATCAACAAGATCTTATGGAATTATGGCACAGATTGTGGAACTCCAATGATTGAGAAAATCTAAGAATGTGTTCCCTATCATTTAATGCAGATTCCTAGTATTGGGAACCAGATCCACTAATCAATGGATTTTGGTGGGGAAAGATTCCTCCTCTCATGGGGAATGATTCTGCTGTAGTGGCTACAACCACCCTCCAAAATTTTTCCTTGGCCTGTTTTGGAGCCTCCCTACCAACCTTCACAAAAACTTGCCTTGCTTAATCAAGTCCTCAAGCTTCAATGTCTTTCTTACTCAAAGGCAGCTTTTCAATCACAGTTTGATCTTTTTCCTTCACAGGCTACTCATCCAGACTTGGTCCAGCTGTAGGTTGAGCAACTTCCCAATGAAATTTGCACATTTTTGGAGGGAAACTAGCCTTTCCTTCCAGTAATTTCGCAATTCCCTTTTACAACCTGTTGGTCTCATGGACTGTGCAATCTACCAGCCAACCCTCCCAGCAGGAATTGCGTAATTTTTCCCATCAAAAAACAGTTCAGCCTAGGTTTTTTTGCAAATCTAGGCAGCAGTCAACTGTTGGGCCTAGAAATTGTGCAATCCCCTTGGGCAGTCAGCCCAACTAACAGTCAAGAATGTGTATTTTTCTCCAGTAGTCGAGTAGTCACTTGCATGTGCAGCTGAGTTGACCGGTTCCCTCCAGGACCGAGCAAAACAGACTTGCATGCATAGACTACTTCTTCCAAAGCAACATGAAAATTCATCCCTTGTTTCAGGGATCTATGTTTAGCAATTGGTGGTTACAAGCAAGGAACAATTCAGAAACCGCCCTCCAGGTGTTGCTTCCCCTAGATTTGTGGCATGTGCGTCACAACCTTGATGTTATCAAAACTCATCAACTGGATGTTGTAGAGCTCATTCCTCACATCAACCTTGTAGCTCTGACATCCCACATCACATCTAGGAGCAGTCCACACATTCAGTTCAGATGTTTTGGGGTAAGCTCGCTTCCCATGCCTTGTGCTGCATTTTTGTCGCTTTTTGGGTTTTCACTTGTATGAGTATTATTTTCTTGATTTCTTTGAATTCCTGCCATCGTTTACATATATTATAGCTTTTCCTAGCTCTGTTTCAATTTCCATTGCTATCTCACTCCTATCGCATGCATGAAACTATTTTGCATGGACGTTCACCCAACCGGCAAACAGCCTCACCCACATGCATGTTGATCTGTTTGCTCAATCCTCCATTCATGTTTTGCATGCATTGTTTGTCACTTTTGCTATCACTTACTGTCACCATGCATTGCATTCGACATGCTTGCTTTGAATTTCCCGTCGGCAAGTCAGGCCACCCTTGGCCTGGTCTCTGCTTTCACCAAGGATGCATTGCGCAATCTGGAGAAGGAAGGCTCAACTTCCTCTCCAGATTTGCACATTTTGGACCAACACTAGCCTCCTGGATTGAATTTCACATTCCTAGAGGTCAGTGGTTTCTTGGCCCAAAAATTTGCACAAATATTTCCCTGGGCCAACAGTCTTTCCCAACTGGAATCGCGAATTCCACAATCCCAACAGCCAACTGCCCAACTAGATTGCGCATTTTTGCAATTCCAACAGTTAGTTAGTTTCCCAGCAACCCGCACTATGCCTTGTGTAGTCTTGGCAGTCAGTCTCCCAACCTCTTGATCGAAATTGCACAACCTTCACGATCATTCACCCAGGTATGTTGCAGGTCAGTTCTCATGTTCATTTTGGTTTTTGACTAAAACGATTGCTTGTCATGAGTGTTTCCATGTCTCTAGGTATCACAGGTGTTCATCTAAATCTCAGTAGTACAAGTATAATGGTCTCCAAGAGAGGAGAGACGAAGACATTGTTCAGAGCACGCTTGGGGATGTAGTCGATCAAGTGTCCATGGGCTTACCTACTCACGAAGACATCAAGTCGTTCATGGACAAGGACATCAAGCAACAAAATCACAGTGAGTAGCATCATGAATATCAGTTGAAGGCATAATACCAAATGTGTTGAATGCAACGAACGTAGCAAATGCAACGAACGCAATGGATGCAAGATGAAGGTTTTTGACAACATAGAGGTGGAGCAAAGTTGCAAGATCAAGCAGATCCATTGATAATGAAAGCAACTTTGGAGACTCAGACTATGAAGTGATGGAGCGACATGAAGATCATGAGAAGGTAGAAGATGGAACAAAGGAGTCATTGCATGTGCTGAGGAAGCAACTCAGGAAGAACATGAAGCTGCAAAAATTGTCCAATTAGTTGCAGCAGGAACAAGAATAACAGTGGGTGCAACATGCACTCACGGATGAAACTGCGTCAGTACAAGTTAAGGGTCCATCCCAGCAGTGGACACAGAGAAAACATGGTAAGTAGTGTTGTTGATCGCATGCAAAGGATCCAACAACATGCATGTCTA
Organism: Pinus tabuliformis; assembly: GCA_031772625.1. Classification (NCBI taxonomy): domain Eukaryota; kingdom Viridiplantae; phylum Streptophyta; class Pinopsida; order Pinales; family Pinaceae; genus Pinus; species Pinus tabuliformis. The sequence goes on from CM062811.1 coordinate 752,502,604, forward strand.
TGAGCGCACACATGCAATCCAACCCATTCAACACACTCACTAAGGAGAAGACAAGAAACAAGTCCAACTGGGGCTGAACATGAACTTCGGAAAGTTGATGCACATGACCACCAACAAACACTTGAAGATCAACATGGACACTATGCATCAGTGTGTTGCCAATTGAACCATACCCAAGAAGACCATGCGCATGTTAACAAACGAGTTGGATGAAGGGATCGAACCAATGCACCGGTTGCAACGAAGGCAAGAGTTCGCTTCAGCAAAATGTCACCATGAGGTGCATGCACACCATCACGGATGACCAAGCTTGGCATCAAATCACCAGCTTCACCATCGCAAGCATGTCAAAGAGTTGGTCTCACCACAGTGGACCGAGTGTTAGTGATGTCTTGCAAGGCTTTCTCAAGCCATGTTGTCTCACATGAGTACATGTGCATTGTAATGTTGAGTCATGTCAGGTGTCAATAACTGGATGTAACAATCATAGAGTAGGTGAAGATTCATGAGGTTAGTTGAACTAACACAAAGGGGAATGTCAAGGGTCACCCCACCCTTTGCTATAAATAGTCCCTCATAACTCATTGTATAGGCTTTTGGTCAGCCAAGCTTCTATTAAGACTATCTTGAAGAAGGCTTGGACAATATTGTAACACTCCTTGGCTTCTCCACTGCATGGAGCTAGTACATCTCTTTGGAGGAGAAGGCAAATGTGGTTGTAACGTTCTAATGATAGGGCTAGCAGGTTTACATGGTGTATTGTATGCTTGTGACATGCACTTATTTATATAATAAAAGCCACCACATTTTCATTCATATGTTTTTATTGTAGTTGGACTGCTTTGGTTGCCTTAATGATTTATTTTGTTTAACTTACATACTTGTGTATGAATTGATTCACATGCAATTATATGAATCTTGTTGTTAATGTGTTGCATATGTTGTTATTTTTGTCACCGTCCATGTCGACTTCTCTATTGGACATCAGACAGACCTTTCTCTAAACCTTGTTATATCAACCATCACACTCATCTCAGACTGGTCCATGAGTGTTGTTCATGTTAGCTTACGTTGTATGTTGGGACTGCCCCATTCGTATCGATTTCTCTACCAGAAGCTGTGCATTTCCTTTGTGTTGTGTGTTCCTAGCCGAGTTGGGACTTATCCCTTTTAACCTAGAACTCACCTTCACCTTCCTCTCTCTTTGAAGCGTTGGAACCTCTCATACTCATTCCTTGACTCACTTCATTAGTCACACCCTTGCTACTAACAGAGTTATCTTACTTGCCTCTATGTGACATCGCGGTCAAGGCATTACCTTATGACTCACTACTGGGACTCCTACACCAAACGGTTTGAGGTCTAATTGGGACTTCTTACTCGGGAGGTCCCCTTGACATGTTGGCGGGTCCAACACCATCAACATTTCTAGCACTAGAAGGAGGGCCTAATGACAAGCAATGTCCTCTCATCCAGTGTTGAACCTTTGCATATCTTTCATGGAATCTTTCATTCTTCTTCCCCCGAGGTGTTTTTCAAATCGTAAAGATGTCTCCATCTTGGGGAAGCTTTCAAATCTCTTGTCCACTCACATGTATGATGATGAAGGTGAAGTGGCCTAGCTTGAGCACTTACATAAATTCCTTTCGGTGATTTATGAGGAAGATGAGTTTACTGACGAACAGGCTGGTCTATTACTTGAATTCACACTTCGTGAATCCCCATTTCGTTGGGTGCTCAGCCTACCAGATGACACCGTGCACTCATGTAAGCACTTATGTGATCTTATTGAAGACACTTTCCATCATTTTGATCCAGACCATCTTGAATGGAAACTGTTACAACAGAAGGCCCTGCATGAATCTATTATTGATTTTTAGTAGCGCTTCCGTGACTTACAGTTTCAAGCTTTGAAGAGTGAGATGAAATTCGGTTTTCTCTAGGACTGGTTCAACTAATGTCTTAAGAAATCTGCCCGTCCCAATAGAAATATTGATTTCAAACCTCGCTCAGCCTTCTTCGTTGATGGAACTGCGCAATGCCATGTGGGAGCAGGCACTGTCTCAACAAACTATCCACCTCCCTCTCATTCAACAATTCCACCATCGCCCAATGATGCTAAGGATCATTTTTACACATCTATTCATCCTTCACACCCTCCCAATGTCACTCCACTTAATTTTCATGTAGAGTTGGTTGTTAGTCCGTCGCGTTCTCATAAGCATTTTTTTCTTTGACCTCCATCTTCGCACCCGAGTGTTCCTCCGGATGATGTTGTCTTGTGTTCGTCCATTCTGGACTCTTCACTTGTGTGAACAAGGAACAACCCACTGATGGAGTTGGTGTTGCAAAACCAACATGTGTTGTCATTCATGAAGAGTATGAGTGGGAGCTTGAACATTAACAATCAACGAAGTATGACTCCCTTCCATCTAAGCCCCCTCCGTTCCTTCCTAGCTTCTTTGGTGAACCTGCCATCCATGATTTTGTATGTGTGTCTTCATCTATGGATGCACCCATTGTTGATCACTCACAGGACTCACCAGATGCTAGTTCATCATTCAATAATGGAGAGGATAAGTTATTCATTGAAGATCCACTTGATCCTTCATTTGTCTTTTCTGGAAACATGGAGGATGAGTTCATTCTATTTTCATCTAACCCTCTGTTTGATTCATCTGATCATGAGGGTGCCAAAGAATTCATTGATTTTTCTGATCATGGCAGTCATGATCCATTTGCTTCCATTTTTTGTCACGATCATGAATCTATCATAGTTGATCTTTCGAAGCCATCGATTTATGATGATCTACCTAATGATGAAGTTGAGGCACCCAAGACTGTCAAGGCACTTCAGCTCGAGTTGATGGTTATGTCAATTCCTCGCTCTCTTGGGGTTAGTCTCACTTCTGATCATGAAACAGTTCAATCACCCAAGGCTCCTCATCACTCATCTATATGCATTGAAGATCCATGTCACACACAGATCACACTTCCTCCACTTGAACCGCATGATCCCATTACTCATGAATTTGAGGAGTCTTACATTGCAAGCACTGGTGCGTGATGCAAGTTATCTGTGTTTCTTTCGTTTTCTTTCATGTTTCAGTCAAGAGTTTTCTTTTGCTTCAAAGTTGAACATAGTGTCACATAGCACCATGATAAGTCCACAGATTGTCCCTCATGCACATGCACTCAGTTATGTCCCGTGGGCACTTTGAAACATGAAGTGTGGATGTCTTTATTGTCATAACTTTCTTGTATACTGGTTCACACAACTGGGTTACTCATGGACCAAGATTTCACCCACCTGGGCCTACTAATGCGTCGATGGCTGCATTCGAAGTATCACTTGACGTGATCAGGTCCATGCACCGTTAGTGTAGGATTAGGCGTAGTGTTTGCTTTCAGCTATTTACTTGCATGTTGGTTTGCTTATATGCTTTTTTTTCTTGTTTGTTTGCTGGCTTGTTTCCTTACTTGCTTTGCTTTCACCTTCACTTATTCTTTTGCTTTGATTTGAGGTTTTTTAGTTCGCTTGTTTTGTTGGTAGGTTAGTTTTGCATGAAACCATGTGTGACTCATGAAATGAGTTGGGTAAAGTACAAGAGGGTTTGTACAACTATCACTACTTGGTTATCTGTCATCTTTCCTCTATATGATGAACTTGTTACTCTTAGTCCACGATACGTCGAAGGAAAATACGTACTCTTCGAAGTGAAACTTGGTGTAAGCACAATGCTTACGTGCTAACTAGTGTCACCTTCTCTAGTCGATTATTTTTGGGTTAACCCTTGTCAGTTCTATCAAGTAGAGTAAGGTGAGGGGGGAAACCTTAACATGCACGTCAAAGATATAATAAACTACTTATCTACTGGAACAACCTCCTCTACTCTCAATAAGTCGGGATCCCTCTTCCGCCTCTGAAATGAATAAGTGTTATGCATAGAACAAGTAAAAAAAATGAAAAAATGAAAGGTCAAAAAATTCAAAAAGAAAAATGAATAAGGCGAAAGAAGAGAAAGGTTTCCTACATAGGGAGGTGATGCAAGTAACTCCGCTGGGGTACTGACCAGGGAAGCCATGCTTGTGTTCCTATGTGAATCCACCGAGGTACTGTTCAGGCTTGTTGGTAGTGGAGCAACACCAGAGATGAAACTAAGACTCTGACAACTATACTGCTTGTGCACCTATATACCCTGCAACTCCAATCAAAACAACTGTGTTGCCTTGGCTTGGAATGTGTGTGAATCGACCAAGGGCTTGGCATATGCTACATCTTAAAATCAAGTTTGTGTGAAACCAAGATGAGCTAAGAACTGAATAATACTTCCATAGGTGTTAGACTTTCTTTTGATGAACAAGGTCCATTCAGAGAGTTGGATTTCTACCAATGTGTCACCAAGTGTTGTAGTGGATACAACCACCCTCCAAAATTTTTCCTTAGCCTGTTTTGGAGCTTCCATACCAACCTTCATAGTAGCTTGCCTTGCTTCGTCAATTCCTCACACTTTAGTGTCTTTCTTGCTCAAAGGCAGCCTATCAATCATAGTTTGATCTTTTCCCTTCACAGGCTTCTCATCCGGACTTGGTCTAGCTATAGGTTGAGAAGCTTCCAAAGTGAAATTTGCACATTTCTAGAGGGAAACTAGCCTTTCCCTCCAGGAATTGCACAATTCCCTCTGACAACCTGTTGGTCTCCTAGATTGCACAATCCTGCCATCCAACCCTCCCAGCAGGAATTGGAAAATTTTTCCCACCAAAAAACAGTTCAGCCCAATATTTGCACAAATCTCGATAGGATTCTGCGGCTGGGCCAAAAAATTGCACAATCCCCTTGGGCAGTCAGCCCAGTTGACAGTCAAGAATACACATTTTTCTCCAGTAGTAAAGTAGTCGCTTGCATGTGTAGCTGAGTTGACTGATTCCCTCCAGGACCAAGCAAAACAAACTTGCATGCATAGGCTACTTCTCCCAAGGCATCATGCAAAGGCATCCCTTTTTTCAAGGATCTATGTTTAGCATTTGGCAGTTACATGCAAGGAACAATTCAGAAACCTCCCTCGAAGTGTCGCTTCCCCTATATTTGTGGCATGCGCGTCATAACCTCGATGTTATCAAAACTCATCAATTGGATGCCGCAGAGCTCATTCCTCATATCAACCCTGTAGCTCTGACATCCCACATCACATCTAAGAGTAGTCGGCACATTCAACTCAGTTTTTTTTGGGTAAACTCGCTTCCCATACCTTGTGCTGCATTTATGTCGCTTTTTGGGTTTTCGCTTGTATGAGTACTATTTTCTTGATTTCTTTGTATGCCTACTATCATTTACATATATTATAGCTTGTCCTAGCTCTATTTCAATTTTCATTGCTATCTCACTGCTATCGGATGCATGAAACTATTTTGAATGGACATTTGCCCAACTGGCGAACGGGCTCACCCACATGCATGTTGATCTATTTTCTCAATCCTCCGTTCATGTTTTTCATGCACTGTTTGTCACTTCTGCTATCACTTAGTGTCACCATGCATTTCATTTAACTTGCTTGCTTTTAGTTGCCCGTCGGCGAGTTGGGCCAACCTTGGCCTGGTCTCTGCTTTCACCAAGGATGCATTACGCAATATGGAGAAGCAAGGCTCACCTTCCTCTCTAGATTTGCACATTTTTTCCCAGCACTAGCCTCTTGGACTGAATTGCACATTTCTGGAGGTCAGTGGCTGCTTGGCCCAAAGATTTGCGCAAATCTGTCCTTAGGCTAGCAGTATTTCCTAGCTGGAATCGCGCTTTATGCAATCCCAACAGCCAACTGCCCAAATGGATTGTGCATTTTTCAATTCCAGTAGTCATTTAGTCTCCCAACATCCCAAACTATGCCTTGTGCAGTCTTGGCAGTCAGTCTCCCAAACTCCCAGCCAAAATTGCTCAACCTTCACAATCATTCACCCAGGTATGTTGCAAGTCAGTTCTCATGTTTATTTTGGTTTTCGACTGACAAGATTGCTTGCTATGAATGTTGTCATGTCACCAGGTATCACAAGTGTTCATCTGCCTCTCAGTAGTATAGGTATAACGGTCTCCAAGAGAGCAGAGATGAAAACATCATTTAGAGCATGCTTGGGGATGCAGTCGATCAAGTTCCCATGGGCTTACCTGCTCACAAAGACATCAAGTGGTTCATGGACAAGGCATCATACCAAATGCAACGGATGCAAGACGAAGGTTGTTGACAACATAAAGGGAGAGCAAAGTTGCAAGATCAAGCATATCCATTGATAATGAAAGCAACTTTGGAGACTTAGACTATGAAGTGACAACGCAACATGAGGATCATGTGAAGGCAGAAGATGGAACAAAGAAGGAGTTTCATGTGATGAAGTAGCAACTCAAGAAGAACATGAAGCTACATAGACTATCCAATGAGTTGTAGCAGGAACAGGAACAACAGTGGGCGCAAAATGCACCCATGGATGAAACTGCACCAGTACAAGTAAAGGATCCATCCTAGCTGTGGACATAGAGCAAACATGGAGAGTAGTGTTCTTGATCGCATGCAAAGGATCCAACAGCATGCATGTCATTGAGTGCATGCATGAAATCCAACCCATTCAGCACACTCACCAAGGCGAAGACAAGAAACAAGTCCAACTGGGGTTGAACATGCATTTTTGCAAGTTGATGCACATGACCACCAACACACACTTGAAGATAAACATGGACATTATGCATTAGTGTGTTTCCAGTTCAACTGTACCCAATAATACCATGTGCACGTTAGAATACAAGTTGGATGAAGGGATCGAACCAATGCACTGATTGCAACGGAGGCAAGAGTTCACTTTAGTAAGATGTCACCATGAGGTGCATGCACACCATCATAGATGTCCAAGCTTGGCATCAGCTCACCAACTTCACCATCACAAGCATGTTAAAGAGTTGGTCTCACCAAAGCGGATCGAGTTTCAGTGATGTCTTGCAAGGCTTGCTCAAGCCATGTTGTCTCACACATTGGGTACATGTGCATTGTAATGTTGAGTCATGTCAGGTGTAAATCAAGTGTCAACAGTTGGATGTAACGGTCATAGAGTAGGTGAAGAGTCATGAAGGTAGTTGAACTGACACAAAAGGGAATGTCAAGGGTCACCCCACCCTTTGCTATAAATAGTCCCTCATAACTCATTGTATAGGCTTTTGGTCAGCCAAGCTTCTACTAAGACTATCTTGAAGAAGGCTTGGATAGTATTGTAACGCGCCATGGCTTCTCCACTACACGGAGCTAGTACATCTATTTGGAGGAACAAGCAGATGTGGCTGTAAGATTTTACTGATAGAGCTAGCAGGTTTACATGGTGTATTGTATGATTGTGACTTACACTTCTTTATATAATAAAAGCCAACCCATTTTCATGCATATGTTGTTATTGTAGTTAGACTACTCTGGTTTCCTTAATGATATATGTTGTTTAACTTACATAATTGTGTATGAACTGATTCACATGCAATTATATGAATCTTGTTGTTAATGTGTTGCATATGTTGTTAATGTTGTCACTGTCTGTGTCGACTGCTCTGTCAGACATCAGACAGAACTTTCTCTAAACCTTGTTATATCAACCTTCACACTTGTCTCAAACTGATCCATGAGTGTTGTTCGTGTTATCTTACCTTGTATGTTGGGACTGTCGCATCCGTGTCCACTGCTTTGCCTGAAGCTATGCATATCCTTTGTGTTGTGTGTTCCTAGCCGAGTTGGGATTGATCCCTTTCAACGAACTCATCTTCACCTTCCTCTCCCTTTGAAGTGTTTGAACCTCTCATACTCATTCCTTGACTCACTACATCTATCACACCCTTTCTACTGACAGAGTTATCTTACTTGCCTTTGTGCGACATCGCAGTCAAGGCATTACCTTACGACCCACTACTGGAACTCCTACACCAAATGGTTTAAGGTCTAATTGGGACTTATTATTGGGGAGATCCCCTTGAAATGTTGGCAGTTCCAACACTTTAAATAGATTCCTAATCATTTTCTATAAGTACCAAGTCGAATTTTCCTCTAGGGGTAGATTTTGATTAGTCTTCTTGTGGAGAGAACTCGTATTTTTGCAGCTCCATTGTATTTTCTTGCAGGGATGTAATTGTATTTATGGAAATAATGAAGATTTTTTTCATGTTCAGCTTCTAAGTCTTCGTCTCCTCCATAGGAATATTATTTTCCTTGGGCTTGGCTATCCTAGGAGCCTAAGAGCCCTTTTGTATCATTTTCTTTTCTTCTTGTCACTTCTTATTCATTGCATCTCTTATTCTTGTTTCTTTCTATTTCTGCCTTTAGTATTGATGATTTCTTGTTGTAGGATTGGGTTAAATGGTTGATGTAAGTTCTTTTTCAGGATCACAAGAATCATTTCATACTTGGAAAAGATTTGGAATGTCATAGTAATCATTGACCTACTTGGATTAATTTTCTTATTCCCAAATCTAGATTGTTGGAACTCCTTTGTGGAAAAGAACAATAAATTTATGTTATTTTTTAGAGAATGATAACGAGTTTCAATCGAGTTGATTCCACTTGCATTAGATAAAAAAAAAAAAAAAAACAACAACAACAACAACAACATTATTTTTAATAGAAAAAATTACCCCATTGCATTTTCTCTTGATTAGGTTAGGCATTTTATAGATTTACTAGCTCGCTAGTTCTTGAATTTCTGGATTTTAGACTAGTAATTTTCGCTATTTTTTTAGCATGGGTTAATTGTCTTTAAGTTTCTTAGGATAAGTTGCAATTTTCATTTCTGATATCTTATATTTCGTATTGGTTTCAAATAACTCTTGTATTTATTTCAAGCACTTCCATTCATACACCTAGCCATTAGATGGTAACAGTTCTGTTTTCTTCCATTTAATAAATCTTTCCTATGTATAGATGAATTTGTGTATAGATGCAGGCAATAATGTGTGTTGTTGTATAAGCTTCTACATTTCAGGGAGACCTCATCAGATTTTCCTCATCCAAGCCTTATCCACCCATGTCGCCAAAATTCACTAAGATCTCCATCCGAATTCTTGTTTTATAAGCAAAAATTGTCATTTCCCTTTAGCAAATCTAACCATCTGGAAGCCCTTCCTTGAGTTCCTAGTAGTTTCCACCACCTCCATGCGTTATTCTCCCATTATCCACCTTTCCCAAGCTTCATTTGACCTTCTAGACCACTTCCTAAGCTTTTGACCTAATCCTGTAGACATCTTGTAGTTTTCTTGTTGGAAATCCTGTAGTAGCCCGTTTTGAGCTTGAATTAAGAAAAATCATCACTGAAGCTAGGATTAGGCCTCTACTTGACCTCCATGCCATCAATACCATTATAACCCTCTTCCTCCATACCTGTCTCCCTTGCCAAAGAACAAGGAAAGGTTAGCATTTTCATTTATAAAACAAAAGATAAAAAAAAGAGTTCTTTTATATTCACACATGCACATAGTAGTTAATATTCCCTAGATCAGACTCCATGCTCAATTAGTTTAAATCATCACATGTCATAAATGGGGTTAAGCTAGGTTCCTTTTACATTTATTTCATGATATTTATGCAATTAGAATAGGTTTCTTTCCATGTACTTTATTTATTGCAATAGGTTAAGGTTTCCATTTTGAGCATTTCATTTTTTGCAATTAGTTTAGGATTTAATTTCAATACATGCACTCCATTACATCATGACAGAAAATAAAGGACACCTTGTATGTTGCACATATAGTGTTGATACCTCTTAAGTGTGTACGAACATCAGGTTGATAATTGAAGTCGTTAGCCTTGGGAGTTGCAACATTCTTGTTGCAATACCAAGGCTCATCACTTTTTGGCACTATTGTCGGGAAGCTGTCAAAGTATGAATTATTTTCTTCCCTAGTTGATTCATTTATTTTTACTTTTTGAGAAAAAACAAAAAATATTTGCATGAGGAATATTTCACTTCAAAAATATATAAGTGAATTGCATTAGTGTTTCCATTCAATCATAAAAACAAAAAAAATCTCCAACACCAAACCATCCCCCCATTTGATCATGCGATGCAGTAAGAGCCACATCAATATCCACTTTTGCAGGTAGAAGAAGAAGAGATGACAAAGAATGTAGAAGAAATGGATGGAGATAATGACAATGAGGAAGATGCTCTCAGATTTCCCATTCAAGATACTGATGTTAGTGTGAACATGAAGAACATACCTCCATCTTTTCTTCCAAAATTTCATGGTCTAAGGTTAGAGGATCCATAAACCTTTCTCTTTGAATTTGAAATCCTTTGTAGATCTTATGGTTACTTATTGAACACTCAAAAATTCAGATTGTTTCCGACAACATTGAAGGATAGAGCTCTTAAATGGTTCATGATTTGAGGGACTAATTCAATAAGATCATGGAGTGAGATGCAAAAGATATTTCTAGAAAAATATAAAGATCATGATCCTAAAGAAGAAATATTTAGAATGAATCAAAAGGAAGATGAGAGCCTTGAGGATCTAATAGATAGGTTCATGTATAATGTTAAGAGGGAAAAAATACATCATTTAGGATCCGATACACTAAAAACCATCTTACTTAGAACAATTAGGGATGAGTGGATTGATATCCTTGATCTCATGAGTAGAAGTGATGTATACCAATTATCATTTTGAATAAATTTTTGAAACATGCAAACACATATCAAGAGGAAGGGAAAGAGTAATTCAATCAACATCAAGATCGGTAAGTCAAGCTAAACATGGAAATTTGTTTGATAACTTTAAAACGGAAATTCTTAGCAATCTAGTGAAAAGATAGAAATGTTAAGAATGAAAGATGAAGAAAAAGAAGATGATGATATTTGTGTTGTCTATGCAAAATCACATAATGTTAAATATTGTCCACCATTACCAAGGTTGAAGTAAGTTTACCAAGAGGACAATGGAGCGAGTCAATCACCAAAGTAGCTTTTTCCTCATTCTGAGAGAATCTTCCTAGTATGGAGCAAGTCAATCACTAAAGCAACCTAGTCAACCTAGTATGATGCAAGAGCCTAATTCACAATTTCAAGGTTATGCATATCCACCTCAAAGTAATTGGAACACACCCTTTCCTTGGAAACATTGGCCATCTCAACCCCAAAACCAATTTTGGAAACAAGGTTGGCAAGGAACTTATGGGATCCATCCACAATATCCTCAATATTTTCCTCAATGTCCTCCATACCGAACTCCATGTTATCCCTAACATTCACCTCCACCACAACCCCAACCCCAACCAAATCCATCTCAAATATACACTCCAACTCAGCTACATGTACCACCATTTCCAAACCCACACATTGAAGTAGCTCAGCCCACTTACAATGTTGAGGTACAACATTTCCAAATATCTCCTCTTGATCTCAATGGTATTCATCTCATCTCAAGAACATTACAAAAAAGTGATTCTCTTAATGCCATTGAAGGACAACATGCAAAAAAAGAAGATTCAAAAGAGAAGATCAAAGAACCATGGGCTACACTTGATGAAGAGTAGACATCAACATCAAAGATTGAGAAATCTCCCTCATGGTTACCATCAAATCCTCCATGTATTCAAGAGAAAAATCAACAAAAAGAGGAAGATTTGAAGGTCATGGTAGAAGAAGACATGAATAATGGTCCAGATAAGAAATCAAACCAAGGGCATGAAAGTATATTGAGGTTTGGTTCTAGATAGTCACTAAGTTGCAGAAACACTCTCTTCTTCAACTATGCTTGATATCATTAAAGTCAAATCGTTTGATCTCTCAAATTAAGGTACATGTCAAAGCATACATTTCAAGACTACACACCAATTTGTTTGTCATCTTGATGTGCACATGGCTCCATTGGAAGTATTCTTATGATTGAAAGTTATTTTGTTTTTCAAGTAGAGTAGGGTAAAAAAAGTAAAAATATTTGAAAACTAAGAGAAAAAAAAATCATAGGTGAAAACCTCCTTTGAGGCACCTGAGATTGACTCATTTACTGAAAATCTCCATGAGGCAGTCAATGGGTTGCAAAAAAGAGAAAAATAAAAGATCCTAGGTGAAAACCTCCTTTGAGGCTCCTAGGCAGACCTACTAGTTGAAAACCTCATTGAGGCAACTAGTAGGCCTAGAAGAAAAAAAAGGAAAAAATAAAAAATATTTGCTCCATGTATCTCTCTGATGAATGTAGGTGCTCTCCAACATCTGCAAACAACAAAAACAAGTTGGTACCAAAAGAAAAAATTGGTCAAGCCTAGTCAAAAGAAGTCAAATTTTGAATTTCTCCTCCTTTGCTCAAATGCTCCAACAAGGCCAAGGCCATTCCAATCCATCACCCTCATCTATTTCCACCATCCACCCATCATTCTCAAGCTTTTCCCATTCAGTTTGCTTGTTGTCCTAAAAAACTACAAGAATGCTCTGTTTTACTACAAGAAATAGAAACACATAGAGCAAAAAACTATCTTTTCCATATCTTGCAAACCATGAATCCATTTGCCAAGATGTTTCAAGGGGAGATGCATATGGATGATGGTAACATGCTCAAGTGATTTCAGCAATTTCCAGTGCACCGTTTTCGAGAAATATGTCTCTGTCACCTACAACCATTTTTGAATTTGTTAGATATTCGTGCATCCGTTTAAAAAATTATTTCATGGGGAGATTCATATGGATGATGGTAACATGGCCAAGCAATTTCAAAAAATTCCAATACACGGTTTACAAGAAATCGGCCTCCATCACCTTCAACCATTTTTATTTTTTCTCAAGATTCGTTCATCCATTGGCCAAGTTTTTTTTATGGGGAGGTGTATAATGATGATGGAAACATGCTCAGAAAGTTTCAGGTCAATCCATTCTACCGTTTGGGAGATATGGACAAAACAAGTCTTCTACAAGAGGTTGTCCTAGTTGTCTTTAAAAAAAATGAAAAAAAAAAAGTAGAAAAGAACATCAAAGGGGCATACCAGCTGCCTACCTCACCTACCACTCCATGACCACACCTTCCACTCATTCCAATACCTGTTCACCCTCAGAGCAAAGAAAGGATGCAAAAAAATTCAAGAAAAAGGCACGTATAGGACATCCTGTAGTTTTCCTGTAAGAAATCCTATAGCAGCCTATTCTAAAAAAAAACAGCAACTCCAGACCTAACCTTCGAAACAATGACTGAGAGAGAAGAAGCATGACTACAGGCAAAAGGACACTCCTCCAGAGCTCAGCAGCAATAAAGGAAGGCGACACTTGCACATCAACAAGAAGGCAACCCATCAACAACATAAGATCAACAAAAAAAAGTAAAAGGCAGTCAAGAAGATGTTCCTGAGTCATGAGCAACACAACAACATCAACTTAGCAGCAACATGCATGTCTCTCCAACACCCATCAGGTAGGTACAAGTATGCAATATCCTTGATCTCTTCTCTTGAGCATATTATAGTTAAAAATTTGTTGTCAATGCATGAGAGATGAGGTTTTATAAGCTAAGGATGGGTCAGTAGTCTCGACCACCTTCAACTAGTTAATTTCATCTCATTCATTCACTCATGCAATGGGGAAAAGTCAAATTAGGAAGGGTGATGATTTCGAGGAATGGCGAAAATAGTTAAAATATGAAATTTCTGCAAAGGCCAAGTCACCGCAACACTCCAAGCCCTCCATCCACTTCATATTCACTATATATCCATCATTCATCCATCCCATTTCATAATTTCAAGAACAAACCCTACACTTTGTCTCACCCTAAAATTTCTTGAAAAAAAAAATAGAGCATCCTCTCCGTGTTCACAAGCCTACACTACTCCCTCTGAGCCCTAGTATCATCTTCCAAGCCCTCTACATCATTTCTCATCACTCCCATATAGTTAGAAGACCATGAAAGAGGAGGAATGACTACTACAAGAAGGTAGCGTGCTGCTACAAGAAGGAAGAAAGGAACAAATTGTGCTAAAACCCAAAATGGCAGTGCCTAAGAGAGACCTAATCAAAACAGAAAACTCCAAGTCCATTAGGCAATCACCTAGGCCACAAAAGAGAAGAAGAAGGCAACAAAAGGAAATAAGGCATTAACCATCAAAACAGAACTCAAACTGCAGTGATGAAAAGTGGCTTTCCAAGAGGTCTCTAATCTCTTTCTAGCTTTTGCCCAAGGCATAAAAGATGTTATGGAAATGGGAGAAAGGCATGGAAGTCAAGTTGAGGGCCTACCCTAGGCTTAGACTATCATTTATGCTCAAAGTGGGTTTCCTATAGTTTTAACACGATTTCCTGTAGTTTTGACAGGAATTACTACATGATTCCTAGTTCTCATCTAAAGGCATTTTGAAGGTTTCAGAGGTGTCCAAATGGTGGAACAATGTAGGAGAAGGTTGATAAGGATGTGGAATACCTTTCCAAACTGAAATTTTTTTTGGACCCTATATTAGGTTGGGCGTACCTACCTATGGTTCTGTGCATGGTTTTCACACATGGTTTTGGACACGATGGTTTTTGGTCCATGGTTTGGATGCTTCGGCATGTATAAATACATATTGTATCATTGAAAGGAACATAATGAAAAATCAAGCTTGTAGTCCTAGTTTTGGTATCCAAGGGAAAATATTTGTGTATATGTGTTTTATGTGTTATGCTGTCGCATTGTTTATTTTCTGTGTTTTAGAAGTCATATGCATGTAATTTCTGTACAGGGTGAAAACCTACAACATATTCAAGAACCCGTCTTGAATAAGGGGAAGAAGGCAAGCTAATGGTCTCAAGAAACAATGATTTTTCTATGCACAAATAGATTTTTGGGCTTGTCCTTGCAGAACTTGCAGCCAAGATTCTTAAGAGAAAGGACTAAGGAATGTATAAGAGAGAGGCCACTAGGACCATAAATGAGGCACAATGAGGTCACTAAGTTTCTCATAGGATGAGCAACACTTTTAGCAAGGAGGTATGATGGGCCTCTAAATTAGACATAGATTATTAAAGGCCCATGCCTCTAAATTAAACATAAATTAAAGTCCATCTAACCATCCTTCAACACATTAAACCTCTCTTTTTGCATTAGATAATGTATTTTTAACTATAGTATGTTCATTAAGAAGGTTTATGAATAATTGCATATTTGTGCCTAATATTATTTATTTTGTGGAATATTATGAGAATATTGGGCAGATTATGAAGATTTGGAGGAGGAGATAATTTAGGGACTTTATCCCTACTACAGGAGGATCAATATTAAATAATAAATCAACAAGACATTATGGAATTATGGCATAGATTTTGGAACTCCAATGATTGAGAAAATCTAGGAATGTGTTCCTCACCAATTAATGCAGATTCCTAGTATTGGGAATCAGATCCACTAATAAAGGGATTTTGGTGGGGAAAGCTTCCTTCTTTCATGAGGAATGATTCCTAATCATTTTTTATAAGTACCAAGTTGAATTTTCCTCTAGGGGTAGATTTTCATTAGTCTTCTTGTGGAGAGAACTCACATTTTTGCAGCTCCATTGTATTTTCATTCAGGGATGTAATTGTATTGATGGAAATAATGAAGATTGGTATCATGTTCAGCTTCTAAGTCTTGGTCTCCTCCATAGGAATCTGATTTTCCTTGGGCTTGGCCATCCCAGAAGCCTCGGAGCCATTTTGTATCATTTTATTTTCTTCTTGTTACTTCTTATTCACATGCATCTCTTGTTCTTGTTTCTCTCTGTTTATGCCTTTAGTATTGATGATTTCTTGTTGTAGGATTGGGTTAAATGGTTGATGTAAGTTCTTTTTCAGGATCACAAGAATCATTTTATCCTGGGAAAAGATTTTGAATGTCATAGTAGTCATTGAGCTACTTGGATTAGTTTTCTTATTCCCAAATCTAGATTTCTGGAACTCCTTTGTGGAAAAGAACAATAAATTTCTGCTATTTTTTAGAGAGTTATAACGAACTTCAATCAAGTTGGTTCCACTTTCCTTAGATCGCAAAAAAATCTATTTAATAACAAAAACTACCCCATTTCATTTGCACTTGATTAGGTTAGGCATTTTATAGATTTACTAGCTCACTAGTTCTCGAATTTCTGGATTTTAGACTAGTAATTTTCCGCTATTTTTTTAGCATGGGTTAATTGTCTTTAAGTTTCTTAGGATAAGTTGCAATTTTCATTTCTGATATCTTATATTTCATACTGGTATCAAAGCACTCTTGTAGTGATTTCAAGCATTTCCATTCATGCACCTAGCCATTAAGTGGTAACAGTTATGTTTTCTTCCATTTAATAAATCTTTCCCATGTATAGATGAATTTGTGTATAGATGCAAACAATAATGTGTGTTGTTGTAGGAGCTTCTACATTGCAGGGAGACCTCATCTCATTTTCCTCATCCAAGCCTTATCCACCCATGTTGCCAAAATTCACTAAGATCTCCATCTAAATTCTTGTTTTATAAGCAAAAATTGCCATTTCCATTGAGCAAATCCAACCATTTGGAAGCCCTTGCTTGAGTTTTGGGTAGTTTCCACCACCTCCATGCCTTATTCTCCCATTATCCACCTTTCCTAAGCTTCATTCCACCTTCTAGGTCACTTCCTAATCTTTCAGCCCGATCCTGTAGTAAAATAGGAGATCTTGTAGACATCTTGTAGTTTTCCTGTAGGAAATCCTGTAGCAGCCTGTTTTGAGCCAAATTGAGAAAAATCATCACTGAAGCTAGGATTAGGACCCTATTTGGCCTCCAAACCATCAATACCACTGTAACCCTCTTCCTCCATACTTGTCTCCCCTACCAAAGAACAAGGAAATATTAGAATTTGCATTTATAAAACAAAAAGATAAAAAAAAAAGAGTTCTTTTATATTCACACATGCACATAACTATTAATACCCCCTAGATCAGACTCCGTGCTCAATTAATTTAAATCATCACGTGATAAATAGGGTTAATCTAGGTTTCTTTTTCATTTAGTTCATGATCTTTATGCAATAGAATAGGTTTTTTCCGTGTACTTTATTTCTTGCAATAGGTTAAGGTTTCCATTTCGATCATTTCATTTTCTACAATTAATTTAGGATTTGATTTCAGTACATGCATTCCATTATATCATGATAGAAAAGGAAGGACACATTCTATGTTGCACATATAGTGCTGATACCTCTTAAGTTTGTACAAACCCCAGGTTGATAATTAAATTTGGTAGCCTTGGGAGTTGCAGCATTCTTGTTGCAATATTGAGGCTCATCACTTACAACTGTTGGAAAGTAGTTTGGGCATTACACAGACCAAATGGAAGGACCCTATAGGAAAAGGTACACTAAGGACATGTGAATGTGGTATTATCTTGGTCTTTAGGGCTGATTTGTATTTTGTTGTACCCACTAAATCCATCCAGGAAGGAGAATAATTTCTTCCCTATAAGGCCATCTATGAATTGGTCAATGAAGGGAAAAGGGAAATGGTCCTTCTTTGTAGCCTTATTAAGTTCTCGATATTCAAAACAGAACCTCCACTTCCCATTTTTCTTGGGGACTAAAATGAGAGGGGATACCCACTGGCTATTTGAAATGGGGTATACGAACCCCGCATCTAGTAGATTTTGTAATTCCTCTTTCATAATGTCCTTAAGAGTTGGGTTCATCCTTCTCTGAGGTTGGCACACAGGCTTGCATCCCTCTTTGATGTAGATATGATGAGTACAGACTGAGGGATGCACACACTTCATCTCCTTATAATCCTAAGAAAAAGCATCCAGGTGTTTCCTCAACACACTACATAAATGTTCTTCCTACTCAATATAGAGAGAAGGGTTGATCTTTAGAGTTCTCGATGGGCTAATTTCCACTACCTTGGCAGGTTTTGGCCCAAATTCAACATAGCACAAATCAGTCCAAGGACTACTTTCAGGCTCCTTTATTAGTTCATCAACTAACATGGAAGTGGGAGGATGATTCTATAAAGTATGGTCAATAAGGCCATCTTCATCAAGTTTCTTTCCATTTATAACAATGTCCAATGTGTAGACTAGGTAGAGGGATGTCCGATAAAATTATTCCTCTTCCTCATCCTCTAACCACAAGGAAAAATCATGCTCAATAGAAGTTTGACTAAGAGGATACAACACAAGTTGTTTCGATAGGTGCCCATTATTTCCCAATCCTGCAGCTAATGTAGGAATCAACAATGGCCAACCAAGGTCTTCCTAGGATGAGAGGGTAGCCAGTAAACTTTTTTTTAGGCTGGAGGACTAGGAAATGAATTGGGTACTCCCATCAGTCAATGGAGACCATGACATCCTCAGTAACTCCCTCAGGAGCTATGTGGATCTGTCTACAAGTTACAGAATTGTAGTGATCTTCTGTAAGCCCCATTGGAGGTTGAGTTTCATCATGGTTTCCCTATTCATCATATTGATTGAAGCCCCAAGTCCAATCAAGGTATTATGGACTATAATTCCATCAATGGGCACATCCACTACTCTTCTATAGGGTCCAAGTACTTTGGGGAGATTACCCTCCAAAGCATTAGGTTAGAAAACTATCCAACAACATTCATAATGGGGGTATCTCTTCTTCATCTCCCATGTATTTTGAAACATGCTCCCTTGATAAGCTTGTTGTAAATGGGGACATCTTTGATGGCTTGAAAAAGGGGTATTTTGACACATAAGTTCTTCAATTATCCCAAAATTTCAGCCTCTTCTAGGATGTGTTGTTTAGGGTGGTCCAATCTTTCAGGGTAAGGAGGTGTGTTAGATTGAGGGGCACTCTCTTCCTTCTCCTCTTCAAGCTCTCCAGGTGGAGAAGGTGGGTGATTATCAAGGAGCACCTTCCTAGACCAAGGGTTTATCTCTTGCATTTCCACATCATAATCATGATAGGATGTCTCCCCGCTATAAACCTATTGTGTCTGCTTATTGTTCAGGTTCAGATTGGGTTGAGAAGGAATTTGAGGTTGTTTAGGTAGGATATCATGAGGGAGTTGTGGTTGAGGTTGAGGAAGTAAAGTAGAAGGTTGTTTTTTTTTTAGGCCTCCACCCTGGTGAGAGGTTGCCCCATTGGGAAGATTGAGGTGGATATGGATAGAAAGGATGATTAATAGGATGAGGAGGATATTGTGGAGTATAAGGCCACGGAAGAGGTGTGGGACATGATGGATGAGTGGAATGTTACCAAGGCTAGCAACGTGCATTCTAATTTGGATTGTAATGAGGATGGTGTGCACCTTGCATGACCTGTTGATATGGACGAGGGTCTTGAGGCTTCCTTTGGTTAATGAAGCAGATTTTATTTGAACCACCTTCTGCCCCTTGGTATATAGCCTTTAGACCTAGCAGAGAGGGCAATTTTTCTGTGATCTGAAAATGGAGGAGGAGGTCAATTTCTTGTTCCTGAAAACAAGGATATTTCTCTGATGATTTGCAAGGAAAAATGGGTCTTAACACAAAATAGGTTTTCCAAAAGGTATCTTCAAGTTATGAGTTAGTTTTCACATGTAAACTTAAGCATAAGCAACAAAAAATCACATAACTCATATAGGAATCCATGAAGAGTAGAACAAAGGATTTGGCAATGGAGTTCACCCATCCTCGAGTACATTTTCAGGCCTACCAACATAGCTAGACTGCTCCACATATTCAATGGAAAAGGAGTATATAAAAGTTTGTTGATAAAACATGTGGCTATTTAACCTTCAAGTAAATATTCTCCCACAAAGAACTCTCACATAAACATCATGACAACCTACATTTAGTCATGAAAACATTAGCAACACAATGTTTCTACTACAAAGACCCTATACTCCATATGAAAATGAGTAAACATGAGCATATAAGCACTTCAATTCCACATAGAAGGACAAATATAAAACTTTCCTCAATAAGACATAGTGAGAAAAGTATAGATGAGATGGACCCTGCAAGTAAAAAATGTTGTAGTAAACTTCTAAAGGTAAGAAAACCCCTACGAGGCCTTCTGCATGCTCAAACACCTTCAAGAACTGCTCCAAAACACTGATTAATCCATGTTGGAAATGGCAACAAGAAATTGCTAAAAATAGAAGTGCTAAAAATAGCAGTTTTGGCATCAGTGTTGGATTGGGCAACAGGGAATGAAAAATGGAAGTACTAAAAATAGAAGTTCTATTTTTAGAAGTGCAGTGTGGATTCCTATTTTTAGGCAGTCCCTGATCTAAAATAGGAATTAAAGTTCGAATTTGGTCTTACCAGCAATTTGAATATTAATTAATTAATTCAGATTGAGTTAATTAGTTAAGGAAAATCAAACTTGAAGTCTTTGTGAGAACATGCAATAATTTCTCCACTGATTGGGGAATGTGTCCTTGATTTGCTCCACTGATTGAGGAATTAAGGATGAGTTTTATATTGAGAGTATCGGTTGACTTAGTTTAAGTTCGTCAAGTCCAGTTATATTAATTTAACGAGTTGTTAAATTAATGAGATTCAGTTTGTTGATGCTTGCATGCATGTGACAACTAGTATTTTTAGATAACTGAGTATTCACTCATGGATAACTGATGCATGGAAGTTTAGAAAGAGACCCAGTTGAGATCAGCCGAGGGATGGTGTACTATCAGTCGCTAGGATATTCCTAGTGAATATTCCTTGCATGAGGAAGGAATATTATTCCTTCTAGTACTGCGTAGTTGGACCTGAGGTGACAACAGGTATGACTTGGCCAATTCACACATGTTATGTAATTGGACCCCAATCAAAACTGCGCAAGGAAATAGGGGCTTGGAGGACTTATGGAGCCTATATATACATGCCTAGATAGTCCATGAGCTACATCATCAGAGTATAGAGAGAGCAAGATATCTTTTGAGCTGATTCTTTTTGTATGTTGTTGAGGATTTCCACTTGATTGATAACACGGAGATGGGGTTTTAGGCTGGTGCTTTTCCAAGATAAATTCTTCTGTGTTATGTGTGATTGATTCCTTCTTATCAGTTATATGTGTTCATGCTTGATGTTGCTCATGGTTGATTAAGCTTCCGCAAAGTTTATGGTAGATGTAGATCTAGTATTATGCTTTAGCACATTGCATATATCAGTTAGATCTGCAGGTGAAATTTCTACATGATATCAGTGAGCTAGCTGATTTGTAGAGAAAATTCTACATGGTATCAGAGCATAGGTGATCAAGGAAGAACAATATACAAGAAGGAAGAAGTTTGTGGTTTCTAGATATAGATATCGAGTTCTTATCACATTTCAGATTTAATCAATAGCGTTCTATGGTTTGAGGCTTGAGTAGGCACTGGATGGCAGCTCAAACTATATAGCCTGGAAGGATCGCATGGAGGTAGTATTAGAAGATAACGGTCTAAAGGACTTCATTGATCAAGAAGTCTAGAAGCCGACTGATGCTACTCAACTGGCTGAATGGAAGAAGTGTGTGGCTAGAGCTAGGAGAATCATCCTGGAGGGAGTTTGAGATCACATAGTCTTGAGCCTCCATGGGAAGGAGACTCCATTTTTGATGTGGAAAACATTGAAAGGTATTTATTAGAACAGTAGTGATCAAAGGAAGCTGGCACTGAACGACAAACTTCGAAAGATCAAGTGTGAAAAGGGAAACACAATCTCTATGTATCTGACCAAGCTCACCACATGCAAGGATGAGCTTGCAAGTGTAGGGGTTGTGACAGCTAATGATGACATGGTCAGTATTGCACTCCTCGGACTTCCTAAGAGTTGGCATAGCTACCAGGACTCGGTTAATGGAAGAGAGAAACTGCTAGATTGGGAACGACTATGGTCGGATTTGATGCAGGAGGAGATTAGATGGAGCACCAGAGACGGTTCTTCATCCATGGAGGATGAAGAGAACTGTGCCTTAGCGAGTAAGGCGGAGAAAGGGAAGGAGAAGGTTTCTCTTTGCGAGTCCAGTTCTTCCTGTTATCACTCAGGTTGTTCCCCAAAGTTGTAAGAAAGGGAATACGACCGAGGTAACCATATACCAATATTTTAGATACAGATTCTAGCCAATCTACATCCAGAGAGGGCTCTCTCTTTATGATTTAGCTTTGTTTTGAAATATGTTAGGCTAGTTATGAAGTACAAGGGTTTTGTTTTGAGTTTGGTTGGAGAGATGGAGATTCAATAGAACAGTGAGGTAAAACTGAAGAGTTTCAGTCCATTGGGCATGATGGAGTCAAAGAAGGATAGCTTCCTGGATTCAGTTTCTTAACAGAGGAGGGTATCACAGAGCAAGGTAATCAAATATGGAACAATGTAAAGGCTGGAATCAGATGGAATGGGGTCAAGTGGGTGAAGGGCAGTTAAGAATCCTTCATCATATTTGACAGAGGGAAACTGGATGATTACTGTTAAGGAGCAATTAAGAATTCCTTAGCAAATATTCAAGATGAAAGAATCAGGGGAAACAAGAGCAATTAAGAATTCATTGTTTATACTAATTCTGAAGAAAACACAGAGAATAATAAAGACTAAAGATAGAGTGCAGTCAAGCAAATTCTGAATTATTCTTTCTCTCTATTATTTAGATCATGAAACATGGATGATATAGAAAACGAAGAAACTGTAAACAAGTTAGAAAGGACTTATTGGTCCATAAGTTGATTCAAGAATTCTGTAACATGGTCCTTAGCATCAATTCCTCATCCAGTAGGCCAGATGAAAATGGTTCCAACAACCTTTTTATTCCAAAATTTCTGTATTACAGCAAAGTCTGAGAATACTTCGCAACCAACCAACCCCAAATACTTCATTTGAGGGGGTATTTATACAAAATACCAAAATATCTTACAAAATATCTGAAGGAGATGATATTTAGTGATGATTAATGCTTGTTCTACAAAAAGATAGGGACAAATAGTCTCGGAAATAGGGAAACAATAAATTGACGTTGTGTTGGCCGCTACCTCTTTATTGAATGTACCGGAGGTAGGTGCTGCGAGTTGGTTTACAACCGTCTTCTACTGATATTTTGTGCTTGTTGTTCCACCTTGGCTGGACATTCTTTGACTCGGACCAGATATGATTTGACCCACTTGAGCCTTCTTTAACTCTGTTTATCTTATGATGGAAAATAGCCTGAAATCTCCGTTGTATCTGAGAGATTTTTACAAAATTCCCAACATGTCTTCCCACCATTGTTGATCTAGAAATTTGTGCCTCTGAAGTTTCCTCAGTGTTTCATCAGCTTCTATATATCTAACAAAATTAGGCTGGAGCTGAAACATATGTTTTACTTCATGTTCAATATAAAATAAGTTCTCCAAATTATCATAGAGACTTTGGCCTGAGGGAAGTGCTTTTTCTCCTGAAGCACTTGTTGATGAATTAACCTGATCAACAACATATGTATTTAACTTATGTACATAATCTGTGTGTCTCATTAGCCTGTCATTATCTCCTAAAAGACTTGGCATTCCTTTATCCTACAAAATCGTAAATCTTTGCATGAAAGAATTGATTTCTACTTGCATATCCCGACATCTTTTTTCTAAATTCTGCAGTAGAGTTTTCTTGGTTAGAACTCTTTTGATATCCAAAATATGTCTGGGATGCCAAGCTGTTCCATCTGTTCTTTGTTTCTATAATTCAAAAAATGAATGAGCCTGTTGGCTTGATTAGGCATTTTTCCTAATAAAGCTCTTGCTTTTTGAATTTCTCCATGTGCTGCATTCACCAAGTCAATATGCTCATAAATTGTCTGGATATATGGCCAAACATCACTTAGGGATTGAGTGATGTTGGTCCAAAGGATTCCTTTGATTTCTGCTAGAGGCTTGTCCAGAGTGAGATCCTTTTCTAATGTTCTGACTTTGTTCTGCAATACTTTAACCTCTCTTGTTTTCTCTGCCACACTAATTTTGGACTTATAAAAAATCTTTTCTATTTTTGCCAGTTTTTCCTTTACTTGCTTCAGGTCTGACACTTGGAGTTTCAATTCTTCCACGGATTTTATCAATTCTTCTGTGCTCATACCTGTACTACTGCCTGGTGTTGCTGCTGTTGCTGATGTACCTGTGATGACTTGAGTTGTAGCTGCTGGGACATTTGGGGCCAACGCTGATCCGGTTGTTGAGGGGACTGAAATTGTGACCGTGGGGGTTACCTCAGGTGGTTGGGAGGTCGACTCTCCCTGCTTCTCTTTTAATGCCTTTTCCAGTGCCTGCTCTATATCAGTTAATCTTTCATTGAGTTTCATGAGCAGGTCCATCATGTCCTCCTCTGATTTTTGCTGCACAACTTCTGCAGTTTGTGGGTGCATGGAAGGAGGCAATTTTAGCTATTTTCTTAGGGTAGCAATGTCCTCTTCCTTTTTCTTCATCAGTGCCTTTATGCCTTTGGCATATTTGGGATCATTTCCCAGTTCAATGATAATTTCCTCCAAGGATTTGATCCTGTTGTCCTTTTCTAGAGAAGAAGCTTTCTCTAAATCTAACTGAGCAGAGGTATTATTCAAGGAGTTTTGTAATTTATGAGCTAACGTAGCTTTATCAGCCAGTGTGGAGTATACCATCTCTCCAGTCTATTTATGAAGCTCAATCTAGTCCATGGGATGAATATCCTTGGCTAAGACCTCCAGATTTGTCCTGATGTAGTCAGCTGCTGATTGTGGTTGTTGCACCTTGGGCTTAAAGTAACTCATTATCATCTTTCCTTCTTTTATGTCATATGCTGACATTAATCTTTACTGCTTTGTGGGGGGTGTTATCTCAAAATCAGGCCCTGGAAGGCTGCAGACCAGGAAGACTTCAAGTAACTCTTTCAAACCTACTTTAGGCTGAGGCTTAGCCTCCTCAACCTGAGAGGGCTCTCTCTAGATGGGTTAATGATTTTGATTAAGATAAGATGGCTAACTCTTGTAGAACAACTATGACAAATATGAATGCTGGAAACATATTAGACAACTATCCATTGGGCCTATGGAGTCAACAACATCTCAACATAACAGTGAACTCAACCTTACATAGAAGTCAGGGCACTCAGCATTTAGATATTCAGAACATAATTCATATAGGAACACAGTTTATAAATGCATACAGGAAATCAGAGCACATTCAGTGAGTTCTGAGTGATTATACATCTATACCACTGTAAACAAAACTAAGGAAAGAACAACATCACACATTCTGAATATAAGAAATCCTTCATGAATCCTGAGAAGTAAAATCAAAATCATATTACTGAAATGAGTCTTTACATAAGCCAAATACAAGTTGTGTCATAAAATTTTCCAACCCTTTGCTAATTCGACCTCTTGCTCTATATAAAGCATTTACAATTAGGATTCCATCATCCCTCATCAAGAGAATTCGAATTTGCCATCAGTGACACCTATTCTAACCATAAAACAAACCATTAATTAGAACTAGCTGTTAACTAGGAGTGCTAGTGACCTAATACAACTAGGAGTGTAACTCCTTATCATGATTACAACAACCTTATATAAGAATTTAAAGCATTATTTGACAACTTGCAACCTCAAGAAGTCGAATTTGATGAAGCCTCCCACGTGGTCATCTGACTGCTGAAGACAAACCCTAGAAATTAGGGAACATGTTTCCCTGTTTTTAGGTTTAGGATCCCTGAAAATGGCACGTGGGACAGAGCCTTTATCTCTTCATCCATGACACATTTTACGAAACTGAAGGAGGTTTTTGTAGCCCATGTTTTTCAGAACAAAAACCTCTCCTGGTTTTTTAAAACATTTCTCCATCTGTCCAGAAACTGTCCTTGAAAAACACGTGACAAACAGGAAAAATCCGTTTTCTGAAAGTAGGGTCTCAATGAAAGCTTAGTATCTCCCAACTGAAAACACTTATGAATAAAGTGAGATAGGTTATTGTAGCTGGAAATTTTATGAAGAGAAACCTCCCTCAGAATTCCAAAATACATCTTCCTGTAACCAAAAACTGATTTTGAAAAAGACTGCTAAAACTAGTAGACAAAGCTTGACTTTCAGCAGTTTCGTAGCGCAAGTTTAACCATAAATTCCTCCCACCTCAGAACGAATTTGAAGAAACTGAAAGAGGTTTTTTTATTTTGGTATGTTAGGAATAAAATCCTCTTTCAGTTTTCAAAATTAAGTTTTCAGCTGCTCAGAACCCCTTCTGTAAATTTACTAGTAAACGCAGAAAACAGAGTTTTTTCTGCTGAAACAGGCTGCTACAGGGGTTTCGCAGCGCGCTGCGAAACTGCTGTGTAATTTCAAAAACACAGCTTACATGCCAAATTTGACTGTCTTGAGCTTCTTCATCTTGAAATTTCCTTCTCATGTGCCTTGGAGCTTTTCAAACTGAATATATATATGGACCCCATTCTTTCCATATGCCTCCACATAACACCAATCATTTGTTGTGCCAACCATTAATGAGAGATTACACATAGGATTCTGGACAGCTGCAGCAACAAACCTATCTAGTGCCTAGTCAATTAAATGGGTTGCAATAATGCCTTCAGTTATCTGAGATTTCCTCAGAATACCATCTGGATCACATGTCACAAACCAACCAATCTGCCAACCAGGAACCATCCATTTCTTCGATATGCTCCCAAGAGTAATTACTGATATAGTTGATGCAAAGAATCCCATTGGAATGAATGGCTTCTTACCAAAGACAATATGAGCATATACTTCATCTGAGATTATTAACAAACCTAACCTTTTAGCTGTCTCTGCAACCTTAGCCAAATGATCATGGGTAAAAGTGGTGCCACATGGGTTGCTTGGATTGATAACAACCATTGCCACTGTGTTGCTATCTGCAATTGTATGAAGTTGATCTAGATTGATTTCCCAACCCCTTTCTGGAACTGAATCATGATGCCTTGCTTCCTTTTTCTTGCATTGCCAATAAGTGAAGATGACATGAGATATAAGCTTCTATTCTGGCTGAAAAATAGGGCTTGGGACAGAGCTCATAACTTCTCACAAAAAATGTATTTGGAAAAACGGAAGGAGGCTTTTGTGAACCAATCCATGCTGAACACAAACCTATCTTGTTTTTTTGAAACACCTTCCCTACCGCCCAGAATGTGTCTTTGAAAAACAGGTGTAAAACAGGAGATGAAAAACTGCACCTACAGCAGTTTCGTAGCGCAACTTTGGTCATTAATTTCTCTAAGATCGTAATAGATTTGAGGAAACTGAAGGAGGCTTTTCTAGTTCAGTCTGTTAGTAATAAAAACCTCTTTCCATTTCCCAAAATAAGCTTTCATTTGCTTTAGAGACCTCCTGGAAGTTGACTACCTTTTCATAATAAAACTTTGGA
Organism: Pinus tabuliformis; assembly: GCA_031772625.1. Taxonomy (NCBI): domain Eukaryota; kingdom Viridiplantae; phylum Streptophyta; class Pinopsida; order Pinales; family Pinaceae; genus Pinus; species Pinus tabuliformis. The sequence continues at coordinate 752,529,867 of CM062811.1, forward strand.
GTTCATAAATGTATTTCTTTTCTTTGCTTCTTTTTGAAACTTGCAACCTGTGAATACCAAGACAACTAATGACCTAATGATGAGGATTTTGATAAATATGACAGCTGAGTGAGATTTTTTATGGATCAGCACGAAATCACCTAGACAATTGCGCTGTGAAAACACCTAAAACTGACTTATGCACTACGAAATCACCTAAAGAGCTTTGTAGCACATAATAACCTTTGAACAGAGCTGACACATGGAAATTGTGTGAATTATGTGACCAGTGGTGAATGAGAATGCATAGTGGACTCCTAAGACTCAGACTCTAAGGCAAACAAAAACTCAAACTTGGACTAGCACCGAATCTTTACCATCAAGCTAGTATGAGAAATTTTGGCATTAGAATTCTTAAGTGATAACAGGGGGCATCTTAAGATACTGGTTGTAAATTTGAAGCCTTAGTGGATCATTCCTGGCCTTTATCTCAGTGAATGTCCTTTTGATGTCCAAGGCCTGTTTTCTTTGTGGCCTAGTGGATGAAACTTCCACACTCTGCTGCCTTTCTAGCTCCTGCCTATGTGAGCAGTTGATGTATCTACCACTGGGGAAGTCTGCTGGCTAGCTAACCTCTCAGCTCTTAAGTTGTCTGTTGTTTCCTCAATGATTTCCTCTTCTGACAGAGAATCCAATCTTTGTCTTTTTGCTCCTAGTTGTTCAGCAGGTCCACTGATAGGTGTGGCCTCTTCTCTGTCTCTTTTCTTGCCTTTTTCCTCATTTAGAGGAGTTTGTAATGCTGAGATTTCTGGTGCTGTAGATTTGGCAAGAGGAATTTGTACTTGTTCCTATTCTTTGGATCCCCCTGGTTGACCAATCATGATTGGCTGTTGTGTAGTTTCTACCTCTTTTCCCTTTGAAGTCCCTATGACTGATGCATTGGTTTTCTGTGCAGGCTGCTAAGAAGTTCCAGCAGAGGATGTCCCAACTCCTGATTGTTGAGGCCACTTGAAAGATACCTGTCTAAAAGAGGCCAGGTCAACGGTTTTTTCAAGATTTTTCATAGCTTTTTCCATTTTTTCCTGTTCACTAATTTCCTCTATTAATGTCCCCATTCTTTCTAATTTGCATACTGCTCAATTTCCGGGATTTTATGATGTACATACACTGATAACCTGTTTCTTACCCTTCTGTCACTTATGAAACTACAAGGGTCATATGGTACCCACTCAAAACTCTTCTTGAATTTAAGGTGGTTTTCTAATATGTTCTCAGCATCTTTCCATGCATCCCTATAATGGATGATATAAGGGCCCAACTGGTTTTTTATTCTCAGCTACACCTTTTTCTTTACATTACAAAAGTGGTTTAAGTCTGAACAAATGAGCTACCTGAAATATTCTAATGCAAATAGCCTCATAGGCACATACCTAGGCAACTTGAATGGGCATAATTCACATCCATATATTCTAATTTTAGTGTGATTCTGGTAGAGGTAACAATCACCTATCCTGTACTGTTTGGATAGCTGTAAAATTTTCCTCATATCACTAGAAATTCTAGGAAAAGGATCTCCTATCAGCAGAGTGGAGGCTAGGTGTACAAACAAATCAATGAATTCACCATAGGTATAAGGGGAGTCATAGTTATGGAAGACTGAGCTCCAAAAAATCATAGACCTCCGATTTCCTTTTGAGTCTAATTTCCTGATGGGAAATGGGAAACTGTCTGGGTGATAATATAACAATAGATGGTATATGAAAGATGTATATTTAAACACTCATTCCCTTTCCAAATTCATGAATTGAGTATGGATTTTGTCAGCAATGAAAGTGGCATAGTCATACTTGATAGCAGGGGGTTGTCCTGGAGTAAAGATAGATAACAGAACTAGGGTGATATCATCCACATATTCACTGGACCTAAATCCCAAGATCAAGGATATCATGTCAAGAATGAGTTTTCCAGTCTCAGTGAACCAGACATGAAAATAGGGAGGTGGGCCTTGGGGTTGATAGTTTGGTTTCATGAACATCTGGGCAATACGAGTTATTTCTGAGCTAGGAAATTGAGAGGCCTTTTCAAGAAAAAATCCCATGGAAAGATGAGTGAGAGGCTCAGTGGAATGAAAATGTATCATCTCATTGATGGATTCAGTAATTATGTAAAAAAGGATAGTGTTGGAAGGAGACATAACAGCTCTTTGAACAGGGTCATAATTGGCATAGCACTGGTGAATGATGTCTGGGAAAACATGGACTGAGGGCAGGAAATACATGGGAAGGTTTGATTCCCACAGTCCAAAAATGTCAAAGTTGCTTAAATAGCTATCCCTTATCTGGCAGAAGGTCTGAAGATGATTCCTGTCACCAGATGGGTCTTTTATTTGGAAATCTCTGTCGACCAAAGGTAGATAATTCAAGTCATTATGAGGTGCATTCACAGGCGCGACATTCAGGGCTATGGGGGCTTCCATGTTTGGTTCTTGTGTTTTCAAATAGGAATTTGGGCTTTCTGTGGTAAATTGGACTAAACAGTAGGTTTGGGAGTCTTTTTGTGGGCTAAACAGAGTGTTCTCAACTTGAATTTGGTTTTCACAGGTGGAATTTTCAGTGAAAAAGAGGAATTTATAGGGTTACAGGTAAAACGAGTAAATACCTGGATTAAGGACACAAATTGAGTAATTGTAGGTTGAATAACGGAGTATAGAGCACGTTGTTGGTGGTTTCCTCGGCCAGGTGGTAGTTGAAAGCAGGTACAATAGCTTTAGTTTTTATTTTGCATGGGAACATGAACAAAGATATTTTACAGCGAAAATGACATTTCGTCGCTTTTTAACAAAATTTCGGGTTGGCAGGTAATTTTTTGGCATTGATTGGCAGATGATGTCAGCATGACGGGATAGTTTGTTATTCAGCAGAGAGTACGGGATGGTGACGTGGCAGTGACGTTAGCGAGGGATCGGTGGGAGGGTGGTAAGTGGTTTTGGCCCGCACTGCTTATTGGCTAAAGTGGTTTCGGTCGAGAGGGCCGTGAGTAGCGTGGGAGGTTGACACGCGTCCATGGTACGAGCGCAATACTGTCAAACTCCCGGGCGTTAAAATGCAGCGGCAGAGGGGGTCGCGATATGCATATTGACCGTTGGATGAGCGGGCCCAGATCTGACAGTCGGCGCTCTGCGAAGATAGTGGAGAGTTAATGCGCGGGGCCCGATATAATAAACGTTAATTAAACATATCGGGGTTGTGTTTATTGGTTGGCGGGGTGATTTGTTATTAATTAACGTGGGGTTAATTAATCCCATGGTTTGTGCGTGGTGGGTTATGGTTCTTAACAGGTTCCAAATAAACCTGCTAATCCATATTTGAACAACGATTTAACAGTTTTATGGTTATAATAAACCGGGGCGGGGATATTAAAATATAAGGGTCTTTGTTATATATACATATTTACGGGGAAGGGTATTATTTCACAAGGGATTTATATAATAAAGTTAGAGTTTAATTAATGTGATTTATGAAATGGGAAGCGCTAAGTGATGAACTTAGGCTATAGGGAAAAGAGGGGTTTTTGTGATATTTGTACATTTTCCTAAGTAAAAAAGGTTTTACTTAGGTTTGTTATGAAATGAGATGGATGGAAGGAGTTGTTTTGTGATATTAAGAAAATCTTAATATCACTAGGGAAATTAGTAAATTATTTCAGGGAAACATGAGGGAAGTTAGTCATGCCTCTGCCATAGTACCTGTGATAATAGCAAGATGAACATCTTGAGAGAGAAGAACCTATCACAAGTTTCTTTCAGCAAGACCAAAACTTCCTACCCAGCCTATTGTACCTAACATTTTTTCTTCTTTCTTTTGTGGGTGCATTTAGACTAGCAAACCCTTTCAACTTTTCTTTTCTTTACCTTGTAAGCCTATCTAAATCTACACTTATTTCTTCCACGGGCTCAGTTTAAACAATTGAGCTCCTTTGCTTCTCTACCTATCTACTTATCTGCCAAGTTTAAACAGTTTGGACAAATTTTTATTCTCTATCTCTAAACAGGAAATTCAAACATGAACTGGCCAAGATTAAGCTTTTTGGCCATTCATCAACTACAGTATAAAGTTCAACAAACTGCACATGATACTTTATTTACAGAAAATGAAATAGTAGTGGCATTTGGACTTGCACACTTTCCTGGTCCTTTTTATTTGGGGTTCATTTCTTTTGATCTTTTCCTTTGACCATTTATATTTTCACCCTTTGATTTTTCTTTTAGGGTATACCCTCTTTTAATTTTTTAATTTTTTGACATCTTCATAATATGGAAACCTTTATAACAAGTAAAGGTATGAACATATTGCAGAGCTGATCAAGTCAATCATGAAATATGACACCTATTGGTATAGGAGCATAACACTTCCCATGGTGGGAAGAAGTTTGACAAATTGAAAGTGTGATGTTTTCATTGTCATGAGGTGGGCCATTTTGTTTCAAATTGTCGACTAAGGAAATCCAAGAAGGGATCTGGGGAAGGATCTGAAAGTGAGGCACTTGCTTCACAGTTCAAGTTGGAACACTCTTTGCATGCATGGTTTCATCCATGGTGGGAAGTGGTTGGTTTCTTGACAGTGGAGCTTCTTTCCACATGACCAGTGACAAGAGTTTGTTTAGTACTTTGGAGGAGAAAGATCTCCAAATACTCATAGCGATGGGTAATGATGAAAAGTATAGTGTCTCAGGTGTAGGCACGGTTATTTTTTAGAGGGAGCATGGAGCTCGCCTTACCTTGATCGATGTCAAGTATGTACCAGGACTGAAGAGAAACTTGGTGTCGATCACGATGCTGGAAGACAGAGGCTATGATGTAGTCTTTAGTAAGGGAAAGGTTTTCCTTAGACACATCATCACTAGACAGGTGAAGTAGATCAGTTCACAGGTCAAGAACCTGTCTTAAGGTTCAAGATGCATGCAAAGCCTTGAGCAGCAAGGCAATTGATGGAGACTTGGTGGTTGAGAGGGTGAATATATTACCTCTCAACATGCAACGCCAAAAGAAGTCTCAGACGATTGTGGACGAGCCACGATTGGTGCAATAGCTTCTGGAGGTTGTGGAGCAGCCACAACAGGGGAAGCTGAGTGGAGATAGAGTAAAGACATCTACTCATGCAAAGACCTCCAGTAAGGGGAAACTTCAAACCAGGTGGGTTGAGGGATCACATGCAACCATACCACTAGGTAGGAGATGGGGCGATGTAGAGTGATCGTCCCAAGGATGAGGGGCAGGATCCTTGAGGTACCCAACCTCTTGGATGAGACCTTGCTACGGAAGCCCCGATGGGGAGTAGCAAGAACTGCAGGGAAAATTTTAATAACCCCACCTAAATTTATAAATATAATAAATGGGCGAATCTCCATGGTATATAGGAAAAATGGAAGGCGATTTTATCAATAATATAATATGTATTTATAATTTTTTGGCGAATCTCTCACCAGGCATGGCGAATATTTTACTCAATTATAAAATCTTGTAAGATCTTGGCGAGTCTTTCACTAAATAATAAAACTTTGTAAAGTCCTCGTGAATCTTAGCATAGGCTACATGCTGGTTTAATTCCCCCATTTAAATAGGCTACATTCCAGGTGAATACCATGGGTCAATACCATGTGCCATTTTGGTGAATACCATGGGTCAATACCATGTGCCATTTTTATTTTTATTAATTCTAATATTAGGGTTAATAATGGTTTTTTGCATGGTATTAATAACAATCTAGTCCATGGTATTTGTCCCATAGTATTTTGGCCATAGGTTTCCCCTAAATATAACCCATTTTTTGAGTGTTCGTAAATATAAGATGACTTATGGAGTAAATATAAAAAAATGTTTTATTTGTTTACCATACCTCTCGTTTATTTATATTTTTATTAATTTACCATACCTCTTTTACAAATATGGTATTTGGCCCATAGGATTCACTTAAATAAAACCTCTTTCTTGAGCCTTCATAAATAGAACGAGGGTTATGGACTAAATATAAAAAGAGGTTTTATTTATTTACGATACGTCTAGTTTATTTATATTTTTGTTTATTTACCATACCTTTTGAGTAAGTATAAAAAGACGTTTTATTTATTTACCATACCTCCACTTTACTTATATTTTTATTTGTTTACACCCTTACATGTATATAAGGTGACTTATGGAGTAAATATAAAAAATGTTTTATTTATTTACCATACCTCTCATTTATTTATATTTTTATTAATTTACCATACCTCTTTTATAAATATGGTATTTGGCCCATAGGATTCACTTAAATAAAACCTATTCTTGAAAATGGGCGAATGGATTCACTTAAATAAGACCTATTCTTGAAAATGGGTGAATGGAAGGTTGTAAGTCCTAATTTCAAGGGCTAAATTTACCTTTTTTACCCTCTCCCTTAAAATAAGGTGGGCTATTTGAGGTGATTTGTAAAAATGTACTATGATACAAAATATTCGCCCACTAAAAATTTAAAACCCCTTAATTTCGCCAAAGGGCGAACATTCGCCCCTAAAATTATCCTTGAAGAACTGACTTCTTGGGTAGAGAAATATGTGGAAGGAGTGGCAAAGAGAGCTACAGTGCAGGGAATTCCAAGACAGCACAGAGCATGCTAGCTGCAGCAATGCGAGAGGCACAAGTGTGTTGCATAGTGCAGGGTAGCACAAAGAAGGGTGCAACGGTGCGAGATGCATGGAGATGTTGCAGTAGTGCAGAGGTCAGAGAGGGAGCACTTGTCAGTAATAGGTAGAGCTTCAACATCAGAGTATGTTTCTAGCCCAATAGAGAGGTCAGTTGGGAGTTGTTTTTGTTCTGAGAGTTGTTGGAGCAACCACACTTGGTAGATGTGTTGCATGCAAAACATTCCAGAGGTACAGGATGGGGTTCGAGAGGAAGCCTTTCTTGTTGAGACAAAGTGTTGAAAATGGCAACAAGAAATTTATAAAAATAGAAGTGCTAAAAATAGCATTGCTAAAAATAGCAGTTTGGGCATCAGTGCTTGATTGGGCAACAGGGAATGAAAAATGGAAGTGCTAAAAATAGAAGTTCTATTTTTAGCAGTGCAATGTGGATTCCTATTTTTAGGCAGTCCCTGGTCTAAAATAGGAAGTAAAATTCGAATTTGGCCTTACCAGCAGTTTGAATATTAATTAATTAGATCAGTTTGAGTTAATTAGCTAAGGAAAATCAAACTTGAAGTCTTTGTGAGAACATGCAATAATTTCTCCACTGATTGGGGAATGTGTCGTTGATTTGCTCCACTGATTAAGGAATTAAGGATGAGTTCTATATTGAGAGGATCAGTTGACTTAGTTTAACTTAGTCAAGTCCAGTTAGATTAATTTAACAAGTTGTTAAATTAATGAGATTCAGTTTGTTGATGCTTACATGCATGTGACAACTGGTATTTTCAGATAACTGAGTACTCACTCATGGATAACTGATGCATGATAGTTCAAACAAAGACCCAGTTGAGATCAGATGAGGGACAGTGTACTATCACTTGCTAGGATATTCCTAGTGAATATTCCTTGCATGAGGAAGGAATATTATTCCTTCTAGTACTTCATAATTGGACCTGAGGTGACAGCAGGTATGATTTGGCCAATTCACACATGTTATGTAATTGGACCCCAATCAAAACTGCACAAGGAAATAGGGGCTTGGAGGACTTATGGAGCCTATATATACATGCCTAGATAGTCCATGAGCTACATCATCAGAGTACAGAGAGAGCAGGATAGCTTTTGAGCTAATTCTTTTTGTATGTTGTTGAGGATTTCCACTTGATTGATAATACAAAGATGGGGTTTTAGGCTGGTGATTTTCCCGGATAAATTCTTCTGTGTTATGTGTGATTGATTCCTTCTTATTAGTTATATGTGTTCATGCTTGATGTTGCTCATGATTGATTAAGCTTCCACAAAGTTTATGGTAGATGTAGATGTAGTATTATGCTTTAGTACATTGCATATATCAGTTAGATCTGTAGGTGAAACATCTACATGATATCAGTGAGCTAGCTGATTTGTAGAGAAAATTCTACAATCCATATACCCATGGACTTGAACCTACAAACAATTCCTTTAAATGTGCTAAAATTAGCAAATAGAGGTCACCATTGGATCCAGAATGTCCAAAACTTGTTGGTGGACTTTTCTTTAGCTCCAAAAGGCCAAAAAATCACAAAGATATGGTTCTACAAGATCTTCATTTAGTTTTCTTGTTATCCATCCTACAAATCAAACCTATAATCTAACTATTCTACAAATACACCAAGTTTTCCGATGCAGAGGTGACAAATTCACTCGTCAAAGGTGCAACTCATTTCATACTTAAATTTCCTAATAGCCCTTAAAGGAAAAAAAAATTTCCACATGGGCCATGCCATCGGGGGTTAGGGCCAACTACCCGCCCTCATCTGCTTAGCCCCTTAAAATTAGGGCACTTGGTCACATTAATCAAATGAAGTCAAGGGTTGGGCCAACGACCTGCCCTAACCATCACAATCCTTTATTCCATCCATCAGGGTGATTTGAAAGGCCATATCGCTTGGGGATGGCCGCCTTCAGTAGCACCCACCTGTTGAATCCTTGCCACGATTCGACGGTGCCCAAGTGACCTAGACCTAGAGCTTCCATCGCGCCCCCTTTTTACTGGCACATTCCCAGTTATTCCTATGGTTTTGTGGGAGGTTGTGACCAGGGGTTGGGCCTAGTCCCTGGGCCCCATCCCTTCTATGCCATGGTCATATGCCGAGGTTGCGATCGGGGGCCAGGGGCTTAGCCTCAGCCCCTTCCCTCATATGCAAATTCAATAAAACTTAAATATAAGTTTAATACTATGGTTAATAGGAACCATCCATAGATCACTTAGTAGAGTTTGGCGTTGGTAGGCTTGAGGTTGGGGGTTTGATCCCACTCAGGCCTCTAGCCTAAACCATAAAATTTTAGTGTGCTCTAGAGGTGTCGTGTGGCAGACTAGATTGGGCCTCGTAGCATCATTCCATTAGCCCACACACAACCAATCAAATTTGACCACCTGCATGAATCAAATCTTGACACTTGAAACACCCAATTGGTTCGTACCTACGCAATCACCCTAGATGATGTTAGCTGTATAGAAGCCCAGTCAACAGACTTGCTCATTTTTTAGTCATTGCACCAAAGGATCAAAACACAATAACTTGAGCATATGGTGTCACATTGCGGTGAAACAAACATCGTTGGATTCAGAACAATGAGAAATTTAAATTGACATTGGTTTCAAGACTTTATGGACACTATTTTTTGAGCTAAAATTTGATCACCTGTTCACACCTCCCCACTAGGAAATTTTGGACTCCAAAAGTTTACTTCTCCTAGTAAACAAAATGAGGTTGAAACTAAAAATTACCCAAAAATTAAATCCATGCTATCTTTTCAATTGGTTCCCTTCAAGCTCCAATCAAGGCACTTCACCTATCTTCTTCATGAAGACCTACTGTCCTGTTAAAAATCGAGCCAAAAATTCTTATCATTGATGCAGGAGCAAAAATAATGATGAGTAGAATCTAAACATTCTCTCTAATATCATATTTGCATAGCTTAAAACAACTACATCTTCAAGTTAAACTGTTGAATACAAACTTGACTCCATCTTGGAAACCATAAGCAATATAAACTTGCTTTACCATCCTCAAACTGAGCTTGTACACAAAAGTACACTGCTGCAAAAATTGAATGACATAATTGACTTTGCCTATAAAAAATATAGACATTTTGTACAATATTAGAAAAATATTCTATTCACAACAAGTTTCATCCTGAATACTTGCATCGGTGAGTACATGACAAACATGGATGACAATTATACATTCCAAAAGTCCTTACACATATGGAATTATAAACAAGCTAATAACATCATGTCAATGAAACATACTTGTTTCACATAGTGACTAATATTGCTCACTTTACAAAGTAAACAACAACAAATAATTACAAATTTAGAAAGAAACTTTACAAACCATTAGCCAATCTCTACCTCTCCTGGGCTTATGGGTTCTCTTTTTGCATCAAATTTTCCTTGAAGGTTGCTTTAGGATTGTTGTGAGTCCTCTTTGCCACCTCTTTCTTTCCTTGCATTAGTTTTCATAATCTCTTTTGTCTTCTTGGAATGAAGCTCTGGATGTAATTTCCAAAATTGTTTATTTCATCCCCATGCATCTTGCAATGGGTACAAAAGAACTTTCTATTGCCTGTTGACAAGGAAGTCCTCTCATGCGAAGGAGATTCATCATGATTGATTCCTAGAATATGATCCATCCTTTTAACCATTACCATGCATTTCTCACAGATAGCTACACAATAGTCAAATGTATCACAGAAAGTACAAGGATACATATTCCACAAATAGTCAAAATTATCAGCATTTGGAAAACACTAATGAGATTTATGCTTGTCCCTTGGGTTACAGCTTTGACGATGTGGGGCAAACGATGACATGCATGGTCCCTTCAAGCATTCATCTCTCTTGAGAAACAAATGAAAATTTTCACCACCATCTTGGTGTGACATATCAGCCTCAGATGATTGTTGTGCCTCAAACTGTTTATATCATTCTCCAAACTCCCTTTGACCATATCCCAATCCTTAATACTTTGATCTCTCTTGTACCATGATGGCATTGGTGATCCTTTGGCCATTGATGTCAAGGCCTCCTCCTTCATAATGAATTTTATAAAGAAGCTTCATACCAATGCCTTTGTATGTTGCTCAAATGTTGCAAAAGAGGTGTTTTGAACATAAACAGAAGGAATTGTACTTGAAATGCTTATTACCTCCTTGAACTTGGCATTCATATTTTCATCTTCTGATGATGGTGATGATACTGCAGATGACTCTATCCACCCACTTTTACCAACTGGCATATAATGAGAATATTGGAGATGCTTGCAAAATGCACATGCATAAGTTTTCTCATATGGTCCATAACTACTGTGTGAACCATGCCCACATATTGGTTCCATTTTGGAGGTGTCTTTTTTTGTCATAGGAGTGGAACTTTTAGCAACTTGTTCCTCAACCACATGCTGCAACTGATGGTGCATGTGCCTCTTCTCCTCTTCAGCCATTTCTAGCATTCTTCTCAACTCAATGTTTGATACAAAGAGCCAAATATATCTTCTCTAGCTCTTGGAGACTCTTCTTGCCCATTATTTCAACTTGGTCAGATGAGGCTCTAATGCCAATTGATTTGAAAATGATGGAGGAGTTCAATTTAAGGGATCGTTCTCCAATGCTTTGCAAGGAAAAATGGGTCTTAACACAAAACAGGTTTTCCAAAAGGTATCTTCAAGTTATCAGTTAGTTTCCACAAGCAAACTTAAGCATAAGAAACACAACATCACATAACTCATACAAGAATCCATGAAGAGAACAAAGGATTTGGTAATGGATTTCACCCCTCCTATGCTACATCTTTGGTCCTACCAACATAGATAGACCGTACCATATATTTAGTGGAAAGGGAGTACATAAAAGTTTGTTAATAAAAGATGTGGTTATTTCCCCTTTAAGGAAATATTCTTCCGCAAAGAACTATCACACAAACATCATGAAAACCTACAATAGGTCATGCAAACATCAGCAACACAAGGTGCCTGATTCAAATACCATGTACTCCATCTGAAAATGAGCATACATGAGCATATAAGCACTTCAATTCCACATTGAAGGTTAAATAGAAAACTTTCCTCATCAAGACATAGTGAGAAAATTATAGATGCACTCAACCCTGCAAGTAATAGTTGTTGAAGTAAACTTTTGAAGGTGAGAAAACCCCTTCAATACCTTCTCCATGCTCAAACACCTTCAAGAACTGCTCCAAAACATTGATTGATCCATACACCCATGGAATTGAACTTGTAAAAAGTTCCTTTAGATGTGCTCAAATCAACAAATAGAGGTCACCATTCGATATAGAATGTCCAAACACCCCTAGGTAGACTTTTCTTGAGCTCCAAAAGGCCAAAAACTCACAGAGATACAGCTCTACAAGCTCTCCATGTAGTTTTGATGTTGTTTGTCCTATAAATCAAACCAACAGTTTAACTGCCCTACAAATTCACCATATTTTCCATTCTAGAGGCGACAAATTCGCCCGCCAAAGGTGTAATTTATTGGATAATTAAACTGCCCAATAACCCTTAAGGGTAGAATTTTTGGCCACATGGGCCATGCAGTCGGGGGCCAAGGCCAACAACTCGCCCTCGCGGGCTTAGCCCCTTAAAATTATGGCGTGTTGTCACATTAATCCCATGGGATTGAGGGTTGGGCCAATGGCCTACCCTTACTATCGAGCTCCTTTTCTCTTTGCATCGGGGTCATGTGAAAGGCCATATGGCCTGGGGATGGCCCCCTTCACTAGCACCCAACTACTGAGCACTTGCCACTATCCTATGGCACCCAGGTAACCTGGACCTGGAACTTCCACTGAGCCCCCTCTCTGTTGGTGCCTTACCGAATATGTCTGTGGTCTCGTGGGAGGTTGTGACCAGGGTCCAGGGCTATCTCTGGTCCCCATCGCTTCTACGTCATGGTCATATGCCGAGGTTGCAACTGAGGGATAGTGGCTTAACCTTAGCATCTTCCCCCATATGCGAATTCTATAAAACTTAAATATAAGTTTAATATTATGGTTAATAAGAACCATCCATAGAGTAGTTGGTGGTAGGCTTGAGGTCAGGGGTTCGACCCTGCCCGGGCCTCTAACCTAAACCATAAAATTTTAGTGCACTCTGTAGGTTCCACGTGGCAGCGCATGAATGGGTCATGTGGCACCATTCCATTGGTCCACACAAATCCAATCAAATTCGACCACCTGTACGAACTAGACCTTGACATTTGGAAGCACTTGATTGGTCCATACTTACATTGCCACCCTGCATGATGTCAGCTATATGGAAGCCCAGTCAGTAAACCTGCTCATTTTTTAGTTGTTGGGCCAAATGATCAAAATTCAATAACTTGAGCATATGATGTTGGATTGAGTTGCAACAAACATCGTTGGATTCAGAACAATGAGCACATTAGAGAACTTTTGAGGTCTAAAATGGGCCTCTTAAGAAAAATGTACAACCAAAATTAACTTTATAAGAACCAATAGGATTCAAGATGATGATGTCACCCATGGGGGAGGATTCACCATTTTTGGGGTAAAAAAGTAAAAGGATTAAAAATAATAAAATAATAAAACTATTTTTTCAACTTGTATTTTCAACTTATCACCCTAAGGTTTTACTCAAATTTCAAGCAGGAGTACTCGTTGGATGCAAAATTTAATTCCTCATCCAAGGAGTACCCATGTTGCATACTTTCCATGAACCCTACTACACGAAAAATGAGAAGTACATGAAAAATTGTGATTGCAATCATGTTTTTCATGTATTTCTAATTTTTCATGTAGAAGGGTCCATCAAAAGTATGCAACATGGGTACTACTTGGATGAAGAATTAAATTTTTCATCCAATGAGTGTTCCTCCTCAAAATTTGAGTAAATCCATAGGGAGATAAGTTGAAAATATGAGTTGAAAAAGTAGTTTTTCTTTATTCCCTCTAAAATTTGATGATCTAATCTAATCTTATTTTATTATTTCCACTATTATTTTATAATTTTCTTAGGAGGCCCATTTTATACCTCAAAATTCCCCTAATGCTTCAACCTGACACCGATTTCAAGACTTTATATGCACTTTCATTTTTGAGATAAAATTTGATCACCTTATGAGTCTATTGCATGGTTTTCTTCACAGACATATATACTTCTATGACATTCAATGGGCACTCATTCCTAGTGTGTCTCTTAGTGCATCTAGGGTAGAAGATAGTTAGTTCTGTTTATGCTTCCTCTCGATTCCTTTTAATTTTCATAGTATCCATTTGTATGGAAAATGCACGCAACATTTCACTCTTAAAATCCTCCAACATACTTCCTATCTCATATTTGAGGGCTTATGTAGAGGGAGATGAACTAACCAAGCCTTGGCTAGACCTACCCTTGGTCCTAGCATCCCTAGCGTGATTCCTGAATACTATTTTGATGTCATCATAAGTCAATTGGGAGATGTCTCCTCCAGATAGCATGTTGAGGGTTTCCATTACATCCTCCCTAATCCCTCAGAGAATAACTAGCTTGAGTGATTCAGGGTTAAGGGTACAATTAGCCCTCCTATAATTGAGGTTGAATCTTTACTCATAGTCCTCTAGGGATTCATTTGATCCTAGGGTCATCCTAATTATTTCATCATTTATTTCTTTGTACCTACAATAATCCTTGTACTTATCATTCAAGGTTTGTTGCGTTTGGGCCCAACTAGTGATGCTTCCTCTAGGTAAAGTCATAAACCAGTGTAAGGCTTCATCTTTGAGGGTAGGTGGACACAACTTCAACTTCGATTCATCCAAACAACAAATTCATAGGTCCTACAAACAACAACAAATTCAAACATGAAGGTGTTAGGATCCTTAGAGGTTAAGACATGGAAATGTGGAAGGGAACCAAGGTTTATATTCGTCATTCTGGCCTCCCCATTGGTTTCTCTTATAGGGAAAATCTCATGTTTTTATGTTTTCAGCCATGGTTTGGGTAGGTGAGATAGGTTATTCTTCCCCTCATGGGTTCCTCAAAAATTTCAAGTTTCTTTCCTAGAGGGTCTTCTAACTCCCTTATAGTCAGAGAGGGAAGTTGATAATCACCAAAGAAGAATGAAGGTTGACTACTTGAAGGGGTGGGTGTTTTTGGTAAGTATTTCCCTTGACTATCCCTACTCCTACTAGGCATGAAAGAACTAGCTCAGCTTTTTTTGTGAATTCTAATTCTCTTTTTTTTTTAAGATTTAAAATCAATAAGACTAATGCAAAGAAAAAAAAAAGTAACTCCTGAGTAGAAACAACACCTACTTGAACACTTCCCTGGTAAGAACATTAAAAAGTGATGAGCCCCAGTATTGCACCAAGGATGTTGCAACTCCCAAGGCTTCTCAACTTAAATTATCAACCCAGAGTTCATACAAACTTGGAGGTGATAGTGTTATATGAACAACAGGTTAAATTCTACTCATGTCAGCCTCAGTAATTAGATCAAATTAAGGTATTCAAAGACCACTCCTTCAACTAACCACAAAGAGATTTTCTTATGAAATCATATCATGATTTCAAGGAGATGAACATGATTCTAACGATAGAAATGTAAATTCCATTCATTAAATGTAAATGCTAATTGAAATTGCATGAAAGGAAGAGGCTATTCTAGTTGCAAAAGTAAACCATGTTACTATATTTTCACACTTAATAAAATCAATAGCCTACTTGCACGAATCATTTATCTACTTGTAACTTGCTTAACAATGAGGAATCCAATCTTCAACACAACTATGAAAAAATGTTAATTCTAATTCTACTTGTTGTTTTATGTTTCTAGTGAGGAAAGGATGGGGTTGAAGTGGTCTTAGAGTCTTCCTTAATCATGAAATCAAATCTTGGGGGCCATTATTCAGCATCAAAATGCAAGGGTCAAAGTTTGGATTGAATTTGGTTGAAGTAAGGGGGTTCGAGAGATTTTTGAGGAAAGTAATGGTATCTTAAAGGTGAAGGAAGGTGGATGAAGGTGAATGAATGGTTTTCGAGCCCCTTATCCAATCTTACTACCCCTTAGAGGCCTATATTGCACCAAAGTTTAGGTCCACGGTGTCCTTCATTTTCCCTGGAAGAGTGATCTCAGTGGGAAATTTTGGAAGCAATATGAAGTATCCAGGAGAGAGATGTAATGGGCTATGTGTATGTGGAAGAGTGTTCGCACCCTTTCAAGTCAAAAACAATCCCTACAAACTAATCAAGCACGTGCATCAAATGATTAATTTTACAGCAAAATAAATTTACATGGAAAAGATGAGTTCAATTTTATTAAAATCTACTCTACCTTACAACACAACTCTAATTGCCAAATCAATTATACTAACTTCTAAGTTTCAGAAACCAAACATGCAAAAGGGTTACAATCCAACACTTAATAATTTCCAAGAAATCATAAACACATGATTTTATGTTGTTGTTCTAGATCTTCCAACAACTCTTCCCATAATAGGGGTGATAGGCAAACATGCAACTACAAGTTTTGTGATATAATTCCTACTTAAACAAGAAAAGAATTGCAATGACTTGAAAAAGAACAAGGAAATAATACAAGAGAGGGAGTAAATCCCCTGGGTTGGGCCCAAACGCAAGGGTTTCAATCCTCCAAAACTAACTCATATGCAAGGCAATAATGAACTTCTCAGCAGCTACTCCTATTTTCCACAAAAAAATCAAATCCTAACGAGCCTTTAGGCTTGTTTATTTATACAAAAAGTAGATGAGGGAAAATCCCTTGAAAAGAGAAGCGGCTCCCTCCAAAATATTGAGATTGGTGGATCTGGTTTTGAGCTATTTGTGAGGAATCTTTGATCTCAATCCAAGTTGGAGAGTTAATACAGTGGACAAGCCCCTATATTCTCTCTCGATGTCTCCACCAAGCCCCTGCATAGTAAATATCTCCAAAAATGCTTCTATTTCTTTCATATTAATCACATTAGGCCACACAATACGATAAGCACCCTTTAGTCTTCTTACTAACAATATTATGGCTAAACATGTCAATTAATGTGAGAAAATGAGAGTTTTAAGGGCTAGAGGATAGCACAATGGATGGTAAAATATACCTATTGATTGGACCCATCAACATCATATGAAAATTTACATGTACAACTTATTCCAAGTATGCAAGAACAATCGAATTAAACTTGTAGTGTTGGTACATTGCATATAACCATACACACAACCATGTAAGCAGTCCAATAATTAAAGAAATGAAAAGCATCCAATGTCACAACAATAGACTATCCAGACTTCAAGATGCAAGATAGAAAACACATGCAATGTTAATGCATTTTCTAAATAATTCAAACATAATAGAAACATTATTGCAGTCAACATGTAATCCACAATCAAATGCTATAATTAACACACAATCATATTGACATTCAACTACCACACTGAAAGCTTGAACTACACTCATCTCCAGAGGTACACATCTTAAATATTTTGCACTTATACCATTCTGTATTGCTCCTTCCCACTACCCTAGCTTCAAACAACTTAGTGGAAGGTGTTACTTTCATTTAAACCAACCTCCATAGTCCTGTCATGGAAATGAGGTCTTAAAAATTCCTCATTTTTCCACTTCTTCAAAACCTAAATTAAACACTACAATCATGTCCAACTCGTCAAGATCTTTCCAACAAGATAAATTTATTGTGAACCAACTTCCATATCAAAATTTATGGCCCTTTTTAATCTTACTAAATCATCCTTCTCCACCACGTGATATCCCACGTGGTGCTCAAGTGATCACTTCACCATTCCTAGTGGTCCACGTCATTCCAATAACCTGACATGTATGTCCATGCACCACGTTAGTTGGATTTCATGGGGAATTTACACACACGCATATATTATTATATTCAAAGTTCGAGCCCCTATTTCCAAAATCACTGAGAAAACCATCTCAAGACTCAAACACTAAACCCCCAATTAATTCAACCCTTTGATCATCTCTACATTCAATGCACCATTAGGCCTCGAACATGCCATTCGAGAGTTCGGGATCGAACATGGAAAAAACCAACCAATCACTCCTGACCCATGAACTCTTTACACTAGGGATGACATCACCTCGACCATGTGTCTCGACATTTGAGCACCACATGTCATGTGTTTATAGGTTATTTGTACTTCCAAAATTACCAATAATAATCGCCACATGGCAAGCCCTCTACTTTCCATGTCAACCTTTGGCGACATCATTGAGGCATATACGATATGATTGGGGTCCCACCTGATCGATCCTTAACCAATTTTACGATAATTTCCCATTATCAGAAATCATGGCCCTCAACCCATTTCCTTGGTACATCGTGGTCACTTGTAAAACAACCCCCATGGCCAAGATAAAATCATTCTTGTTAACCATCAGAATAATCTCTATCTCCCTTGTCCTTTATTAACCTTGGCCTTACAACTACCCAAATTCACATACTATGAACACCCTGAGATAGACTTATTTTTGTCAACTTCCACGAAGTTTCATGTCAACATAGGTCGACAATCTTGGCCTTGGCACTCCTTACACACATTATGACCCTGCTAATGCCCTGAGATGACATCAACCTGAGATGGGATATTTTCCATCCGCTACTGGGAAAATTATTCTTTACCTTGGCTGTCAATCTCAACCCTTCCTCCATATCCTAATATGATGTCACTCCAACATTACCCTAAGATGAAAGGGTTTTATGTTAATTGCTAAGGACATTTTTGTCTCCCTAAGTTGTTTAACGTCTACATTTCTCCTTGTGCACACTTTATGCCACCCCGAGGTCCGACACCACGAGATGACATTATGCCAAGACAAGGATTTTACCACTTCTTACCAGGGATATCGCCATCAATATCAGTCACCAATCCTAGCCCTTTCTCCTCAATGCCTATTTCCAACCTTTCTAAGGCCGTGATATGACACTTAGTCGATTTTGCTACCCCTCCTAAGATTTGGGTATGGGTAAATGGATATCTGTGTGAGCCTTCATAGAGGCTCTTAGTGCTTGGTGATGCTTATCCCTCATGAGCTTAACAATTCCCACACCCAACACTTAGGGAATTTCTGTGCTTTATCTCTTGAGCTTATCAATGCCCATTCTCAACACTTAGAGAATTTTTGGGCTATCTCTCCTGAGCTTATATGGGATTTGATGGTCTGGTTGCAGGTGTAAGGGATAATCATTCAAAATCGGAAACGATCTCCTCAAGCGCAGGTGGAAGTTCTTCTTCAATTTCCTTTGGAGTTTCAGTCATCCGCCTTCAATTGTAGATATGCTGCTAAAACAGTAGAACTATTAAATTTACTCAAAATATAGCAGAACTCCCGTTACCATGGAATCAAAAGGAAATAAGCTATCATTCATAAACTTCTTTCTCCCGCCTTTTCCACAGTCCTTGATTTTTCCGTCGAAACCAAAAATAAAACAAATTGCAGTTTATAATTTCCCGAGTCCGAACTTTGAATTTACTCGTGCGCACCTTTACCATGCAATCACTATCAGATCGCATCCTTCACAACAAACAACCCCAATCAACTGAGTTATTAACTCAGTTAAATATTTTCTCACATCTGTTTTCTAGGTTAACGTTCACACTTGCGAGCGCGCGACCACCGTTAGATCTGTGCCAATCGATCAGACAATTCAGGTCGTTTCCAAAGGGTTTTCACAACTTTTATCGGGTTTTCCTCCGCTTCACCCAGTATTTTCTTTCCGCCAAGTTTAGACTGTGTATAAATTATATTTCTTTTAAACACATCCTGGCTATCTTAATACATAGAAATAAAGATTTAAATGCGATAACACATGATTATACCAACCTCTAAATTTAAAGGACTAAACTGAAAATCAACATAACTTAGAGAATTTTTGAAGGAAGTCAACCCTCCAAGATTGACCATTTATACGCAGAATACACAAAGACACCGAGATATTTCAAAATTTACAAGCTAATTCTTCATAGCCAAATCCTATTACAATGCTTCAAAACTTACATAAATACCTTACATTCAACAATCAGATCCTTAATCAATGGATCAAATATGCCTAATCCTAAATAACACCTACTCTGCATGATATTCTCCTCGAGAATCTCAACTAAGTATAAACTACTTGAATTTATTAAAAATCATTCAAATCCCTATATTCTAGCCCAAATCCTATCTAGAAAGCTTTGTAAATTGATAGCTAAAGTATCCCACTCCTTTGCTTGTAAACTTTTTTTGGATTTTTGGAATAAAATCAAAGCCTTTTGTCTTCAAGCCTCATACTCCTATATCAGACTCCTGAGGAAAAAATTCTTCATGGGCTCCTATCCATGATCTCTTCTACAGAACTGCCCAAATTCTGTAGCATGGCCTCTGTCATCCAAGTAGCTTCAGCAATTGGTTGATCCCTCCATTTGACCAAACACTGAAAATATTCTTGTCCCCTTGTTCTTTTAAACACTCTCTTGTCCAAAATCGGTTTTGGCTGCAATGCCTTTGCTGTAGGTAACTGTTTTACCCAATCAACCTCTAGTTCTTATTTATCCTCTGTTGTATCATCTGCATTTCCACCTTCGTACCTGTACAAATCATCAACATTGAAAATAGGAGCTATTCCAATATCAGGGGGTAATTCAATTTCACATGCATTTGCACAAAATTTCCTCAAAACTCTGCATGGTCCAATTTTCTTAAACTTTAACTTGTTATACTCCCTTTTTGGAAATCTTTCCTTCCTCAGGTATGCCAAAACCAAATCTCTAACTTCAAAATTAACTTCTTTCTTCTTCAAATCTGCTCTGCCCTTATACTTTATGTTGTTGTCCTATGATTGTTGCTTTACCTGTTCATGTATTGTTTGAATATCTGAAGCATAATATTCTCCTATTGCACTTCTGATTCTAGCTTTTCCCAAGTCTCTTAATTCATACACTCCTCTCGAGTTCATTCCATAAACTATATGGAATGGACTCTTCCCTGTACTCTTGTTAGGAGAATCATTATAAGCATATTTAGCCTATGCCAAACTTGATCCCACTGTTTTGGATGTTCACCTGCAAGACTTCTCAGAAGATTACCCAAGCTTATGTTTACAACCTCAGTCTGCCCATCAGTCTGAGGATTATAAGCTAAACTGAAACTCATTTTAGTACCAATTTTCTTCCACAAGGTCCTCCATAAATAACCAACAAATCTGGTATCTCTGTTTGAAATAATGCTCTTAGGTAACCCATGCAAGCTTACAATTTCTTTAAAAAACAGATTAGCAACATGAGTAGCATCACTGGTTTTATAACATGGAATAAAATGTGCCATTTTTGAAAATCTGTCAACTACAACATAAATTGAATCATGTCCTCTTTGAGTTTTGGTAAACCCAAAACAAAATCCATACTTACCATATCGCAAGGCCTATCTGGAATAGGTAATGGAACATACAAACCTATGTTTTGGCTCCTTCCCTTTGCATATTGACAGACTTTACAATTCTTCACATACTTCTCCACTTCTGATCTCATCTTTGGAAAGAAATAAAACTGGTTCAACTGCTCATAAGTCTTGTCTACACCAAAATGTCCTCCAAGTCCACCACTATGTTTCTCCTTGATCAAATTTTCTCTCGTAGAACAATTTGGTATGCACATCTGATTTCTTTTAAACAACAATCCTTCTTGCAAGAAAAAATCAAGCCACTTAGTTTTGTCTAACAAAACATAATTCTTACAAGTTTCAAATGCCTCTTTAAAATCTAAATCTTTCTCATATAATTCCTTAATAAAATCAAAACCCAACACTTGAATTTGACTTTCCTAAACTAAAATGCTTTTTCTACTTAAGGCATATGCTAGTTTGTTTGATTGGCTAGTTATATGCTTTAAAACAAAATTGAAACTTTGAAGATATTCTACCCATTTTGCATGTTTCTGACTAAGCTTTGGCTATTGCATAATGTACTACAATGCATGGTTGTCTGAATAAAGTATGAACTCCTTATACATCAAGTAATGTCTCCACTTCTTCATTGACTGCACAACTACATAAAACTCCTTGTCATAAGAAGAATATTTCTTCTTTGTTTCATTCAGTTTTTTACTGAAATACGCTACAGGTTTGTCCTCCTGACTTAATACAGCTCCAATGCCTTCTCCACTGGCATCACATTTCGCTTGAAAAGGTTTATTAAAATTAGGAAAAATCAAAATAGGTTTCTCAGTAATCTTTCTCTTCAACAGCTGGAAGTTCTTTTCTGCTTCAACAGCCCACTTAAATGGTTGTTTATCCTTATTTATAGCGTCAATAATAGAAGCATTGATCTTACTAAAATTCCTTATGAATTTCCTATAAAAACTAGCAAGACCATGAAAACTTCTTACCTAAAAAACACTTTTTGGTGAAGGCCACTCCATGATTTCCTTTATCTTCTCTGGATCCATCTTTAAGACATCAACAGAAACAACAAAGCCCAAATATACCAACTCTTCCTTCATGAATGAACATTTCTTTAAATTTAATAGTAACTTTTCCTGTTGTAGCCTCTGTAAGACATAATTCAAATGTCTCATATGTTCCTCTTTAGATCTGATGTAAACTAATTTATCATCCAGATATACTATTATAAATTTACCAATAAATTATTTCAAAACTTCATTCATGAGCCTCATAAATGTACTAGGAGCATTTGATAACCCAAAAGGCATTACCATCCATTCGTACAATCCTTCATTTGTTTTAAAAGCATTTTTCCACTCATCTCCCTCTCTAATTCTGATTTGATGATAACCACTTTTTAAATCTAGCTTTGTAAAATATCTTGCTCCACTTAAGCAATCCATCAAATATTCAATTCTAGGTAAAGGAAATCTGTACCTGATTGTTATTTTGTTGATTGCTCTTGAATCAGTGCACATTCTGCAACCTCCATCTTTCTTTGGACTAAACATTGTTGGCACTGCACAAGGACTCAAACACTCTCTAATCAATCCTTTATCTAACATTTCCTGAACATATTTCCTAATTTCTTCATTCTTTGTGGGAGTCACCCTGTAAGCTGCTTTATTTGATAGATTTGCTCCTGGAATCAAATCTATATGATGACTGATTTTTCTAATGGGTGGTAACTCATCAAATCATTTACAATGATATCACAATAACTGTCCAGCATCTCTTGAATTTCAATTGGAAAATCAAAAATTTTAGTGGAAGTAATTATTACCTTGGGTTTGCAAATCAATGCAAAGTTTACCTCATACTCTTCAATCTGCTACAAGTATTCTTTTCCACTCAATAGTAAAGTCTTTGGATCATATCTTCTTGATGCATCCTCTACTTCCATAGGCAACAATGTATGATTGACACCATCTTTACCAAACTTGTATGTGTTCTTCTTCCCATCATGCATAGCTCCTCTGTCATACTGCAAAGTTCTTCCCAGCAATATGTGACACAAATCCATGGGCATCACATCACACAAAATTTTATCTTTGTATTTGCTCAACTGCAATTTTACTTCACAGTGCTCATCCACTAATAATTGATGTCCTTTTTGAAGCCATGACACCTTGTAAGGTGTTGGATGTTTCCTTGTCTTTAATTTCAACTTTTCCACCACTTCTATAGAAACCAAATTATCTGTGTTGCCACTATCAATTATCGTCTGACAGAATTTCCCTTGAACCTTGCACACAGTCTTGAACAAGGTCTTTCTCTGTGCTAGTTCAACAACTTCCTTTGCTGGCTTTAACAAAACTTTGTTAACTACCAAAGATTCCCCTTTCTCTATTACATTCTCCTCTTCTGTCACCTTTATTGCTTCCTCTTCAGTCTTAGCAACAATTTCGTTTCTCTGATTCGTTCCTATGTTCTCTGGGCACTCATAAGCTCTGTGTCCTAGCTTATTACACCAGTAACATCTAACTTCTTTTCCTCTACCTCTGCCTCCTCTTCCTCTAGAAAAACTCCCTCTGCCACTGGCATCACCTCCTGTGGGTGCATACTGACTTGAGTTGTTACTAGCTCCACCTCTAGGTGTTGTAGATCTTCCTCTACCACCTTGACTTCCCCTTTCTCGGAAAGTACCTCTATTTTTGGCATATTGCTTCCTCAAGAGGTTTTCTCCAGCCTTCGATACCATCTGATAAGCTTCTTCTATTGTTTTAGGAGACAACACACTTATCTCATCTTGAATCTCCATTCTGAGACCATTTACATATCTTGCAACCTTCCAATTTGTATCTTGAATTTATCCAGCTCTTATGCTCACTTTATAGAATTCCTCTATGTATTCACTATCATAGACCTCTGTCTAGGATTCTGCATCTGTCTAAATAATCTCTGTTGATAATCACTTGGAAAAAACTTACCTCTCAACTTTTCCACCATCCTGTTCCAAATTTTAATTGGTTGTTTACCAAGTCTCCTTCTTTCTGCCTGCACTCCATCCCATCAAAGTGTTGCATGCCCTTTCAATTTTGTAACAGCAAACTTCACTCTATTTCCTTCTTCTATTTCTTCATAATCAAAGAATTTCTCCATATCATTAATCCAGTCTATCCACTCCTCAGGGTTTAATCCTCTCGTGTAAACTGAAACCTCAAGTCTAGGTTTAGATGTGGATCTCAACACTAATCTAAATAATCCCATTTCAAGAGTAGGTTCTATAGGTTCCTCTTCTTCTACAGCTTCAACTTCAGGCTCACTGACATCTCCATCTGCATCTCTTCCCATTTCCACTGCTTCTAATCTAGCTTGCATCTGTTGCACAGCTTCCAACACTTCAACATTTTCAACTCGTCTTCCTCTTCTTCGACCACCACCTCTTCCTCCAACTCTGAAAGCCATGTTGGACTTCTTTTTCTGATCTTTGAGGACCTGTTTAGTGTCAATAGGTTGCTCTGATACCACAAATGATGGTCTGGTTGCAGGTGTAAGGGATAATCGTTCAAAACCGAAAACGATATCCTCAAGTGCAGGTGGAAGTTCTTCTTCAATTTCCTTTGGAGTTTTAGTCATCTGCCTCCAATTGTAGATATGCTACTAAAACAACAGAACAATTAAATTTAGTCAGAATATAGCAGAACTCCAATTACCACAGAATCAAAAGGAAATAAGCTATCGTTCATAAACTTCTCGCATCCACATTTTCCACAGTCCTTTATTTTTCCCACGGAACCAACAATAAAAAAAATTGGAGTTTATAAATTCTTGGGTCCAAACTTTGAATTAACCCGTGCGCACCTTTACCACGCGATCACCGTCAAATCGCATCCTTCACAACGAACGGTCCCAATCAACTGAGCTATTAACTTGGTTAAATATTTTATTGCATCCATTTTTTGGAGTAACGTTCACGCTTGCAAGTGCGTGACCACCGTTAGATTTGTGCCAATCGATCGGACGATTGAGGTCATTTCCAAAGGGTTTTCACAACTTTTGTCGGGTTTTCCTCTGCTCTGCCTAGTATTTGCTTTCCGCCAAGTTTAGACTGTGTCTAAACTATATTTCTTTCAAACATATCTTGGCTATCTTAACACGCAGAAATAAATTTTTAAATGCGATAACACATGATTATACCAACCTCTAAATTTAAAGGACTAAACTGAAAATCAATAGAACTCAGAGAATTTTCGAAGGAATTCAACCCTCCGGGATTGACCATTTATACGCAAAATACACAGAGACACAGAGATAATTCAAATTTTACAGTCTAATTCTTCATAGCCAAATCCTATTACAATGCTTCAAAACTTACATAAATACCTTACATTCAACAATCAAATCCTTAATCAATGGATCAAATCTGCCTAATCCTAGATAACACCTACTCTGCATGATATTATCCTCGAGAATCTCATCTAAGTCTAAACTACTTGAATCTATTACAAAATCATTCAAATCCCTATATTCTAGCCCAAATCCTATCTAGAAAGCTTTGTAAATTAACAACTAAAGGATCCCACTCCTTTGCTTGTAAACTTTTTTTGGACTTTTGGAATAAAATAAAAGCCTTTTGTCTTCAAGCCTCATGCTCATGCATCAGGATTAAACCCATTCTAGGAAACATATATATATGTGTGTGTGTGTGTTCTACTTGTTGCACTTTTTACAATCCAATATGAAGCACATGTGTAACCATTTCCATGCTATATATATATATATATATATATATATATATATATATATATATATATATATATATATTCATGCTTCTTATAAGAAATTCCACAGTATAGGGCCTGTTATTATAATCATTTTCATGCAGAAATTTAATCAACAACATATATTCACACATCTTATGCTAGTAATTAAACTGAGTTCATAATCATTAATAAACACAACAGTTACCCATTCTTTAGCAATCATACATGAAATAGCATTCCTCGTCATTAGTATATGCATTTTGATAACACAATAGAATTTACACAATAAACACATGCAAAAATATTTATATAGGCACTTATCTATGATGTAAGGTCTAGAAACTGAGATTAGGACTTCAACTCTCGACCCAACCTTAGATTAGTTTGCACTGCAATCTTTCTTGCAGCCAATCACCTCCCAGCCATGTTTTAGAGCTTGAGGAAGGGTGATCAAAGGAAAATTATCATACAATCAACACCATTGGGAGTCCAAACATTTGCCTATTTCCACCCAACAACCAAATACTTTGATACCCTAGTGCCTCTACCCTAAACCAGAGAAACCAGAGGACACTGAATGTTATGAAACCATCTCACAAAATATAGAAAAGATAGATGAACTCCTTACAATTCAACCTCTTCGAGGGGGCAACCTCCTTTATATTACACAAATGAACAATTCTTGGATGATACAAATGACAAAACCTCCTTTCTATATATAGGAGTCCAAGGGGTCACAATATAACCAAGCCGACCTAACAATAATAATATAAAGGCACAAAAATAGCAATAGAGGGATTCTATGGGGCACAGTAATAACAATATGGGGACAATGGGGGCACAACAATATTAGTAAGGGATACAACTGCGATAGTAATGGGGGAATCACTAGTATTATAGGGACCTAACATGCCCCTCTCCTTCAAAAAAGTGTTTTCCTCAACGCTTGAGTAGTTCTGGATGCTTCTGTATAAAATTCTCATCCTCCCATGTGGAATCTTTAGCGGATAAGTTCTTCCACTTGATGAGATACTCCGAAATTGATCGATTTCGTAGCTGTCGAGTTCTTATTTTTGTGAATGCTTCCGATTCCAATATAGTTTTTCCTTCCTCATCAAGTTCTCGCAATATTGTTTGAACTGGGAGATTGTCACCTATAACCTTCTTTAAACATGAAACATGGAAAATTAGGTGCACTTGAGAAGCTAGAGGAAGCTCCAATTTGTATGCCATAGTACCAATCTTTTGGAATACCTTGTACGGACCATAATACTTTGGTGATAATTTATTATCCTTCTTATCTTGATTGAGGGACAATTGTTTATATGGTTGTAGCTATAGGAATACCCAATCACCTACATCAAAACTTATTTCACTGCGATGTTGATCTGCCTATTGTTTCATTCTATTCTACGCCAACACGAGGTTATCCTTTAAGAGTTGGAGAACTTGTTGTTGATGCTCGATGTTATGTTCCACTGCTTGAACCTTAGAATTTTCTCTTAAATATGATGTGATGTATGGTGGATGATATCCATAAAGTGCCATAAATGGGGTCATTTTTGTTGCAATATGGAAGGAAGTGTTATACCACCATTCAGCCAAAGGCAACCGCTTGACCCATTGTGTATGTTGATCAGATACAAAGCAACAAATATATCCTTCCAAACATTTGTTTACTATCTCAGTTTGCCCATTAGATTGAGGATGATAAGATGAGCTATGAGCTAACTGAGTACCAAGACAAGAAAATAGTTTTGCCCAAAAATTTCCAATGAAAATGGGATCTCTGTCACTTACAATAATCTTTGGGTTTCCATGTAGCTTTTGAATTGTTTCCATAAATGCAGTAGAAACTATACTGGATTTAAATGGATGTGATAATGCACAAAAGTGTGCATACTTGGTAAGTCTGTTAACTACCACCATGATGACACTCTTTCCCTCAGAATTGGGTAAACCTGTGATAAAATCCATTGAATACTCCTCCCAACATTGGATTGGAATGGATAAAGGTTTTACTAAACCTGGGGTCTTAATTGTTTCAACTTTATTTTGTTGGCAAACCAAACATTCTGCCACAAAATTTTGAATATCCGATTTAAGGCCATCCCAAAAAAATTCCTTCTTAACCCTGTGGTAAGTTTTTAAAAATCCTGAGTGCCCTCCTAAGGGAGAAGTGTGAAATTCCATAAGAATCTCTTGTTTGAGTTGGGAATTCTTACAGAGGTATAAGAGCTCTTTGTACCATAACGAATCATTTTTCCAGCTAAATGTATCAGATGTATTGGAATCTTGTTGTAACTTTCGAATAAGTTCCCACACTTCTTCGTCATTCTTCCTTTCCCCCCTTGCTTCGTTTATCCAATCTGGTTGGATAATAGAAATGTCACACAACAATGCTTCCACATCCTCATCCTTTCTTGAGAGTGCATCTGCCACAACATTTTTCTTCCCTTTTTTGTAGATGATTTCAAAGTCATAACCCAACATATTTGTGACCCATTTTTGTTGCTCTTCAGAGGATAATATTTTTTCTAAAAAGTATTTAAGGTTATCATGATCCGTTTTTACCTTGAAGTGTCTTCCCATTAGGTAGGGTCGCCATTCTTTAAGTGCATGTAGTATTGCCAACATTTCCTTCTCATAAATAGCTTTGTGTAAATAATTTCCCTTGATTGGATGACTTTTTAAAGTAATGGGCCTTTCATCTTGCATTAGAATAGCACCAATTCCATTTCCTGAAGCATCACATTCCACAATAAAGGTTTTTGTGAAGTCTGGTGTAGCTAAGACTAGTGCTTGGCACATTGCCTCTTTAAGATGTTCGAAGGCCTTTGTTGCTTCTGGAGTCCATGAAAATGCATCTTTCTTCAATAATTTTGTTATAGGTGATGCTATTCTCCCATAATTCTTAACAAACTTGCAATAATACCCTGTCAACCCGAGAAATCCTCGCAGATGCTTTATGGATGTGGGGATTTTCCATTCCTTAATGGCTTTAATTTTGCTAGGGTCTACCTTAACTCCTTCATGAGATACAATATGACCCAAATATTCCACCTCTTGTATTCCAAAGAAACATTTGGATCTTTTTGCATATAATTGTTTCTCCTCCAATAGTTGTAGCACCTTGTCAAGATGTTCAACATGATCCTTCCAAGACTTGTTGTAGATTAGTATATCATCAAAAAATACTAACACAAATTTTCTAAGGAAGGGTTTGAAAATGGAATTCATCAAACCTTGAAATGTAGAAGGTGCATTGGTAAGGCCAAAAGGCATGACCAAAAATTCGTAATGACCCTCATGAGTTCTAAATGTTGTTTTCGAATTGTCTTCAGTCTTCATTCTGATTTGATGATATCCTGAACAAAGATCCAACTTGGTGAAGTAAATTGATCCATGCAACTCATCCAATAATTCATCAATGACAGGAATGGGAAACTTATCTTTAATAGTGAGCTTGTTGAGCTCCCTATAATCCGAACACATGCGCCATGATCCATCCTTCTTGTGCACCAATACTACTGGAGCAGAGAAATAACTTTGACTAGGTTGAATTATACCAACCTCTAGTATTTCTACAACCATACGTTCAAATTCACTCTTTTGGGCATAGGGATATCTGTACGGCCTGATGTTTGGAGGAACACTTCCTGGAATCAAATGAATAGCATGATCATGATCACGAATAGGTGGGAGACTTTTGGGAGTCTCAAATACCTAGGAATGATTGTCCAAGACTTTTTTGAGATCTGGAGAAATATATGATTTCGATGTGGAAACATCTAGCGAACATAATTGAGTAATTACACCTCGTTGTTCCTTTTTTACAAGCTTTGTCATATCGTTAGAGCTGATTATCTTTCCCGGTTTCCCTGCAATACCCCTTAATTCAACTTCCTTTCCTTCTGCAGAAAATTTCATGAAAAGTTCTTGAAAATTAAAAGCTATTGTACCCAAGGATTGTAGCCATTGGACTCCTAGTACAGCATCAGCACTTCCCATTGGAATGGAAAGCATTAGGCTATTCAATACATATTCTCCCATGGATAGCTTGATATTATGGCACTTTCCAGAGAAATTTATGGTTCCTCCACTTGCAACTATCACTTGACACTCTGGTGCTAGATATAGGAAGCAATTCAATTCTTTTGCTATCTTACAATGAATAAAATTGTGGGTACTTCCTAAATCAATCAACACTATTACCTTTTTCTTCTTGATATATCTTTCTATCTTGATAGTTTGAGGAGTGGTAATTCCAGCCAATGCATTACAAGATACGGTCGGATACATTACTTCTTTATCTAGGGTTTGTTCCTGAAGTATATCCTCTTCTTTTGACATTTCTTGTTCCTTTTCTTCCTCCTCTTCACAATCTATGTAGAATAATTTCTTCTCAGCACACTTATGACCTTTAGTGTATTTGCTATCACAACTGTAAGAAAGCCCTTTTGCTCTCTTTTCTTCCAATTGTTGTGGTGTCAACCTTATAGGCTGTGGAAGGCTAGGGGCAACAACACTTCCATATTTATAGTTGTCAATGGTAGGCTTCCTGGTTGCCATAATTTTTCTTTCCATTTTTCTTGCTAACCTGAATGCCTTCTCCAATGAATTAGGTTCCCAAAGGCAAACCTCATGTTGGATATTATCCTTTAGAGTCCCTATGAACACATCAATCCTATGCTCCTCTGGAATATCTTTTACCCTTATGTTCAATTTTTGGAAGTCCTCAATGTGCTCCATCATTGAACCCTTTTGTTTGAGACTTATCAATTGGCTAAAAAAAGGTGTTGCTTTTTGTATCCTCATAATGTGCTATCATTTCTTCTGTAAAAATTGCCTAAGTGACAATTTGTTTACTAAAGAAAAGCCATCGATACCATACAAACTGATTTGGTTCCAAATATAAAGTTGCAATGCGTACCTTTTGTGTGTTTTGCACATTATGGAGATCGAAAAATTGCTCCATCTGTACTATCCATTGCGGGATCCTTGCCATCAAACTTCCTCATATCAGTTTTTAGAATATGGTGGTTCTTCGATCCAATGTTAGAGTCTATGAAATCATGATTAACATGTATTTTTTTCTCATCATGAGTTTCCTTTACTATCCTTTCACCATTAGTAATAATTTCTTGTAGAAACTTTGTCAAATCTGTCTTCAAATCTTTCTTCAAATCGTCCATCTTAGCTTCCACGTCATTCATATTAGCTTCCACACCATATATCTTAGCTTCTACATCTTTCTTTAAACCATCCATCTTAGATTCTGTTACTTTTTGTGCGAGTGACATTTGTTGCACTTGGTCTCGTAATTTTGATATATCATGTTGCATTTCTTCCTCTTCTTCATGAGTTATGCTAGAGCTTTTAGGTTGCTTACTAGGTGTTTGCATTTTCTTTCCTCAGGGCATCAGTTACTGATAATAATGCTTTACTATGCCCTTTGAATTCCTTCAAACTAATTTTTCAAACCAAGCTTATGCAAAAATTTAAAAAAACTACACACCTTTTTTCACTTTGTAGGAGCTTGAAATTGAATCTAATGTATCTCTGTAATTTTGAATCATCCAGTTCTGAAATTACAACCTGCAATAGCCCTCTGCATCCTCTTTCCAATGCCACTAGTCTCATCAAATTTAGATTCTCCAAGAAAGAGTTATGCACAATCTCCCAAGATGACCTGATTATATACCTTTTCAAAAGAGCAAACTTGTACGAAGTGCCACGTGTCACTGTTTTGAGCTTCAGATCTAAAAAATACACATAGGAAGCTACAGTCTGTCCTCTTTCTGTAACTTCTTATGAAATTTTAGTTTGATGCTCAAAAAAAAAGTTATGAAGATTTTCCCCACGTCACCTGTTTGGAATGTAATTCGAGAGTCTGCAAAAAGTCCAACTTCCTCAGATCATATTTCCGCAAATATGGTGCAAAAAGCTCTGAAATTCAGACTCGAGGTTCAGAATGATTTTGGCCCAAATAGGTTTTTTTTGTAGCATTTGAAACGTCAGAGAAAAAAATTCACAGCGCAAATGCCACGATCACCTATTTGGAGCAGCGACACCCTAGAATCCAAAGCTCTGATACCAAATGTTATGAAACCGGCTCACAAAAGATAGAAAAGATAGATGAACGCCTTACAATTCAGCCTCTTCAAGGGGGAAACCTCCTTTACATTACACACATGAACAATTCTTGGATGATAAAAATGACAAAACCTCCTTTCTATATATAGGAGTCCAAGGGGTCACAATATAACCAAGCTGGCCAAACAATAATAATATAAAGGCACAAAAATAACAATAGAGGGATTCTATGGGGCACAATAATAACAATATGGGGACAATGGGGGCACAAGAATATTAACAAGGGATACAACTACAATAGTAGTGGGGGAATCACTAGTATTATAGGGACCTAACACTAAAACACTGCAAAACAATAGTAAAACCTTGAAACACACAAAGTGATTCTCATAATAAGTACTATGGATCCAAAGTGAGCCAAGGCCTCTACCCCAAACCGAAAAGGTGAGATTCATGAATTTCTTAACTTGAGATAATGTCTCTTATCATTGTAGGCACTATAGTAGGCTTGTCCTAGCCCATTTTGCACTTCCACATTGCTTAATTCCTTGTTATATCTTTGTGCACACCTCTTTGATGCCAAGTGTTCTCTTCATTTTTGTTTCCCACACTATTCATTTCCTCCTGTACAGAGTGATCTCGTCCCAAGCATGTGGTTATTTTCTTTGTCCTTTTGTTGTGCACCCCCTTTCTAGTGCTACACCATTTTTTCCTTGATGTTCTTTTCCTGTGTGTTCTCCTCCACATGTTTTCCACACAATTCTACTCTCCCCTTTTTCTCTATGAATATTTGTTGTCTAGCCAATGGTAAAAACACATTTTCTCCTACTCTTAGAAGTCTTCCCCCCAAGAAATCCCTCTTGCACTGCTCCTTGGAATTCCCTCCCCCTTCTTAGCGTTGAGTCTCTCCATTCATTCCTACATTTCCTTTAGCTCTCTCTATTTTTGTCCCCATGCCTCCTTTGTTCCTCTTTTACTCTCTAGTGCAACCATGTCGTAGAGTGATTGCATGGAGGAATCTCCCATCACCTCCTCCATCATGATATTCTAACTATTTTATACCAGCATGTTGTCAAGCCATTTTCCTCCAATTGCAATTGCATATGTTCATGGGTGAGCTATCATGCTATCTCCCCATACCACTATGTTATGGCTCTTGCCAAAACTATTTCATTTCATTAATTTTTTTTGTCCCTTTTCTTGTGGAATTGCCCAAGAAGAGTATGGCCTCGTCCTCTCTTCCTCTAACTCCTTAAATGTGCAGTTGACTCATTTAATGGCTCACCAATCAACCCATGACTGGTATTAAATAACCACTTCCATTCCCAAGCAATCTCCTCCCCAAGCTTTGAAATTTGTGTCCCATCTCTCAGCCAGCATAAATTTTCATTACAACAATTTTTACAGAAGGGTTTTTCCAATGAACTAATCACAATATTAATGCAATGATTATATAAAAAATGCAACCATTAAAATATATAATCATCATTATTATAAAAAATATTTAATTTTCTAGTTAGTAATTAAAATATTAGAAGAAAACTAAGAAATTACATTTGCATACTACAAAGATATTAAATTACACATAGGGAAACTTGACACTGCAACATGTCACTATGTTGCATTCATTTTTTATGTCCTAAACCATAATATACATTTCCGCGCTAGTACATTGAAATCATTATTACACAATGGTGCATTTTTATATAATTTTATGCACTAATACACTGGAATCATTATTTTGTACCATTACATATTCAATATATAAGCATCAATATGCACGAGATTACATAGCAATGTGCTTTACATGTATTAACACTCTAGTGATAAGAACTACAATAAACCCATCAAAGGTTCCTAAATATGACATCGACATTATTACCTTTTATGGCTATTACCATTACCATTATGGTTACCAATATTGTTATTGCAACCAAGATTTGTGGTATATATATATATATATGAACAATATTGGTGAGAAAAACTATGCTAAAATCTATGTAAAAACCTCTTGTTTCTTTAACAAGGTTTTTTATACGATAATTTGTATAATTTTGCAACACTACAAACATCTAATAGTTAGAGTTTTCCTTGTTGTATATGGATGGTTTGTTGGAGGATAAAAGCCATTATATACATTCTCGTTATAAGGACGTCTTGAATTAATGGGTCTCACTATCATTTAGGATGTGATTAGTGAAATGGAAGAGTAGACCTATTCTAGATAATTGTCCCTAGATATGTTCTCCTACATTATTGGGACTTACCTTACAAAATGGTAATGTAGGGAATTACATAGTGCATAGTTGTTTGTCCAGCTTAAAAGATCCTAGATCATCTGACGTTCAATTAAGTGAGAAGATAGTTGACTTTATAGTGCAAGGGAGTTTACCCTAACTTATATTTACGGAACATAAGTAGCATTGTTGCATACAATAATGATATACAAAGGTTAATACATAAATTTTCTTCATTTCAACGTTCAACCCACACATATTTATGGGTCAAATTTGTGCTCGAGTTGGATTAATGGTTGTATTTATAAATTATGGGCACCTTGTCATTTATTGGGAATAAGGAACTTGAATGGAATTAGTGACTTAGTAGGTGATGTACTTAATGATTTGTGTAGTGATGTGGGTAATTAATTAGAAAATTTAATGTTTCCACTACAAGAACTATATTAGAAAAGTTTTTAGGGTGCCTGAGGTTGTTATTTAATTATTGGGAAATTATTATTCAATGTATCACTATAGTGGATGAGTGCATGATAGTTTACACTTTAAAGAGAATCTTCCACTTCATTTTCCATGAGTAAAGGGGGTCTTTATATTTTCTTTATGCAGTTTCTTATTATTTAAAATAAGAATAAATATTTTGGCCATGTCATATGTTTTTTTTGTGTTTTTTTTTTTTACTATTGAATTTGTAATTCGTTAATAGAGGAATGTGTGATGGATTTCACTTGGCACCTTTCAACATCTTTCATAATTAATAATATGGCTTATAATTTCCTTCCATGAACAAGTGAAAATAGTTTCATCGAGGGAATATCGATAGAAGAACTTAGATTTTGATGGACATGTTTGCCTCCACTAGGATGGGTGTAAAACATTCTAATAAAGGGATGACTGATTTCTCTACTTCAAAACTCAATTAAGTTATCAAGATGATGGAGATGATGTTTCTCTTTCAAATTTGAGTGATATCGAAGGTATTCTTTTGGTTATTGTGGTTTCATTCTTATTCTTGATAAAACAATATAGTTAATGGGATTTTCTGAGTACTTTATTTGTTTGACTTAGAGGTAGTTTTCCAAAAAGTTATTTGACAAAAGTTCTCAATAATACATGAGTGTAATAATGAACATGGTGGGTTGATTGATGCAAATTTGGTGTATTTTCTATTTCATTCATTGGAATCAAGTTTATATGCATTGTCAATTATTATAAGCCTCTCTGAAACTATTTTATTAATGGATTTGTTATCTCTTAGTGAAAATCAAGAGTCCATGCATTTCAATGTTTTTTGTGCTATATGGCTTCAATCTTCCTATATTTATGATGAAATAGTGTTTCCATCTTCCAAAAGAATGTTGTGTTGGTATGTTTTAGTCACTAGTTAGTTGAGATCCTTCTTGGTGGGTTGACATGCTCTTATGTGATGGACTAATATGATTTTCTAAGATGCTTAGAAATCAGCCAATGGTTTGACCTTCAAGAACATGGGGAACTTATAAGACATGTGATGTGTCATGGGAATATTTTACGTCTTGTATGCATATTGCCACCTAAAAATTACACCCCTTATGCATAATGCAACTTCTTATTGAATATGCCCACAAGTCCATTGTGAGAAGCATGTGACAGATTCTAAATTAAAACTTACATGATAAAGTTTATGGTGAAATTACATCTAAAAACCATTGAAATGCAACGTATGAGGATTTAGTTGTTTTTGCAAACAAAAAAATTGAGCTTCTTGGACTTGGAAAAAAATGTGGTCACATGGATATGAAGAACCTAGGGCTAGGAGTGATTGAATATATTAAAAATATTTAATTTCTTAATCACCCAATTTTCTATCTTCTCCTTGCACGGACATAGGAATTATTGAGAAAACTTCATATGTGGATATTACATGAACCATATTGTAAATGAAAGCACTATTTTGACCCATTTGAGATCATTGTAAAGAGAAGCTACATCAAAATTTTCTCATTTAAAGAGACATGAAATGGAAAGGAAAGATCCTTAAAGTTTTCCAGCTTCACATGCTAATACTTCTTGAATATGAAAATGAATGGAAACACCTCCAAAACCCATTTCAAGTATATGGGAATAAGGATGATACAACCATATTTTGGAAAATAAAGGTAGAGTAAAATGAGATAAATTAATTATCGAAATGGTTTGTTGTTTAAAGGTCAACCATAAAACTCTAGAACATTAACCATCAAAAAAACTGGAAATTCATATGGGAAGATTTGATAATCTTACACAATGAAAATGACTATGGTTGAAATATTGATGTCCAAAACACAACATAACTCCTACAATTAATACAATTCACAAGGATGATGTGTTTTCGTAAGTTTGATTTCCCCCTAATCGATTCCCAAGCAAGGCTACATCACATCTCCTCTACATCAACCATTCAAGGATTCATGTTCTTACCCTATGGTGGAACCTTCAACATCAAATCCCAAGTGCATCTCCACTATTCCATCGTGCCAAAGGGCAGCAACTTATGGTGGGCCCTCCCCTCTTAATGAATGACGGTTCACAATGGTGAGTTTTTTTATCACACAACTGGATGGTTCATGTAAAATACACTTTTATAAAATACTAATTTGTGAAGTATTATTTTAAACTGATTAGAGTATTATCAAAAGTATTAAGCGGTCACAAGTTTAAAAACTCCCAGAAATCGAATAGAAAGTTACAACTAACATTTATCTCAGGCGAAGTTGGTTATGTTGAAATTCTATTGTTTCAGCTTAATCTTTACAATTGAGCTGAAACAGCAGGAGAAAAAACCATATGTCCCCAGAATACTTCGTAATATGGTTTCGAATAATAGAAATATATATGAGCAGGGCTCTTCTTCATTCAATCCGGTAGAAAAGGAAGATGGAAAATTTTAATAGAGTTGAATCCGATAGAAAAGGAAGATGGAAAATTTTAATAGAGTTGATCTTCAAAGCTTCAGAGATTGTGAATCCACCAAAGAATTCTCCTGCACAAACATGATTCTCAATGGTAATTTATTACTTTTCTTTCATGCAATATTGGTTTTGTGAACTGCACGTGACGTGCATGATATGATGGCTGAGGCGGATGGCTTTCGCACCTCAGCCATGTTCGATTCCTGTGGGAGGCGTTTATTTGTTTCGTTGATGACCCCCACGCTATGACGATATTTGTAACGGCTATGCTGTAAAAATCTGCTCGCTTCGGCGATATGTAAAAAAATCTGCTGGCTTCGGCCATATATGTTGTATAATGATCTTTCAGCAGGGATGAAAAACTCCCTCACTGAAAAAAAATATTGGTTTTGTGAACTATATTTTGTAAGACCATGTAGTGAGAAACTGATGAGGAATGTGGAACTTGTCCCCTCATCTTGTTTTCTCCATAATGATATATAATTTGGGAACTTGAAAATTGTAATTGTATTCAGAATTATAATTTATATGATATTTTATTTATAATATAATTTTGGAAGAAGAATTTCTCTTGTGATTTATGGTTCATTATTTTTTTTGGTCTGCCCGGATGTATGTGGATTCATGTGTTGCCATGCTTAATTGTTAACCCAAAATGGAAATGAATGAGTGGTAGTTTTTATTGGCTCCTAAAATTGTGCATATCTTTGTGCTATTTTCGGCTTTATTTATTACATGTTTTTGTTGTTATATGGAATAAGATTGATGGCGCTCTTTGAGAGGGAATTCCATGACTACAACACTTCTTAATTTTTAAGTTTCTCTCGTTTAATTGAAAGCAAATATCTTTAAATCTTTTGTGACAATCTAGAGCCTAAAATGAAAAATATTTTATAAAATTGAAATTTAGAGAAAGATTGGATGGAGTGGTTGACACTCTATGACCCAGGAAAATTTTAGGGGCTATTATTTTTAGGTGGGCTAATTTTCCATACATTTTCCAAAAAAATAAATTGCCAATTTCTAATTTTTCTAAATGTAATTCACCCAAATTTTATAGTATAAAATTATTTTACCTTAAAAATTACCAAAATTTTATAGAGACTATATAAAATTATTAAATTTTAAATATTTTTACAAAAATACCACCAAACATTTTTAAGGTTTGCATATTAAGGACTTGCAACATTCACTAAGATTTCTAAACTTTAAGATAAAGATATGAAAAACTGCATAATCAACATGCTAAAATTCTGTAACCCACATCTCTATTCACCTAGCTAAGAAAAATCAGATCCAAATCTACACATATTCAAGGCTCCAAGAAAAAAATATTTTTTATATTTATTGCAGTTTCATCTTTTACTATCCCAAGTTGATTTGAGATAAAGTCCTTTGAAGTTGTTTTCATTGAGATTGCCATACATTTTCCCAAGGTGTCTATGAATCATCTTGTCAACCCATGGGTGGCTTTGACTTACCAAGCTTTAATCCTG
This sequence comes from Pinus tabuliformis, assembly GCA_031772625.1. Classification (NCBI taxonomy): domain Eukaryota; kingdom Viridiplantae; phylum Streptophyta; class Pinopsida; order Pinales; family Pinaceae; genus Pinus; species Pinus tabuliformis. The sequence continues at coordinate 752,568,436 of CM062811.1, forward strand.
TCTAAAGCACTTTATCCTTTTCATGATATATAACTAAAATCTAAAATGCCTTCCTAGGTTAAATGGTAACAATTTTGTTACAATTGAATATCATACTTAAACCTTTGAATATTGCAGTCATAAGCTTGTTGTATAAAAGGATGATATATTCATAAGCTTATTTGTGTATTTTCTAATGGGGTTTTGGATATTGGTTTATAAATCTTCTAGTAAAATCCATCGCGTCCTAGGAGGAATTTCATGATGTGTTTTCACACTATTTGGGATAAAAGAGACATTTCCATCATTACTTGCGAGGAGTCCAACTCTCTTCGAGGAAAGTTTTGCAACATTTAACATTTTATTTAAATCATACATTGGACTTTTTAATGTTGTTATGCTTTCTGAAATTGTTGTTTGGTTGTACATGTTGTTTCTTATGATTCATGTATTTCCATGTTACAAGGAGACAGACAATCCCTTGCACATATTTATCTACTTTAAAATTAGAGAGGAATATTTCTTCTTCTGGTAAGGCAATTCAACCTCGTCAAGAGTCTTCCACAAAGAAGGAACATAAGGAGAAAAGTAAAAGTCAAATACTCTTTGCCTCTAGAAAGAAGGTTTGGATGAGAGATAGACATGAGAGTTGTTTTCAAAAGAGTTTTGAGTTCATGGAAAGGGATTGAATGTGAAGCAGGGCTTATCTTCCCTGTATTGATTTAATTATAGATAATGGAGGAGGAACTTAATAGTGAAAATCTGAAGCTGACTCTAAACATGAGATTGTTAGTTGTAATCAACTTGTCAAGAATTATTATGTTCAAACAACAAATTTAAATACACATTCATTGAAAAAAATCCACCAAACCCAATAGATGAGTGGGGACATGATGTCGCCCCTCGCATTTTATCAATAAATCATCTCCCTATTACATCTATATTTATGGTACAATATTTCAATCTCTAGCAAGATGAAGGGAAAGGGAATCAAGAAGCTAGTAATTCTCTTTTATAGGCCAATATCTATGAAGTTTCAGTGAATGCAAAGTGCTTGAACATGTTCAAAATGTGAAGGTGTCTTCTAAGAGAAAAAATATTGTAGTCAAATCACCCTTTTTTTGTTTTTCTCCAATTTTATTTTTGATATGGTGGATGAGGTCTATAGCTAATGATAATTTCAAAATGAAACTACATATTCTATTTTGTTAATCATATTTTTGTGGAAGATGACAATTATGAGGACAACCATGAGCTAAATTATGTCGATAATGGTCCTATTGATCAAATTCATGTCAAAGTGGTGTTCTAAGTTTGAAGAAAGAAGTTGTGAATGTTGTTATGAGTCCCAAAATCATCAAGAGATTGGAATCTCTAAGCCTTCAACCATGTTAACTCTTAAGATACAATTTTTTGAGTAGAAGGATTTAAGTTCTTTACTAGTGGTGAAGTGGTTGTAGTTAGTTTTCTATGAGAGTGGAAAAAATCAACAAAGGTTACTGAGTGTTTGCATTCTTTTTTTTGGAACCTAATTCCATGTTCAATAATTGCATAAGGATAGTCTCCTACATTGATCATATCACTTTTTTGATGGAAATGGCATGCCATAAAGTATCACACAACTTGGTAATTATTCTTATCATGTTCATACAATTATTGGCTCAATTGCTTGTGGCAACTATCAACAGGGATTTTTGGTTTATTTATTAAGTAGATAAAATAATGTCAAGGAATTGACCAACTCCATGGATGGCTCCACTAGTTGTCTAACTACTTCATCAATATCTTGAGATGAGATAAATTAGGTTAAGCCAATTTAATCCGTCTTCAGTGTTTTCCATATTCCATGTAGCTCGCTGATTTTTTTTGTGAGTCTATTATGCATAGAATTTATTTTCGTTATGCATTTTTTTATGGAAAATCAAGAATCCTAGTTGAATGGTAATGGATGCAATGAAACTATATTCCACTAGGTAAGGAATTTGTTTGCTACATCCATTAATCTTTAGGTTCTCATTTAGCTCACAGGGTGGTAAATGTTGTTTTTTGAAAATGACATCCATTCAAATATTTCATCAAAGACTTAATTTATAATATTTTTTGTTAATTTAGCTTAAAAAGTTAGCTATGTCTTCTTTGATCATCTTATTCCTTTTCTACCCTTTTCATGTCATTACCTGCCTCAAGTCTTAATTATGAATTGGCCATGTCATATTATGCCCAAGTATAGTTATAGTTTGACCTATGCAAAAGGTGGGGCCCAACTAAGAAAAATGAAAAATGAGGTTTATGATATGTGTTACATATGTTTAGAGGGGGTTACTAAGAAATACCAGGGAAATAGAATTTGAAATAAAATTCAAAGAGTGCAAAATATCTTATTTAGAAAAGTTGTACAATGGTGTATTTAATCATTTAATAAACAAAGGGTATGAAGAAAGAAACAAAAGTTTTGTGTCCATCATTTGAAATTCCCTTGATGCTACTACGTTCAAAATATGATACATTCCAACATGGGCCTTACATGCCAAAGTCATGGAAAAAAATATGTTGAAAAACATTTGAAAAGAAACATATGAGGACCTAATTAATTCTAAAAGTGAAAGATTTTAGCTCCTCAAACATGAAAAAAGGTGATCACATGGTTTTGAAAAACGTACAGCTAGCGATGAATGTATAAGAAATCATGTGTTTTAGGTAACATATCTGGCCTTCGTTTATATGGTGTCAATCTTCCTATCATGCATCAACAATTTGTTGATGATGTGGCCCTCTTTGTGCCACCCACTTTGAAAGAGGTAAAAGGAGTAAGGAAGATCATACAAACCTTCATGGACGCTTCCAAGGCAATTGTAAACAAGGACAAAATGACTATCATTTTCTTTAATTGTTTGGAGGCTATTCAAATGTGTTTTGACTCAAAGTTTAGGCTTTGAAAGGGGCCACCTTCCCTCCAAATATTTGGGTGTGTCTCTTGTTTTATATTTCAACCAAGTGTCAACTTAGGAAGATCTCATAGAAAGGACTCAGAGAAAGGTTAGCAATTGGGATTTTCAGACTCTGAATTTCCCATGTTGCTTAATACTCACCAAGGAAGTGCTACAAGAAATATCAAATTATCAATTAGTACTAATTCCCATCCCAATGATAGTTTTCCAATGTCTCCGCTTATTATGGAGACAAGTTTTGTGGATAGGAGCAGTCAAAACACGAAAGTGGGCCCTTGTAGGATGGGACAAGTTGACAAGATCTAAATTGGTGGGAGGACTAAGCCATCGAGATCCAAAATTGATTAGTTATGCCTATGGTATGAAATTATGGTGGCTTTGGATTCAGGGAGGGCCTCAAATTTGGAAGCAAATATGGCTCAGGAAGTATTCAGCTTTGTACACATGGGAGGAGTAGTTACCTTTTGATGTCACCATCCATGGCTTTGGCATTTGGACTTGGGTGCAGAAAGATAAAGATATTGCTAAAATTTATGCTTTCTAGAAGGTAAAGGGAGTACATATTACGTCCTTCTGGGAGGATTCTTAGCATCAACATCCTTGCTTGGGGGAGATTGAAAAGTTACAATTTATCCAAACTCTATCTATAGCCTTGGGAGTCAATAAGATAGTATATTTTTGGAAGCCACTAGACGATAGCCAATAGTGGAGATGACAGAAGGATATAAGTGATTATCCCCTGACTGATGCCACCTACCCCAAGGAGGACTTCCAGGAGATACTTGGCAGTCGAAAGATTTGAGTTTCGCAAAACAAAAATATTTTACAATGGAGTTAATGACAAGAAGGTTCTTTTTCAGTCAAAGAATCATACTCCTTACTTTTAGGTTCCCAGGTATAGGATAATACAATGGTATGAAATCATTTGTGGGATGGTTCATGGTGGTTGAAGCTCTCAGCCTTCCTCCATCTGATCATTTAGGGGCAGACATTCATCTGAGATCATCTTTGTAAAAAGGGATATGAGGGACCATCACTTTGTCAACTATGTTTGCAAGAGGAAGAGTCAACATATCACATCTTCATTACCTACCTCTTTGCAGAACGCATTTGGGAACTCATCTCATAGATATTTAGATGTAGGCTACCTTGTTCGGATGATGTAAAAACTCTATTGGATCAATGGTTTGGCTGAAATTTTAAAAACCTGGTTGTATTACAAGCTTGGTAATTGGCTTTAGGCTTCATACTTTGGAACTTGTGGAAGGAAAAAAACCTAAGAGTTTTTGAAATGAAGAAAAGGGAAGAGTCACCATTAAAAGAAATCATCCTTCTCAACATTCGAGAGACTATCCTAGTGATGCAGCCCAGCCTGCTCCTAGGCCGCAACTACCAGGATCATCCCAACATCCATCCATACAAACCATGCATTCAACACACCCCCAGTGTACACTTAAAGACAATTTATAAAAACCATGACCCAATTCATAACTCAACAAAAGGTGCGCCAGGCCATTATTTTTAACTCAAATAAAAACCGTCCATACTAAAATTCGAATCTGGAACTCTTAAAAGAAACATTGTCACCACATAAGTTCTCACTTTTACTTGATGCCGCCACTGGTTCTAGCTTGTATGCATATATGGCACTGATATACCATACACCGGCTTACGCACTATATATATGCTACCATATATATATACCCACGGTATCCAAGTTCTCCACTTACGCCGCTGGTGAATAATAATGCTGGTTGAATTCTTCAATTAATCTCCCACAACAGAATGAAGATATATATGTGCCGCACAGGCTTGCACTGACTCTGGTTATGCACGGTGTTTATTAATGGCAAATCTTCAACCATTCAACCACGCAGATCTTCAACCATTCAAAGATTGTATTAACACGCAGATCTTCAACCTCTCACTGGCAATTTATCAACGCACACAACGTGGACATATGCTTTCCCCTTACGCTCCTCCGCAATATCTTTGGGAAGGCGCAACGCTTTAAACCTGTCATCAATTAACATTTAACAACAGTTATCATTAACATACGGGCGTGTGATCGCAGTTACACCTTCAGTCATCCACAAACGAAGCGTATATGCGTATGTGGGACAGCTTCAATATATTGGGTGCACGAGGTTTGTGGAACAGCTCTCGGCTATACCTCAGGTCGTATACTCTTTGAAACCTTTGGAATGAAAAGGAAAGCTAAAGTTCGATATATAAACGTAAGCCATTGCTTTGTATATTCTTAAGTCGTCTTTGGAACAGCGCAATATATGACGTCATAAACTCCACAATCCAAGATTCATCAAATATAGGCATGAATGTTCTCACTCACGCACATAAACAATCGAACTTAATGGATTTCTCATTACATGTATCATTATGGCAACCACGACAAGACTTCAACTCGGTATGTCCTCAGAAAACCACCAGTGTAACTTCAGTGTTGTTCACACGCAGAGTTACCATGGCAAAGCCATGTATCTCCGCCATTCTCTATATACCTATCCTCTGGACCGATATATATATATATATCTTTTCTCACCATACTGTTTTCGGTCAATGCGCATAAACTGCAATCGCCAAGCACAACCGGACCGAACTATAGCAGTTTTAAATTGAATCTTCAAACTGATATCCCCAAGTCAGTCAAACAAAGGATTGTCATCTATTTAGAATGCACAGTCAAATAACTAAGCAGAGAATTAAAAAGACCATCAACGCCTTCCAATCCACAGTTAAATCAACCATTGGATAAATGCATAGATCATATCTCAAAATTTAATAAATGCACCCATGATAATATCAACTGAATTCAACCACTCATATTTACATAAACCAACCATGCATAACAAATACATTCATGGCCAGATATGCAAATCCATGGCCCTTTTACAAACTGCCGAAGGCTCCCAACGAGAAACCTTGCTCACTCTTCACTCACTCCTCACTCTCATCTCTGCCTTCTATGCTTATGAGGCTCCATAATTTATTAAACTTAACATGATAAAAAAATCCCAAAATCACTCAACTAAAAGCTCTAACTCTACATGCAATGCATACACATGGAAAAGCATCTTTTTGTCTTTTTCCATCTTTTTCCTATTCTAAAATAGAAAAGCTATCCTTATCACTTAATGATCCACATCCAATCCTTTATGCCTAAAAGCTCTCCTAGTTTTATTTGAGAATATCTAATTAACTAATGCATGACCCCTATTATTTACAATAATTTCCCTTTGGGTTAGATGCTCCCGCATCATACTCCCAAGGTAGAAAAATTTCATGATCTCCTGATCATGTGTTCAGCTCTATGTTTCAGCTCCATGTTTGCCTGGATCCCATATCTTGTATTGTAGCTTTGCACTTGCCGCTACTTCTGTCTGTTCTTCTCCAGGTCTCCATATCTTATGTTGCCTTGCTCCACTAGCTGCACTCTTGCAATCTTCTGCTGTCTTCCTCTTGCTGTTTTTATTTTGTTTCACTACTGCTGGTCTTTTTTGGAATTCCTTCATCATCATCCGCCTCATCATTTCAATTTCTTTGTCTAGCAGATTTTCTCCAGCTTCTTCAATAAGACCTGTACTCACAAAACAATTGTTAGAATACAAAATATAAGGCATCAGTGCCTCTTTTGCTGCTAGTGTCGCTCCACATGTTGCTCTAGCTCTTTCTATGAATGTTGCTGCCTCCCAAACTTCTTGTCCCTCTGCAACATTCATTTGTTTATCAGCTGCAAGTTCATCTGTAATTTCATCTGCAACATTTTCCTCAGCTTTCTCTGGCAACACTTCAGTATGCTGTTCTGATTTTCTTCCCAGCTTCTCTGTCAGCACATCAGTATGCTGATTCGTATCCACCATGAGACTGTCAGCTAGTCTCGCCTTCTTATCATTTATCTCCAGGATATCCTTCTTCTCTCGTGCACTGTACTGAACTCTTTCATCTGCTGCAATCTCCTTGTCATAATTTGGATTCTCCAACCAATACTCTAAGAATGCAATTTCTCTGTAGCATTGCTGAAGCATATCATCATCACCTGCATTCATACATAAACTTTTAGTTTTAACAGACTCAACTGTTGCTTTACTTATCCGTGCTACAGACTCATCCACTTCTTCTGCATCCACACGAACTTCCTCTTGTGCTGTAACAGTTGCACAAGGTTGCACATCCTCCTCAGTAAAACCTCCACTAGTGGTTGGCCAATCATCAGCTGGTCCTTCTCTTTCTGCATCAACATCCTGATTAGGCTCCTTCTTCTCCATCTTCTTCTGAGATCTTGCTAACTCATTATCGATCTGAACAGCTTTCAGGTTCAACTCTTCTTGCACAGACTCTAAAGTTTGTTTATCTTCCTGTTCTGTACCTGCAAACATGTGCAACTCATTAGTTTTAAAACCATGAGACTTCTCAGTCTTGACTGCTTCCTTCAACCTTTTTCTTTTAATATATCTGCATGCGGGAATTTCAAACTCCAACTCTGGCGCAAGAATTCTAAGTCCCTTTTTCAACAAGGCAATCACAATTTGTTTCAACCTCCTCTGCAACTGTCGCCAAATCACTCTCTTTCCCTTCAGTGGAAAGATCCATTTTCCTTTCTGATCTTTCTGCTCTTGCAGCCATTCTTCCATTACCTGCAATTGTAACTTCATTACTGCAATCTCTCTTTCTCGAACTCCTGCAGTCATCCCATCAACTAATTTTCTTTCACCTGCAAACATCCACAAATTGTCAGATTTAAAATCATATGACCCTTTGGTCTTACTTGAAGTTTCAGTCTTCAAGCCTTCATCTTCACTATCTCCCAGAAATTCTCCTTGTTCTGGTTCACAAATGTATTCTTCAACTTCAACTTCCTTTCGACTCATCTTCTTGCCATTTACCTTGGCATCCTCTTTCTTATGTCCTCTACCGTGGCTTTTTCCTGAACCTCTGCTATGACTATCAGTAGTCATCTTCTCCTTCGCCATAAGTTCCTCACCTATGCTTTGCATGAAGCCTCTACCACAGCAAACTCTCTTGCTGCCATTTACCTCACCAATCCTTCCCTCAGGATCTAGTCTTTTGGTAATCACTGGTCCTCTGCTGGAACCTTTCGAGCATTCTCCGTTGCTCTTTCAGGCTTCTCTTATCTGCAACTTTCTTCAACCTCTGTTGAATCTTCTTTGCAACAAGCCTCTGCAACAGCTAGTCCTCCTAGCTGCAATCTTACCTCACTAAGCTCTCCTCACTTAGTCTTTTGGTAAGCACGGTCCTTTGTCTGGAACCTTCTACTGAGCAACACCTTTGCTCCCTCTAGGCTTCTGCAATCTCCTTCTCTCTCCTGAGAACACTTCAATTGTCCTCTTTATCCAATTCCTTATTGGATTCTTCAGGATCACTGCCACTTCACTCTGCAACCATAAACTTCAATTCATAAATTTCAAATCAGAAAATTATCTCACCTCTTAAGACCTTGCATGATCTTGTCTTCTGTCTTCTTCTGCAATCCTGCTCACTTGTGGAGTTTTCATATCAAATTTAAAAACCATTCATCACTCATTCAAAGAAACATACTTTAGTTTTCAACTGCACTAACGAAAAAAACAAACTTTCTTCAACAAAATATTCCTGCTCTGATACCACCTGATGCAGCCCAGCCTGCTCCTAGGCCGCAACTACCAGGATCATCCCAACATCCATGCATACAAACCATGCATTCAACACACCCCAGTGTACACTTAAAGACAATTTATAAAAACCATGACCCAATTCATAACTCAACAAAAGGTGCGCCAGGCCATTATTTTTAACTCAAATAAAAACCGTCCATACTAAAATTCGAATCTGGAACTCTTAAAAGAAACATTGTCACCACATAAGTTCTCACTTTTACTTGATGTCGCCACTGGTTCTAGCTTGTATGCATATATGGCACTGATATACCATACACCGGCTTACGCACTATATATATGCTACCATATATATATACCCACGGTATCCAAGTTCTCCACTTACGCTGCTGGTGAATAATAATGCTGGTTGAATTCTTCAATTGATCTCACACAACGGAATGAAGATATATATGTGCCGCACAGGCTTGCACTGACTCTGGTTATGCACGGTGTTTATTAATGGCAGATCTTCAACCATTCAACCACGCAGATCTTCAACCATTCAAAGATTGTATTAACACGCAGATCTTCAACCTCTCACTGGCAATTTATCAACGCACACAACGTGGACATATGCTTTCCCCTTACGCTCCTCCGAAATATCTTTGGGAAGGCGCAACGCTTTAAACCTGTCATCAATTAACATTTAACAGCAGTTATCATTAACATACGAGCGTGTGATCGCAGTTACACCTTCAGTCATCCACAAACGAAGCGTATATGCGTATATGGACAGCTCCAATATATTGGTTGCACGAAGTTTGTGGAACAGCTCTCGGCTATACCTCAGGTCATATACTCTTTGAAACCTTTGGAATGAAAAGAAAGTTAAAGTTCGATATATAAACGTAAGCCACTGCTTTGTATTTTCTTAAGTCGTCTTTGGAACAGCGCAATACATAACGTCATAAACTCCACAATCCAAGATTCATCAAATATAGGCATGAATGTTCTCACTCACGCACATTAACCAATCGAACTTAATGAATTTCTCATTACATGTATCATTATGGCAAGCACGGCAAGATTTCAACTCGGTATGTCCTCAGAAAACCACCAGCGTAACTTCAGTGCTGTTCACACGCAGAGTTACCACGGCAAAGCCATGTATCTCCGCCATTCTCTATATACCTATCCTCTAGACCGATATATATATATATATATCTTTGCTCACCATACTGTTTTCGGTCAATGCGCATAAACTGCAATCGCCAAGCACAACCGGACCGAACTGTCGCAGTTTTAAATTGAATCTTCAAACTGATATCCTCAAGTCAGTCAAACAAAGGATTGTCATCTAATTAGAATGCACAGTCAAATAACTAAGCAGAGAATTAAAAAGACCATCAACGCCTTCCAATCCACAGTTAAATCAACCATTGGATAAATGCATAGATCATGTCTCAGAATTTAATAAATGCACCCATGATAATATCAACTGAATTCAACCACTCATATTTACATAAACCAACCATGCATAACAAATACATTCATGGCCATATATGCAAATCCATGGCCCTTTTACAAACTGCCGAAGGCTCCCAAGGAGAAACCTTGCTCACTCTTCACTCACTCCTCACTCTCCTCTCTGCCTTCTATGCTTATGAGGCTCCATAATTTATTAAAATTAACATGATAAAAAAATCCCAAAATCACTCAACTAAAAGCTCTAACTCTACATGCAATGCATACACATGGAAAAGCATCTTTTTGTCTTTTTCCATCTTTTTCCTATTCTAAAATAGAAAAGCTATCCTTATCACTTAATGATCCACATCCACTCCTTTATGCCTAAAAGCTCTCCTAGTTTTATTTGAGAATATCTAATTAAGTAATGCTAGACCCCTATTATTTACAATAATTTCCCTTTGGGTTAGATGCTCCCGCATCACCTAGCATCTTCCTTCACTACAAATAATTGGAAAGTAGAGCAATCTGAAGAATATATTTTAAATAGCCTTGTTTTTCACCCGTATATGCTTACCCCTTCTCCATATATTCTACAATATTCTAATCATATGATTGAAAATTCATATGCTCCGCCCCAAGCTCTTTCTTGAAATTGAGTTTCGATGGTGCTTCCAAGGGAAACCTTGTAGCAACTAGCTTTAGCGGGATCATTCGAGGTGAAAAATCCTCTACTTTGTGTGTATATGCATACTCATGTGGTGTGACAACAAATAATCTAGTATAATTCCTCTCTATTGAAAAATGTTTACGAATTGCAGTTAGAGAGGGCTACTAGTTGATTCAGGTTCATGGAGACTCCCAAGTGGCCATACAATGTATACACAAATTTTTGGAATTGGCACCTTGTATAGAAAATTATTCATAGTTAGAATATACAGGAAGCAGTCTCAAGCATTCAAAATTTTTTATTAAAATTTGACTACATTATTCCCTAGCATACAAAGTGGGAAGGAAATAGGGTAGCGGATATATTGGAAAATTTTGGTAGTCTCGAATGACACTTGGCATTAGACAAGCATTGGATGGTTGCGTCACTAAGAGAAGATGCCCAAGAAATAAAGCAGTGGGTGGAACATGACAGATTAGCAGCAAACGCTAGTGTCCCCAATGGGGGTGGTTTTTAAGCATCATAACTTCATCAGGGAGCATGATTAACATGTCAAACAAGGGAATGGAATATGAGTTGGAAGCCCTGGGATCGAGAGACATACTCTCCACATGTCCCCTCCTTGTGCTCATGTGGCACCTTTATTGTTCATAGTTTAGGGCTTACCTACCCTAATCTCATTGATTTAAATGCACGAAAATGGTCACTTATGTTGTGGAGTACGACATCTCTTTGCTATCGAGTTTCATACCTTAGCAGTTGCAATGGTTATTCTCTATCATGGTAGATTGATTGTGGGTGGAGAAGATCCTGGCACACTGTACATAGAGCTCATTCATGAGCATATGATTTATGGGCATTTTGTGCTTGTTAAAGAGTGTGCCCGGGCATACACCTGTCCCTCCATGAATTTAGCATACTCTGGTTTTTCCTTTCAGCAGCTTAGTCCTCTCACGTCCATGCCTCATTTTAAATGCATGGGCAACTTCTCAGGGTGGCAACATAGATATGTTATCTGTGTTATTGATGAGGGTTTCAAATTGTCACGTTGTTCCTGAATGCATTGGTGGGTCTCTTTTGGGCTAATAGGAGGTTCGTTTCTTCGCTATTATCCTTCCTATTGTCGCTTTTTTTCATGGTTTAAGCTCTAAGCTTTCTGGTATCCTCTCTGTAGTTTTGTGAGTTTGCAAATTGTTCAATTTCTTTCGTGCCTTTTCTCCATAATATAGGTTCCGACCCTTCTTTTGAATTAGTGTCCATTTTACTTACCTTGTCACCTCAAGTCTATGATACTATCCAAATTTCTTTCACCTGCCTATTATTGGTTTGTGTAATTTGGTACTCAGGTACCTTTTCCATTTGGTTTTAATACTATCATTTGTTCATTTAGTATCAAAGTAGGTTCAAGGTTGTCGAGCTTTGAGTGTCTATGTCTCTCACATATTGCGGTTTGCTGGGAGTTAGGGTTTGTATTCCTATTGAAATTTTGTTGAATTTCTTTATATCTCCATTCCTTTGTCCTTCACATAGAAAATGATGTCCTCTTCGTTTGGGTGTTTTCTCCACACATAAGAGTACATCTCTCTAACTTCTTGCCTTTGGCTTCACTCCATTCATTCCATTACCCCATTTCCTATGTCATTATGGCTCCTCAACAAAGATTGCCTAGTCGTTGTTGTGGCGCTCTCGCTTCATCTTCCTCTCGTCAGTAGCATTTGTTTGCATGGCATTCAATGGTGAACCACTTTGATTCAATTTTTCCCTATGTGAGGAATGAAATTCTCCATCTTGAAGCTAAGGAGTTCGGTGGCTACCTATATTTTTTTGATTTCAAGATTGGAGGCAACAACCTCAAGTGGGTTCTTGATATGAGGAAATTCAAGAAGTGTAGGCTTCACTTTCTTCACTCCCTCTCTTTGCATAGACAAATGTAAACATTGCTCCATATGGCTATTCGTGACAAGCAAGGCGAAAACTACAAACGGTTTGCAGGTCAGGAGGATCTCAAGAGAACTTTACGAGAGATTCGCTACAACCTGGATGACATCGTGGCTAGACTAACAAGGGTGGAATGGTTTGTGGTATCTCATTCAGGTATGGAGTTTGATGAACCTCATGAAGCATCAACAATTATTAATGCTCTTGCTGGAAACTCTCCTCAAGCAAACTCCTCTCCCCTCTCTCTGGTTATCATTTCTGACTAATGGCCTTTGTTGCTTAGCGTACTTATCTCAACAGCTGGATATTCCTTGGTTTTGACTAGTGTTTGCAATGGGTTTACGACATGGAACTATGGAACATAGTTCATTTTTTGTTTTTTGTTTTCAGATATAGTTTGGCATGGCACTTTGGAACACAATTTGTTTTTTGTTTTCTAGATGCATTTCAAATGTTATCGCTTTGTTGCTATAACATTAGCAGACATGTTTTATCACTCCCTTGCCTCTATATAGTCTTCCCAAATTTTGTAAAACTCTCAATATATCAGTGCACATGTACAACAATTATGTAAAGGTAGCCTTGTCTCTCAGACAATCAAAAATATATATCCTAGATTTCACTAGCAATAATGGTGTCTTTTGGTTACCCTTAATTGAAAGGATAACCTCCCAAAATATCTTCTTGAGAAATATGATCAACTATCAATATAACATCTTTTAACATTAATAGAAATCTTTTGACTAAACTTTAAAAAGATATATAATTAAAATCCATGTAATTTCCTATTTCCTCAATTTTATCGATCCTCCGTTGCATGGATGTGTGAATTACAAAGCAAACTTCAAATTTAACCATATGATAGTCGAGGTTGATCCTGTGGAATCATGGAAAAGGAAAGCCATAAGTTAGTTAAACGAAGCCATAAAGGGAAACCAGTGTTTGAAATAAGGAGGTCTAAACATACGATAACTCCTTAAGTTTGTTCAGAAATCCGAATGGGGAAGGTGTGCTTTCACAAGTTTGACTTACCCTTCACGAATTAATGCTCATGCAAATCTGTATGTATCATTCAATGGTTGAATGATTAAGATTATCGTAGGGTCGTGAGAGACTATCATTCAATGGTTGAATGGCCCATGTACCTTTTCATCGTGCCAGTGACATTGGCCTTACGTCACATTAATAATTCATAAAATATTCAATACTTTATACAAAGGTTCTTTTAATAAAAGCGAATATTCATTACTTTATATAAAGGTTCTTTTAATACATTTTATAAAGTATCCCTTTTATAAAGTGATTATAGCTTTACAAAAAGTAGAGAAAGATACAAAAAGTAGAGAAAGATCAGGAATTCAAAACTTCGTAGTAATCAAAGAGAGAGCCACATTTTAACACTTCCCCTGGGAGAAGATAAGTGTTAGAATCCTCCACAGTTACAATAAAATGTGTATGGTTTAGAGGAGATAATATATTTTTTCCCTAAGAATATTATAGCATTTTTGGAATAAAATTTGAACCACACAAAATTATAGAAAGGGTCCTTTTCATTTAGAAGACCAATTATTTAAAAATCCAGGGAGGGCAAGAAATTGAAGGAGAAGAAGGTTTTATTTGCAATATTTTAAAGATTAAAGATTTAGCAAAGAATTAACTTTCAATATCGTGATTTTTTAAAGTAGGTTATCCAAATATTACAAGGTTTTATTTGTAATGTTTTAAAGATTAAAGATTTAGCAAAGAATTAACTTTCAATAACGTGATTGTTTTAAGTAGGTTATTTAAGATATTATTTAAACTATATGTCAGGTAAGTTGTTATTTATTTTTTTGTTTTTATGTTATTTTTAAAATATTATTAGTAATTAGTGTAGTTGTATAAATTAAATGATTGGTAAAAGTAAATAGAAATCCATAATAAACATCAAAACATTTATTTTATGATACATTTTACATTATCAAAATTTTCAAAATCATAAAAATTAACTAAATTATAACTTCATTTTAAATTATTATTATTATTATTAATTATAAAAATAATTTTATATATATATATAATCACATAACAGTTTACCATGGATATTTTTATTTGGTAAATATGATTTGTTATAATATCATTGGGCCAATGTCATGGCTTACCAATACTACAAGGCCAAAAGACCATAACTCATTTCTTATGGCACTTGTGCATAAGGATTTTTTTAATTAATTGATTTGATTAAAAGGGTAGAAAGAGCATAACTACTTTTGAAATAGATCTTATCCTTTGATCTATTATTACTACTAAGAATACTCTAGAATATTTTGTGAAGGTTAACTCCCTACCATCCACCTAATAATGATTAATAATTAAATTAAAATTTTGGAAGAATTATTTCAAAATAGACATGTCTATCAGCGTAACAAAATATGTAATAAAAAATTAATAGAAAAAATGGAACTTGTCTCCCTCATCTTACATTTTAGCATATCTTTTTAGAATGAGAGAATTATAACTATATTCAAAATTTTATATTATGTGACTTCACATTTATAATATATTTATGGCGGAATAGTTTCTCTCTTTCAATTTATGATCCATTATCTTTATGGTGTGCCTTAAATTATATGAATTCATGTGTTCTCATGTCCAATTAATTTTTAGTTTAAAATGGTAATGAATGAGCAACAATTCCTATTATCCACCAAAAGTTGAGAGCACTTGAGGAAAAAAAAGACGTCTTTCTAATCAACTAGTCAGCGAACAACCCTATGATGATTCATAGATAGCTTTACTTCAAAAAGCTCCACCTATGCTCTAGTTAATACTTTCTCCCATTTAACACCTTGAAGTAAGGTAGGCCATCTATCAAAAGGTACACTTACCATTTATGTAATCATGAGTTTTCATTTAATATTAAGGGCGTACTAATATGGATCATAGGGTATCTAGACGGTTGACTATTATTGATTGTATCCTTGTTCCTATACTACATCTGGGAGATTATCCCTTAGCCCCTAGTCTAGAGTGACCTCCCCTAAGGCCTTTTATTTCCCTTGCTCATGATAAGCATGAATATGAGACACTAATTGATGTAGTGTACCCAAGGTAATCCATACTCATCATTTTCCATCTATCCGTAATATTCATTTCCATTTTTTGGGTTGATTTTCATTTTCTATTGGTATTGACACCCTAGCTCCACATCTTTAAGTCAATGCCCAAAAGTGTTTCCCTAACAGGTTGATGTTGCTAAAGAAAGATAAAAACATATAAAATGAAATTAAAAAAATGCAAAAGATGGTTGGGACAAATAATAAGTATGTGGGAAAAACCCTAACATGAGTTGTAACCTCCTCATTAACCATCACCTAGTTCCTAAACATTTCATGCTTTATCTAAATAAAGGAACTTGTGAATATCCAAACCTCGATGAATGATAAACTATCACATCATTAAGGGCTATTGGAAAAACATAAAACAAGAGAGTCACCCAAGCTACGCAAGACAAACATTGAACTAAAAGGTGCATTAGAGGGTTGGTGAAAGTAGGTATAGGAAATGGGTAGCTTATGCCTCCATGATTACTCCCACTTATCATCATTACACTCAAGCTGTTGGACCTCCTTCAACTAGTATTGTGGCTATGTCATCTTTCCTAAAGTATTTCTCACTCCATGACCACATTTATCACATGCATATATGGATGGATGGGCCTACCTAGGAACTAAACCCTTCCTTTGACGTCAAAAACACCTAATAGAGATAGTTTCATAATCATACCTAACACAAGTGCGATGACTTTCTTACAAATCATTAGTTAGAAATACATTTGAAGGACACGTTTGTGTGAAGTATTTTTATACCCCTAACATTGAATATGGTCCACTCTAATACTTCAATGATTTATGTCTCTAATAATATTGATCTCACTCGATGTTGAAAGTATGTGTCAGGTGGTTTCATATATATACATTGGATGTCTCTTGAGGGATAGATTGACATCTTTCCAACACATTAAGGAGAATGTCTAGCCCAACTATGAGAGCACATGTCACTTTGTAGCATTACTTTTTCCCTTCCAGGGATCAATGTTAGGCCTTGAGGAGCCTTAGATGGTTGTATGCCCACCTTGTACACCTCCATATGTTGAAACATTGACACAAGAAGCCAAGTAATTAACTTAATGGATGATGTGTCTGAAAGGACTGAGGACATCTCAAGGATGGCCTTATAGTTGTTTGATACGGATTGCATTGTTCTAGAGCCTAGATGAGGATGGATATCCCTTGAGATACTTTGGAAGGGTTAGCACATGTTGGTAGCATGGTTCCAATCAAGTTGGCGTTGATGTCAATAGGTTGATAAGCTTGTTCATGATGATCAAGTTGTTGCACGGTTCTAGGAAAGAAAAGTTTAATTATCCAAGTGTTATAGAACTGTGCTACTAGAATTCCATACTCTAGTACTACTGAAGTTTCATACTCTAGTACTACTAGAATTCCATACTCCAGCACTACTGAAATTCCATGCTTTAGTAATTCACTAATGTTGGAACATGTCAATCTGTGGTTATCATGGATATGGGAAAACTCTAACGGATCGATATGGTTTTGGAATGTAATGAATGCAATAATCTGGTAAAGAGAAATTATGTTGCAGATTATTGTTAAATGTAAAATAAATCATGGTCTGGGTGCTCTTCGATATTTTATAAATCATTAGAATGAATTAGTCACATGTGATGATCCAAAATTCGAGGAAGTAAATGAATTGGTCATCGATGGTTTATGGCTATGGAACATGGAGTGGGCGTTATAATTAAATATTATTTTAACATTAATCTAGTAAAAAATTGATCAAAGTTTATAGTCGATTATGCCCATGGTAAATCTCATCCATAAGCTTATAAATGCCTCACCAAAATCACATTTGATGTATGGATCATTGCAAGAAAATGTGTTCCATTGAGATATCTAGAGTATGATCTGGAGTACAATCTGAAGTGTGATATCGAGTGCAAGTTGGAGAGCGATCTGCACAAGTCTACAATTGGTTTTCTTTTTCTTTAGGTTATGTCCTGGAACATGTACACGTATTTGTAAAGATCGCAATGTGCTAATGATAAATTTGTAGCTGCAATAAAGAGGAGCATATATGTGCATGAATTAACATTGTGGAAGATCTAAAGAGTGTGCATTGTGCTCTTGGAAAGGTGCAAAATTTGGTGTGCACATGACAAAGAAAGAGTGTACATTGATTTTCGGTAAAAATCACATGATAATTTATGTGTCAATGCGTTTCTAACCATCCAGTGTCGTTCATTGCCATGACTAAGATGAGAAGTTTGATCATAGCCAAATAATAAATAATGAGAATGACGTAGAAAAAGTTAATTTCAACAGTTGAAATATAACGGTAAAATCTTGAATAAAAATTATTTTAATTAATGCTTTAGACATAATATTTAATAAATTAAAAGATGAATTCAAATACTTAAATAAAACTATAAAGAAAAAAAATTAAGAAAGGAAAAATCAATTCTATTAAAATTACTAAAAATTATGGTAAAAATAGAAATAAATATATAATAATAAATACAAAGAATATATCATACTCAATAACAAAACTTAACTAATACACTAAAAACATTTTTCAAAAACTAAAAATCTAAAAATTAAAAATTAAAAAGAAATTAAAAAAATGTTATATAACGATCGAAAACTAATAAATTAATTCATTATATTGAGAAAAATATCATTTTATTATAAGTCAAACAAAAATTATAGTAAAAAAAATTAAAATTATATTAAGGTCAAAAATAAATTAACTAAAACCATATAAACTAATCCTTAATAAACAATAAATCTTAAGAAAAAATAAATAAATAAGTAAAAAATTTAACGAAGTTTCAAATATCTAAATAAAGCAATAGACAATTTTGTAAAAATAAAGAAAATATATAAAAATAATATACTATAGTGTATAACAATAAACTAACTCATCCGATTAACACTAAACTCTAAAATAAAGAATAACAAATTAGAAATAATTAAAAAATTATATATATAAAAGAGATCATTTTATTAAAAGTCAAACAAAAAATATGATTAAATATATATGAGATCATTTTATTAAAAGTCAAACAAAAATATGATTAAAAATATATATATAGATTAAAAAATAAAAATTATAATAAGATAAAAAAATAAATTAACTAATATCTTAAAAACTATATCTTAATAAATTATTACATAAAATAACAAACTATAAAATATATAGACAAGTTGTAAAAATGTTGACGAGTGAAAGTATTAAAAAAAAAAAAAAATTATATATATATAAAAATCTAAAATTTCACAAGCAATTAGAAAAGTAAAAGAATACTTACGATGTAAATAATAAAAGGGAAAAAGAGTCCTAAAATTCAATGAAAGAATATGAAACTATGATAAAATGGGAGATAAAATTAAAGAAAGAATTGATACATGATCATAAAAATAATAAGAATTAGTAAAATAGAATAATTTTAAGGAAAATATTATTAGTACAAAATTATTAATTTATTTAAAGAAATTAGAAACAATTAAGTATAAAAAATAGAACAACACGAGGATACAAACAAAGAACGAAACAAATGTGGGAGGGGGGAGACGAGAGAAGAAATAAAAAGAGGAAAATCCTAAAGAAGATAGCGCAGGGATCCAACAACTTCTAATTTTCCATCCATCACTTCTATTCAAATTATTAGGCCCCCTTTCAATCTCTATGGCTTCCCTAACTTTCGATGATGAAAATGATCAATGCTTGCAATGACCCGGGCTTCTTTGATACAAATGTGGTTTCTTGTCTTTTCCGCATGTTCCATCAATGCTATGTAACGAGTCCTACCATGTTTGATGTCGATTGCGTGCTCATGAATCCTTTTGATTTATTGAGCGCCAGTTTCACCAATGTAGGGAGTCCCATAGGAACGTGGAATTGCATAAACACATTTCATATTCTTAGGGTCCACCGGGTCTTTGAATCGTCTTAGGGAGCTTTGAATGGTGTTTAGGGGCCTAAAGGTTGAAGGAACCTTGAGCTTCGTCAATATCCTAACAATCTTGTCAGCGGTCCCATGGATAAAGGGAAGATGTACCCCATAAATCTGATCTATGGGTTCTCTTTTTATCCTAGCATATTTTGTTGCTTTAAGGAAAGCCTTGATACACTGGTGCCTACTATAGCCATTATTCTCAAAAACCTTAAGGAGATGGGTTGTCTCATCATGAAGGTGCTTTTCATCATAAACTCTTAAAGCACAAGTGCCTAATGTGTTGAGAACTCCCAACTTTTGAGAAAGACAATGATGGGAGTTAGCATGAAGATATTGCTCTATGTGAGTCTTTTGATGAAAGACCCTATGGGAGAAATAACCGTTATCATTTTTATATATAAGAACATTAAGGAAAGGTAGCCTCCCATTGATTTCATGTTCCATAGTAAACTTGATTGAGATAGACTGATTGTGAAGATGTTGAAAAAATAGATACAACGTTTCTTGTCCATGAGGCCAGATGATGCAAGTGTCATCCACAAACCTCTACCAAAGCTTTGGTTTGAATTGAGTTGAGGCAAATGCATTGGATTCAAATTCCTCGATGAACAGGGTTGTCATGACAAGAGAGAGAGGATAACCTGTGGAAACACCATAGGTTTTTTCATAGAATTCCCCCTCAAGCCTAAACAAAGTAGAGGTTAGACAAATTTCAACTAATTTAGTCGTATTAGGATCTGTAATGTGAATGATAGCCTCAATGGTCTCATTAATAGGGATGTTAGTCTAAAGAGAGACTACGTCAAAACTTAGTAGAATATCCCTAGAATCAAAATTTATACCCTTTCACTCATCAACAAAATATGAGGAGTCTTTGACAAATGAGTTCGTAAGGCTAATAAGGGGTTTTAGTTTTTCGGCTAAATACTTTGCTAGAAGATAAGTTGCCCAACTATTATATTGAAAATGGGTCTAAGGGGAGCCACCTCCTTATCGATATTGGGAAGCTCATAGATCCTAGGAGTAATAGGGTTACTCTCAATGAGTTTATGGCTAATGGAGCTACTTTATTTTATAGCAAGAGCCACAATTTTTGATAATTTCTTTAAGGATTTTTATTAAGCCTCATGTAGCTCTCACTATTACAAATATGATCCAACATTTTTCTTCGGTAATCCTCCTTATCTACGATAACAACATCCCCACCCTTGTCATCTTTGATAATAACGATGTCCTCGTTATTGTTCAAAGTCTTTAGGGTGTTAGTGTCCTATATTATAGTAGTCAGAAAACAAGTTTTGTCTTGCAAATCATTTTGGCAAAGGTGTAAAGGTTTTGCTATGATATTGTAGAGATCAAGATATGGATCTTATTTTTGCATAAAATTTCATTATTGAATGTAATTATGTCAAGGTGTATGAAGGGTCATGAAAATGGTCATTAATTTCCTAAGAAGTTGAGTTAAGTAAGTCTAGGGTCATGTTTCACAAAAAATCATGAGTGAGGTTACAATGTCTTGTCTTATTGTCATTGGCACCGATTTGTAGGGTCAGTTTGGTCAGTTAGAATGTCAAATCCCATTTACCATGACATCACATTGGTACAAGGGTTAGAAGATGCACAAAACTTATGACAATTGTTGCACATTCATCATTCAGGCTCAAGATTGTAACCATCTCCCTTGAAATTTGCATTTAACCACCTTGGGATTTTAAATGCTTGGTTAACCTCCAAAAATACCACAGAGCCATTATTTTTTCCATCGAGATCTTGTTCGACACCACTTAAGGTTTGTTGCGCAAAGGTTGTAGCTAAGGCACTATGCTCACATATAGGTGTTGTGTTCACATAACACTTACTTCGTTTTCCAAGCCAGTGGTCAATCACTTTTTCCAGGGGCTAATTCTTCATTTTTTTAAAGCCTTTGTCTTGCATGTTGTTGAAATTTCTCTTATTTGTTGATAAAAAAAGAATTAGAGACTTTGCAAAACTCAAAATTTGAGCTTGCTGCGTTCCCTGTAAAATATGGTGTGCTTTCCCTTAGTGTCATGTTTTCATCTTGTCACCCCCATCAAGCACTCACAACTTCGTTTTCCACCATGATATTAGAGATATACATTTTTTTATGGTCAGAAGCCTTGTATTTAGCTATTGTTTCTCTCAAATATTAAGAATTGTATTTTCCCCATGCGCTACGCTTTTGCATTGCACTTGTGTTTTTAACTTTTGTCACTATGAACAAGCAACATTTCGGCTACTGTTTTGGGATTGAGAGATCTTTTTTGGTTTTCTAAGTCTTCCATGCATATTTTTCATTCTTAAGTGCCATAAACCATAATCTAAAGCTCCATTTCATTGTTGCTACCCTATCTGCTACACTTAATTGATATACACTAATATTGCATTCAAGAAACCTTAAAGTTCATCTCTGTTGGGAAAATCATGACAACCTTAGATAGAAAGAAGAATAAGGGAGGAGACATTGTTAGATTTGAACCCCAAGACCTCACCTTAATCAATTCAGACCCAACAAGAAGATTTGCAGTTTTACATGTTGGCTACATTAGATTTTGTGAGAAGATCCAGGGATACAATGTACAACTTACTAAGGAGTTTTCTTTGAATTTCAATGGGCTAGAGTTTAAGATTGGAGAACTCAATTTTCTAGTGTCAGATGTCATTATCTCAGCTGCAACAAATATTCCTCTTTAAGGAGAGCATTGGTTTAAGGGCATGCCTCTTGACATAGCTAACTACAAATATTTCTTGAAACCAAAGTGGAAAAGAAACGGATATGGATCCATTGTACCAAGCGAATACCTACTTGAACCCTATAATAAAATTTTGAATGTAATCTAGAGGAACTTTACTTGTGAGTGTAGGTTTGGGAGGATCTATCAGTACCATTTTAGGATTTCGATGCATTTCACAAGGAAGAGATCTTTGAATTTGCCCTTCTATTTGTTCACAAGTATTAGCAAGATGGAAGACACGATGCAAGGAAAGAAAATCCAAGTGGAACCTAGTATTTTCCACTTCTCTTTGACCAAGTTGTTGTTGGTTGAGGAACTGAATAAGAGGAATCAAACATGGCAAGAATTTCTAGACTCATCAAAGTTGACAGTTGACTTACCAACTAGCTCTTGCAGTAAGAAGGACACACCATCATCTGTGGAAAGAGACATACAATCACCAATTGGAAGTTATTTTAAAATACCATCAATTGTTGTAGATCCATCAGAAAATAAGAAAGGTAAAAAGTTGCAATTTTCTCCTGAAGTAGTGGAGGTTTCCAAGAAACCAGTGACTAGATCCACTACAAAGAAGCTGACCTTGGAATAAACACTTGAGCAGTCATTTGAAGCTTTAGAACCATACCAGAGGATGTTTTTATTAATGATAAAGGCAAGGATATTTTAGAACTACAAGAGCAACTGAAAAAAGCACACATGATGATTACTCAATTACGACATGACAACAGGGAATTGAAGAAGATTGTTTTAGAAAGGGAACCTAAGACTAGTGAAACTGAACTAGCAACAAAAGAAGCTCCATCTGTCACTAAGTCTAAAGGAAAGGAGAAGATAGTGAGAGAGGACATTCAAGAGGTAGAAGCTCCATCAGCTAGAGTCACTAGATCTTCAGCTAGAAAATTATAGATACATGAAGAAAAATCAGTATAAGAAGAGAAGAAAATAAAGATAGACGAGGGACAACATACTTTTAATAGGTTGAGGAGGCAGTTGAATAAATCCTAGAGTGAAATTTCTGAACATAAGGAGCATGATGAAAGGGCTAGGAAAAATATTTATGATCTTTTGAACATGTATGAGCCAACAATGGAAAATGCCAAGTATATGCTGAAAAGGACTCTTCCTTTGCATAGGAAACTCAAAAACATCTGCAGACATAACCTCACTTTGAGGAAGGATCTAAGAGCTACCAAGAAACAATTGCATGAAATCCAGGAGAAGGATAGAGGTAAGCTAGATTTGTTGGCTAAAGCAGCCAAAGTCTGAATATTGCAACAGGTAAATCAAAGCAGTTTTGTTTTTTTTTTTTTGGGTTTTTTTCCCAAGTGTGTTAGCTGAATGGGGTTGGATAAAGAGATCGAGAGGAAACATTTTTCATAAAGTCCATCTTGAAGCACAGTTAGTCAATAATTTTTTCAAAAGAAGCATCTCATACAGTAATTTTGTGCTTTTGACAAGACATTAGGGTTTTGATGTAAGGGTGGATTTTTGTCATTTTTGGTAAATGGGGACTTGAAAGGGGTTTTTACATTGTCAGCACCATGTTAGCATCATCAGAAGAATGTGTATTTTTTTCAGAGACCTTAGCACTGATCAATACCACGAAGGATAGGTTGTGCTACGGTTCCTTACAGGTGCTACGCTTTTGGTTGTAGGTGGAATTTTGAGAGATGGAAGCTTTGCATAGTGAAAGGAGGCTTCTAAATGGGAAGTTGACAATGTCTAGGAAATTTCACATGTGCAAAATTCATCAAGAAATCTAGGGAATGACCAGATCTATATCAACCATTGATTCGCTACGCTTCTCTGCTGCATTTCTACTGAACACAGTCAGCCTTTTGACCGTGGAATCCATATCAAAAAATCATGTAATTTATTTCTATGTTTATGGTTAATGTTTTGAGGCATATAAAGACTTTGAAGCTCAATTTAGATTATGAATTCAATGTAAATTTTCTTGAAAAATCCTTGGTCAAACAATTCCTAATTGTTCAAAAAAACAATTATATATTCATTGTATTAGGTAGAAACATAAATCCCTTTAGGGAATTTGGTTCCTAGAGGTGGGAACAATTTTTTTTTGATCTATTTATGTTGTAATTATGATGAAGCAAAGGGTTGTTCAGGATTTAGAAGAAGAGACATTGTGTATTGCATTTTTTGATATATTTTTCTAGTGAATGAAAAGACAGAGGTATGATATTTATCGGGATTCTTGTGTCAGTTTCTATGGAGATATGCTTCTTTGTTTTGTAATTTATCTTCTAATATCAATCATGCTTTGAATGTGTATCTTATTGTTTAGCTAAACAAATATTTATCTGAGAATTCGCTTTAAAAGCGATTTTATGTAGTTTTCTAAACTATTTATGTTTTCTTCTTAAATCACATTTAAAATTCATCCCATTGTTTCATGCTATATATGTCATTTCCACCTTTAGTCTACTCACCATTCTACAACAAATTTAAATGAAAACTCTAGAAGAAATTCCTACCTTGACCCTATAGAATATTCCTCATCTCTTTATCTCCTCAATGGAAAATCATCAACTTAACATGAATCCATGCCCAATGGATCTTTCTTCTCCCCTGCCAGCAAAATTTTGAAACATATTTCCCTCTGAGAATCATTCCTAGCCTAAGATATAAGTGATTGAATATTTGGACAGAAAATTCCCTCTCTGAAGCTGGAAGGGCTAGATTCCAGCTTCTAAGTGGTTTATGGTTACCTTTTGATTCCTCTCCTCAACCTGGAGGAATTACAAAGTGCTAACAGAGGGCATCAAACTCTTGTTTTCTAATGTTGTTCTTGGGGGGATTTGCATTTCTAAGGGAAAATGTACAATATTTCCTGATGATATCCTTAGTATTATCGGGTAAGTCCTTTATCCCATATTCAATGTCATAAATAATCTCATCCACAAGAATTTTTCTTGGAGCAAGGGTGAAATTTAAGCCTTTCCCTTAAAGACTGTAGACAGGAAGATAAAAGGAAAACCTAGACAAATTAACAACTCTTTTTTTATTAGGAGAGGGATAAAACTTAATATTGTTATTAAAAAGAGGAGGAAAATGAAGATTATTAAAGGAGTTAGCCATAATAGGGGAATTTTTGGTGTTTGAAAAATTGTTGTCAAACAGTGGATTCGAGGGAAGGTTAAATTCGATGTTAACCTTGAGGAAGAGGTGAGACCTAGAGGGGGGTGATTCTGACGTCGTGTTGATGGTGAATACCTCTCACTTGGTCAACACACTTAGAAAGGTTAGAACAACTAGTATAATATCTAGTGAACATGGATTGGAATGATAAGGACGGTGAGTTTTCTGAGGATGGTGGGGGGGGGTTTAAAAGGCAGACAGTGAGAGGGCATGAGCCTTCTAAATTGGTAGAAGAAGTCAAACGAACTTGATTGGGGAGGTCAAAGGATGTGGTGGGAGCCTTTTCAAATTTGGAAAACACTTTGTAGGGTGAGTGAAGAAACGAGCTCTATGGAGCATGCTCAATAACTAAAAATGAAAACTGATGAGAGGAGCACGATAAGGTAAGATATTCATAAGCACATAAAATAACACAGGATCCATTATGACTGCAAATGATGTTGGAGAGAGAGGGTTGGTTGAGAGGAAATGAAGCAAGTGGAAGTACCCATTTAAAATGATGAACCTTTATTGTTATGGCCCTAGGAGAAAGAAAGAGTGATCAATTGAAATCTAGAAACCTAGTGCATGAACATGTGCATATACAAACATGTAATGCACTTCAAAGATAAATCTATTAGATTAAGTGTGTGCGCATCTCATGGGCTCACGATTTGTAGCAAAGATTGAAAAGTGATGAAGAGATACTAGTGTATAGTGCACAACTTATGTCTGTAGCTATTGTATGCTTAACAGTGTGTTTTGCAAGGTTATAGTTTATTGACAGAGGCAGAATTTGATCATGTGATTTGTATGGATGATTCAATGTATGGTGCTGGAATGTATGCCTTTTAATATGGTTTTGAGGTTGTTTCTAGTGTGAAAACATAATGTGTTTCCATGTTGTTGGTGAGATAGTGTAATAGTTAACTACTAATGTATTGTTGAGGGTTGTTTGTTGGTGAGAGGCTATTTGTTGGTGAGAGGGTTTGGTTTTGGGTTATATGGAGGTTTGTTGTCCTGGTGACATAGTATTAAAGTATGCATATTTTGTATGGCAATGTAATCAAGAGAGACATTAGTGCACAAAGAAGTTAACAAAGTCATATAAGCATCGATCTGAGAATCAACTGAAGGTACCTACGGACAGTTCAATGGGTTTTGCTTTAAAAACACATAAAACCAGAAAACAATAGGAGAGAGGCCACTGAGGTGAAAATGGTGGTTGCCTCTTTGTTTCCTTAAGAAGTAGGTTGTCTAGTGAGGCTTTTCACTAGACAAATAATTTTGTGGTAACAGTTCTTAGAAGGTTTATTTGGTAATAATTCCTCGAAGCTCCATTTGAAATTGTGTGGGGAATTGTAGCTGATGCATTTTAATATTGACATGAAAAGGGTTAATAAGCAATCAAAATCTTTAGAAATGAAAGATAAGCACTAGCAAGGACCAATTTATAAATATGAAAGAATACATCTGAGGTTGGAAGCTCAAAGTAGCTAATATTTCCAGAAGCATGGTTGTACTCATATATGTTATTGAAAGAAATAACATTTAATTTTCAATGAAGCTTGAATCATATTAAGAAACTAGAATATCATGAGGCGAGAAGGAAATAGTCAAAGGAAGCATACAAGCTCTAAAACTAGAATCCATTTGTAACTAGCCTAAGATCTATTAAAAATAAAATTAAAGGTATAGATTGAGCCATACAAAGGTGAGGTATATGCACTTAAGATGAATGATTATTGTTGAACTTAAAATTCTATTTCATTACGCATAATGTACAATAGCAGCAAAAATATACTTTGCTAAACTAAATCTAGAAGGCCATATATGATTTTGGTGTGAGAGGTACATTGAGGTACTTAGGCTAAGGGATACCCACTAGTAAATGAGTGGGAGGTATTCAAGGAACTCATCAAGTCCTATATTTTCCATATTAGGTAGGAAGAAGACTGTAGAATTTGTGGCACCATTGCCAATGAAGTTAATAACAAAATGCACATTAATACAGTATAGAGTTCTAAAATTGATCCATTTAGATGTAGATTAATCCCAAGGACTTTGTGATTATTATAAAGTACCTCAATGGCCTATATAGTCACATAGGGAGACGATATATGTTATTCAATCCTGAGACCATTGATGAAGCCTATTTGTAAGCCTAGTACATCGAATTTGGTAAGAAGAAGAGTAAAGCATATGGTTCAAAGTAGTGAGACCAATATGAAGCCTCTGAAAGGTGATAAGAAGAAGGGAAAATATAATTATTAGAATAATTTCCCACTACACATGTGCAATAGTGCTAATAACCACTATGATGATTGCAAAAATGATTGTGGCACTAAATAAAATTACATATACTACATGTAAAGTTAAATCATAAAAATTGCAAATGGTGGGCAATCCAAGAAGAAGGGTATTATAATGAAATCTAGAAAGAAGATAGAAAGAAGCTCATGTGCGGATGAAATTATTGTAATATGTCTAATAGTGTAGAAGTGAACCTATGTAGTTTTCACCACAAAGAGAAGAAGGGACAACAAAGATTTTCCATATCAATATTCAAGTCAAGAAGAATAAAATAAATGCTCTATTTATTTCTAGTTCATAAGAAAACTTCATTAAAGAGTGTTGGGAATTTATAATGCACAACATAGACAACATTCATAAGCATTTACTCTAAATAAACCGTTGACGGGGAAATTCTATTAAATCAAGTCATTCCTAAGTGTATAGTGATTATACAATTGGTTTCTTTATATACGTTAAGATTACCATAACAATGTGTCATAATGAGATATTTAGTTTAGACATCATCATAACTGTTCCATAACTATATCCACAAATATCTTCATGTGTCACTAAAATTGATTCTATGAAATATTCATCCTAAATTTTCTCCTTGCCCTCATTCATAGTGTTATATGTAGAGATTTAAGCTTAGTCATATACATTACATTTATGCAATCACATACTTTAGATGTTTTTATATTCACAAGTATGAGTTATTCCTTCATCCTCCTCCTTAATGAATACTTGCAATTTCAATATCTAATCCTCATACTCTATCACTTGAATTGGTCTTTTTAATTGCTCCAATCTTCATATTCAACTTCTATCCTCTTCATTTTCAATCTACTTTAGTAGTCAAGATTTATCTTTTGTTTTTTACAACTATCGTCTTAGGCTTCTTTGTTCTTTGTCTTCATTAATCTAGATCTTGTACATGCACAATATAAGCATTGTGTTTATTGAATTCCATATAAAAAAGTCACATCCACTAGAATACATCAGTTGTTAGCCATTCTATCCACCATTTATCTAGGCAACTTCCTCTTGTACATGGTTGATCAATTATTCTTGAATCACAAGATTTTTCCACTCCCACTTCATCATCATCAATTTTCATCCTAAGATTTCTTTGGCTAACTTGTAACCATAAAATATTAGATATTACAGTAAACAATGCATACATAGACTCTTTATAAACAAAAAAAAGAAAAAATAGAAATCACTCATAAAAATTAGAGGATTACCAATCCTCATCTAAGAAAACAACAAAAGTGTTTAGATGTGCACCTCTAGTTATATCAATAACATCATCATTTACAATACAATATATTGGATCCCAGGGCATCCAAAACCTCTAATCCATTGAACTAGATAAAATTGCAACTTTAATTTCTTAGTCAAAATAAAAAAATATGGGTTAGAGATCCTTCCACCACCATATGTTGAAAACTAGCAAATAAGAAAACAAAAAAAAATGAACTCTACTATCCCTTCTAACTTAAAAAAACTGTTTCAATTTTTTTTCATCATATCTCATTTTTTTTTTTTTTTTGAAAATCTAGTCTATTGCTCATTTCCTGATTTATTATTGGCCCCAATAAACATTTTCTTTTGAACGTACTAAATGATATAAACATATCTACACCAAATATAAAATCCAAAATCCAACTTATTAAAATATTATCATAATTTAACTCTTTTCCATTATATACTCCAACATACATTTTATTTAACCAAAAAAATAATAATAATTTTCAAAGGTAAACTGAATTACAATTTTAATTAATAGGGAATATTACAGTTAAATTGAATTAAGATTTTAATTAATAAGGAAAATCAGAGGATTTAAAAAATATTGAAAGATTAAATCTACATAGCTCTGCTCATCATTTAAATATATGAGCACATGCATAAACCTTTTAAGTCACGAAAAAATTGGCCCCAATCCAAGTTAACACTAATTAATTTCTCAAGTTTAATATGTCAAAAAGAACAAATGAAAACCATGTCGTACATTCCATTGAGCTCTGAGTTTGATAATGATTAGATGTCCATAACGTTTTTCGTGAATTATGGATTTGTGGCTGCGGGTGTTATTGGTAGTGCAATTGTAGTATGTCGTATTCTATTGATGAGACTACGTACAGTGCCTGCAATGGACGTAGATACATATTAATTTTTCAGAAAACTGACAGTTGGAAAAACCAATGAATAAGTTAGAGAAATTAAATTAATTCAAAATTATGGTTGTTATGTCAACCATATTGTATATTGGAAATGTAATTATATAATAAAACTGAAAAAGAAATGGATTTATAAATCATATAGCCATATAAATTAAAATACTTATTTCATTTTTAGAATATTTTTAAAATTAAAAAATCACAAAAAAAAATTACATATGGTTTATTATTATTGATAAAAAAATCAATATAAAAGATAAATATATATATTTAAAAAAATGAGAATTTTAAACATAGAGATTCACCTAATTTTATTATAAATATTTTTAATTTATAAATAGGTTTTATTATAATATCAAGAGTAATACTATGGCTTATTAATACCATATGTTAAAAACCATGCTTCATTCCATATGACTTTTGTTTATATGTTTTTTTCTAATTCATCATTTTATTTAAAAGGGAAAAAGGGAATAATTACTTTGGAAATCCCTCTCAACTTTTGATATGTGAATACTACTAAGAATTTTTAGTTAAAATTCTAGAACACATCCCAAAATAGACATGTCTATTAGCATAATTAAATGGCTTGTAAATGCTAATAGGCATCGATACAATTATCTCATAATACATCTCATATTGCCTAAAAATAAATGAAAATTATTAAATCAAACTTTATTTTAAATTATTATTATAATTAATTATTAAAAAAATTTAATATATGAGTTAAATATATATACATTTCTAAAAATATGTAACATCATTCTTAACCATGGAGATTCAACCCCATTTTACCATGGATATTTTAAACCTATAAATATGTTTTGTTATAATCCCATGGGTCAATGGCATGATTCAGTAATACCACATGCCCAAACAAACAAAACTCATCTTCATATAAGACATTCATATGACATATTGTTTTAATTGTTAAATTCAATTAAAAGGGTAGAAATTGCATAACTACTTTTGACCTGTAAATATGCTTTGTTATAATCCCATGGGTCAATGGCATGATTCAGTAATACCACATGCCCAAACAAACAAAACTCATTTTGTCCTACCAGCTTGATTTTTCATTATGTTCCTTTAAATGTTACAATAAATATTTATACATGCCGAAGCATCCAATACCATGGACCGAAAACCATTGCATCCAATACCATGGACTAAAAACCATCGCATCCAAAAAACATGTGCGAAAATCATGCACAAAACCATAAGTGGGTCTGCCCAACCTAACATAGGGTCCAAAACCAAAATTTTACGGGGCACTGCCCCAGACCCCATAAAGTGGGGTTACGAGTGCCCTTCAAACCCCTTGTTAACTACGTGGAAAGAATATAACACAACCCAACATTTTCCCACTTGTTGTTTTCTTTCCATAGGTGGCCACAAGAGAGCTTAGTCATTTTCCCAGCCCTGAAATGCCCATTGTCTCTCTACACCAAGAGAACTTCTCAAAGCTCACAGATTTTGTCAATGCATCTGCAGTATTCTTCAAAGTGTCCAACTTTACTAGCAACACCTTTTTGTCCTCTATCATATCCCTCAAAAAGTGATACTGAACATCAATGTTCTTTGTCTTTGAATGATATGCAGGGTTCTTTGCCAAGAAAATTGCACTTCGGCTATCAGAGTCTATCCTTATAGCTTCCTGTACTAACCCCATACTTGAACACAATCTCTGCAACCAAACTGCTTCCTTGCTTGCATGAGTGGCTGCCATGTATTCTGCCTCTGTAGTTGATAGTGCCACTACAGATTGTTTCTTACTCATCCAACTGACTACACTTCCAAATAGGTTAAACACATACCCACTTTTAAATCTTCTCTCATCCAGATCTCTAGCCCAATCTACATCAACAAAGCCATGAATATCCAACACTCTATCCAATCCTAGTCTTCCTTGGTAGCACAAACCATAATCACTAGTGCCACGCAAATACCTGAAAACCTGCTTCACTATTGTCCAATGCTCCTTTCCTGGTTTTGACATAAACTTGCTCAATACTCCCACTGCATGTGCAATGTCTGGTCTAGTACAGACCATTGCATGCATCAGGCTACCGATTGCACTTGCATATGGAACACGGGACATGTCCTCTTCCTCTTCTTGTGTCTTGGGACACTGTTCAGTGGATAAGCTCACACCTACAGGAATAGGAACCTTCACCAGTTTACTATCTTGCATATTAAACCTCTACACTATTGTCTCAACATTCTTCCTCTGGTTTAACTATAGCTTCATCTTTGTACGATCTCTTTTAATTTCTATGCCCAAAATATAGTTTGTAGCACCAAGATATTTCATGTTGAATTTGGAGGACAATTGGGTCTTCAAATCCCGGATAATTTCTTTGTCATTTCCAACTAGAAACATATCATCCACATACAAGACCAGATAAATAACACGGTCACCAATTAATTTAAAATACACACAGTGATCTACTTTTCTTATGGTGAAGCCAAGTCCCCGTATAAATGTATCAAATTTCTAATACCACATCCTTGGTGACTATTTTAACCCATACAGAGACTTCTTTAACTTGCATACCAGTTCTTTCTTACCCTTCACCGCAAAGCCTTCAAGTTGCTTCATGTATATTTCCTCTTCCAGATCCCCATGAAGAAATGATGTCTTCACATCCATCTGTTCTACCTCAAAATCAAAAGCAGCAGCAACAGTTAAAAGTAATCTAATAAAAGTTACCTTGGCAACAGGAGAAAAAATATCACCAAAATCAATTCCCGGCACTTGGGAATAACCTTCTGCTACCAACCGATCTTTGTATTTCTCCACCTTTCCTTTTGCATTTTTCTTCTTCTTGAACACCCATTTGCTGCCAATGGGTTTCCTTTCAGCCGGAAACTCCACCAGATCCCAAGCCTCATTTTTGTGCAAAGATGCCATTTCATCAACCATGGCCTCTTTTTGTGCAAAGATGCCATTTCATCAACCAACATATTATGAGTGACTAATCCTCTCTATAGCATCTGCTCCTAGTTAGGTCATTCAACACCTAGGAAACCCCTCCACATGGATGCTAATAGACTTCTCCAAGTGTCTAATACATCAATGAATGATAATTGTAGAAACTGCCACTAGTTAGGGCATCTAACCACCAAGTCTACCCTTCCACTTTGGCTACTACAAGCTACAAATAAATCCCATCCAAAGTGATCCAAAATCATATGGAGAAAACACATACATTTGTACTATTGTTTATGGGCATAGTTTTGGTCACTAGTTAGGGCATCCTCCTGTAACCTACAACATCTCAATGATCATGTTAAACCCCACATTAAATTATGCAACCTCCTTTTCTTTTAAAGCTAAGTGACCTCGTTGTTTGGGAGGCACCTACAACTCCATGTATATGGTTGTCTGACCCTCAAAAAAACACCTACAGGCTTGTGACCTAATCATCATAGTAAGATCCCTTACTCAGCCTATCACAGGGAGTATTCTTCTTAGTTTTCTTTCCTAGAACAACCTTCTATGAATGTGGCCTTCACACATACCTTGATGCCACTTCAAACAATCCTTAAAGAGAAAATACAAGCTCCTTTCCTTTGCGCCTGCACCAAGGTAACTTCACTCTCCAAAATAGTCACAAGGGTGACCTTTACCTCTCCTCTCCTTTGTTGAAGTAGCCTCTGTATTGCGGCCTTTTAGCTCAACTCCTTGACCCTCCTAACAAGAGCTTTGTCACCCTAACAAGACCCTAAAACAATCCTTTGTTACCTCATTGTTCTTTCCTTCTTGCTACAGCTACCGCAGAGGTATTTTTCTCCTCCTTTATGAGCTTCTTGTTGTCCTTTTGTTTCCCAATGGATGTGTTTCGAATGATCAGAATCACCTCCTATATATACACAATAGAAGGGCTTCTTTCAATGTCTTCCATGGGCTTGTCTAGTTGTCAAGGAGGTATTTAAATCAAGCTGACCTTAACTCATATAGTGCAAACCCACTCCATAAGTTAAAAAATGCATATCTCCATTTATACGAATTAGAATTAGGTGATCTTCGTTATGTCGAACCCATCTCGACAAGTGTTATTATCCTCATCCATCACATGTAGAAATTTTCTCATGTTTTTGGCCCAAATCATGATGGGTGCTAAACCCCAAGCTTGGGTTTTAAGTGCACAAGGCCACTTGTGGAGCTCCTTCCTCCAAACCCTCGATCCACAAGGCTTGGAGTACCTCCCAAGCTACAAAAATAAACACTCCCTCTTAGTGAGAGAGGTACTTCCAAGATTAGGAAGTAACCATCATCCGATGACACTAGCCCATCTGGCATCCATCACTACAACATACCCTATAGAATGAGCCTGTCAATCTTGGTAGTGCCTATGCCTCATCATAACTGAACCTGAAGAAAAAAAATCCTCCATAGGGTTTCTCCCTCTGAGCCTACACGTTCTCCACTGTCTTTGTCTTGCACTGACTCATCCTCCTGGATCAAATACCACTCGTTTAAATCCCTCCAATCTTGGATATGAAACATTACGATATGATGAAGAGTCTAGCCTTCCAATCTGTAGTCTATCACATGAAGCCATCTCAATCAACTTGATCTCATCCAAGCCAAAGAACCTCGAGTTTTCCAAACCATCCATGACAAATCAACGGAGTTCCATGATAAAAAATATGTCCTACAACAAGTTTTTGTTCACCAGGCTCATCATCAATCCACCAGAACTCCCATCCATTCTCGCTGCTAAGCTAGTCAAGACCACAATTCCATGTCTTCATCTGAAAAATTTTCTCCATGATCTAGACACCCACAACTCCCTCTGGTTTTCTTCATTGTGCACACTCTGATTCATTGTCCCTCAAAGTAGCTAATATATTCTTTGATACCATGTTGAATTTCCACAATCTTGGGTTAGGATAGAATCTTAAAATCTCTAACGCTACCAAACCAATAATCTCAACAATAATAATTTTCATAGTGGAATATAAACAATAGTTAATCACACATGCATATAATAAAAACAACTTTTTACATTTTTCAACCCAACTTTGTTATATTAATCAACATTTAATACAACATTC
Source organism: Pinus tabuliformis (assembly GCA_031772625.1). NCBI lineage: Eukaryota > Viridiplantae > Streptophyta > Pinopsida > Pinales > Pinaceae > Pinus > Pinus tabuliformis. Next base: position 752,603,504 of record CM062811.1, read on the forward strand.
TAGGGCTCTCATACCAGGTATAATGGCCCTCATACATCCAATAGTACAAGATACAGAATGGGGCTTGGTATCAATACATCGATGACCAATATTCCCTCAATGAGATACTCTAACCATCTAACTGATGTAGTGCACTCTCTCAGCTCCTCTCAGTCATACCATGTACCTTCCCAGTCCTGCGACTCCCAATATGCAGCTCCTTCCTCTATCAATTCTCCAAGTCATCCGACCACTTAACCTCGGTTGTCCAGTCCACTCACTATTTGATCATTCATTGTTCAATGCATCATTTCATCACGACTCCTAATGAGTTCTTCACATCTCCATTTGTGAACAAATCTCAACTTCCCACTACTACTCCTCATGTACTCAGAGACTTCAACCCACGATGGTCTTCTTGTGCTACTCCAATGAAGACCAACATAGGGTACGGATGCCTTCCAACTATCACTACAATATGTCCATCTCCCACAATAAACACAAGCTAGGAGGAATTCCCATCATCTGTTGTAGAAGCACTTCTCAACATACAAGTATAGGGATGATCAACTCCTCCTTTGGTTCGTCAACCCTGAGCTCAGCAACCACTTTTGTCCATCAAAGTGTTTAACATTAGGCTCCAACTTGGGCACTATCACATTGTCCTACAATAGACCATAAATTCCCAATCACTTCCACACTTGGTTAACTCTCACGCTGTCATCGAACATATCACAAGTGACCATTCCACGATGTAGCATCTTCTCCTAGTTAGGCAATCCAACACCTAAGAAACCCATCCACATGGCTACTAATAGACTTCTCCAAGTGTCTAATACATCAATGAACAATCATTGTAGAAAATTCCACTAGTTAGGGAATCTAACCACCAAGTCTACCCCTCCACTTTGGCTACTGCAGGTTGCAAAAAAATCCCATCCAAACTGATCCAAAATCATGGACCCAACACAGGTCACTAATGGAGAAAATGCATACCTCTATATTGTTTTTCATGGGTAGAGTTTTGGTCACTGTGTAGAGAGTCCTCCTATAACCTACAACAACCCAACGATCATGCCAAAACCCACCTTAAATTATGCGACTTCCTTTTTCTTTTCAAGGTAAGTGACATTATTGTTTGAGGAAGCAACTACAACTCCATGTATAGGGTTGTTTTACCCTCAAAACAACATGTACATGCCTACGTCCTAATAATCACAACAAGATACCTTATTCGGCCTATATCAAGGAGTATTCTCCTTGCTTTTATTACCCAGAACAACCTTCTATGAGTGCAGCCTTCACACAAACCTTGCTACCTCTTCAAACAATCCTTAAGGAGAAAATTCAATTTAATTTCCTTTGTAGCCTACAACAAGGTAACTTCACTCTCTAAAATAGTCACAAGGGTGACCTTAACATCCCCTCTCCTTTGTTGAAGTAGCCTTTGTAATTCGGCCTTCTATCCCAACTCCTCAACCCTCATAATAATATCTCTATCACCCTAACATGACCTTGAAAAAATCCTTTGTTCCCTTGTTGTTCTTGCCTCCTTGTTGTGGCTACCACAAAGGTATTTTTCTCCTCCTCTACGATCTTCTTGTTATCATTGTGTTGCCCAATGGATGTGTCTCAAATGATCACAATCACCTCCTGTTTATACACAATTGTTATCGAGAAAACTAGTGTCCATTCAGAGCTGCTAGTCCCACTAAGACGGGTAGCTATCTTAGAAACAAACAGATTAAAGTTACTTGTGTTTTCCTTTATGAGAGATAGATGAGAGAGAAGCAGAGAGCACCAACCTCAGTCTTTTTCTAGTCTCCTTGCTTGTTTCCTCTCTCCTTTGATAGAGCTTTCGCCACTCCTTTCTTGCTTGTCCCACTTCAAAGAACACATGTAGAGTCAAGGCAACAAAATACCATCAAAGCATAGAGATCTATAACCATAAATAATGTAGGATCAGATGTACATTAACCATATAAATGCATACACAAACAAGATTCAGAGATATACAAGCATATGGAGGAAAACTCAAATAGCTTTATTGATAGAAGTAGTAGAAGAAAGGATTACAACCGGGCTGTCTGATCTAGCATCATCCTCCCAGCATGAAATCCCTCTTCACCTCATACAAATCAAGATCACCCAACAATGTCTTCAAAGAGAAACCAACAACACTTCCTTGCAAATTACAAAATTCTAGCCTCTGGATCTCTTGGATGAGGGATCCATATATAGATGTTTACAAGAGAGTGAGTCAGCTTCTGGGATTTTGATTAGTGTCATTTCACTAATAGTTCTTGGTTCCACTTGGAGATTTCAGATCTCTTACTCATCCCTGGGCGAATTCAGAGAGGCAAGTGTCATATGAGCAGTTTCTAAAGGATTCTCTGGGTTTCCACCTAGCAAACTGCTTCTGCCATTTGTCTGCTCTTGCTCATCGCACCCTACAGAAGGGCTTTCCAGCATGCATCGCACCCCCCATGTGTAATAGGTGAGATGCGTCACACCCTATGCATGGAGCAGTCTGTATGGTCCAGTTTTGACTAGTTCTGAGTAGTTTTTCATGGAGAACTTCTGGGAGATGTAATCAACTGACCTTGTTCCTTTAGGGTATTAAACAACACTTTTAGGGGTTTAGAAGCCCTTGTTTTATGGACATATGTGATTGGGGTTGTAGTGCCCAAATATGTCTATAACAGTTGCCCCCTAAAGCATGAGGTCGTAAATCTTTTGATGTCGAGTGAAATGCTTTATAATGAGGATCCAAGGTTTTTCGAACTGGAAGGTGACCTATACTAAGATACAACACAATACATTATCTTTATAATATTTTCATGATCTAGCTGAGGTGGGCATTCCCATGTTCAGCTTTATAAATTCATATTCATGTATATAAGACAGACAATCGTCTGTGTGGCAGACTGATGATTTTGGTAGAGCCATCATCCTTTAGTTTGGATGATTATCTGTGTAGTTGTGATGTACATTTATGTCTTTATTTTCCTTAATATATCGCATCCCGGATGGATGAAACTAGATCTGTGGTCTTCAAACTCGTTCAATCTTCGCCCAGAGTACAAGTCAATCCATGTGAAACGATTTTCTGATGTCGAACATGGAAAGACATCGTCGGATTAGCAGCCAATGATGTAAGTTGTTAATAGGCGTGTGAGGAATCACCGATAATGATAATGACCCTCAAGGTGCTGCAGTACAATTCACGTGGTGTGAATACATGAGTTGATGTCGAACACCACGCAAAATATTTCGATTGAAGTCCATTGATGTAAACCTGTCGCCGGAAGTGAGAAACTTGCCATTGAAGCATGCAAGCTTCAAAGTACTGAAAGGGTTGTTCCTAAGTCAACTTCTTGGATAATGAGCTGATGTCAACAAGAAGAGATCCGTCATAGGAGGGCCTTAATGAATCCCACATCTACAACACGGAACGGAGAAAATGATTTTCTGGAGGTGAAAACGATCTGATGATACAAGGTTTAGGGTGGCGGTCATGAAAAATGGAGAGTGAAGGTATTGCGGTGGATGAGACATTGACTAGGTTGGTGAATTATCTGAACGACTTCTCTTGAACATATCGGCAACACTGAAATGGATTGGTAGCATTAACCCCAAGGTGGATGGTACAGTGGACCAACGGTGATATGACCGGCGAATGGAATAACCCAACCCAACTCAATCATGGTGATGGCATGAAGGTGTCATGTTCAATAGCGACCTACTACCATTGAAGCTATTCAAGTTCTCTTCCCCTTTTTCCCCATTCATTCCTAACCAGTACCTCTTTATTTTGTTAAGCTTGAGGAGGATAACATATGCTTGTTCTATAATTTTCCCTTCGGGCAAACCTGTCGCTATGTTTTAACGAGCCTAGCGACAGTGAAACTCGCTCTTGTCTGCATGGAAAAGTTTGTCGCTATTGTTTTAACGAGTTTAACGACAAAGATAACTCAGTCCTTTTCAATTTTAGAGATTCTAAAAGGGACGGAAAGGCAACTCCAGTGGTCCTTTTTCGTAATGTAATCCCTTAAGTCCGAAAAAGTGTAAAATAATACGAAAGGGATGACTTTTCGATAGTTTTAACGAGCCGAACAAGACAAGCGCTTGATCTTTCTGTGTAGTAATCCCTCAGGTCAAAAAAGATTAAAATCTAGACGAGGGATGGCACTTCCAATCGCTTTAACGAGCTGGAGAGGCCAATTGCTCGATAATCTTTTCATATTTTACGAGTTAGATGAAAAGATCTTAAAGGAGACTCATTTTTTGAGGAACGAGTGATGTTTTTGGATAGCAACTGGTTCTAGGGTTTGGAACTTTTCAATCACGGCAGTGTAAATAAGGTGGCTAATAGAATCACTTGTCGCAGCTATTCCTCAAAAGGGTAAACAATCAAATGGAGGTGTATGATCGGCTAAAAAAGAGTGGAGGTGATGGTAAGAACACGACCAAGGTTCAAAAGCTGATATTCATGCGATCAAAATGGTTATTTACCAGAGGTGGGGTTCATTTTTTTTTAATGAGCTTAAACTCTATGGAAGCACTTGCTTATTCCTAGGTTTATTTTTTGACAAGCTTGAACTTCGCGTAAAACTTCTCATGGAAAGGTTTATTTTTTAACGAGCTTGAACTTTGTGTAAAACTACTCGTGCCAGTCATATAATAAGGATGTCTCATCGATGGGTTCATTTTTCAGGGAGCTTGCACCATTTGAAACTTTGCTCCGAAGCCTTTCGTATGCAAGCTAGGAACGACCAACTACTGTCCTAGGGGTTAAAGAACTACTGAGGTTAGGTAGGATAGTTTCTCGGTGGGAAACATCTCCTTTACTTTGATGTTTCCGTTGGTCTGGTTGATCAGACCAATCACCTAACTTAAGCAGTTGAAGTTAGTAAAAACTACAGGGTTAGAGTTACACTGGTCGCTTTTCACTTGTGTACAAAAAGGTTTGCATGCCCCCAGGTATAAAGTAGAGTTTCCAGGTCACCATATGGAAGTTCTTGCATTAGCAAGATTGTTCCACCCGTGTCACAGACAAAACACTTCCTTGGCGATGTCCATAGAAATAGACAAAGGTGACTGTTGTCAGTCCCAATCACATAACCTTTGACGAGGGAATATTTTTCCAGTCCAAATCCATTTTCCTAAATGGACAGGGGTATCAGACTAGTCATATTCCTACGTGGAAACCTATCTTATATCTAGGGTTTTTCTGCCGAAGCAGACCAAGGCACATGCCTCTTGGGTTTCAGTGACATTCACCAAATCACTTGCGCTCATCAGGTGGATTGACTGGAGATTGATGAGACATTCCTTGTGCGAAAAGACCAGTTAGGGATGGCATTTGACAAATAGTTGTGTTTGAACCAGGGAATGAAAATCTAGTCTATGAGCTGGACCATTTCGCCTTCATGTGGAAAACACATCACTCGAAAGAGTGAGGAAACAATAGCTCCCATGCTATAAATGTAGTCACATCCAAGGAGTAGATTGTAATCTAGAGGTCCTTGGACTACCATTACATTCAGATAAACGGTTTTCCTTCTCAAAGTTATAGGAAAATTTGGAAGGATTCCTGATGATCGACTGGTTCGTTGTCGAAGCCTATCAGATTTTGAATCTTAGGCAAAAGTGATGGCGAACCAAGCACTTTCCAAGTAGTTGAGGAAATGATACTCACAGAAGCCCCTTCATCTATGATAGTACCAACCATGATCATTCTGTAAGCTTGTACTATGATTTGGAATGGTACATTAGATGGTAGGTGGGGTCTGCCTAGTAGATTCCAATCGAAGGAAATGACTAGATTGCTTGGAGGTGGGACCGAATAAACGGCCAGATAAATCTTTGACAAACTTCCTTCCTGCGGTAAAGGAATGGGTAGATTTCCCCCATGTTCATCGGAGTTTGTGTTTATGAAGAGAATTTGAACGGTTTCATTCTCATTCTCTTTGGTGATAGTATCATCTGAAGGTGGGTGCTCTGAAGACAAGATTGGGTCAACTGCCATCTTGACCTATTGACTCTGGTCCAGTGTGGACTCAGAGGGTTTATCTTCAATGATAGGTGCTTCGACCGACAAAAAAGGTGTGTCAGTCGGATTTTCAACTAGCGATGGACTCGGCAAGAGTTTCTTGTATCCAGGAGGAAGCTGTAGCGGTGAAGCAGGACGGTTATCCAAGAATCTTTTAGCTTCAACCAGGAAGGGACAAGGGTGGAGGGCATGATCGCCTTCACACAGTCTACAAGGAAATTTAGATCTTCCTTTTTGTCCATTGACTTCGTTTTCACTAGTTGACGGTGTACTTTCAACATGATCGTCAGCGGTTGAAGACACTAGATTGTGCAAGCGAGGAGACTAGTCCCTCAAGATCTATGGGATGCAGGGACAATCTCGATGATAGTGGTCTCCCTTGCAAATGACACATGGAGATTTAGGTTCGGAAGGTGCAGTGTGTGAATTTTTGCTAGATGATGCATGGTTGCTCCCTTTCATGGTTGGATTCTTCTTCTTCTTCTGCTTCCCTTTCTTCTTCTTCTTAGTTACTTGGTTTTTAGCATTACTGGCTTCACCAAGCAAAGAGAATGAAGGAGAGGGAGAAACAAATGAAGTAGAAGGTGGGGGAGCAACTTCATCTGGTTGCTGATTTGATTGCTGAGGAATTGTGGTGTTTTGAACGACAAAGGTCGAGAAAAGCCATATAGGCAGGCCAATTGTGAGTCCTGGAAGGGACAATGTGGCCATGTGTGGAGCACCAACATCCCCCAAGAGGAGAAGGGACTAGGATTTCCCCCAAGGGGAATTCCTTGATTGGTAGACTCCATTTCTCAACCTAAAGACCAACGAGGGAATAATGACATTTTTCCAATTAAAATAAATTTTATGATGCTTTGACACAACTTTCTTTTTCAATTTTTAAGAGTCGAGAAAAAGCTAAAGATGACTCTAGTCGCCTTCGATTTTTAATGAGCCTGAAGTGACAAGTGCTCAGATGGACCTTTTCTTTTAAGGAGTCTAAAAAGGAACGAAAGTGACTACTCTAGAAATCTAGACAGAGGGATTACCAAACCAATCGCAAAACTGCAGAATAGCTTTTACGGTACAGTAGTCAATCTTCCCAAATGTTGTGTTCAGTGCATTGCGATCGATAGGGCGGCGTAGACGGCTTCCTAAGGATAAAGGATGTAGCCTATTGTGGTCTCCCAATATATACTCGACGGTACATGGGAGCACAAGTTCGTACTGGCACTTGTCGTATCAAAGAGGAGGAATCATCCAACCTACAATGAAGTGATTGTTACCAGGCTTTACGACGCCAAAATACGTCTCTAGCGTAGACTTCTAAATGTTGTGCGTTAGGTTCCAAAGCGTTTTTATGTTCATTGAAGTTTATTTTACAGTTGATCTTTCTTAAGAAGTTTGCCTTTAAGGTTCACCGCGTGGTGTAGATATACAATTCCTAAATATGCAATCTAAGATGATAAATAGTTGTTCACTTTCTTTTTGCAATGAAAATCCTAGCTAATAAGGAAAGAGAAATGAAATTCTTTCAACATAGAACAGAGAGCACACACTAGATGCACTTTTCCTAAATCGACTTCATCATGCAGTCTTAATGCAAATGCACATGCATGTATTGTTTTTCAGTTTCCTTAATGTGAGAATGACAAAAGGAAAACAAAGTATAGATCTGAACTATCTTCTTTCAAAGCGACTGTACTAACAATTTTCTTTTCAAAAAAAACGAAAGTAAAGCCAAGATGACACTTTGCGGTTTTGAATTTAAAACTGCTTTCAACACTTGAAATACTAATGATTCAAATCAAATATAATAGCAAAAGTGTAATCGACTATCTAAAAGAGGAATTCTTTGTGACACTCTTTTTCTTGACTGAAAACAACACTTGCGACACTTTCAAATCAAAAGACGATAGTTCGATTAAGCTACTATTTGCAAAGGAGAACTGTAAATGATAAAAAATACATAAAAAAACATTCACAATTCCTTCTGACGGAGGCTGAATAATGCAAAGGAAGATGGTTTCAACAGAGATATACTGATCACAGACAGAAAAACTACTGAATAAAGCTAAAGATAATGAAGAAAAAACCAAAATTTGGAGTTAGAAACAGTCTTAGTCAATCATCACACCTGTAACACAGGGAAACAGGGATGCATCTCACCTACAACACATGGGAGGTGTGATGCATCCAGGTTGCCAATAAGAGACAGTGTGATGGACCAAGGATGAGACTGTGCTTGGTTTTCACTCATAGTTTGTAGCTAAGTTAAGGGATTTAGGCTGGGCTAATGACAGTCAGTAAACACAAAGAATAGGGGTTGATCTAATGAGGTTATTTGAGCTACCACCAGGGCACTTAGGATGTTTGCAAGCTAGATGTTCAGTTCATAAACCAACCTGAATATTGACTGAAGCAGCGTTGATCTACTTTGCAGTTGCATAGCAAAAGCAGTTCGAAGGCTAGCTGGCTTGACTTCAGGCTCTGTCTATGGTTTATAAAGCAAACAACAGTAACAAAACAAACAAACTATTCGCTCCCCAGTGGAGTCGCCATTTTGTTATCAGGAAAACTAGTGTCCATTCAGAGCTGCTAGTCCCACTAAGATGGGTAGCTATCTTAGAAACAAACATATTAAAGTTACTTGTGTTTTTCTTTATGAGAGATAGATGAGGGAGAAGCAGAGAGCACCAACCTCAATCTTTCACTAGTCTCCTTGCTTTTTTCCTCTCTCCTTTGATAGAGCTTTCGCCACTCCTTTCTCGCTTGTCCCGCTTCAAAGAAAACTTGTAGAGACAAGGCAGCAAAATACCATCAAAGGATAGAGATCTATAACCATAAATAATGTAGGATCAGATGTACATTAACCATATAAATGCATACACAAACAAGATTTAGAGATATACAAGCATATGAAGGAAAACTCAAATAGCTTTATTGATAGAAGTAGTAGAAGAGAGGAGTAAAACCAGGCTGTCTGATCTAGCATCATTCTCCTAGCATGAAAGCCCTCTTCACCTCATACAAAGCAATATCACCCAATAATGTCTTCAAAGAGAAACCAACAACACTTCCTTGCAAATTACAAAATTCCAGCCTCTGGATCTCTTGGATGAGGGATCCATATATAGATGTTTACAGGCGAGTGAGTTAGCTTCTGGGATTTTGATTAGTGTCATTTCACTGATCGTTCTTGGTTCCACTTAGAGATTTCAGATCTCTTACTCATCCCTAGGTGAATTCAGAGAGGCTAGTGTCATATGAGTAATTTCTAGAAGATTCTCTAGGTTTCCACCTAGCAAACTGCTTCTGCCATTTGTCTGCTCTCGCTCATCGCACCCTGCAAAAGGGCTTTCCAGTATACATCGCACCCCTTGTGTGTAATAGGTGAGATGCATCGCACCCTATGCATGGAGCAGTGTGTATGGTCCAGTTTTGACCAGTTCTAAGTAGTTTTTCATGGAGAACTTTTGGGAGATGATGTAATCAACTGACCTTGTTCCTTTAGGGTATGAAGCAACACTTTTAGGGGTTTAGAAGCCCTTGGTTTATGGACATATGCGATTGGGGTTGCAGTGCCCAAATATGTCTATAACAATAATAGAAGGGCTTCTTTCAATGTGTTCCATGGGCTTATCGAACTTTCAAGGAGGTTGATTTAACTCAAGCCAACCTTAACTCATATGCTGAAAACCCACTCCATAACTTAAAAAATTCATATCTCCATTTCTACAACTCGAAATTGGGTGATCTTTACTGTGTTTGATTCGTCTCAATGAGAGCTATCATCCTCATCCATCACATGTAGAAACATGCTCATGGTTTTGGCCCATATCATGATGGGTGCAAAACCCCAAGCTTGGGTTTCAAGCCCACAGGGACACTTGTGGAGCTCCTTCCTCCAAACCCTCAATCCACAAGGCTTGGAGTACCTCCCAAGCTACAAAATTCAACACGTACAAGTAATTATACTTATTTATTAAGAAGCATATATTTTACATTATAGGTTTAGGGTGAGGAAAGTTTTCCCTTTTACTCTTTATCCACCTTGTCATTCTATTGTTTTCTAGGTTTGACTACATCATTTCCTTGCGTAGTTCTAGTGAAGTTCAACTTGACATTCCCTCGCCTAGAATTACCTTCCTTGAGGCATTCACCATACTAAAACATGTTATGAAACTAGCTCACAAAAGGATAGAAAAGATAGATCAACACCTTATAATTCAACCTCTTCAAGGGGGCAACCTCCTTTGCATTACACAAATGAACAATTCTTCGATGATACAAATGAAAAGACCTCCTTTCTATATATAGGAGTCTAAGGGGTCATAATATAATCAAAGCCGACATAACAATAATAATGTAAGGGCACAATAATAACAATATGGGGACTACATGGGCTCAATAATATAATAAGGGGTCTATACTAATAACAATAAGGGGTTACACTAGTAGTATAGGGACCTAACATTCCCCTCTCCTTCAAAAAGTGTTGTCCTCAACGCTTGAGTAGTTCTTGATGCTTATGTATAAAATTCTTGTCCTCCCATGTGGAATCTTCAGCGGGTAAGTTCTTCCACTTGATGAGATACTCTGAAATTGATTTATTTCATAGCTGTTGGGTTCTTGTTCCTGTGATTGCTCCAGGTTTCAATATGATTTTTCCTTCCTCATCAAGTTCTGGAAATATTGTTTGAACTGGGATCTTTTGCAGCTTTTGAATGAGTGGCGACACTTCTTCGTCCTTCTCCATTCATCCCTTGCTTCGTTTATCCAATCTAGTTGGATAATATAAATAACACAAAACAATGCTTCGACATCCTCATCCTTTCTTGAGAGTTCATCTCCAACAACATTTTTCTTCCTTTTTTTGTAGATGATTACAAAGTCATAATCCAACATATTTGTGACCCATTTTTTCTGTCCTTCTAAGGATAATCTTTGTTTTAAAAAGTATTTAAGGCTATCATGATCCATTTTTACCTTTAATTGTCTTCCCATTAGGTAAGGTCGCCATTTCTTAAGTGCATGGAGTATTGCCAACATTTCCTTCTCATAAATAGCTTGCTTGAGATGTAGTCGTAAAAATACCCAATCACCTACATCAAAACTTCTTTCACTGTGATGTTGATCTTCTTGTTATTTCATTTGATTCTGCAGTGCGTTATCCTTTAAAAGTTGGAGAACGTGTTGTTGATGCTCAATGTGATCTTTCAATGCTTGAATCTTTTTCTTCTTGATATGTCCTTCTATCTTGAGAGTTTTAGGAGTGGTAATTTCTTCCAATGCATTACAACATATGGTCGGATTCATTTCTTGATGCTTGATGTGATCTTTCACTTCTTAAACATTTTTCTTCTTGATATGCCCTTCTATCTTGATAGTTTGAGGAGTGGTAATTCCGGCCAATGCGTTACAAGATATGGTCGGATTCATTTATTCTTTATCGATGACATCTCTCACTTCTTGAACTTTTTTCTTCTTGATATGTCCTTCTGTATTGAGAGTTTGAGGAGTGGTAATTCTTGCCAATGCTTTACAAGATATGGTCGGATTCATTTATTCTTTATCTGGGGTTCATTCCTAGTCTATATATTGTTCTTTTGATGTTCCTTTTCTTCCTCCTCTTCATAATCTATGTAAAATAATTTCTTCTCACCACACTTATGACCTTTAGTGTATTGGCTATCACAATTGTAACAAAGCCATTTTTCTCTTTTTTCTTCCAATTGTTGTGGTGTAAACCTTGTAGGTTGTGGAAGGCTAGGAGAAAAAACACTTCCATAATTATAGTCATGACTGGTGGGATTTCTTGTTTCCATAGTTTTGCTTTCAATTTTTCTTACCAACCTGAATGCCTTCTCCAATGAATTAGGTTCCCAAAGATGAACCTCATGTTATATTTGAAATATCATTTACCCTTATATTCAATTTTTGAAAGTCCTCAATGTGCTCTGCCATTGAACCCTTTTGTTCGAGATTTATCAATTGGCTAAAGAAGGTGTTACTTTTTGTATCCTCATAATGTGCTATCATTTCCTCCGTGAAAATTGACCAAGTGACAAGTTTTTTATGAGAACAAATCCCTTTATACCATAAAAATTGATTTGGTTCTAAAATAAAGATGCAATATTTACCTTTTGTAACAGTTGAATCTCATGTATATCAAATATTACTCCATCTATAGTATCCAATTTACCGGATCCTTGCCATCAAACTTCATCATATTGCCTTTTCTTGACTTTAGGAGCTTGATCTTGAAACAACTATAACTCAGTAATTTCATATCTCCAAGTTCTGAAATTTCTTCCTGTGGTAGCCCTCTAAGTCCTCTTTCTAACCCCGCAAGTATAATCAAAATTTGATTCTCTAAGAAAGAGTTATGCCCAATCTCTTAAGATGACCTGATTATATAATGTTTCAGTAGAGCGAACTTGTACAACGTTCCACGTGTCATTGTTTCAACCTTCGTATCTAAAAAATATACACAGAAAACTACAGTCTGTCCTCTTTCTTTAACTTCCTATGAAATTTTAATTTGTTGCTCGGAGAGAACATTATGACGATTTTCCCAAAGTCACCTGTTTAGAATGTAATTTTGGATTCTACAGAAATCCTAACTTCCTCAGATTATATCTCCGCAAATATAACGAGACAAGATCTGAGATTCATAACTGAGCTTCACGACAATTTTGGCTCAAATGGGTTTTAATTTCAGAGTTTGAACCTTTGTAGAAAAAATATTATAGTGAAAATTCCACAATGACCTGTTTTAGATGAAATTTTGGATCTTGCAAAACCCCTAACTTCCTTAGATCATATCTCTGAAATTATAGTGATACAAGATCTGAAATTCATACCCAAGTTTTAGACCGATCTCTTCTAAAATGGGTTTTTTTTTAGCTTCTGGAATGTTTGTAGAGAAAATGTTATAGAGAAAATTCCATGATGACCAGTTTGGAGTAGCAAAACCCTAGAATCCAAAGCTCTGATACCAAATGTTTTGAAACCGGCTCACAAAAAGATTGAAAAGATAGATCAACACCTTAGAATTCAACCTCTTCGAGGGGGAAACCTCCTTTACATTACACAAATGAACAATTCTTCGATGATACAAATGATAAGGCCTCCTTTCTATATATAGGAGTCTAAGGGGTCATAATATAATCAAAGCCGACATAACAATAATAATGTAAGGGCACAATAATAACAATATGGGGACTACGTGGGCACAACAATATAATAAGGGGGTTGTAATAATAACAATAAGGGGTTACACTAGTAGTATAGGGACCTAACAAAACATCAAATGTAGCTCCAAAATTTGATTAGAGCAAGGTGTATTCTACATATTAACCTTAATATGTAAATTATATTTATTAACATTTTCCTCAACATATGTTTCCTACACACATATGTATGCAATCTAGGAATATTACACACAAACATCCTACTAGATACTTTCCTTTTATCCCAAAAGGATACAAACTTGGTTTGGTTCAAGTTTTCCAATGGTATTCACCATTCCCTTTGAATAATAAGAGTCCTCTACATGGACCCTCCCTTCCTTGAACTTATTTATTTACAACTACATAAAGTATTTCAAAAATGTTCTAGGGATGGTTAATGTAAAGGAATCCTACATGATAACATTATGGCATCATAGACATCTTTATATTATCCTCATCATTTTCCATTATTTCGTTCCCTATCATATCTTTCATGTAATTCATCTAAATATGATTACCTTGGCATACAACTCATTTTTTTTAATTTCTAATGAGCAAAAAGTTCACTTTAAATTTTAGCATATAAAACATGTGCACCTCAGGATTAATGAAATGCTTCCTCGTCAAACAGATTCTAATGAATTAAATTCAATCAACTTCAAATTCAATTTTTTCATAACAAGTGGGATTTTTTAAATATCAACATCATAATGCTTATCCCTTGATTTCCCAACACTTGTTCTACTTTATTTTACAATGTATATTCCATCACTTGTAGTTAGAGCCATTTCCCATGTAGTTTCCCTACACAATACATTCAAATTCTCATTAGTTTTTGTAATAATGGTTGCTAATTAATTTCTAACACATTCTATGAAAATTCCAAAATGTCAAGTATAATGGCATAATATGATTCCATGACATAACACTATTTCCTTTGTTTATTATTCTTCTACCTTTTGATGAAAATAATTAATCTAGGTCATTCCTATGCAATGCCTGCACATTATCAAGACATAACTATTCACATATTATCCCCCGATATCAATGGAGGACAAATTCAAAAATGGCATCTCAAATTTGTTTTTTTCAATGTTTGCACTAGCAATTCCATAGTGTCTTTTCCAACAAGTTGAAAACAATTCTTACAACTTTTACATAGACTTTAAACTATAATTTATTTTTAAATTTTACTATCATTTTTATGGAAAGTCTCATAAGCATACTAATAAGTATGATACTCTCGAGACCCAAGGGTTAGCTCAATTGGTCTAGTCCCCGTTGTTAAGTACCTCGCTGATTAGGAGGTCATGGGGTCAATTCTCCCTGATGCCCTTCGGGTTAGGCCCTGATAGTTTGGCTGGCGAGCTTTAAAAGATTCCCTTCAGGGTTGATCTGCCCAGATTTTTCCAAAGGAAAAAAATATATATGATACTCTCTTTCATAGGATAATCAACAACAAAAGAGAAAATGTCATATATTAGGTCATGCATAACATTATTTCTCACTTCCTATGTGAGCACTTCATACGAGATCCACCTTAGGAGTGCCTTACATCCCACTCATATTATGATTCCAAGTGCCATAGAATAAGGTCAACTATATTATAGTAATATTACCTAAAATATCGCAAGGGATATTTCTTTCTCCATAGCTAGGCTCATATAATAACCCACAATAGTATCCATGCATTCATTGCACACATTGAAACGATGTATTCGAATACTTCTTTCAAGCATTCATGTGTGTGCACACACACATATCATGCATGGTTCATGTGTATCATCTACACATGTTCCTCAGTACTTATTCACTTTTATTCAGGTTTAAAACGAGTTTTTTTCTATATCGGCTCACTCTCATGAATATAACAAACCTCAAAGACAACCATAAAGGCATGAATCTCTTTCAAGAGACAAACTGATCTAGATATTTGGGGATAGGAACTAGAAGGCTTGACTTTTGAGAGAGGAGGAGAAAAAACATACAAATCTACAATGGAATTAACCATAGGAGCATTCATGAAAATACGTGAATAGAATACAACACAAAAATATGAGAGAGAGAGAGAGAGAGAGAGAGAGAGAGAGAGAGAGATTTGGAGAAGAAGGATATCATTTATGAGAACTATTACTTGCAATGAGCCCAACTTTTTTTTCTCTGTTTATTGACCTTCACTCTCTTCCTGTTATGTTCTTATAAGGCCTCTTGTTGATGAAGTCAACTTTGATTAGGACTAGCTGTGTTAACTACATATCTATCAAGTTCCATTTTATATAAAAAGTTGACTTTATGACTTATATATCCAAAAAAATACTATAAGACCCATTTATATTTGAATTAATCCTCTCCCTCTTAGAGAAAAATGATGGTCCCCACCATTTCATCCAACCTAAAAAGGAGGGACCCCATGATGTACATCATTCAATGTGTTAAGTTCCAATTAAGAGAATGGTTTTGTGGGGTTAACTCATAACCATGGGTTTGTGGATGACCTATAACCATCATTATCACAACGTTGTTGATGGGCCAAAATGTATCACCAATGGTAAGGAGATCTAATTAGTGAAAATTCCCAATTATACCTTACATCGTTTGGAATAGGAGCACCATATGGTATATGGGATTAGATGCCACCATGTTTGTTTGAAATGGTTTTGGACAAGATGAGCAAGAGTAATGAAACTCAATGAAGTTATAAAAGGAAAGAAGTTAGATCAACTTTATGAAATACTTTAAGAATAAGATATGAAGAACATAAAAACAACTAATGGACATGAATCTAAAAAAAGGGTTTTTAGGAATATTCAATTAAGTTGCATGAATAAAAGGAATATATGTTTTATCAATTTCAAATTAGTTCTCAATTAAAAATGATCATGAAAGCACAAATCAACAACCAATCTCAATCAAGATATGAGATTCAAATCAATGAAACAATTCAATAATTGTCAACACGTAGATAACAATCACATACCATTAGATCACCACAAGATAAGTCTTATGATTCTCAACAATACATGAGTGAACTTACCTACCATGGCTCAAAGAGCATCTGAAAATTTAGCTGAAAGATTCAATACACCATTGCACAAAGCATTCATGAGATCCAATAGTGGAAATACTAAACTATCATTTGATCTCTCAAAAAGAATGTGGTAAATTTCCTCTACAAAGTACTCAACATGTCCAAAATCTAAATTCCTCTGACTATACATGAGGGTATATTTATACAAAATGGGGTGACTTTTCACCTCCCATGATCTTTCACCCCCCCTCATGACTCTTAATCCTCTATATGAATTTTCATTTTCTATTCTATTTCTAATTTCAACATTACTTCACTTACAAATTACATGAAAGCTAAAAATAATAAACACAATTTTTTCTCATGGTACTAATTTTATGATGGAAAAATGAGGAACCTCAACTTGCATCTATTGCATTAAGTAGGTGTGCCATGCTTTATAGTAAGAGGCAAAATATTGGACTTTGATTGATAGTATCCTCTCAGATATGATTTCACTTTTAAGAGCGTTTGGTAGTATAGTCATGTCATCTATTTTCATTTGGAATCAAAGCATAAAAATAATAGTATGTAGTTTTGTTGTCTCCAAAATATGATTTTCAATTTCTCCTTTTGTGTGCTCTAAATCCTTTAGTGTAGTGGTCTATTTCATTTCATTTATTATTTATAGATTTTCTTGTTGAATTTCTTGATCAGGCTTCATTACTCATGGTTCAACGATGGTGGCTATTTTGAAAGAATTAACTGGTGACTACAATGTATTATGAAGAGGCTGATATGTGTTCAATAGTATAGCCACATCTCTTCCCAACTTTTCATGTGATTACAAAATCATTCTGACTTTTTTCTTATCCTATTTTGTACCCATCCTATCTTTTCTTAATAGTCTAGCTTGCACATCATGGTACTTTGTGCTCCATCCATATATGTGATCTACTGCTATTAAGGTTTGTTTCACCAAAGCTCCTTTCCCTTTTAGTTCTCCTTGAATTTATGTTAACAAAGATGTTGTCTTATGCAGGATCACCATTCCCTCATATGTTATTTTCATGACCTTTTATGCCACTCTTATTTCCTCCAAAGTGGCTTCTTGAAAGTATTATTTTTGAGAACTATACAAGCACAAATTTGAACCTCTATGCATATCTTCTCATTTTCCAGTTGCAAATTGGCTAATTTCAATATGAGTTCTTCCACCTCCTTTATCAAAATTTCAAAATTTCTCTTACTGGCTGTAGTGAAGGAAGTTCCTTGCAAAGATATTTCCATTGGATTGACTGTAGTGTGTAGAAGAATATATAATTCAATTGTGATTGATATAGGAGTGGTGGATTCTTTGGCTAAGCAATTCTTTATTTCTTATGTAATTCATCGTATTGCTCAATCAAATTTAAAGTTGGATAAATCTATCACTCAATCCTCTTCTTCTTCGGCGATGGCCAATTCTCCTAATGGTAAATTTCCACCTATTAGAGGCATAGGATGTGGGAAATGCATAGGATACATTGTATTCTCTCTCTCCTTTTTGGATAAGTCCTTGATCGTAGCTTCTTCTACTTGTTTCTTTGCCAGTTCGTTTTCCATCCTTTCTGTTGGAAATAATACTGAGAGGGGGGGGGGGGGGTGAATTAGTATTATCAAGTCAAATATTCCTTTTTCAAAATCAAATGATATACACTACTTCAGTTAATTAAACCCGCGTATATACGCAACTATGCAGAAGAAAACCCGTGTATATAATGCAAACTTTTAAATGAATTTATCTTTCTGATGAGGATTATTAATCTGTGTTTGAGAATCAAATAACCAGTAACCAGAAACAGTAAAACAGAGCAGAAAGACAATCGCACACAAGAACACAAGATATAAGGTGGAAACCCAATGTGAGTGAAAACCACCTGCTGCAATTTGTCTCTATCTTCTCTTTAATTAGAAACTCCTTTTTACAATTGTACTGGTGCAGTCCTTTACCAGCACGCAGGCTGCAACCTGCAGAGAGCTACAACCCTCTCTCGTTTTCCAGCTTCTCCTGGAAGGGAGCTACAACCCCCTTAGCTCTTGCACTAGGCAAGATACTAGTACGTAGGTGCTGGCCTACAGAAGGCTACAACCTTCTCTTTCTTTCAGGGACCACGTTTCATAAATTTTCAGACTGGATCCACAAATAGCATCAATCAAACATCAAGAATTTCTGCATCACCCAATCACCTTTTCACCAATCAAAACTAAATCAAAATAAACACTTCTCTGACGACTGTACCCAGATCACAGTAACAGTAACCACACACCAAATCTGAACCCCGAACACTGCAGCAATAAACAGAAGCAGCAAGATCACAACTCAAAATATATACGCTACTTTAATAACCTGAAACCTGCGTGCATACGCTTCTGCGTATGGAACAACCTGCGTATACGCTGTTTTCTTTCACTGAACCAGTGTATATACGCGTCTTCGCTTCACTGAACCTGCGTACAGATCTATAAAAAATAATTCGCTCTTTCAGATATTCAAACACCAATCAACCCAGATTATCAGTTTTATAGATCAAGCAAGCGCCACATGTTACAGATCAAAAATAATACAGAGATACTATCATTCAAGCTTAAAGATTATGATCCATCAAGAGAACTTATCCTTCTCTTTGTGCTAAGGTTCCTCCTTCATTCAGATCCAGATCTGCACCATAACCCAATTACCAGTATTCCAGATCTAGCACTTTATCAGATATTCAACAAAAATTCAGATGATATTTTGCCAAATGATCTCCTTCCTCTTTTATAGTTTTAGGCCTTCCACAATACCACGGTCCAAAACCATAATAAACCAATACCACAGACCCAATACCTGGGATCAACACTTCTCATGAGGTACCATGGTCCAAAACCATAGGTTCAAATAACAAGGACTAACTACCACGGACCAAAGGTAAGTTCTCCAACATATATGCGCTTTTCCTTGCATGAAAGTATGTGTATAGCATACACGCCTTTGAAACGTCTAACCCGTGTGTATACGCATCTTCGTCTAGATGAACCTACGTATATGTCTTTTCCTTCATTCTGAAAGCCTGAACTGAGATCTGTTACCAAAGAGAGTTGCCATCAAGGACAACACCTGTGCCATAGCTCCAATCCTGTGCCATAATGCCAACACTTTCTTCTTCTAACTGCTTAGCAGCTTCTTAGAGTCTTGCCTTAGTTTTTCTTCATCTTACTATTTTCTTTCTTCGCAACTTATTTCTTTATCTTTTTATCTTCTTGTTGTTGTTTCTTAGCCTATTATTCAACCTTGTGCTTATTTAGCTTTTCCTTCCTTCCTTCTTCCTTTTCTCTTTGCCTTTTCAGGGAAGCCTTCTTTTCTTGAGTGCTTATGCATTGTTGTGAGTCTTCGCCTTAATATTGTGTGTCACTCATTGAATAAGAAATTCCTTCTCCTTTACTCACATCCATGCCCTGGGAATCATTATAAAAAAATTAACCTTTTCTTCTTCATATTCAATAGTTTGGGTGTATGTCCATCCATATTTTATGACTTTACAATGCTTACTGGTAATCTTCTAGGGGTCATATCTGTGGAAAGGAAGAGTTCCAAATATGAAGCATTTTAAGTCCTAGATATTAGCTTCTGCCTATTTTATGTTTTGTATATAATAAGATCTTGCACATAGAGGAGAAGAGGGCCAAGGAGCTCTCTTTTCTTTGAGAATTGCCTGAATCAGTCCCATTGAAATTTGATAATAAATTTCCTATGTGACTATCCTATCTATCACAAAAAGAGGAAATTAATGGGGGAATGTTTAGGATCCAAACACCCTTATGTATGTCAAATCTATATGGGTAAACCAACCAGTAATATCTCGTAGTTACGTTCTAGCTCTCTTTGACATACATGGAGATTTTCTATCAAATAATATAGAATACAAAGAAGCAATGAAGTTCTCAACAATTTGTTCATACATTCCTTTGTACCCTATGTCCCATATGTTCCTAAAATAAAGATGAACTAGTATTATATTTGAAGTAGGTACCCATTGCCACCCTAACATTGGAAACTGACACTTAGCACATATAGCATCTAGTACATAAGAAGCCATATAAAATTCTACATATTCTCCTTTAGTTAATTCCTTTTCTTTCTTTATTTTTCCCTTTATTGAAGATGTTGAATTTTTTTACCAATTAAACGTATTTCCTTCTCGAGCACAAGTATACATGATGGGGGCCCAATCCTCCTCAAATAACTCTACATCCAATATTCCATATAGCCAAAAAGATGTCATTGCTATCATTTGATATGGATTTATCAACAACTTGGTTTTATAAATGTGATCTGATTTAGACCTAAACTTATTTGGTTCTTACCACCAAGTTTTGAGTATGTCTCTAGTAGCCAAAGGAAAACTATTTAACCATTTAGTATACATGAACACCTGACACTTTGGAAGCTTATAGTATCCAGTAATATGTTGATGAGATAATGTCATTGTCTCTACACATTGGTTGTCCCTAACAGTCATATCCTTCATATTTGTGCACTTGATGATCGATTCAATGGTTTCAACATAAGGAAAAATGGGAGGATTTGCTGCTACATTATGGAACCATAATATTTTACCATTGAGATACACATAAACATCCTCTTCATATTCAGATATTTCTTTTCCCAAAAATGCTTGCTAGATACCTGACCAAGTCATGGGAACTACCTTATCCACATAGCGGGATGTGTTTGTAAAAATAGGTACCAAAAATAAGAGACTATCCACCACACCTTCTATGATACTTTCTATGATTTCCCAACCTAATCTCTTATTTGTGGGTACAACCATGTCTCTTGTTGATAAAGATATGCTATAGCACTTTAAATCGACAATGCCTCACATCTCAAAATTTTTCATGATGACAAAAATGATGTTAGGAAAAATCATCTTAAATTACTTTGTATTGCAAACTAAAACAAGAGAGTGTGATGTTATGTTGCATGTTATTGAGACAATCTGCAATAATGGCTTGTAAAATGTGACCATGTATTGCTTATCGCAAGAAGGAAAATCATGATTCGATAAAGGATTTTATTATCACAAGGGAAAAGGTGAGGGCGTGATGGGAAAGACACGATAAAAAATTGCACTAATGCAAAAGAAGGAATGAGGCTATGAATTTGTGGAAGATAGAAGCTAGCGGTGATGGGAGGAATAAGTTGCAAGAAAAGAATGTAGGGTGCACCATTATCATAGAGTGGGGAAACTATAATACACACTTAAATTCCACTACTGTGATAGGGAGAATTTCGATAACATAGTCCGAGGGTTTGTCGAAAATTCAAGTTATAGTAGGATTGAGACTATTAAGGTCGATAGGAATGACTAAGTATGGAGTAGTAGGGAATAGGAGAGAAATAGGAGAAGAGGAAGTGGGGGGTGGAAAGGAGAGGAGGAGACAAAATGAAGAGAAAAATATGATGCACCACAAAATCAAACAAATGAGGAATGTAGTCATGACTTACCCAACTCAGTTGCAGCGGGGACTATAGTAGTAGTTTGCAACAAGCTTAGTCCTCCTGTAACAAGCCCCAAACCTCAAAATACACTGTGAAAATGATAAGGTGGGTCTCTCTATTAATATATTCACCGACATGTGTGAGCCAGTTGGCACATTAAATGTGTATTCACAAATTATAATGCAATGGGTCATAGCTTCGTGAGTTAATCTATAATATCGAGATTCCATTTTCAAGGGACCACGTTGAGGAAGGGGTTATCACAAGTTTGATTATTAGTATTTTGATATGATAAGGTAGTTCACAATGTGATGAATTTGTGAGGAATGACCTTGTGTGGAATTAATAAACAATCACATGATACGATAACTTGGGCTGCGATGGGACAAGATATAAAAAAATGCGTTGGGAATTTTTTGAATTATGTGATGGATCCAGAAGACAATTATCTAAATGTTTTCACTCACAGAAGTCTCCATTCAGATATTGTATAAAACTTGTGAAAATATTTATTTTGAAAATTTAACAAGAGCAATCAAACTTAAAAGAAAAAATTGAGATTTAGCCTTTGAGGACCACAAGTAGGGGACTCCAAATTTTAGAGGGGATTGAAAATTTGGGTTTGTTGTAGCATCTACAACAATTTTTGATTCACGGGTAAAACCTTAACATATCTAGTTTAGCCCTTATTATGATGGGATCTGTTCATTAGGAAGTATTTATCTATATTAATGGGTCCCACTAGTTTAGATATTTAGCCCCAGTTATAGATTCTAGTCTCTTTGTTACTTTCCTTCGCCTAGTTTGTCACATTTCACAAAATTTAAATTGAATACCAAAAATTTCAATAAGGGATAAAGATATTATGTATGCGAGCATAATATGTTCAGATTTTTGAGATGGGTCTTTGGCGTTTCTCCACTGCCATCAAGCATCCATATTCCTAATAGAGTCACTCCAGAATCACAAATATTGCTTCACTACCAATGAGCATCCATAGCCCCGATGAAGTTTCTTGCATCACCTCTCCATGAAGGAATCCTTTCTCATGCCTTTACCTTTTTATATTATTTTCCTTTTAATATAATTTTGCATAATTCGGGTGTTCATTGTGCTAGGGTGGATGAGGGATCCTGACTTATTTTATAGTCAGAGAGGCTATTCCTTATGTTGCAGAGACGCTAAGATTTTCTAAAATGGGTTTTCTTGCTTTTGCAATTTTCTCCCTATCCCTTCTTTGACAATTGGGTGGACACTTTTAGCACACTATTTATCAAATCAGGACCAATTGGGTAATGAAGACTCGATTAAGTGATCAAGATATATCATCTTAGTAGACTTTCCCCATATGATCTAGTTCTTATTTTCTATTTAGTATGATAGTGACTCATTAGAATGTTCCAAACTGAACCAATTGAAGGAGATCTAATGTTAGCCAAATTAAGAGAATTTAGCATAGTCTCTTTTATAATCATTCAACATAACTCCATTGGTTCTAGGAAACTTATTTATGTATAAAGACTCTTATTTATGTACAAGAGCTTGGTGGTGAAATCGAAAGACAAATACATAAAGAAAAAATGTGGTAAATAAAATGGAATGAGATAGCATAAAGAAAACAACATAAGAAAATAAATATTTACAATGAGGATAATAAATTAAAGAGCTATTAGTAAAAGTAAAGCTTAATATCTTACGGGTTGATGGGAATGGACTCAATTTTCCCATTTAAGGTTTGTAATTTGTACATGTAGGCCAAGTTTTTCATGTATTTGAAAAGGACCGATTCAAAAAGACTGAAATTTGGGATGTTTTCCCTTATCTTCATGATATTTATCCCATTTTGGGACAAGGTCACCCAAACGAAATTCCTTGACACCCATGGACCTCTTTTCAAACCATTGTTTGATGTGTTGTTGGTGGGAGACAAACTTAGTGTGGGATTTTTCATTTCTTCTTCAAGATTTAGAATGGTGTCAAGCCTACTCTACATGATTGGGGAAGACTTATTACGAGACTCTTGGGAGAGTTGTAAGGCAGGAAGGTAAAGGTGAGGGGGTAGGATTTCTTCGCTCCTGTAAACTAAGAAGTAAGGTGAAGTACTGAGAGAAGGTTTAGGCGTGACTCGATCAGCCCATAGGGAATTGGATAGGGAATAATGTCAATTCCTTTAATGGGTAATAAAAATATTTTATGATGAAAATCATATTTTTATTGCTTGATTTAGCTAATATGTTTCCTTAAGAGTAGTAATTAGGAGAATCATTAAGTGCAATTATTTTATCCAAAGAAAAACTATATAATTTCAAAGAAGAGAAATGTGTGGAATTATAAAAAACAAGTTAAGGTTGAATGCCAAACTTTGCGGTAACACTTTTTTTGATGAACTAGATGACCATTTTATCATTTACTTGTTTCAAAGGAATGGCCTTGACCCATCTTGTGAAAAATATTTTGTTGTAATAATATACCTTTATTTCTTAGACAAGTGTGGGAAAATATCTTTGATTATATCCAATCACCATTGTTGGAAAGGTTCTTCTACTGTGACTGATTATAATGGGTTTGTTGATAAATTCTCTTTTCCAACACATTTCTAGTTAATAGGACATTTACGAGAATATTTGTGAGCATCTTTGGATAATGTAGGCCAATAGTATCCTTCTCGAATGACTTTATGTACTATAGTTTTGCTAGTAGAATGGCCTCCATTTTCCCAATCATAAAGCTATTTTACTACTTTCTCTACCTCAAGATATTTTAAGCACCACAAGAAAACTTCATTATGATGTTTTCTAAACAAAACTCAGTGAACCAACTTATAAGGTGCACACTTAAGTTTGATGGATCACATTTTTTTTTGTCAAGTGCAAAGGAAAAGTACATTGTTCTAAGTATTGCCTCACTTTAGTGTACCATGATGGTTGAGTAATGGGTGTATGTGAAAAATCAACATTATATGTTTCCATTTCTTCCTCCCAACCCATCATTTCTTCAATGTCTCGATCTGTAGCTTTTGCAAGAAGCTTGCACAAACAATGGCAATTGATAGTGTGAGCTAGTTTAAACTCTAGGTCATACTTCTAAAAATATGTCATCCAATTATCGCTTCATTCCCCTAACACATTTTGTACAAATAAAGATCTTATCACGGGGTAAGGAACAATCACTTTAACATGGATTTTCAGGATGTTTAGTTTGAAGTTCTTGATGACTTTGTACACTAAATAAGCTTGTTTATCCATATTTGGGTAATTGAGTTCGGATCCTTGCATCCCTGTACTCATAAATTATAGGAATTTAAAGGGTAAGTTCCTCAGATAGAACACCAAAGGACACCTCTCACAAATAGATCACAAATCAACACACTAGTATTCTTGACATGGTTAAAACCCTCAAAGAGGGAAGTAATCCATGGCCTAAGTGATGAAAAGAAATCTTGGGGTAACCCAAAATCCCTTTTCATATATAAATCTAGATCCTGGAACCTGTGGTTTCTGTCCCAATAAGCCTTGTTGGAAGCGTTTTAGGCTTTAATCCACTTAAACACAACGGTTGAATGCCTTTTATAACCATCTCAAACATACAAAACACATGCTGAGTATTGAGATCTCGCGGCCACATGGTAATACCATACATAGCAATAGATGGATTTAAAAAAATTATAATAGGGGGCCGCTATAGATATTGACGGCCCACATATCCAACTTCAAAGTTCACCTCGGATGTAAAAACGGAGCTCCAGAAAATTCATTGTGGTCCTCTACCATGTAATCAGGCTTCAAATCATCCTCGGCTTTCCCACGAGTGCGCCATCTTGAAATATCCAAAAACCAGGAAATGAATCTGTGGCATGCTGGAGTTTCTTCGCTCATGGCCCAAAATATATGAGTACGCAACAAAGAAGATTCAACTCGTAAATGTAAATTATAAAACACCATCACACAACATGTAGTAAATCAACGTAATATGTATATTCGATTATATACACACACAATATAACTAAGGCATTGCAGCCTTAGTCACGATATCGACACTGATTACATTCTTTTTCTCACTCACAAATACCTGTCTATATCTATCACCCTCGATATTTTCACGCTCTCGATCTATGTCTTATATGCATAAGAAATGTTAAATCAGAAGGATCCGATCAGAACCGATCCTTGTTTTTCTCTAACAAAACTCTCCAAATACATGCACGCAGCTAACAATAGTAAGTCGTATCCATCTTATCCATTTTAAAGCAGATTTTCTTCGTTCAGCTACGCTGTCCACGTCCTCCTCGCTCTAGGATCTGGATTCATGCTTATCTTAATGCAATGATCACATCTTTTCCGTTTTAAATCTGTTTTAAAGCAAATTTTCCGTATTTTTCCTCCTTCAATTCAGCTCCTCTGATCCACGTACTCTTCGCTCGGCTTCCGATTCCTCTTCAATTTACGAGGGGTTAGATGCTCCTGCATCACTAATCCAACACAGACACTTTAGGCAATTTATTAATAAAAGAATGAAAAATTACATAAGCTTCTAAGTTCTCTCATGAATGATCACGCTACAAATGACCCTCCATGCTCTTTAAATAGAGATTATGGACCAATCGGGTGTTAAGCCACTGATCAAATGTTGGTAATACCGAGGAGAGAATGAACCGTTGGATCACTTCATGTCTAGAACATATTGTGACCATCGGATTGTAAGTTACAAATGTACATAGTAAAGAAACACACTTTACCTAACTCTACACTAGACCAAGTTATACTTAACTATTTCCTATGTGTCAGAATATCCTAACATCCCCCCTTAAGAACAACTTGGGATAGGATTGAATGATGTACAAATATGACACAATAGGAGAAGGAAGGAGGCATTAAAGTCTATCTCCCCTTAGTGACAACTTCCTGAACTCCAACCATAAATCGAAGTTTATTAAACTTCACCTATGTGAGAGCCTTTGTAAAGATGTCTACAACTTGATCGTCGGTTGAACAATATTGCACTTCAAGAACATGGTCATGAGTGAGTTTTCTGATGAAGTGCATGTGTAGTTCAATGTGTTTGCTACGCTGATGTTGGACTAGATTTTTTTAACAGAAACTGAAGCTGTAGATGCTAAAACTAAGTGTTCCAATTGAAATATCTCAAAAAATTAGGCTGATTAAAAAAAAGCGGCTCTGAAAACAGCTTCCGGATGAAGAAGTTATGGCTTTTTGAAGAAATGTTGTTGAAGATGCTGACAAAGTACGTGATTGTGCAGAAGTGAATGATAATGTTGTATTTAAAAAAAAAATTTGCCCCTCCCCCCCCACTTTCCATACTTAATCTAATTAGCTCACTTTAAAAAATATATTTTATGTGACCCACTTTTATAAATAAGTGAAAGTCACTTTTACAATGGTACTTTCTGAGCTACTCACTAAATTGTAACTTAAATAAAAGATAAAGATCCTTTAGAATTATAAGTGACTCACTTTTTATAATGGGTGAGAAAACTTTTACATAAAGTAACTTTAAAACACAAGTTACATGTGTTTTTTGAAAAAGTAACTCAACAAAAAGGACTTGAACTCAAGACCTCTATTCTCATAAAGTAACTTTGGACCAAGTGAGATAGTTTAAAAGGTTAGTAATTTTTGGAAAAGAGGAAGGGTTTTTTTTTTTCAATCACTAAAGATTTGGGGTGCATGCTTACTTGAAAAAGTTCTTTTTTCCTGCAAAACAAAAAATCACACAACCCAACACAGACATGCAAAAAAAACCAAACCTTACGACTTGAAGTTAGCTTTCGCCGAAAACTATATATTTTTCTATATGTTTCGGATTTTCTGAGATCACACTAAGGCGCGACAGAAAAGAGCATATGCATGAGAAAAATTCTTCCTTTCTATTTCTGATTTTCCCAGATCGCACAAAGCCACAGGGTAAAGAGCATAAATGGAAATGAAAGGTATAGATCCGATAATAAATAACATAGAGCTAAATAAACTGAAATAAACAGAGAGTTAAATAGCTAAATGTTGGCTTGTTGGGGCCTGTTGAGGGCCCCGAAATCGGGTCAACAACAAGGGGGATACCCACCCGGTCCGGAACCTGGTTGGCGGTTCCTTGCCCGTTTGGAGTAGCGGGTCCGACTGGGGGTAATGGGACCAGTTTCCCAATGTGAGGGGTGTGTGTGTGTGTAGAGTTTGATGGTATTGATCTAGGGGTATTTTAAGCTAATTTAATTCTAACTTCTAAACTAACTCTATGCTATTGTAATCTAATGAAAAACAATACATCTAATCTACGCTAACCCAGGGTATTTTTCTTCTATTATGCGATCTAGAAAGATTTCGAACAATAGCTGGTAATAAAGATCATTCAGCTATCATAAGAATAGAAATCCATTAAGATAAACCATTCTACATAAAAAGTTAGACAAAACAGTTGTGAACAGCATATCGCATAATTAGTTATTCATATGTCAAGCATAAATAAATGACTCCAGCGTACAGAAGTGCCAAATGGTAATACACACATTCATACATTAACATATAAAGAACTCAGCTGCATATCACTTTAGGAATATAAGCAGAAATTAGTCAAGAGATAAAAGTACCATTTATGACTGATTTCACTAATAAACTTGAAGCAATAACGATTTATTTCTACTTGTTCTAATATATGCTAAGAGTACAGAAGTGCAACATCAGTAACAAACATTAAAATGAAAACATAAATAAATCTCGATCCATCCATTCATCAAAAACCCCCTTCGAGGGTGCAAAAGTGCATGTTCTGAGGACAAGTTTTTTGACAGATTTCCGGACCCTTCTCCAAATGCCATGAGAAGGGTTAAATACTACTAACTAATTAATCATAATTACACAAATTTAGGGAACGACTTCAAATGACCGCCCTTTTACTAAAACAAATTTATTTCTAAAAATTGAATCTAATTTCTAATCATTTCTGTATCTACTCCTTAGTGCTGTAAGCGATGCGCTGTTCACCCTGAAAGAGTCGGCTGGTTGTCCTTTCCTTTTGTTCGAGCTTGAAAATTAGAAATAACAAGAGCTGGCACCTCTTTCTGACAAACTAGAAGATATTTTTGAAAGTGTTCTTCTGGAGGAGTGTCTTCACGGCGTGTATACTTAGTACAACTCAGATTTATTTCAAACTGATTGTGCTGTTGCTATTTCGGTTTCCGGCCGTGCAAATGACTCAATGAGTTGGGGACTTTGTTGCCTGAACAATTTTCTGAATTGAAACTTGTTTCCGTTCTTTGTTCCAGGCTTTTCTGAGACGTCTTTCCCCTTGAGCGTTTTTCTTTTTGCTTTACCCAATTTAGGCTTCAGGATCTTTCGTAAACGCTTTGCTTTTGTGCGCCTTTGACTCTGAGTCCTGGATAGTCTATTTCCATCAGTATTTGTTGAGTGATACTCTGGAATCCGCGGTCCTGCTGTATGCGGTATCCATTTGCGAAGTCATCTCCTCTCTGTTCTTCTAGCTCTGGCGCTTTTCCTTAGATGTTTCCTGCATATAGATTTATATTAGTTGCTGCCTTATAGTTCACGCAAATGAAAAGAGACACAAAGAAAAGATTGACATGAAAGCATTAAGTTCTAATGAATGCATAATCATGTCACCCATTATGACTTGACTCTTCGAAAAACGCGATACAATCATTCTTGGATACTGAAGCATGCGATCATTAATTTCCCTTAAGGTGCGTGCTCAATTTTGGGTTTACCGTTTATGTCGGAGAATTCTTGCGATGAGTCCTTTCTGCGATTGGAATTGCAGTATCGAGGACTGCGACGTCATTAAGTGTTATCGCAAATTGCCAATATCGCAGATCGCAAGATCGCAAGATCGCAAGGTTTTCGCTTTATCACTCTGTGCTGCTTATGCGACATTGCGACGTACGACGTCGCATATCGGCCGTCGGCGATTCCTTAGGTTTTCCCTTTTTGAGCGCTTTTAATGCACACGATGCGATGGGTTCTCGCGTCGCTCTTTTT
Organism: Pinus tabuliformis; assembly: GCA_031772625.1. NCBI lineage: Eukaryota > Viridiplantae > Streptophyta > Pinopsida > Pinales > Pinaceae > Pinus > Pinus tabuliformis. The sequence continues at coordinate 752,633,289 of CM062811.1, forward strand.
CAGTGTATTTATGCGCTTTGGGAAAACGCTTCTCTCTACCTTTGCGACGCGATATAGCTCTTAGGGAGTTAATACAAAAGATTTTTTAAACAAAATATTTTTTGGATTTTTTGTTAAGGTTCCCCCTTTGCTTGATGTTATTACTAATATCAAACAAAGAGGGGGGTTGTTGGTGACCACAACAATGGCGATTCACTGTGAAGAACCAGTTATCTCTGCTTTTCTGTTGACCGTTCACTTCCAAAACAGCAAAATTTTTATATGTCTAAATTTTGTTATGGACAGATAGAGTAGATTACCCCTCACCTTGTCAACGATACTTTGTCTCAACCTTTTTTATATCCCAATTGCTTGCTTCCTCAGGCTTTTTCTTGCATTCGCACCAGACATTACTTGGTCTTGATTAAAGATAAAATAAGATCTTCTCTGCGTACTGGCTTAAAAGTATGCTCATTTTTCGTAGGTAGAGCCTCTGCTGCCCGCAAGCGTCCATAGCCTCGACAGGGTTACCATGTTATCCAGCAATGATCCTTTTTCCTGCTTGAGGTTACTCGCAACATTCCAGAGAAAAAAAAAATCCTTTTTGACACACTTTTCCTTTTTTAATTCTCTAAAGAACAATGTCTTGGTTTGGTGGCCAAATTATGACACAGTCATTCACTTGATTTACACTTTTGCTGAACAAGCCGGCTCGTGATGAGACCTCTTGTCTTTTGATTGCAACAATCCTAAGTCGTTGCCCTGTTTTGATAGACAGTATTGGCAAAGTCAGCAAGTTATAATATCTGTGATCATGATAAGCCGGCTCGTGATGAGACCTCTTATTCTTTGAGATATAGTGTTTTCCTTGGATTGTTTCTCTGAATGCTGCAATTTCCTTTTAGCAGGGAGGAAGTCATTGTTTTTCCTTAAGAAAGCTCTGGACGGCAATAATAGAGTTTTTGAAAACAAAAGTTTTGCAGAGAATACTTATTTTATTATTGATGATACCTTTCATTGTGCTGATACAAAACAATTCTTTACCAAAGGTTGCTTTTGTCAAAGTTTTTAGAGGTTGAAACTAGCATCGTAATCAAGGTGAAGTTAACTCTATTTGTCAATAATAAAATTCAGATTTTCAAAAATTTTGCTATTTGTACAAGCGAAATCAAAATCTGATAGAGAATTGGCGTGCTCTTTCATGAATCCTTTTTAAATGATCATTTACAACGGGTTTTATTCATAAAAAGAGAAAAACAAAACAAAATAAAAACTAAAAATTAAATCTATCCTACAAAAATTAGAAGAATTCTCTTCTATGGAAAATACATTTTAAGAATCAGTCCATTGACAGGTAAAGAATCTCTTCTACCTGCCAAATCCTGCAACACAAAAGTCGATGGGCCTATGACCTCTACAATCTGAAAAGGACCAAGCCACAGCTTCTGGAATTTCGTATGTTTGCCCTTTTCTTCATGAGCCTTATCCCATTTTAAAACTAAATCACCTATCTGAAAGTTTTTTCTGGTTATGATGCTTGAGTCAAAAGAAGATTTTATTAGCGCTTGGTGATGAGCATGGGTTTTCCTAGCTTGTTCTCTTTGCTCTTCTAGTTTGATTATTTCCATTTGTCTTAATCGTAAAGAGGAAGTAGATACTTCATCGATATATTGCACTAAAGACAAAGAGGGAATGACTAGGTGAGTCGGAAGAACCACTTCTCTCCCATAAACTAAATTAAAGGGAGAAGTGCCGATAGAAGCTTTCTTTGTAATTCTATCTGCCCATAAGGCATTTACCAGCGCTTTGTGCCAATTCTTTTGGTTTTGGTCGACTGTCTTTTTAATAATCCTGATTAGGTTCTTGTTTGTTGATTCGGCCAACCCGTTACCTTGCGGATAGTAGTTGGCAGAATACTTCAGTTTGAACCCTCTTTTGAGCGCAAACTCAGTCATTGCATTTCCAGAAAAATATGATGCATTATCAAACATTAAGGCCATTGGCAATCCAAACCTAGTGATGATAAACTGATCTATGAATTCAATAATGTTTTCAGAATTAGTTGTTTTGAGAGGAACTGCTTCTACCCATTTGGTAAAATAGTCAGTTGCCGTGAGGATATACCTATGATGTTTAGAAGAGTGAGGAACGATCTCACCTATTATGTCCAGGTCCCATTGACTGAACGGTTGCTCAATGTTAACCGGCTGCAGTGGCATGGATGACTTCTTTTGTTTCCCTGCAGCAGTCTGGCAGACTTGGCATTTCCTTACGTAATTGTATGAGTCTTTGAACAGCGTGGGCGAGTAATATCCTACACGCAAGAATTTATGTGCGGTGGCTTCTCCAGCATAGTGTCCACCTGCTGGTCCATCGTGAAGTTCTTGCAAAACCTTTTCGGCTTCAGTTTTCTCAAGACATCTAAGAAGCACAGAATCGTAATTTCTTTTAAACAGAACATCATTTATGAGCTGGTATTGTTTAGCTTTCAATCTCAGGGCTCTCTTCTTGGTGTGATCCAGGTGAAATGGAGCATACCCGTTCTTAAGAAAATAAATGGTGTCAGCATATAATGATTCTGCGTCGTTTAGGCTTACCTCATACGTGTGTACCTCTTCAGACGAGTTCTCAGGAATTTGCGATGCTCCAGCTAACATCTTGCAGAAGCCTTGACCTCTCATGATGTGTGCTGGCTTGATCTCAAGATTGTATTCTTGTAAGGCGGTGATCCAATTCGCTCTCTTTTCGCCCACATCCTTCTGTATTAGGAGGTTTCTTACTGCTGGGAACGGTACTATGACTTTGGTATGGGCTTTTAGCAAGAAAGGTCTGAAATATTTGATTGCTTTGAAAACAGCATATGCCTATTTCTCCACGTCTGAATAATTGAGTTCAACACCTTGTAAGTTCGAGCTAAAAAATGCGATTGGAGCTTCTGCCTTTTCTTGATTCGCTTGAGTTAAAATCGCAGCATAAGATTTCTCTGAGGCAAACGTGTATAAGATAAAAGGTTCTGAAAAATTTGGGGTTGCTAAAGATGGAGCGTTGATGATGGCTTGTTTGATCAAGTTGAATGCTTCTTGCTCGTCTAGATCCCATTTAAAGTTTGAATTCTTTTTTATCATATTTTGTAAGGGAGAAATAATACGTGAAAAATCCGGGACAAATCTTTTGACAAAATTGATCTGTCCAAGGAAGGATTGCATGGCTTTCTTGTTATGGGGTATGGATATTTCAGAAATTTCCTTGATTCTGTCGGGTTCTATGTGAATACCAGATTTCGACACTATGAATCCGAGCAATTTCCCTTCGCTTAATGCAAAGAAAGATTTCTTTGGGTTGAGCGAAATCCCATACCTCAAACATCTTTGAAAGATTTGCTTCAAATCTTTGAGATGGTTGCTTCGTTTTTTGGAGTACACTGTTATATCATCCAGGTAAATCACTACTGATTTATTGACTAACCCTTTAAACGCGATGTCCATGGCTCTCTGAAAGGTAGCTCCGGCATTGATCAGACCAAATGGCATCTTCCGATATGCATAAGTGCCCCATTTGGTTCGGAACGTAGTCTTTAACTGATCATCGGGATGCACCAGTACTTGATTGTATCCTGAAAATCCATCCAGGAAAGACATTAATTCTGAGCCTGCTACTGCCTGTAATATTTGTTCCATAGGTGGGAGGGGAAAGTTATCTTTCTGACAGGATTTGTTGAGATTTCGGAAATCGATACAGATTCTAATATCTCTGTTTTTCTTCCTAACAGGTACCATATTGGATACCCATTTGGAATGTCTGACCGGGAAAATTATTCTGGCTCTCAGCAACTTGTTCAGCTCAGTCTTTATCTGATTTTCCAAGTTGGGGTGGATTTTCCTGAGCTTCTGTCGGACAAGTTTTTCATTGTCAATCATAGGGATAGTGTGTTGAATGATAGAAGTGTTGTAAGTCTTCAGCTCATCGTAATTCCAGGCAAAAACGTTTTTGTATTGTCTCGGAAGATGGATATATGTTGATTTCTCTTCAGGGGCTAGGCCATGGCCTAGGTTAACATTTTGTGGCTTCTGATCGGTCCCTAGGTTTACTAATTCATAGTTCAGGGTAGAACTGTAAAGTTTAGCATTGGCGGACCTTTTGAACCGACTTTTCAAATCATATAGGTCTTCTAACTTGACCACCGATTTGGGTATAGCATTGTCAGTGCCATTTTGTTGTATTTGGTGATCATGATGGCCTTCGTCGATTATCTGATTTGAGTAGGATCCTTCAGAAGTAAGGAAATTTACGATGTCAGGATCGTCGTTGAATACTCTCCAATTGGTGATGTTGTCAGGGATGGATGGTCTAAAGATTAATTCTATTGAAAACCTATCAGGAATAAAATCTTCGGAAGGAATAAGTCTAGAGGCTACGTTAGCTAACAGGTCTGCGCTCGCATTTTGAATTCTTGGAATTGACGAGATGTTGAATGCTATGAAATGTGCAGTGAGATCTTGAACTAATGATTGATAGTGCTTTAAATGACTTGACAGGCAATGTATGGTGTTACGTACCTGTTTTACGACGATCTCAGAATCTCCAAAGACTTGAAGATACTTAACGTTCAATCCGATTGCTTTGTATAGGCCTTGAACCAAGGCTTCGTACTCCGCTGTGTTGTTCGTGCAATCGAACTCAAGTCTGCATGTGAGCATAATCTTGTTCCTGTCTGGGCTAATCAGAACGCATCCTGCTCCTGCTCCCTCATTGGATTTAGACCCGTCAAAATATAATTTCCAAAATAAAGATGTATTTACAGAATTATCTAAAAAACTAAAACATTTTGAGTCATCAGTTTGGGAGAAATTTTCAACTTGGGATAAAACTGAATTCTCTAAGTAAGGTGAAATATGAGCATTGAAATTGCCGAGGAAAGAATCTACTTCGTAATTGCCTACAATGCTGCTATTGTATGTTATGGCTTCATTTTCTCCTTCCAGTTCTGTCACTATGTATTTTTGGTGCAACTCTCGTTCAACCTTTATCTGATTTGGTTTACCATTGTATGGTAACCACATGTGCAACCAGTCGGTTGAGAAATATCCGTGGAGTTTCTCCGACCAATCCCTGCTAAGAATCAAACCATAGAACTCAGGGATATCAGCTACTAGAATGTCGATAACCTGACACACTTTTGGGTTAGACGACAATCTTATGGTCACCTGATTAAGTTCACCAATCACTTCGACTTGGGATCGATCAAGTTGAACTATTCGTACTGCGGATTTTTGAGGTTGCACATTCAATTTGGCACATATTGACCTGGGTAAAATATTCGTTGAAGCACCAGAATCGACCAAGCAATTGTGCACGTTTTTATTGAAGATTTCATATGTGAGAAGAAAAGGAGGAGTATGAGATCTTGATCTTCCTCCAATCAAGGCGATGTCATTTGGATCAATCTTATTGATCGCGTTGGTTGGAGGCCTTCCCAGATTGTGGGAAGCTACAGCTGTAGGTAAAGATGTAGTAGGCACAGCATGTAATTCTTTCATCATTATTTTCTGCTGGTGTTTCAATTTACTCAATTCATAAAGCGTGATGTTAGCCCTAGTCTTCTTCATGTCATCAATGATGTTATACTCCATTTCATCTGACACTATCAGTGTTCTTGATGGAGGTGCTTGATCAGATTGGACTGGGCTAAACTGGGTCGCTTTAGCCGTTGTCTTTTTTGTTGCGACCTTATCTTTTGTTGTAGGGCTTGCGCCCTTTTGTTTTGGGGTAGTTTGGGGAGGATCAAGTTGATTTTTGCTTCTCGTGCTAACAGGAAATGCTTCTTGATCCTCTTCTTGTGGGAGGATGAAGTCCCACATTCCTTGTAGTTCTACAACTTCTTCATCGTCGGTCTGCCCTTCAGTGGTATTCTCTTCTTCTTCGTCTTCTTCAGATTCAACGTTTGAGACAGCACTGGGTGGTTTTACCTCCATGGGAGGATTTCTTTTAAAAGTCCTATAGGGCTTTTTCGAAGAAGTCTCTACTACTTGTTTCTTAATATCAATCATCTCATTGGACATGGCTTTCAACACTTTTTGTAATCGTTCCAAATCGAAAGGATCTTTCGTTTGCTTCTTCTTGGTGTCTTCTTTGAAAGAGATCTTCTTAGATTTGCGTTCTTCTATAGCAGATCTCTTTTCTAGGGCTACCACACGTTTTTCCACTGCTAACGCCTCTATCAAGTTGTCAACTAAGGTGGTCTTGTTTGCCCTATCTACGAAGATAGCCAAGTTTGGAGGTAAAGCCGTGATGTACCATTCACATCTTACTTCCTCGTTGGGTTGTGAAGCAGCGGGGATTTTGTTGAGGATCTTGTTGAACCGTAAGTTAAAATCTTTAATGGGTTCTCTAGCCTCAGCCTTAAGATTAGATAGGTCATTGATCAATGTCGCTGTTGATCTATCATCACCGAACTTGGTTAGAAATTGACTTTGAAAAATGTCCCAGCTCGTGATAGATCCGGAAGGTAACGAAAAGTACCATGACCCGGCTGTTCCTTGCATTGTATAGGGAAAAAGCCGGACAACAGCATATTCGTTGGTAACTCCGTTGAGATTAACAGAAAGCACGAAATTATTGATATGTTCTTCAGCTAGCATGCCTATTTCTGGATTGAATTTAGGCAGCCATTTCTCAGGATGGGCCGGTATAGGGCTCAGGGGTGGAGGCATTAAAACCGCCCCAGGATTGTTCCATGGAGACTGGGCCATCGTTGAGCTGCTAGTCAATGGAAGTGCAGAAGATGATCCCTGATGCTGAGAAGATGAAGATATTAAGGTCTTTGATGTTTGAAGAGGAAGGGTTGTGGAAGATGGATGAGTGAACTGGGGTGAAGATGTGGGTGGCTGACTTCATGGTGAGGGAGTTGAAATGGACGAGGTAGATGAAAGAGTCTCTCTGTCAGACTCTGGAAGTGCTTTCCTTGCTCTTTTCCTAGTGTGGAGAGGGATTTCAGTTGGCTGGATGCCAAACTTTTCACTCTTCAATCTGGTCAGGGGATGAGCAGGATTGTACCGCGAAGTCATGCTGCCTTTAGATTTATCAGACCTCTGAGTAAAAATAGAGAATCCCTGGAGTTTACAAATCAAAGTTTGAAGTTCAGGGGGATCAATGATAAGTTGGTCTGATATATTAGGGTGTGTAGCAGCGGTGGATGCCCGAGCGACTTCTAGCTCCGAGTTTAATCGTACCGGAGAAGTCGGGGGAGTTGGTGAGGGTGATTTGCTCTCAGAATGGTATTTAGACTTTGATTTATGCGCCATTCATAGCTCGTGCCCTCCTTCTAGCGCCAAATATGTTGAGGGCCCCGAAATCGGGTCAACAACAAGGGGGATACCCACCCGGTCTGGAACCTGGTTGGCGGCTCCTTGCCCGTTTGGAGTAGCGGGTCCGACTGGGGGTAATGGGACCAGTTTCCCAATGTGAGTGGTGTGTGTGTGTGTGTAGAGTTTGATGGTATTGATATAGGGGTATTTTAAGCTAATTTAATTATAACTTATAAACTAACTCTATGCTATTGTAATCTAATGAAAAACAATACATCTAATCTACACTAACCCGGGGTATTTTTCTTCTATTATGCGATCTAGAAAGATTTCGAACAATAGCTGGTAATAAAGATCATTCAGCTATCATAAGAATAGAAATCCATTAAGATAAACCATTCTGCATAAAAAGTTAGACAAAACAGTTGTGAACAGCATATCGCATAATTAGTTATTCATATGTCAAGCATAAATAAATGACTCCATCGTACAGAAGTGCCAAATGGTAATACACACATTCATACATTAACATATAAAGAACTCAGCTGCATATCACTTTAGGAATATAAGCATAAATTAGTCAAGAGATAAAAGTACCATTTATGACTGATTTCACTAATAAACTTCAAGCAATAACGATTTATTTCTACTTTTTCTAATATCTGCTAAGAGTACAGAAGTGCAACATCAGTAACAGACATTAAAATGCAAACATAAATAAATATCGATCCATCCATTCATCAAAAACCCCCTCCGAGGGTGCAAAAGTGCATGTTCTGAGGACAAGTTTTTTGACAGATTTCCGGACCCTTCTCCAAATGCCACGAGAAGGGTTAAATACTACTAACTAATTAATCTTAATTACACAAATTTAGGGAACGGCTTCAAATGACCGCCCTTTTACTAAAACAAATTTATTTCTAAAAACTGAATCTAATTTCTAACCATTTCTGTATCTGCTCCTTAGTGCTGTAAGCGATGCGTTTTTCGCCCTGAAAGAGTCGGCTGGTTGTCCTTTCCTTTTGTTCGAGCTTGAAAATTAGAAATAACAAGAGCTGGAACCTCTTTCTGACAAACTAGAAGATATTTTTGAAAGTGTTCTTCTGGAGGAGTGTCTTCACGGCGTGTATACTTAGTACAACTCAGATTTATTTCAAACTGATTGTGCTGTTGCTATTTCAGTTTCCGGCCGTGCGAATGACTCAATGAGTTGGGGACTTTGTTGCCTGAACGATTTTCTGAATTGAAACTTGTTTCCGTTCTTTGTTCCGGGCTTTTCTGAGACATCTTTCCCCTTAAGCGTTTTTCTTTTTGCTTTACCCAATTTAGGCTTCAGGATCTTTCGTAAACGCTTTGCTTTTGTGCGCCTTTGACTCTGAGTCCTGGATAGTCTATTTCCATCAGTATTTGTTGAGTGATACTCTGGAATCCGCGGTCCTGCTATATGCGGTATCCATTTGCGAAGTCATCTCCTCTCTATTCTTCTAGCTCTGGCGCTTTTCCTTAGATGTTTCCTGCATATAGATTTATATTAGTTGCTGCCTTATAGTTCACGCAAATGAAAAGAGACACGAAGAAAATATTGACATGAAAGCATTAAGTTCTAATGAATGCATAATCATGTCACCCATTATGACTTGACTCTTCGAAAAACGCGATACAATCATTCTTGGATACTGAAGCATGCGATCATTAATTTCCCTTAAGGTGCACGCTCAATTTTGGGTTTACCGTTTATGTCGGAGAATTCTTGCGATGAGTCCTTTCTGCGATTGGAATCGCAGTATCGAGGACTGCGATGTCATTAAGTGTTATCGCAAATTGCCAATATCGCAGATCGCAGTTTTGTATGATCGCAGATTGCAGATCGCAAGGTTTTCGCTTTATCACTCTGTGCTGCTTATGCGACATTGCGACGTGCGACGTCGCATATCGGCCATCGGCGATTCCTTAGGTTTTCCCTTTTTGAGCGCTTTTAATGCACGCGATGCGATGGGTTCTCACGTCGCTCTTTTTCAGTGTATTTATGCGCTTTGGGAAAACGCTTCTCTCTACCTTTGCGACGCGATATAGCTCTTAGGGAGTTAATACAAAAGATTTTTTAAACAAAATATTTTTTGGATTTTTGGTTAAGGGTCCCCCTTTGCTTGATGTTATTACTAATATCAAACAAAGAGGGGGGCTGTTGGTGACCACAACAGGGCCTGACCTAGTTTTGGAGTTAATTAGCCAAACAAATACCTGTACTACTAGCCCTTTCGACAACAGTATGCAAAGCGCGGACTGTGGTCTCACCCAAAGTAGTATGGGGGGGTGCTGGAACCAGGTTTCCGCACCCTTGAGATGTTTAAGAGGTTGAATTGGTCGAACTGCTAGTCCCTACGTGCAGGGTGCTTCACGCACTTCTCCGCCTTGATAGATTCGCCTTCACGCAACCCTACCCAGGGGCTGTGGGGCTTCTGCTGCTGGAGCAGCATTCTGCACTATCCCTAAGTCACACCCAAGATCTTACTTACCTTCTTACATTAGTTAGTGATCTTCGCACAAATAGAAGCCTTGTGTTATATTTATTTATACAACAAATTCATATAAGTTCATGCAACAAAATAAACAGTAAACTTGCAAATTATACCAATTAATACATAACGTAGGAAAATATACACAGAAATATGGTAAAACTTCTTTATTAATTCTTCCCACGGTTACAGACTCAACCTACCCTGCGCACTCAACTGCGGGGGTCTGTGCACTCAGCTGCAGACTACTAGGCCTCTGCGCACTCAGTTGCAGAGCCTTCTCCTACTCTACGACCCAAAGACACACTTTACACTTTGACTCAATCTCCTAGAATAATCATGCTTCTGTTCTATTCCTTCATTAGCTTCGCTATCTTCTATACTTAGAGCCTCACTCCATTTATACAATCCCATGGTCCGTGGACCATGGGTAGGTCTATCAAGCTGACATTACATTACAAAAACAAGGGCAGACAACCTTGTGACTCTATTATGACTTTGTGCTCTGCACCCACGAATCGTGGATCCTTTACAAAGGAATTGGTCAAAACTTGGGCTTTAAGCCCCAAAACATGCGTTGGGGGGATTCCATGCCCAACACTAAAGCTGCAAATAAAGATTGTACACCTCCAGATCTTAAAAATGATGTAGTTAAGGCTACCGGAAACCTTTTTGCATGAAACGAAATGGGTTCCTCACTGGAAAAGATGCTCCTAACACAATAGAGCAGTCGTCTCAGCCCAAAAGCAGTCAGAAATAGTATATCTAGGAAACGACAGTTGGATGCAGTTGTATTGGCTTCCGATTTGGATCACTAAGTGAAGAGTCTGATGTGAAAGTATAGAGCATGAATTCTTTATTAAAATTTGGACTAAATAGAGCAGGAGCCTCGATGATAGCTTATTTAGCAAAGGCCTCCTCTTCCTTTTTGTTCCATTTGAAGGTAGCATATTTATTTACCATGTATTGCAATAACTTCACAATTTGGGTAAAATCATATATGAATTTACGAACAAAATTAATCTTACCTAGCAAAATTTGCATTGTATTCTTTCCAAATAGGAAAGGCATTTGCACGATTTCTTTAAATTTCTCAGGATCCATAATTATGCCACTTTTATCTATGATATTTCCTAAGAGGTTATGTTCTGAAATGGAAAAATTATCTTCTTGGGATTGAGTGATATTCCATGCTTTCTACAACATTCAAAGATTTGTTTGAGATGATGCAAATGATCTGGTTTTGTTTTGGAGAATATTGTTGTATCATCTAAGTAAATAACCACATTTTTCCCTATTAGCCCCCTAAATGAAATATCCATATCTCTTTAAAAAGTAACCTTGGCATTGAGGAGCCCAAAAGGCATGCGTTTGAACGCAAACGTGCCCAATTTAGTCTATCTGGATCAAACATTAAGACTTAATTATAGCCAACAAATCCATCAAGTAATGAGAACATTTCAAAACCTGAGACAATTTGTAGTATTTGATCCATCATGACGAAATGGTAATTTTATTTGTCTTACGCATGATATTGAAAATGCAACAAGAAAATCTTAATTTAATTTTGTCCTTAAATTAAATTAGGAATAAAATTGTAATTCCACATCACAAGACAACTTGTACAAGTTAACTAAGTTAAATAGACTTAGTTCTCTTAGTTAATTTGATCTTAGGGTCTAACTAGAGTCATGTAGAGTGTATCCTACATTATAGAAGCGTTAGTTGAGTTTATTTTGAGTTGTAATTAATTAATCCAATTTAATTGAGTTAAAGTCAGTTAAACTAGTTGCAACTGATGGAGGAACTAGTAGGATATCAAACAATGGGGTGTTGATTTATGTGTTCAACTAGTTTACTGAAGATTCACTCATAAATAACTCATGTATGTCAGATTTGAGAGTTACCTAGTTGAGATTGGAGTTTAGGGAAAGTGTATTATCAGTTGTATAATTATCAGAATTGCACGGGTGGTTCATGTATTCGAAGGAAGGGTTATGAGAATTGTACAATTCATATTGAGGAATTTCCCTAATTAATAGGGGGATAATTCCCAAGCAAACAACACAAGGAAATATGGACTTGGGAAAGCATAAATTTGGTTAAGTATTTGTTTGGGCTTGTCTAGGAAGCACTAAGACATATCGAGATAGTGCAGAGGTTTCTCAGAATTGGGAAATGCATTTTAATCTTCTCATATTTTCTGACTAATGTAATATACAGATAGCAGGGGTTTTTAGTTGTGGTTTTCCGCATGAAATCATTGTGTAGTGTGTTGATTTAATTCTCTCTTGTATTCTTCGTGATTTCGCGATCGTTTAATTGTTTCCATTGATGAGTAGAGTAGAATCAATTCTATTGTTTTAGTAAATTGCAATTACTAGTTTGACTCTACAAGGAATTTCAACATGGTATTAGAGAAGAAATAACTCTAGAAGAGGAGAATACGAGTTTGTGTTTTGCAAGTAAAATCGAATTTGCAGTATCATTCTTTAGAGCCAACTGGTTTTCATTCTATAGATTGAGATTTGAATATTCCCTTGAGGATAATTTGAACTATATTGCTTGGAAGGAAAGGATGGAGGTAGTGTTGGAAGACAATGAGCTGAAGGAATTCATAGACATGGATATTCCTAAGCCTCCAGCAACTGATGCTCAAGATCTGGCAGAGTGGAGGAAATGTGTTGCAAAGATGAGAAGGATCATACCAGAAGGAGTTCAACATCATATTGTCTCAAACCTCCATGGGAAGGAGACTCCATATGGTATGTGGAAGACCATGATAGACCTATTTCAGAACAACAGTGATGACAAGAAGCTGGCACTGAATGAAAATATTCGAAAAATCAAGATGGAGAAGGGCAACACAATACCACAATACTTGAGCACGTTCCCCCAATGTTGGGATGAGCTTGGGAGTGTTGGTATTACAGTTGTTGAAGATGAATTGGTTAGCCTATCACTTCTAAGCCTTCCTAAGAGCTCATACAATTACCAGGATTTAGTAAATGGGAGGGAAATGCTACTAGAGTGGGAGTGTTTATGGTCTGACTTGGTACAAGAAGAGATAAGGTGTAGATCTAGGGATGGAAACTCATCCAAGCATGATGAGGAGGAGAAATATGCCTTAAGAATAAAGGGAAAGGAAATAAATTCCATTCCATAGGAGATTCCAGTCAGGGCGGAAAGAAGAAGGACTTGTCGAAGATTAAATGTTTTCATTGTCATGAACTGGAAAACTATGCCACAAAGTGTTCGCACAAGAAGGACGACAAGAATCCCTCACAAGTACGAGCAAGTGAAGCTCTTACTTCAAAAATTGATTTGGATTTCACCCTCATTTCTTGCATGGTGAGATCAGTGATGTGTTGAGAAATGGCAACAAGAAATTCTAGTTTAATTTATCCTTGAATTAAACTGTGAATTAAAATAGAATTCTTTTCTCATAGCAATTTGAAAATAATTAATTAAGTTTAATTAACTTAATTAATTTAGGAAATTCGAATTTGATGTCTTTTAGAAGACATGTATATGTTCTCCCTAAATTATAGGAGTTAAGGATGATTTATGAATGAGTTTTAATTAGTTAACTCAGATTATTTAGTTAAGTTGAGTTAAATAGTTCCAATCAGTTTTAGGAACTAATAGTGAATAAACAGTCAGTTGGCACACTAGTGACCTAATTAGTGCTACTTTAGTTAACTGAAGATTCCACCATCAGAAACTCATCCATGTTGATTATGAGAAAGACCTAGTTGAGACTAGAGTGTAGGGAAAGTGTACTATTTGTTTTAGATTTTTCTGAGTTGCACTAACAGTGCATGCAATCAGGAACTGATCCTTGAGAGATTGTGCTATTTATAGAGGCTTTATTTCCTTGTAAATACAAGCTATCCCTCATAGGAATTACACATTGGAATAGAGACTTGGAGAGCTTGTGAATTGGCTAAGATTTGGCCTTGATATTTCTTATGAGTTGGAGATTGAATTTGTTGAGTGCTGGGGTTTTTCTAGAGAGAACAAGCATTGTAATTCCATCTTGATTTTCCAGATTAATACAAAACAGAGAGTGGGGTTTTGAGTTGTGGCTTTCCCTGGATATTTATTGTGTTATGTGTCTTTGATTCTCTTCCTCTATTGATTATTGTTTTCTCGATGTTTATGGGCTTCCATTGTAAAGAGTAGAAGTATATTCTTGTCTCTTGTTTTAGTAGATTACATGAGCTTGTGAATCTATAGGTTTTTCTACATGGTATCAAAGAAATATTGTTTTTTGGGCCGAGAGTTTAAAGAGAAGTTATGAGAATTTATATGCAAAATTTTCAGAAACAAATTTCAGATTTGGATTCCTTGGGAAAAAGTACCCAAATTCAAAAAACAAATCGTCTAAATCAGAGTTTGGATGAGGGAAATATCGCTGATTTAAAATCAACTCTCTAGAGGAGATTTCGAAGTTTTGAGTTTATGGGTTATAGGTGAAAGTCGAATTTTCATACATAGTTCAGGATCGACAGATGGCGTTCCATGGGTTGAGGCTTGAGTATTCCTTGGAAGGCAACTCAAATTTTATAGCCTAGAGGGACAGGATGGAGGTTGTGCTAGAAGATAATGGCTTGAAGGAATTCATTGATCAAGAAGTCCCCAAGCCAGCAGCTACGGATGCACAGAACTTGGCCGAATGGAAGAAGTGTATGGCGAAGGCAAGGCAGATAATCCTTGAGGGAGTTCAAGACCACCTTTTCTTGAGTCTCCATGGCAAGGAAACTTTGCATTCTATGTGGAAAACATTGACGGACTTGTATTAGAATAGAAGTGATCAAAGGAAGTTGGCACTGAAGGATAAACTTCGTGAAATCAAGATGGAGAAAGTTGAGACGATTCCAAAGTACTTGACCAAGTTCACTCAATGTTGGGATGAACTTGGAAGTGATGGAATCATAGTTTCCGGGGAGGATATGGTGATCCTTTCTCTTCTTGGACTCCAAATAGTTAGCATAGTTATCAGGACTCTGTCAATGGTTGAGAGAAGCTATTATATTGGGAATGAATATGGTCAGATTTGATGTAGGATGAGATCAAGAGGAACACTAGGGATGGATCTTCATCAAAGACTGATGATGAAGAGAATTGTGCCTTAGTGATTAAGGAAAGGAAGGGGAAAGATAAAATTTCTCGTTCCAAATCAGATTCTTATCATGGAGGTAAGAAGAAGGACATGACGGAAGTTAAATTCTTTCATTGTCACAAGATGGGTCACTTTGCTATAAATTGTCCATTGAAGAAGTCCAAGGAGAAGTCCTCAGGAGGAGCGGCGGGTGAGGCTTTGGCCTCCCAATTCGAATTGAATTTTTCCCTCATTGCATGCATGGTGTCTCAATGATGAGAAGTGTCTGGTACTTAGACAGTGGAGCTTCTTTCCACATGACTAGTGACAAAGATTTATTCAGTGAACTAGAGAAGAAATATCTCAAGAAGCATATCGAGATGGGTGATGACAGTAAGTATAGTGTTACTAGTGTGGGCACTATTACTTTTTAGAGGGAGCATGCACCTCCACTCACCTTGAAGAATGTTATGCATGTACCTAGACTGACATAGGACTTGGTATCCATTGCCATGCTTGAGGATAGAGGCTATGATGTGATATTTTCGAAAGGAATGGTGTTCCTTCAACACATAGCTACTGTTCAAGTAAATAAGATAGAGATGCGAGTTTAAAATATCTATAAGATAGAGGTAGAGGATTGTGTTACTTTGAGTTCAAAAGAGGAAAATATGTTGAGCCGAGACGTCGGCGAGTTATGGCACAGACGATTGGGCCACTTGCATCATGGACCTTTGAAGATATTGCATAAAATCTCTATCAGCCTTCCCAAAGGTACGCTTGAAAAAGTTGATACATGTAAGGGTTATACTTTGGGAAAATACACCAAGTCTTCTTGTGGAGATAGAGATAGTCGAGCAGAGTCTATTCTAGAGAGAGTCCATTCAGATGTGTGTGGACCATTCTCGATAGTATCCACCACAAAACAGAGGTATTATGTTATATTTGTAGATTACTATTCTCATAAATGTTGGATATTTTTCATTCAGAGAAAGGATCAGACATTCACAAAGCTTCGTGAATTCAAATCATTGGTCGAGAAAGAGTCAGGCAAGAAGGTTAAAGCTCTATAGAGTGATAATGGTGGAGAATATGTCTCCAATGAGTTTAAGAACTTCTATTTAGCAGAAGGGATTAAATGAGAGTTAATGTCACCTCATACCCCTAAACAGAATGGGGTTGTTAAGAGGAAGAACAGGAGCATAGTAGGGGCATCAAGGGTGACGTTGCATGATCAGGGCCTACCACTACACTTGTGGGCTAAGGCATGCAAGACAACGGTTTATGTTCAGAATCATAGCCCACATTAGATACTTGAGAGTAAAACACTAGAGGAATCTTATTCTAATAAGAGGCCAAATGTTGGTCACTTCAATATTTTTGGGTCATTGGTTTATTTCCATGTGACCAAAGATGCACGGAATAAGCTTGAGCCAAAAACAAAGTTGGAGATATTTTTGAGGTACACTGATACTCCCCACAACTATTAGGTGTACATGCAAACTAGTCAGATGACAATGGTCCGCAGGGATGTCAAGTTTGATGAGGAGAAGGCCATGCGAGTATCCCTTGAGAGGGAGCTTGAGCTACATGCGGAGGAGGAACTTTTAGTTCCTAAGGTTGAGGAGCCTCATATTTATGTGGAGAAGTGAGATGTAGAGGTTTCGAGAGTGGAGAGATCCACTGAGGTAGAGTCTTCCAGAGAGGGAAGAAAGTGCACTAGAGAGGCTGACAGATTATTGGATGATGCATGGGAGAATGTGGGAGCACCCTCTTCTCAGTGCAAACAAAGGAGGTCACCAAAGAGGTATAATGGATACATGGCACTTATGGGTGCATGTGTTGTGAAAGAGCCATCTTCCTTCTAGGAAGCAGTGCAACAGCCAATTTGGGTTGATTCTATGGTGGAGGAGTATGACTCCATAGTTCGAAATAGTGTTTGGGATGTGGTCTTGAGACCAGAGGAAAAGTCAGTTGTGAGCTCCCATTGGCTTTATAAGGTAAAGCAAGCTGCAGATGGTAGTGTGGAGAGGCATAGGGCCAAATTTGTGGCCCATGGTTTATCATAGGTAGAGGGGATTGACTATGATGAGACCTTTGCTCCTATTACAAGGTACTTGTCAGTCAGATCTATTTTGGCACTATCAACACAAATGGGTTGGAATATCCATCAGATCGATTTGAAGACTTCCTTCCTCAATGGCATGATTGAGGAAAAGGTGTACATAGAGTAGCCCGAAGGCTTTGAAACCTTGGACTGTGAGTCACATGTGTGCCGACTCAAGAGAGCATTGTATGGGCTAAAGAAAGCACCCCGTGCTTGGTACACCAGGATAGATAGCTACTTCACTGGGTTGGGCTTCTCGTAGAGTGAAGCAGATGTGAACCTATATCACATAGTGGTGGAAGGTAAGCTTTTGATCATTGTAATTTATGTAGATGATATCATACTGACAAGTGATGACTAGCTCATCAAATCTAGCAAGGAGGACCTTGCAAGAGAGTTTGAGATGAAGGACATGGGGCTCATGCATTACTTTCTTGGCATGGAGGTATGGTAGGGAAATGGGGAGTTGTTTGTTTCTCAAAGGAAAGTATTCCAATGAGGTACTTAGGAGATTCTACATGGAGAGCATTAAACCCATGGAGACTCCTCTAGCTGGTAACTGGAGGAAGAAGGATGCTACTTCAGGAGAAGTAGTGGAAGCTACTGTTTACAGGCAGCTTATGGGTTCACTCATGTATTAGGTGAACACATGACCAAATATGTGTAATGCAGTTAACCAGATTAGTCAACCGATGGTTAGGCTTTCCAAGCTGTATTGGAAGGAGACAAATCATGTAGTGAGATACCTCAGAGGCACTACTCAGTTTGGGTTGTGGTACAAACAGACAGAGGGAGTGAATCTTCACGGCTTCACCAATGCATATTGGGCGGGGAGTCCATCTGATAGGAAGAGAATATCAGGAGGGATCTTTAGTATTGGGTCAACTGCAGTTTCTTGGTACAACAGGAAACAAAGATTGGTTGCACTCAGTTTAGCAGACACAGAGTACATGGCTGCAAGTCAAGCAACATGTGAGGCTATCTGGATAAGGAAGATACTGGTTGGTTTGTTTGGTCAGTAGATGGATCTGACAATGATTGATTGTGATAATCATAGTTGTATCAAACTCTCTGAAAATCCAGTTTTTCATGATCAATCCAAGCATATAGATATCTAGCATCATCATCTCAAAGATTGTGTATTAAGGCGGAGCATGTTGTTAGATTACATTCCCACGGAGGAGCAAGATGCCAACATCTTGACAAAGGCTTTGCAAAGATGGAAATTCGAGTTTCACAGAGATAGGATCAGGGTAGTGGATAATCCCTTTCTTATTGAGAGGGAATGTTGAGAAATGGCAACAAGAAATTTTAGTTTAATTTGTCCTTCAATTAAACTATGAATTCTTTTCAATTATTTTCTCATAGCAATTTGAAAATAATTAATTAAGTTTAATTAACTTAATTAATATAGGAAATTTGAATTGGAAGTATTTTAGAAGACATGTATATGTTCTCCCTAACTTATAGGAGTAAAGGATGAGTTCTAAATGAGTTGTAATTAGTTAACTCAGTTTATTGAGTTAAGTATAGTTAAGTTAGTTTCAATCGGTTTCAGGAACTAATAGTGAGTAAACAGTCAGTTGGGATACTAATGACCTAATTAGTGCTACTCTAGTTAACTGAAGATTCCATTATTAGAAACTCATGCATGTTGGTTATGAGAAAGAATCAATTGAGACTAGAGTGCAGGGACAATGTACTATTTGTTTTAGATTTTTCTGAGTTGCACTAACATTGCATGCAATTAGGAACTGATCCTTGAGTGATTGCGCTATTTTTAGAGGCTTTATTTCAATTTAAATACAAGCTATCCTTCATAGGAATTACACATTGGAATAGAGACTTGGAGAGCTTGTGAATTGGCTAAGATTTAGCCTTGAGCTTGCTTATGAGTTGGAGATTGAATTTGCTAAGTGTTGGGGTTGTTCTAGAGAGAACAAGCATTGTAATATCATCTTGATTTTCCAGATTAATACAAAATAGATAGTGGCGTTTTGAGTTGTGGCTTTCCCTGAATATTTATTGTGTTATGTGCCTTTGATTCTCTTCCTCTATTGATTATTGTTTGCTCGATGTTTATGGGTTTCTTCTATAAAGAGTAGAAGTAGATTCTTGTCTCTTGTTTTAGTAGATTACATGAGATTGTGAATCTATAGGTTTTTCTACATGATGTATAGTGTGTGGTATCTGGATAGTGGAGCCTCATTCCATATTACTAACAACAAATAATTCTTTAGTGACTTGGAGGAAAAGGACCTCCAAATGCACATTGAAATGGGAGATGATGGAAGGTATAGCACAACTGACATCAGTACTATTACTTTTTAGAGGGAGAGTGGTTCTCCTGTCACATTAAAATATGTCATGTATGTTTTTGGTCTCAAGAAGAATTTGGTTTCAGTTACTATGTTGGAGGACCATGGCTATAATGTGATATTTAGAAAAGGAAAGGCTTTCCTTCGTCACATAGCCTCAGGATAAGTGAAGTGGATCAGGGTTCGGGTGAAGAACCTACACAAATTGGATATAGAAGAATGCGCTACTTTGAGCACAAAAGAAGGGAAGGTGCAGAGCTAAGACATCAGTGAATTATGGCATAGAATATTGGGCCATTTACACCATGGAGTTTTCAAGATCACACAACAAATTTCTGCAAGACTTCCCAAGGGTACACTAGAGCATAAACATACATGCAAAGGGTGTACATTAGGGAAGTACAACAAAGCCACCTTTCATGATAAGGACAGTCGAGCGCAAGCGATCCTTGAAAGAGTTCACTCAGATGTGTGTGGACCATTCTCGACAGCCTCCAAAACCAAGAACAAGTATTATGTAATATTTGTAGATGATTTCTCACATACGTGATGTATTTTCTCCATGTAGAAGAAAGATCAAGCGTTCTCTAAATTTTGGGAATTTAAATCACTTGTTGAGAAAGTCACTGGCAGGAAACTGAAGGCTCTTAGGAGCGATAACGACGAAGACATTAGGGGAATTTTGAGGTCTAAAATGGCCCTCCTAAGAAAAATGTACAACCAAAATAAACTTTATAAGAACCAATAGGATTTAAGATGATGATGTCAACCATGAAGGATGATTCACCATTTTTGTAGTAAAAAAGTAAAAACATTATAAAATAATGAAGTAATAAAACTACATTCTCAACTCATATTTTTAACTTATTTCCCAAAGGTTTTACTCAAATTTCAAGCGGGAGTACTCATTAAATGAAAAATTTAATTCCTCATCGAAGGAGTACCCATGTTTCATATTTTCGATGGACCCTACTACACGAAAAATGAGAAATAGATGAAAAAAACGTGATTGCAATCACACTTTTCATGCATTTCTCATTTTTCGTGTAGCAGGGTTCATCAAAAGTGTTGGGTGTGGAGCATGATTATTTAGAGGTCTTTGTTCTCAACCGAATGTATACCCCAGGAAGATTATACACCCCTCCACGCGGGGGGGTGTGGGGGGGACTTGTCCCCCCCGCAGGAGTCCGGGAGGGCTAATCCCCCCCAACTGGGGGGTCCAGGAGCTAGTGATCCCCACGTGGGGGTTTCGGGGGAAGTGTCCCCGAAGCTAAAAACAAATGTAAAATTGCCTTGTAAAAGTATAGTAATTTCTAGTCAATCTTGGTCATTCATTAGGCAGATGATCTAACAGTAGAATTGATGTTTAGTTTAGGGTTTTTTACCCTAGAAGGCAACCCCTCTCTTTGTATGAGGGCATTTTATTGAGGCTTTTGAACATATGTGTATTCTCAGAGTGAGAAACAAAGAAGTGAGACTGTGAGAGAAAACAAAGGATATTACAGCAGACCTGCTGTAAGTTGTGTCTCTTCATTTTTGTTAGATAATAGAAAGGAAGGACTGGCTGTTCGGTGTGGATGTAGCCCAAACTGGGTGAACCACGTATATCTGTGTCTCTCTGGTTTTATGTGTTTGTGTTTTCCCGCATATTATATGTCTTGCATTTCTCTGTCATATATGATATTTTTCTAACAAATGGTATGCAACATGGGTACTCCTTGGATGAGGAATCAAATTATGCATCCAACGAGTGTTGTCGCTCAGAATTTGAGTAAACCCATAGGGAGATAAGTTGAAAATAAGAGTTGAAAAAATAGTTGTTTTATTTTTTCCCTCTAAAATTTGATGATGTAATATAACCTTATTTTATTATTTCCACTATTATTTTATAATTTCCTTAGGAGGCCCATTTCAGACCTTAAAACTCCCCTAATTATATGTGTCAAATGAATTCAAGAAATTATCTGCATCAGAAGGCATTCGACAAGAATTATTAACACCCCATAAGCCACAAAATAATGGGGTGGCTGAAAGGAAGAACAAAAGTATTGTGGGAGTTGCATGGGCGATGTTACATGATCAGAGCCTACCATTTCACTTGTGGGTTGAGGCATGAAACATAACTATATATGTGCAGAATAAGAGTCATCCTTGAATTATTGAGATGAATACACCAGAAGAAGATTTTTTAGGTAAGAAACTAGATGTGGCACACTTCAGGGTCTTCAGTTCATCATTTTACTATCATGTTACCAAGGATGAAAGGAAAAAGCTAGAGCCAACAGCTGAGTTGGGCATATTTGTGGGTTACAGTGATACACCTCACAACTATTGGGTGTACTTTCCATCTCACAGGATGATAATGGTTCACAAAGATGTAAATTTTAGTGAGGGGAAGGCCATGAGATGTTCCCTTTAGAGGGAGCTTCAATTGCATGCAGATGAGGAGCTTTCAGCTCCAAAGGAAGAACCTCAAGATGATTTGGAGCATCCACATGCAAAGGATAAGGGAGTGGAAACACCCACTGATGTAAAGACTTCCAGGGATGGAAGGAAGTGCACCAGAGAGGTTGACATATTGATACATGATGCTAGATAAAATGTGGGAGCACCCGCATCACAACGCTGGTAAAAGAGATCACTAGATTGATACATTGGTTGCATGGTTCTGATGAACGAGAGTGTAGAGATTGATACATCCTCATTCAAGGAAGTAGTGCAAAAACTAGGATGGTTTGATTCCATGGTAGAGGAGTATGACTACATTATCAGAAACAATGTTTCGAAAGTGGTCCCAAGGCCAATAGACAAGTTAGTGTTTAGTTCCAGACGACTTTACAAGGTAAAGCAAGCAACAGATGGGAGTGTGGAGAAACACAAGGTAATACTTGTGGCCATAGGGTTCTCTCAGGTGGAGGGAATTGACTATGAGGAGACCTTTTCTCCAGTAGCAAGGTATTCTTCAATCAGATCTATGTAACACTTTCAACATAGATGGGATGGAATATACCTCAGATGGATGTGAAGATAGAGTTACTCAACGAAGTGATTGAGGAATAGGTTTACATTAGGCATCCAAAAGGATTTTAGACCTTCAATAGAGAGTTTCATGCACACAAACTCAAGCGAGCGATATATGGATTGAAACAAGCACCTTATGCTTGGTACACCAGGATTTAAAACTATTTCACGAGGTTGGGCTTCACCGAATGTTAAGCAATTGCAAACCTTTACCATATTGTGGTTGAAGGTAAATTGTTGATTATAGTATTATATGTTGATGATTTGATTCTAATAGGTTATGAGAAGCTGGTAAAATCTTGCAAAGAGGATATTGCAATAGAATGCGAGATTAAGGGCCTAGGGCTCATTCATTATTTCTTTGGTATGGAAGTATGACAAGGAGATGAGGAATTGTTTGTCTCTCAGGGAAAGTATGCCAACACAATATTGAAGAATTTCCACATGGAGAGCAGCAAACCCATTGAGACTCTTTTAACAGGGAATTGGAGGAAAGAAGATGCTACTTTAGGTGAAGTAGTGGAGGCTACTATTTACAGTCGGCTTGTGGGTTCACTTATGTATTTGGTGAAAACACGACTAGACATATGTTTTGTTTTTAACCAGCTTAGTTAACCAATGATTAAGTTAACAAAACTTTATTGGAAGTGTTATACTGCTATACCAATAGGTGTCATATTTCATGATTGACTTGATGAGCTCTGTAATATGTTCATCCCTTTCCCTGTTGCAAAGGTTTTACATATTATCGAAAAATCAAAAAATGTAAAAAATGTAAAGAGGGTATGCCCTAAAAGAAAAATTAAAGGGTAAAAAGAATAAAATGGTAAAAAAAGAGAAAAAATGAACCCCAAACAAAGAAAGACCAGGAAAGTGTGCAAGTCCAAAATGCCACTACTTTTTCATTTTCTGCAAATAAAGCATTGTGTGCAGCTTGATAAAACTTTATGCCACAATTGATGAATGGCCAAATAACTTAATCTTGGCTAGTTCATGTTTGAATTTCCTGTTTTAGAGATAAAGAATAAAAATCTGACCAAACTGTTAAATCTTGGCAGATAAGTAGATAGGTAGAGAAGCAAAGGAGCTCAATAGTGTAATCTGAGCCCTTGGATGTAATAAGTGTAAACTTAGGTAAGCTTACCATGCAAAGAAAAGAAAAGTTGATAAGGGTTTGCTAGTCTAGGTGCACCCATAGAAAGAAGAAAAAATGCTAGGCAAAATAGGCAGGGTAGGTTGATTGGTTTTGCAAAATGATACTTGTGATGGATCATGTCTTTCAATGTGTTAGCTTTTACTTTTGTCACAAGTGCAAGGTAGATATTTTTGATGTAGCTCAGGTGAGGCAGATTTCATGACTAACTCCCTTCATACTTTTCCCTACAAAATCATTCACTAACTCCCCCAAAGGTATTAAGATCTACTTAATATTACTCACAAGCCATTCATTCTATTTCATCAATTGCCTATGTAAATTCCTATTTTACTTAGGAAAATGGCCTTTTTTCTCTATAAATCCCTTTTTCCTTTAGCCTAAGTTTTAACTACAAAAGCCAATTGTTTTTAACTTAGCTCTTATTCTCAATTAATTTTTTCATATTAACGATTAACATGTATTTTATATAACTCCCTCATAAACATTTTTTATCCCATCCCATATTTATGTAAATATATTCTAAAAACCCTGATTTTTATATATTCCCGCCCCTAGTCGAATACGACCATAGTCATTGTACAAATGTGGATTAATAGGTTCATTTGGAACTTATTAAGAACCTCCCTGCACATAGAGGAGTTAATTAACCACCTGGGTTAATTAATAACCAACCCCAATATCATTAAAAACATTGTTTTATTATGTCGGCCCCGTGCATCAACCCCTCGCCATCTCCAGACCCCGTCCACTGTTAGATCTGCGCCCGTTCATCCAACGGTTGATGATTATTTCACAACCCCCTCCATCGCCGAACATTAACTTGCAGGAGACCAGTGGTTTTGGCACCCGTACTCTGCCACGCGTTGGGCTCCCAGTATGCTCGCCAACCCTCCGCCCGAAACTGCCCAACCCCAAAAGTGGTGCGGGAAAAACCGCTTACCACCCCCCGACTGACGTCATCCACTAACGTCAGCTGTCCTTTGCTGACATCACCCACCACGTCACTGCCACATCATCTGCCCCGTACTCCCGCTGACATCATCCATACTTCTGCTGACGTCATCCATCATCCAAATCAAACATTCCCGCCAAAACTCCATTTTTTCAAATAAAAAGGAAAAAAGTCATTTTTTGATATGTTTCTCCGCGAACAACGCTCTAGGCCTAATATCTACTGAGTTCACAGTTCATTCTCGACCACCTCCAGACCAGAAAAGTCTACAGCAACAAGCTCGTGGCCATTCAAACCGCAACATACAGTTTTTCTCTGTAAAATGCAGGTACCTTTTTTAGCTATCTCCAACAATCGGCTATAAGCACATGAATTGCCAGAGGAAAGGTAGTCAAAAGACACGTTAGCAGTTCTATTTTTCCAGACAGTGGTGAGCAGGGGTCAGTTCAGATTTAAGAGCATCAAAACAAGTCAAAGAGTATCAGTTCAAGCATTAAAGTGTATCAGATCAGCAATAAAGAGTGTCAGAGCAAAATTAAAAGCAGCACATCAGAATTAAAGAGCACATTTAAGACAGGAAGTCGGCGCAGAGCTACTACAGAAGACAGCTGCAAGCCGAACCCTAAAGGCCTGCCTCCAGCACTACATCAGTTACCTGTTTCTATTTCACTTGTAAACTAGTTTAGGTTAAACCTAGATATTATCTCATAGTTGTTATGAGATATAGGCTGTACATATTTTGTGTATAAATACCCCCTCCATTGGAGTATGGGGAGAAGTGGTCTATGTGGTGTAGATTTCCTAGACTCTACTGTAATACTAGAATTTTGGAATAAAGAGCTATTGGAACCAACTGTTGTTTGGCCTACTGGATGAAGAATTGAAGCAAAGGACTTATCACAGAATTCTTGAATCAACCTCTGGATCAATAAGTCCCCTATATCTCGTGTTTTACAGTTCTCTTGTTTATTATATCATTTGTGTTTCATAATCTAAATGGTAAAGAAAAGGTTAATTTCAGAATTTGCTTGCCTACACTCTGTTTTTAGTCTTTATTATTCTCTGTGTTTTCTTCAGAATTAGAATAAAAAGTGAACTCTTAATTGCTCCTGTTTCTTGGTTCTTTCATGTTGATTATTTGGTAAAGAATTCTTAACTGTTCCTTATTAGTAACCATTCATTTTCCCTCTTTCAATATGTTGAAGGATTCTTAACTGCCCTTCACTCGTTTGAGGCCATTCCATCTGCTTCAACTCTTTATTTGTTCCCTGTTTGACTACCTTACTCTATGAAGCCATCCTCTATTATGAAACCAAATCTAGAAATCCTTCTTCTTTGACTCCATCATGCCCATTAGACTGAACTATTCAGTTTTACCTCTCTGTTCTATCGAATCTCACCACCCAAACTCCAAACAAAACCCTTGAACTTCATAACTAGCCTAATACCTTTAAAAAACAAAGCTAAATCATAAAGAGAGAGCCCTCTCTAGATACAGATTGGCTAGATTCTGTATCTAAAAGATTGGTTTGTGGTTATCTCGACATTATTCCCTTTCTTACAACTTTTGGGAAAAACCTAAGTGATAACATCATTGGTGACCATACTGGGGACCTGAATAACTGTTTGTTACTATTGCTTGTTTCACAAGCTACAGATGGAGCCTGAAGTTAGCCAGGTAGCCTTTGAAATGCTCTTGTTTTGTAATTGTAGAAGTAAATGAATGCTGCTTCAGTCTATCTCCGGTATAGTTTATGGATTGAACAATTGGTTTCAAATACTTGATTAGTTCCTTTTTTCAAAAAATCTTTAGGAAAGTTCAAAAACTCCCACATCTAAAAACTCCTATAAGAGACTGTTAAAGTTGTATTATCAAAACTATTTCAAGAAAAAACCAAAAACACACCTAGAAACCTGGCCTCAGAAAAGAGTCATTACACCAGATCAAATCTTGATCCTAATCCTCCACCTGTGTTTGAAAATCCTAATCTCATTCCTAGGATTCTTAGAAGTCAAGAGAGCCAAGGAAATTATGCTAGTTCACACCTTGACAGACATTTGCAGAACTCCATTTGATCTGAGCTTACCTCTGAAAGGACACTAAACCTTTTTGTGATTACTATAGCTTCTCCAAGTTCACCGACAGCCCCTCCAACTACCATTTCCGCCCCTCCAACTACAACACTCATTCCCATTGTTATCCCTACTCCTCCAGTTGTCACACCTATTTATGCAACCATGGAAAACCGATATACTCCCCTAAACTTACCTGCCAATCCAGGGGCTATGCCCCAAGACTATCAAAGTAAAATCCCTTCTTTTGAAGGTACTGGCACTTACACAGCTCAACAACATACTAATAAAATGACCAACTATTTTGAAAGTTATGAGATTGATGATGATGATGTTAGAATGAAAGTATTTGTTCAAAGTTTAACTGGAGATGTTAGAACCTAGTTTAGAGCTCTCCCTGCAAACAGTATTAATGACCTGTAAGCTCTCTATCATACCTTCTTGAACATATGGGAAAAGAAGAAAGATCCCCTTCACATTTTATGAGATAATGAAAACCTAAGAAGAGGCACACAAGAAACTGTCCAAGATTACTGTACCAGATTTAATAATGTCTACAATGCTATTCTTCAAAATCTCAGAACTCCTCTAGATTTGGCCTTGATTAAATTCCCTAATGCATTTGATTCTGATATGACATACCAACTTAGGGAAAGAGCTCCTCGAAACCTAGAAGAGATGCAGAGTATAGTTGTCAGTGTTAGCCTCTTGCTGCAGCAGGTTAATCATCTTTCATGATCGACATTTTTACATTCCAAATATGTCATACTTTGCTTGCTGCAATGCTCCATATTTGATACAGATGGCCAGAGAAGTATCTGTGAAAGTGAGCTAATCTAAATGCCACTGCTTTGTTCCAGTCTTGATGAGTAATCCATTTTGATCAATTTTCAAGTATGGGAAGGCCAAACAGCTTAATCTTGGCTTCCCTGGGTTTCAATTTCATGTTGTAGAATATAGAGAATGAGCATCTGTCCAAACAGCTTAATCTTGGCAGATTTGTAGTTAGGTAGAGAAACAAGGGTGCTCAACAGCTTAAGCTGAGCCCCTAGCTGAAATAAGTGTAGAAGTAGATAGGAGCACAACAAGAAGAAAAGAGTGAAAAGCTGGGTATGCTAGTTCAAGTGCACCCAAACCAAAAAGAAGAGAAAATGCTAGGTGAGTAGGTCGGGTAGGTAGCTTTGTGGTTTCAGAATCATGGCTTGTGATCCATTTCATATTGTCAAGTGTTATATCTATCATATCACAAGTTGAAGGCAGTTGTTCAATTGGAGGACTTCAAGAAATGCATGTCTAACTTCCCCCTTCTTCCTCTCCCCCAAATCACTCACTAACTTCCCTAAAAAGAGGTCAAGATCTGCTTGATACCTCTTAGATTTATCATTCTCCGTATCATTTGCCTTGGTGGAGATCTGCTTCACTCAAGGAATGCTCACACTTCTTCTATCAGTCATTTTCCCCCATTGATAGCCTAAGAAATCATTCTTAGCGCTTTTTCTCATCATTATCATATTAACTACTAACTGTATTATGTAACTCCCTATTTGTTTACCCTTTCCCTACTAAAACTATGTATATAACTCCCCTATGTACTTATCCCTCCCCCTGGTTGAAAAATAACCATATGCATCCTTGGGAATTGCTAAGTTTATCAGAAACTCAACAAGAACCCACACTGCCCCCCTCTAACCATCTTCCAGATGCATTTCGGACTCCTTCCGATGCATAAAGTCCTTCATCACTCCATAAAACCCTTCTAATGCTTTTTGATTCCTTCACAAAGCATAAATTCCCTTCATATGTATAAAAACCATCTTTGGGCCTTGTTCCTACCTTTTCCAAGGCACAAATCCTTTTAAAGGCCTAAAATCCTTCTCATATCCATTGAAATCCTCCTAATTGCCTTTGGACTCCTTCCAAGGCATAAGAATACAAAAACCATGCAAAAACCATGAAAAACCTTCAAAAAGGGATAAAATCCTCCCCTTTTTGGCTATCGGACCCCTTCCGATACCTTAGAATCCATGCCAAACTATAAAGGAACCCTTCCGATTTCCCAAAAGGCTTGGCAGTTCACAAAAACATGGGTCCGATATAATAAAGTTTCATTTGGACCCCCTCTGATGCGATATCGCTATTGGGAGGGGGCAATGGCATATATAAGAGAAAATGGCTAAGTCTCAAGGCATGGGGCACAGTGCCGATGGGCCGGACCCGAAAACATATAAAGTGGATCTGTAAAAGCATATCGAGTTCGCACAGTTCAGCGATTCCATATGTGCCACCCTTCGGTCCCTCCGACTGTTAATCTACCGACGGATCCAGGACCGTTGGATCAGGCCCCAGATCTGACGGTCCAGATCTTGTCGCGCTGCCCCCACTTCGCAGCGCCCATATACTGCTCCGATTTCGCGGAGCCGAAAATTTATCAAAAGCCAGTGTTAAAGGGTTTCGGGTCCGTTGGACCCGTTTCAATTGTAAATCCGCCGATATGAGGGTCCCGATGGGTCGGACCAGAAAAGAGATAAAGTGGGTCTATAAAGGATTTCAGGTCCGCCATTTTTCGACGATCACACAGATGCTCCCCCCGGTCCCTCCGACTACCGATATAAGATTTAGCGCCAGCCATCGGATCGGGCCCCCAAATCAATGGCCCTGATTTAATCGCAGCACTCCCCATGTATAGCTCTGACTGGCGGAGCCGAAATGACAATAAAGCATGGTATATTAGCATTTCGGGTCCACAAACCAAATTCTTGTAAATCCGCCGATATGAGATCACCGATGGGCCGGACGCGATTCCAAATAAAGCATGGCCTATAGCATATCGGGTCCGCGCAGTTCGGTGATTGCTTATGTGCCGCTCCCCCGGTCTTCCCCGATGCGATTTAGCGCCAGCCGTTGGATCTGGCGCGGATTAAAGGCTGCTACAGTGCCCGCCAAAAGCCAATTTTTCATTAAAATTTCATGTTTTTGACACATTTTCTGTGTTATTCGGAAATGGTCCGTTTTCAAAGGTTTTGTATGCGGCGCCCGCGCCCGCACAGGTTTAAAGAAATAATGGTTTTCTCAGGCCATTATTGGGTTGCTCTAGGCCCAAATTGCCCCAAAAAGCAGGCTTTCATCTCGGCAGGCCTTCAGTGACCCTTTACCCATCCAGTTCATGATGTTAAGTGTTGCTAAAGCATTTTGAGTCGGCCAAGGGCCGACAACCACCCAGAAGCAACAAAGCACCTCGCAGCAGATACTTGGGCCAAATAACGACCACTAATGAGATGATGTGACAGTTTAGAGCATTTTTAAAGCCAAGAAAGATCAGGAAGCGGCAAAGAGTATCAGGGAAGCGGCAGAGAGTATCAGTCAAAATCTTCCGAAGCAGATGAAAACATAAGGGCCCCAGCAGATTCGGCAAAGCATCATCAAGCCGTTATGGCTCCCCAACTTACAGTTGTGGCCATGAGGCCATCACACTACTCAAAGAACTCTCTCCACTCATTTTTGAGGCTGCTACCTCATGCGCAGCCCTTGTTTACATGACTTGAGATGCCAGCTGCCCCAGCGCAGCTGTTTCAAATATTTTATGCATTTATTTCCAGCATAGATTAGGTTCAAAGACAGTGATTGCGGAGATCTCTTTTGATCTGGTTTCAGAGATATTTTTTGGGATATTTTCCCCCTTGACACCTGTTCAAGGGAAGTTTGTAGATATTTTTCTTTATATACCACCCTCTGCACTATTTTAGGGGTGGGTTGGTTGTATGACTCCTCTAGAGAGTCGCTTTGTATCTGATATGATTTCTTTAATCAAAGACTGCTTAAAGCTTGGAGGATGGACTGTTTGAAATGTTTTTAATGGTTGAAGAGTGAATGATGGAATTCATGTGCTGCTATATGGATCAATAAGTGTTTCTCACCTCTGTTATTTCAATTTCATACATGCTCAAGTCACAGAACAAAAGATTGGTCTAGAATTTGCTTAGCTGCACTCTATGCTCAGTTTTTGTGGCTTCTTAATGTTTTCCTCTTGATTTAGGCATAAATATGAATTCCTTTATGGCTCATGTTTGATCTATTTCACATATGAATGACTGTTGTTTAAGAATTCTTAGCTGCTCCTAGATAGAGCTCATTCATCTTCCCTCTGTTAAGCTGAGTGAGAGATTCTTTGTTGCCTCTCATTCCTTAGCCCTCATTCTATCCTTTTAAACTTATGTGTTGTTTCACGAGCAGCTACCTTGCTCCTCATTCCTCTTATGACCAAGAAAACGCACCAGCGGTCCTACTCCATGACTCCATGCCCAATGGTTTGAAACTTACCACACTATGCATTGCCTCTCTACTTGAAAACATCCTCCTTCCCACCAAAATCAAAACAAAACCCAAGAAAACCATAACTAGCCTAAAATCAACCCAAAACAAAGCTAAATTATAAAGAGAGAGCCCTCTCTGACTGCAGGTAGGCTAGGACCTACAGTCCAAAGATTGGTTTGTGGTTACCTCGGCCGTATCCCTTTAAGGAGCTTTAGGGACAACCTGAGTGCTAACATAATGGCGACTCCACTGGGGAGCATCCTCAGATAATTTCACAAATCAAGTTGGAAAGCTCCACTGGGAAAGAACAAGACCTTCAAAAGTTTCTTTCTAACCCATACATTCTTAGAAAATCCCCAAAAAACAAGCCAAAAGCTGGCTCCCAGGAAGAATTCACGCTATACAAGGTCAAATCCAGACCCAAATCCCACAGCTGCCTTTGAAAATCCGAATTTGATCCAAAGAAACCTCCGGAAATTAGAACTAAAGGAGGATTTTGCTGTTTCTACTCCTGTGATAGTTCAGCCAAACTGTGGCCCAACCCCTGTCAAAGTTCTATTTCGTTCAACCCCTAGTTCCCCTTATTCATCATCCACGTGTCAAAGCACTCCTTCCACACCTCCATTCACTGCACATACTACCACTACTACTCCTATTATCCCAGTTGTTCTAGCTGTTCCATTTATCCCTGTTGTTCCACTTATCCCTGCCAACATGGCGAATAGATATGCACCCTTACAGCTGCCTGCTAATCCTGGAGCTATGCCTCAGGAATACCAAACTAAAATCACATATTTTGATGGCACAAGTGCCTGCATAGCCCTTCAGCATACAAAGAAAATGCAGGATTACTTTGAAAGCTATGAGATTGACGATGATAGTGTGAGAATGAAGATTTTTGTCCAAAGTTTGACAGGCGATGTCAGGACTTGGTTTAGAGCACTCCCAGCTAATTCCATAGTAGACCCAGAAGCCTTATACCAGTCATTTATCAACAGATGGGAGAAAAAGAAAGACCCCTTGCACATACTAGCTGAATATGATACAATCAAAAGAGGTCCACAAGAAACAGTCTTGGACTATTGTGCAAGGTTCAATAGCGTTTATAATGCTATCCCACAAAAATTAAGGCCCCCACCTGACCTTGCCTTATATAAATTCCCTGATGGATTCGACCCATATATGGCCTACCAGTTAAAAGAAAGAGCCCCTAACAGCCTTGCAGACATGCAAAACGTGGCTGTCACTGTGGAGGCAAATTTAATTGCCAAAAGAAACAGAGCTAGAACTGAGAGAAGAACCAGCTTCAAGGAAGAGCCCTTAGCCTTAGATCAAAAGCTAGATGCTATTATCAATGGCATGCACAGGCTGGGAGACAGAGTAGAGAGTGTTGAGAGGAAATCATCATGGGACGGGCAGCAAGCTAACACTGTCAGGAACCCGAATTTCAGGAAAAATAAAAATCCAAACGCTGGTAGGTCTAGCCCAGACCATGATATAAGACCTCCTTTTCAAGAAAACTACGCAGAGGCATCCACTTCTAATGAACCCATAGAAGACACTCACATGAACTTAATGGATTTGAAGGGTGAGCAACAAATTTTTCTAACCCAAGAAGACCAAGATGACCATGAGATAAATCAATTTCAGACTAACTCTGGTGAGTCTTTTGACTTTAAACAAGGTTATGATTCAGCTATTTATGAAGTCCACAAACAGTATAAGCTGAGGATAAGAACCATAGATGTGCCCGAAAAAGTTAAACCAAAGGAGGGTAAACAGCCCAACCAGATGAGAGGCAAGGCTATTATAACAGAAACAGCTGATATAACTGTCCCAAACCCACACCAAGTGACTGTAGAGGACATAACAGACATACAACCTTCTGTTGATCAGCCTCTGCCACCTTCTTCCTCGAAAGAGAACTTGAACAACGTTCCAAAAATCCCTCTTAAAACTGAAAAACCGCAAGCAATCAATTCCCATAACGTTGATATACAAGAGCAAATCGCTGATAATTCAAATGAAAAAGAAAAAACTGCCGTCATCAACACCAAGACTCCATTGGAAAAGCCATTTAATTTAGAGGCAGAGATTGGAAAACTTAAAATATCCATCCCCCTCTCAGAACTTGCCAAACATGATGTGTATAGGCAACAAATTCAAAGATCACTTCAAATTCCAGAGGTCAAGGATGATGTAAATGTGTTAGATGATACCCCTGAGCTACTGTTCGGTCCTGAAGTTAATGGAAAATCAACATATGGATATGTTCCACCCTTTTATGTCAGTTTGCACATTCATGACAAAGTCTTGCACAATGCTATGTTTGACTCAGGTGCCTCACACAATCTTATGCCCAAAGCTGTAATGGAGAAACTAAACCTTGATGTCACAAGACCCTACAAAGATCTATTCTCCTTTGACTCAAGTCAGGTCAAGTGTTTAGGCTTAATCAAAGACTTATGTGTCTCCTTAGTCCAATTTCCCAACAAGACAATCCTAATGGACGTGGTGGTTGCTGACATCCCACCAAAGTATGGCATGCTCTTGTCAAGATCTTGGGGGGAAAAACTCCAAGGATCTCTCCAATTAGACCTCTCCTATGCCACTATTTTAGTCTTTGGGCAACCAAAGAGACTGTATAGAGAAACACTGATGAAGTATGTGGTAAGTAGTGAGGAAAAGCCCCAGAATTTCCCTATCTATTCAATCCATTCTGATATGGATTCTTTTATTTTGTTTAATGATGAAACAAGTCCTCCAACTGATGATAAGCCTATGGCTTTAGTACAACAAGCGCACATCAATGAAGAATCAATTGCACATACCCATGAGACTGTTACAACAGCCAATGCAACCAGCACACAAGAAAAACCTCCCGAAACACAAGCCTCGGGTCTGCCCAATCCTAAAATGACTGAAACTCTTAATACTAACCACAGGCAAGAAATCACATGGTATTTAGAGTTTGATGGCTTTGTTAACAAGTTAGGAGCAGGGGCAGGAATATGGATTCACAATACACATAACAACCATGCAGAGGGTCATGCTTATAGACTGAATTTCAAATGCACCAACAACATGGCTGAGTATGAGGCACTCCTCTTAGGCCTTAAGCTGCTCAAAGCTTTAGGAGCTACCAAAGTTTCCATTCTAGGTGACTCAGACCTAGTAATCCAACAAATGAAAGGCAACTTTGTTACCAATGATAGAAGGCTAAGAGCTTATAGGACTGCTGCCACTGCAATACTTGATACATTCACTGAATCCAAGCTTGCCAAGATTTCAAGAAATCATAACATTCATGCTCACAGCCTAGCCAATTTCGCTAGTACATGCAAGCTTCCCTTTGAGCCAAATCACCATTTCACTGTTGAAATAAAACATAGGCCTGCTGTCCCAAATAACATTAAAGACTGGCAAGTGTTCGAGGATGATGCTCAAATAAACAATTTTCTTACCTTACAGCATGAATTTACAGGCCTAAACATTGATGAGGATACCATGGAGGACCCACAACAACAAGCATTAAACGAAAATCAGCAAGCTGTAACAGCTGTAACAGCCAGACAGATCCTAAACCCAACAGTCTTTGACAATGCAAACATTGAAGAGCTGAAAAAAATGCATTTGGAGGAAACAGATAAAACAGAGGCCGAGATTATTGATCTAAAGGACAATTTTCTCCCGGTTGGCCTCACTCCACTAGAAGACATGTTTGATGCAAATGATGTGCCCAAAAAGCCAAAAATGCAGCCTATAAACACTGCCATAGAAGAATACAACATTGGAACAACAGAGAAGCCCAAAATGATCAAACTGTCTAAATCTTTGCCTCTTGATCAAAAACCAAAGTATGTGGATTTGTTCAAAGAATTCCAAGATGTCTTTGCTTGGTGTTATGAGGACTTGAAGTCCTATGATACCTCAGTAATCCAACACACCATTCCCTTAAAACCAAATCAAAAGCCTTTCAAACAAAAACTTAGAAGAATCAACCCCGTGCTCCTTCCTTTGGTTGAGAAGGAGGTAAAGAGGATGTATGAGGCAGGAATCATAGCACCAATCAGATTTTCCGAATGGGTGTCAAACTTAGTTCCCACAAGAAAGAAAACAAATGAGATCAGACTTTGTGTAGATCTCAGAAATCTAAATCAAGTCTCCCTAAAGGACCACTATCCTTTGCCCAAAATGGATCACATTCTACAGAGAGTAGTGGGGTCATCACGAATTTCCCTGCTCAATGGCTTTTCAGGTTTCAACCAAATACTTGTTCACCCGGATGACCAAGACAAGACAACATTTACCACACCATGGGGAACATTCAAGTATGTTAAAATGCCTTTTGGCCTAAAGAACGCTGGTGCCACCTTTGAAAGGGCAATGGACATTGCATTCGCCAAGGAAATCCATGATTTCCTAGTTGTCTACCTTGATGACTTAACCCCTTTCTCCAAATCTGATAAAGAGCACCTCAAACACCTAAGGCAAATATTCATCACATGTAGGAAATATGGCATTTCCTTGAATCCCAAGAAGTCTCTCTTTGGCCTTGAAGAAGGCAAATTACTTGGACATATCATATCAAAGGATGGTATTAGAGTTGATCCGAAAAGGATCCAAGCCATATTGCAAATCCCATATCCTAGAAATATAAAAGAATTGCAAGCATTCCTTGGGAAAATCAATTTCCTAAGGAGGTTTATTCCAAACTTGGCTGAGCTAATAAGAATGCTAAACAACATGCTCAAGAAATACGCCAAGGTAAAGTGGTCTCTAGAGGCCAAGCAAGCATTTGAGGATATTAAATCAGCCTTAACTCAAGCCCCAGTCCTCACAAGTCCAAAATTTGATAGGGACTTTATCATATTTTCATTTGCATCTGATAATACTATAGCTACCGTCCTTTTGCAAAAGGATGATCAAGGAACTGAAAATCCAATTGCATTTTTCAGTCGAGCCTTAAGAGATGCACCCCTGAAATACCCAATCATGGAGAAGCAAGCCTATGCCCTTGTTAAAGCAATCAAGGAATTCCGAATTTATATTTTATATTCACATGTGATTGCTTATGTGCCAAATGCTATTGTAAAAGACATATTAACCCAAGAGGGGTTAGAAGGCAAAAGAGGCAAGTGGATTGCTAACATTCTTGAGTATGACATAGAGATAAAACCAACCAAGCTGATAAAGGGACAAGGTTTAGCTAAACTGATGTCCGAAACAAACTTTCAAGCCTTAGACATCAACCAACTGGACAATGAACAAGAGCTGGCGACTCCACAGATCAGTGACACCTTTTTGTAATCCCCATGGTATGCTCATATTTGCTTCGTATTGTTAAACCTATGTGCTCCCCCAGGATTGTCCAGGACCAAGAAGAGATTTTTAAGAATGAAGGCTTTGAAATTTTGTGTCTTATATGGTGCATTATTTTGGAAAAATCACGAAGGCATATTGCTCAATTGCTTGACCAAGAATGAAACTAACAATGTCATGAAAGAATTCCATGTAGGGAACTATGGAGGACATCTATATTGGAAGTCTACTGTTGATAAAATTTTAAGGGCTGGTTTCTATTGGCCCTCTTTGTTTGCAGATGTAAAGAAGTTTGCTATCTCATGTCACAAATGCCAAATCTTTGAGGGCAAAAGAAAGCTGCTCCCCTTGCCTCTGAAACCCATCTCAACCGAAAAGCCTTTTCAACAATGGGGTCTTGACTTCATTGGAGAAATCCATCCCTCTTCCTCAGGCCAGCATAAGTGGATCTTAACAGCCACCGACTATTTCACTAAATGGATTGAGGCCATCCCATGTAGGCAAGCCAATGACACCACCATTATCGAATTCCTTGAGTGCAATATCCTTTCTAGATTTGGCTGCCCTGAGAAGATCATCACTGACAATGCCGCTGCTTTCAAATCCAAAAAGATGATCAATTTTTGCCATAAATTCCATATCACTTTAGGCCATTCCACAGCCTATTACCCTCAAGGTAATGGCTTAGCCGAGTCATCCAACAAGAGCCTGATCAGTATTATCAAGAAGACCTTAGAAGAAAATAAGAAGAACTGGCATAAAAAGCTCACCAATGCCCTATGGGCAGACAGACTTTCAACAAAGAGATCCATTGGAATGAGCCCTTATGAGCTAGTATATGGCATGGAAGCCAGATTTCCGTCTTCTTTAGGCATTCCTGTTATCAAGCTGCTGCAGGAGGTTCAAGCTGAACCAAATGATATTCAACGAAGGATCAATCAGACCATTCATCTTCAGCAAACCAGAGAGCAGGTGTATGACAGAGCTCAAATGTTACAAGAAAGGCTAAAGAAGGCATTTGACCAGAGGGCTAAAGCTGAGGATTTCTTTATTGGCGATAAGGTTCTAAAGTGGGACTCACGAAGAGAAGACAAGGGAAAGCATGCAAAGTTTGACGTTCTGTGGAAAGGCCCATTTGTCATCAGCGCTATTCAAGGCAACAATACATATTTTATCAAAACTCTAGATGCCTGCGCAGCTGAAGAGGGACCTGTGAATGGCCACATGCTGAAGCATTACCTTGATCCAGTGATCTAAGGGATACAGGGTTCTGATGTATATATTTGTATATTAATGCGTGTACATATAAGCGTTTTATTTTATGTTTTTATAAGCAATCCGATTGCTTGGAACCAAGCAGCGAAGTTATGGAGGAAGAGCAGCGCAAGTCCCCCATTTCAAAGCTCTCTCTTTGCATTGATTTTTGGAAAAGAGCGCAGTCCCGAAGAAAAGACCCAAAGGAACGTGACATTCGAAGCCTCTGTTCTTTTGAAGTGAAGTTAGAAGAGAAGCAGATCAATTTTTGCCCCCGGCTATGAACTTACTTCAAAGGGTGCACAAGGCAGGTTTTGATATACTTTAAATGCTCTCAATGGTAAAAGGGGTAGCGCTGTTATTTATAACAACGGGTTCAAATAAAAATGCTGCATTCATGCTTCCAGCTCTTCAGTCAGTAGTATCAAAACAGAGGAACGTTTGCTTTTAGTGTTACATCTACAGCCTGTTCAAAGACAAAATAATGAGGAGTTGCTCGAGTTGGTTCCCTTTTTGTGTTTACTTCAAAAATGCAGTTCTCAAACAAAAGTGGATGCAATATCAAGCACGCAGAAGAAAGCAGGCGATGCTTTATTTTTCACAGTGTTTCAGTTAAGGAGGAGTGCTGCATTCAGAAGTTAAAGTTCTAGTCATTCAGTAGTTAGCACAGAAGAAATTTTCAATTAACAGCAACTACAGAGGATCAAGGCATTCTGACCTGCTGTTCTTGGCTTGTCACAAGGAAAAGCCATCCCCAAGTGGAGCCACTGTTAGCCTCCTGCTGCAGCAGGTTAATCATCTTTCATGATCGACATTTTTACATTCAAAATATGTCATACTTTTCTTGCAGCAATGCTCCATATTTGATACAGATGGCCAGAGAAGTATCCGTGAAAGTGAGCTAATCTAAATGCCACTGCTTTGTTCCAGTATTGATGAGTAATCCATTTTGATCAATTTTCAAGTATGGGAAGGCCAAACAGCTTAATCTTGGCTTCCCTGGGTTTCAATTTCATGTTGTAGAATATAGAGAATGAACATCTATCCAAACAGCTTAATCTTGGCAGATTTGTAGTTAGGTAGAGAAACAAGGGTGCTCAAAAGCTTAATCTGAGACCCTGGATGAAATAAGTGTAGAAGTAGATAGGAGCACAGCAAGAAGAAAAGAGTGAAAAGCTGGGTATGCTAGTTCAAGTGCACCCAAACCAAAAAGAAGAGAAAATGCTAGGTGAGTAGATCGGGTAGGTAGCTTTGTGGTTGCAAAATCATGGCTTGTGATCCATTTCATATTGTCAAGTGTTATATCTATCATATCACAAGTTGAAGGCAGTTGTTCAGTTGGAGAACTTCAAGAAATGCATGTCTAACTTCCCCCTTCTTCCTCTCCCCCAAATCACTCACTAACTTCCCTAAAAAGAGGTCAAGATCTGCTTGATACCTCTTAGATTTATCATTCTCCGTATCATTTGCCTTGGTGGAGATCTGCTTCACTCAAGGAATGCTCACACTTCTTCTATCAGTCATTTTCCCCCATTGATAGCCTAAGACATCATTCTTAGCGCTTTTTCTCATCATTATCATATTAACTACTAACTGTATTATGTAACTCACTATTTGTTTACCCTTCCCCTACTAAAACTATGTATATAACTCCCCTATATACTTATCCCTCCCCTTGGTTGAAAAATAACCATATGCATCCTTGGGAATTGCTAAGTTTATCAGAAACTCAACAAGAACCCACACTGCCCCCCTCTAACCATCTTCCAGATGCATTTTGGACTCCTTCCGATGCATAAAGTCCTTCATCACTCCATAAAACCCTTCTAATGCTTTTTGATTCCTTCACAAAGCATAAATTCCCTTCATATGTATAAAAACCATCTTTGGGCCTTGTTCCTACCTTTTCCAAGGCACAAATCCTTTTAAAGGCCTAAAATCCTTCTCATATCCATTGAAATCCTCCTAAGTGCCTTTGGACTCCTTCCAAGGCATAAGAATACAAAAACCATGCAAAAACCATGAAAAACCTTCAAAAACGGATAAAATCCTCCCTTTTTTGGCTATCGGACCCCTTCCGATGCCTTAGAATCCATGCCAAACTATAAAGGAACCATTCCGATTTCCCAAAAGGCTTGGCAGTTCACAAAAACATGGGTCCGATATAATAAAGTTTCATTTGGACCCCCTTTGATGCGATATCGCCATCGGGAGGGGGCAATGGCATATATAAGCGAAAATGGCTAAGTCTCAAGGCATGGGGCATAGTGCCGATGGGCCGGACCCGAAAACATATAAAGTGGACCGGTAAAAGCATATCGGGTCCGCGCAGTTCGGCGATTCCATATGTGCCGCCCTCCGGTCCCTCCGACTGTCGATCCGCCGACGGATCCAGGACCGTTGGATCGGGCCCCAGATCTGACGGTCCAGATCTTGTCGCGCGGCCCCCACTTCGCAGCGCCCATATACTGCTCCGATTTTGCGGAGCCGAAAAGTTATCAAAAGCCAGTGTTAAAGGGTTTCGGGTTCGTTGGACCCGTTTCAATTGTAAATCCGCCGATATGAGGGTCCCGATGGGTCGGACCCGAAAAGAGATAAAGTGGGTCTGTAAAGGATTTCGGGTCCGCCATTTTTCGGTGATCACACAGATGCTCCCCCCCGGTCCCTTCGACTGCCGATATGCGATTTAGCGCCAGCCGTCGGATCGGGCCCCCAGATCAATGGCCCTGATTTAATCGCAGCACTCCCCATGTATCGCTCCGACTGGCGGAGCCGAAATGACAATAAAGCATGGTATATTAGCATTTCGGGTCTGCAGACCAAATTCTTGTAAATCTGTCGATATGAGATCGCCGATGGGCCGGACGCGATTCCAATTAAAGCATGGCCTATAGCATATCGGGTCTGCGCAGTTCGGCGATTGTTTATGTGCCGCCCCCCCGGTCCGCCCCGATGCGATTTAGCGCCAGCCGTTGGATTGGCCCGCGCTGGATCCAACGGCTAGGATTTAAAGGCTGCTACAGTGCCCGCCAAAAGCCAATTTTTCATTAAAATTTCATGTTTTTGACACATTTTCTGTGTTATTCGGAAATGGGCCGTTTTCAAAGGTTTTGTATGCGGCGCCCGCGCCCGCCTAGGTTTAAAGAAATAATGGTTTTCTCAGGCCATTATTGGATCGCTCCAGGCCCAAATTACCCCAAAAAGCAGGCTTTCATCTCGGCAGGCCTTCAGTGACCCTTTACCCATCCAGTTCATGATGTTAAGTGTTGCTAAAGCATTTTGAGTCGGCCAAGGGCCGAAAACCACCCAGAAGCAACAAAGCGCCTCGCAGCAGATACTTGGGCCAAATAACGACCACTAATGAGATTATGTGACAGTTTAGAGCATTTTTAAAGCCAAGAAAGATCATGAAGCGGCAAAGAGTATCAGGGAAGCGGCAGAGAGTATTAGTCAAAATCTTCCGAAGCAGATGAAAACAGAAGGGCCCCAGCAGATTCAGCAAAGCATCATCAAGCCGTTATGGCACCCCAACTTACAGTTATGGCCATGAGGCTAGCACACTACTCAAAAACCTCCTCCACTCATTTTTGAGGCTGCTGCCTCATGCGCAGCCCTTGTTTACATGACTTGAGATGCCAGCTGCTCCAGCGCAGCTGCTTCAAATATTTTATGCATTTATTTCCAGCATAGATTAGGTTCAAAGACAGTGATTGCGGAGATCTCTTTTGATCTGGTTTCAGAGATATTTTTTGGGATATTTTCCCCCTTGACACCTATTCAAGGGAAGTTTGTAGCTATTTTTCTTTATATACCACCCTCTGCACTGTTTTAGGGGTGGGTTGGTTGTATGACTCCTCTAGAGACTCGCTCTGTATCTGATATGATTTCTTTAATCAAAGACTGCTTAAAGCTTGGAGGATGGACTATTTGAAATGTTTTTAATGGTTGAAGAGTGAATGATGGAATTCATGTGCTACTATATGGATCAATAAGTGTTTCTCACCTCTGTTATTTCAATTTCATACATGCTCAAGTCACAGAACAAAAGATTGGTCTATAATTTGCTTAGCTGCACTCTATGCTCAGTTTCTGTGGCTTCTTAATGTTTTCCTCTTGATTTAGGCATAAATATGAATTCCTTTATGGCTCATGTTTGATCTATTTCACATATGAATGACTGTTGTTTAAGAATTCTTAGTTGCTCCTAGATAGAGCTCATTCATCTTCCCTCTGTTAAGCTGAGTGAGAGATTCTTTGTTGCCTCTCATTCCTTAGCCCTCATTCTATCCTTTTAAACTTATGTGTTGTTTCACGAGCAGCTACCTTGCTCTTCATTCCTCTTATGACTAAGAAAACGCACCAGCGGTCCATGACTCCATGCCCAATGGTTTGAAACTTACCACACTATGCATTGCCTCTCTACTTGAAAACATCCTCCTTCCCACCAAAATCAAAACAAAACCCAAGAAAATCATAACTAGCCTAAAATCAACCCAAAACAAAGCTAAATTATAAAGAGAGAGCCCTCTCTGACTGCAGGTAGGCTAGGACCTGCAGTCCAAAGATTGGTTTGTGGTTACCTCGGCTGTATCCCTTTAAGGACCTTTAGGGACAACCTGAGTGCTAACAGTCAGCGTTGAGGCCAACCTGATATCTAAACGGTCTAGAGCCAGAGCTGAAAGGAGGACACCTTTTAAAGAAGAACCTGCTGCCTTTGAACAGGAATTAGATGCTATTATTAAAGGAATGGAGAGAGTTGGAGATAGAGTAGAAACAATTAAGAGAAAATCCCCTTGGGATGGTCAACTGGGCAATATTGGGAGAAATCCAAATTTCAGGAAGAACCAAAATCCTAACAATGGAAGACAGGGCATGACCAAAATATTAGGCCTCCATTTCAAGAAAATTATGGTGAAGCCTCAAATTCTGATGAACCAATAGAAGACACTCAAATTAATCTGATGGGACTCAACAATGAACAACAAGTTTTCTTGACCCAAGAGGATCATGAAGCTCACATCCTGAAACAATTCCAAACTCATTCAGGTGAAACATTTGAATTTAGGGAGGGATATGATACAGCCATTTATGAAGTCCACAAATAATACAATCTAAGGAGCAGAAGGATAGATGTCCCTGAAATCAGTAGACAGAGAGATACCAAGCAACCTAACAAAGGTAAGATCAGTACCCCCCCTGTACATATTCTTTCTAAAACAGACCCTAACATGGATAATCCAATTGTTGAAGACGTATCAGACAATTAGCCACATAATAGACAACCTTCCACTTCTATTCTTG
This sequence comes from Pinus tabuliformis, assembly GCA_031772625.1. Taxonomy (NCBI): domain Eukaryota; kingdom Viridiplantae; phylum Streptophyta; class Pinopsida; order Pinales; family Pinaceae; genus Pinus; species Pinus tabuliformis. The sequence goes on from CM062811.1 coordinate 752,676,007, forward strand.
CTAAAGAAAAAGCAGGGGAGCCTATAGAACTCGAGTTGGAATCAACTTCAACCCATAATCCCACTCCTGAAGAGGAAAGAAATGTAGAAAATTCAGCTGTCCGAAATACAAGAACTCAGACCGAAAAACCTTTTAATCTTGAGACAGAAGTAGGAAAACTAAAGATAGTTGTTCCATTATCAGAATTAGCTAAACATGATGTCTACAGAAGTCAAATCAGCAGATCACTCAAAATCTCTGTGAACGAAGATTCATTGAATGTTTTTTATGACCAGCCTGAATTGATATTTGGCCCTCAAGTAAATGGAAAAAAAGCAGAGGGAGAAGTTCCTCCTTTCTATGTAGGTTTGAAGATACATGATAAAATAATTCATAATGCCATGTTTGATTCAGGTGCTTCTCATAAATTAATTCCTAAATGTTTAATGGAGAGACTTGACCTTGACATCACCAGGCCATATAAGGACATTTTTTCTTTTGATTCAAGTCAGGTTAAATGTTTGGGTTTAATCAAAGATTTATGTGTGTCACTAGTCCAATATCCTACCAAAACCATCTTAATGGACATAGTAGTAGCTGATATTCCACCAAAGTATGGCATGTTATTTTCTAGATCTTGGGGTGCAAAGCTTCAGGAATATCTACAGTTATATATGTCTTACGCTACTATTTCAGTGTTTGGTCAACCGAAGAGACTATACAGAGAAACATTAATGAAGTATGTAGTAAGTAGTCAAGAGAAACCTCAAAATTTCCCTATCTACTCAGTACATTCAGATATGGATTCTTTTATCCTTTACAATGCTGAAATTGATCCCCCACATGAGATAAAAGTTCTAGCGGATGAAACAGAAAAAATTGCAAATGAAAGGTCCAGAGTCCGAATCCAAGAAATCCCTAAAAATAATGAAACTTAAGATAAACCAGAAGAAACTGAAAAACCAGATCTCCCTATTAAACAGATCCTTGAAACTCCAGATACTAATTATGAACAGGAAATCTTTTGGTACTTAGAATTTGATGGTTTTGTGAACAAACTAGGAGCAGGAGTAGGAGTCTGGGTGCACAACCTTGAAAGCAATCATGCTAAAGGTCATGCCTACAGATTAATCTTTAGATGCACAAATAATATGGCTGAATATGAAGTTCTGTTGCTAGGTCTTAAACTGGTCAAGAAATTGGGAGCAACTAGAGTGTCAGTCCTAGGAGATTCTAATTTAATTGTTCAACAGATAAAAGGGAACTTCTTGACAAATGATCCCAGATTGAGAGAGTACAGAGGAGTAGCTATAGAAATCCTCAATACATTCTTGGAAACTCAGCTTGCCAAAATCCCGAGAAAACATAACTTGCAAGCTCACAGCCTAGCAATGTTTGCCAGCACCTGTAAATTACCATTTGAACCAAATCGTCAATTCACAGTTGAAATTAGACACAGAACAACCATACCTGATAATGTAAAGAACTGGTAAGTGTTTGATAGTGATAATCAGATCAACAATTTTTTAACCCTAGAAGAAGAATTTTCCAGCACTAACATAGATGGAGATACAGTCAGTGAGTTTGATACAAATCAGATAGAAACAGACATTTCAGCAGAAAATGCAACTCAAATGCTTCATCCAACAAAATTTTCCAAAAAAGAAATACAGGATCTTAAAGAAACAAATGTTGATGATATTGTTGAAGAAGAATCTGAAATTATCAATTTGAAATACAATCATTTGCCCAAAGGATTAACTCCTTTGGAAGATCTATTTAATTTCAACGATATCCCAAAGAAACCTCAGATGGAACCTCCAAAATCAGACATTGAAGACTACAACATAGGAACTAAAGAGAATCCAAAAATGGTAAAATTTTCCAAATCTTTGCCCCCTGATCAAAAACTTAAATATGTTGAACTGATCAAAGAATTCCAGGATGTTCTTACCTAGAGCTATGAAGACCTGAAGTCTTATGACACCTCTGTAATTCAGCGTACAATACCCCTCAAGGAAAATAAAAAACCATTCAAACAAAAGCACAAAAGAATCAACCCTGTACTGCTTCCTTTAATTGAAAAGGAAATCAAACGAATGCATGATGTAGGGATAATTGCACCAATCATATTTTTAGAATGGGTGTCTAATTTAGTGCCTACCAAGAAGAAAACAGGAGAAATCAGACTATGTGTTGACTTAAGAAATGTAAACAAGGTTTCTTTGAAGGACAATTACCTTTTACCTAAGATGGATCATATTTTACAAAGGGTAGTAGGGGCTTCTAGGATTTCACTTTTGGATGGGTTTTCAGGTTTTAATCAGATTCCGGTTCATCCTGATGACCAAGAAAAGACTACATTTACAACACCCTGGGGTACATTCAAATATGTTAAAATGCCATTCAGACTTAAGAATGCAGGGGCAACCTTTCAACGAGCAATGGACATAGCTTTTGCAAAAGAAATTCATGATTTTTTGGTTGTATATCTAGATGACCTCACTGTGTTTTCTAGATCAGATCAACAACATTTAGATCATTTGAGACAAGTGTTTTTAAAATGAAGAAAGTATGGTATTTCATTAAATCCTAAAAAGTCTTTGTTTGGTCTAGAAGAAGGCAAACTGTTAGGCCATATCATTTCCAAAGATGGCATCAGAATTGATCCTGCTAGAATAGAAGCTATTCTGCAAATACCCCACCCCAGAAATGTCAAAGAACTTCAAGCTTTCTTATGGAAGATTAACTTTTTGAGAAGATTCATATCTAATTTGGTTGAATTAATTAGATTGCTGAACAATATGTTAAAAAAGGATTCAAAGGTTAAATGGACAGTAGAAGCCAAACAAGCGTTTGAAGAAATTAAAATGGCTTTGACCAGAACACCAAGCCTTACAAGTCCAAAGTTCGATAGAGACTTCATAATTTTCTCATTTGCATCAGAACGCACTATAGCAGCTATTTTACTTCAAAAACATGATCAAGGATGTGAAAAACCCATATCCTTTTTTAGTAAAGCACTTAGAGATGCACCTATGAATTACAAAATCATGGAAAAATAGGCTTTTGCACTTGTGACAGCTATTTAAAACTTCAGAGTCTATATACTGTACTCCCATGTAGTAGCTTATGTACCAAATGTTGTTGTCAAAGACATCTTGACTCAGGATGAAATTGAAGGCAAACGAGGTAAATGGACTGCTAAAATATTGGAGTATGACATTGAAATAAAACCCACAAAACTGATAAAGGGACAGGGATTGGCTAAACTCATGACTGAAACAAACTATCAGGCCCTGGATATCAATGAACTATAATAATGAACAGGAGATGACAACTCCACAAATCAGCTAGGCCTTCTTAGAATCACCTTGGTATGTTGATATAACTCATGTATTATTAAACCTGTAGGCTCCTCTAGGGTTATCCGGAACTAAGAAAAGGTTTTTAAAGATGAAAGCTTCAAAATTCTGTATTTTAGATAATGCTCTTTTTTGGAAAAATCATGAATGTTTTTTATTGAATTGTGTAATAAAAGAAGAAGCTGACAAAGTTCTCAAAGAATTTCATGCAGGGGATTGCGGTGGACACCTTTACTGGAAATCAACTGCAGACAAAATCCTAAGGGCTAGATTTTACTGGCCAACCTTGTTCGCTGATGTAAAGAAGTTTGTCACTGCTTGCCACAAATGCCAAATTTTTGAAGGCAAAAGGAAACTGTTACCCTTACCCTTGAGACCAATTTCCACTGAAAAGCCCTTTCAACAATGGGGTTTGGACTTCATTGGAGAAATATACCTTCCCTCTTCTGGCCAACATAAATGGATTCTTACTGCCACAGACTATTTCACAAAATGGATAGAATCCATTCCTTCTAGACAAGCCAATGATACAGTGATTATAGGATTCTTAGAAACCAACATCTTGTCTGGGTTTGGCTGTCCTGAAAAAATCATACCTGATAATGCTGCTACCTTCAAGTCCAAGAAACTGATAAATTTCTGTAGCAAATACCATATCACTTTAGTCCATTCCACAGCCTATTACCCTTAAGGTAATGGTCTAGCTGAATCTTCCAATAAAAGTTTGATTAACATTATTAAGAAATTGTTGGAAGAGAACAAGAAAAACTGGCACAAAAAGCTTACAAATGCTCTATGGGCAGACAGACTTACTAAAAAAAAAGATCTATTGGAACCAACCCTTATAAGTTAGTTTATGGCATGGAGGCGGTGTTTCCTTCATATTTAGGAGTTCTTGTAATGAAGTTGCTGCAAGAAGCTCAGGTGGAATCCAATGACATTCAAAGGAGGATAAATCAGACCATCCATTTGCAGCAGACTAGAGAAGAAGTGCACCAAAGATCCCAAGTGTTACAAGAAAAACTCAAGAAAATATTTGATAAAAGGACCAAAGCAGAAGACTTCTACATTGGAGACAAATTTCTGAGGTGGGATTCCAGGAGAGAAGACAAAGGAAAACATGGGAAGTTTGACTTCATGTGGAAAGGGCCATTTATCATCCATGCATTGCAAGGGAACAATACTTACTTTCTGAAGAGTCTGGTTGGTACAGAAACAGAAGAAGGACCAGTGAATGGTTGAATGCTAAAACATTACTTGGATATAGTTTTTTGATGTATTCTGACTCTAACATCTACATACTATATCCTTGATAATGTCACAGTTTTGAATTAAATAACAACTTGCTACAGTTGAAGCCCGAAGAGAAGGCCCTAAGCTTCACAAGTGTGCTGTCATATATACAAAACAACAACCAACAAAAGGAGATTCTAGAACACAGCAAAAGTTATTTAGAAGGCCATCTGACCTGCTGTTCTTGACTTTCCACCAGGGAAAGCCATCCCCAAGTGGAGCCACTGTTATACTCCTATACCAATAGGTGTCATATTTCATGATTGACTTGATGAGCTCTGTAATATTTTCATCCTTTCTTTGTTGCAAAGGTTTTCCATATAAAAATGTAAAAAATGTAAAGAGGGTATGCCCTAAAAGAAAAATGAAAAGGTAAGAAGAATGAAATGGTCAAAAAATAGAAAAAATGAACCCCAAACAAAGAAAGACCAGGAAAGTGTGCAAGTCCAAAATGCCACTACTTTTTCATTTTCTGCAAATAAAGTATTTTGTGAAGCCTGTTAAAACTTTATGCCACAATTGATGAATGGCCAAACAGCTTAATCTTGGCTAGTTCATGTTTGAATTTCCTGTTTTAGAGATAGAGAATAAAAATCTGACCAAACTGTTAAATCTTGGCAGATAAGTAGATAGGTACAGAAGCAAAGTAGCTCAACAGTGTAATCTGAGCCCTTGGATGTAATAAGTGCAGACTTAGGTAGGCTTACCATGCAAAGAAAAGAAAAGTTGATAAAGGTTTGCCAGTCTAAGTGCACCCATAAAAAGAAGAAAAAATGCTAGGCAAAATAGGCAGGGTAGGTAGATTGGTGTTGCAGAATGATACTTGTGATGGATCATGTCTTTCAATGTGTTAACTCTTACTTTTGTCACAAGTTCAAGGCAAATATTTTTGATGCACCTCACGCGAGGCAGATTTCATGACTAACTCCCCTTCATACTTTTCCCTAGAAAATCATTCACTAACTCCCCCAAAGGTATTAAGATATGCTTAATATCACTCACAAGCCATTCATTCCATTTCATCAATTGCCTAAGTAAATTCCTATTTTACTTAGGAAAATGGCCTTTTTTCTCTATAAACCCCTTTTTCCTTTAGCCTAAGTTTTAACTACAAAAGCCAATTGTTTTTAACTTAGTGCTTATTCTCAATTCATTTTTTCATATTAACGATTAACATGTATTATATATAACTCTCTCATAAACATTTTTTATCCCATCCCATATTTATGTAAATATATTCTAAAAACCTTGATTTTTATATATTCCTGCCCCCGGTCGAATACGACCATAGTCACTGTACAAATGTGGATTAATAGGTTCATTTGGAACTTATTAAAAACCTCCCCACATGTATAGGAGTTAATTAACCACCTGGGTTAATTAATAACCAACCCCAATATCATTAAAAACATTGTTTTATTATGTCGGCCCCGCACATTAACCCCTCGCCATCTCCATATCCCGTCCACCGTTAGATTTGTGCCCGTTCATCCAACAATTGATGATTATTTCACAACCCCCTCCATCGCCGAACATTAACTCGCGGGAGACTAGTGGTTTTGGCACTCGTACTTTGCCATGCGTCGCGCTCCTGGTATGCTCGCTAGCCCTCCACCCGAAACGGCCCAGCCCGAAAAGTGGTGCAAGCAAAACCTCTTACCACCCTCCAGCTGACGTCATCCACTGACGTTAGCTATCCTTTGCTAATATCCCCCGCCATGTCACTACCACATCATCTGCCCTGTACTCCCGTTGACGTCATCCGTACTTCTGCTGACATCATCCATCCTCCAAACCAAACATTCCCGCCAAAACTCCATTTTGTCAAATAAAAAGGAAAAAAGTCATTTTTTGATATGTTTCTTTGCGAATAGTGCTCCGGGCATGATATCTACTGAGTTTGCAGTTCATTCTCGACTGCCTCCAGACCAGAAAAGGCTACAGCAACAAGATCGCGACCATTCAAACTGCAACATACAATTTTTTCTCTGTAAAACGCAGGTACCTTTTTTAGCTATCTCCAACAATCGGCTATAAGTGCATGAATTTCCAGAGGAAAGGTAGTCAAAAGACATGTTAGCAGTTCTAATTTTCCAGACAGTGGTGAGCAGGGGTCAGTTCAGCATTAAAGAGCATCAAAACAAGTCAAAGAGTATCAATTCAAGCATTAAAGTGTATCAGATCAGCAATAAAGAGTGTCAGAGCAAAATTAAAAGCAACAGATCAAATTAAAGAGCACATTTAAGACAGGCGGTCGACGCAGAGCTACTACAAAAGACAGATGCAAGCCGAACCCTAAAGGCCTGCCTCCAACACTACATCAGTTAGTTGTTTCTATTTCACTTGTAAACTAGTTTAGGTTAAACCTAGATATTATCTCATAGCTATTACGAAATATAGGTTGTACATATTTTGTGTATAAATACCCCCTCCATTGGAGTATGGGGAGGAGTGGTTTGTAGATTTCCTAGACTCTGCTATAATACTGAAATTTTGGAATAAAGAGTTGTTGGAACCAACTGTTTTTTGGCCTACTGGATGAAGAATTGAAGTGGAGGACTTGTCACAAAATTCTTGAATCAACCTCTGAATCAATAAGTCCCCTATATCTCGTGTTTTATAGTTTTCTTGTTTATTATATCATCTGTGTTTCATAATCTGAATGGTAAAGAAAAGGTTAATTTCAGAATTTGCTTGACTGCACTTTGTTTTCAATCTTTATTATTCTCTATGTTTTCTTCAGAATTAGAATAAACAGTGAACTCTTAATTGCTCCTGTTTCCTAGTTCTTTCATGTTGATTATTTGGTAAAGAATTCTTAACTGCTTCTTATCAGTAATCATTCATTTTCCCTCTTTCAATATGTTGAAGGATTCTTAACTTCCCTTCACCCATTTGAGCCCATTCCATCTACTTCAACTCTTTTATTTGTTCCCTATTTGACTACCTTGCTCTGTGAAGCCATCCTCTGTTAAGAAACCAAATCCATAAATCCTTCTTCTTTGACTCCATCATGCCCAATGGACTGAACTATTCAGTTTTACCTCTCTGTTCTATCGAATCTCACCACCCAAACACCAAACAAAACCCTTGAACTTCATAACTAGCCTAATACCTTTAAAAAACAAAGCTAAATCATAAAGAGAGAGCCCTCCCTGGATATAGATTGGCTAGATTCTGTATCTAAAAGATTGGTCTGTGGTTACCTCGGCATTATTCCCTTTCTTACAACTTTTGGGAAAAACCTGAGTGATAATAGGAAGGAAACTAAACATGTGTTGATATACCTCAAATGCACCACTCAGTTTCATATTTGGTATAGAAGGATAGACAAAGTGAAGATTCAAGGCTTCACAGATGAAAATTGGGCAGGGATTCCATCCGACAGGAAGGGCACAAGGCAATAGATATCAGTTGCACTTAGTTCAACATAAGAAAATTACATGGTTGCTATTTAAGCAACTCGGGAGACTATTAGGATGAGGAAGTTCTTTTTTGGGTTATTTCACCAGCAAGTGGATCCTATAGTGATATATTGTGACAATCATAGTTGTATCAAACTCTCTGAGAATCTACTTTTTCATTATTGGTCCAAGCATATCGACATCTGGTATCATTATCTATGAGATTGTGTGCAGAGGAGAATCGTTTTGTTGGAGTACATTCCTACATAGGAATAGGATACAAACACCTTGAATAAAGAACTGTCAAGAGGCAAATTTGAGCTCCATAGAGGTAGGATTGGGATAACTGATAATCCCTTTCTTGTTGACAGGGAGTGTTGAAAATGCAACAAGAAAATCCTAATTTAATTGTTTCCTTAAATTAAATTAGGAATAAAATTGTAATTCCACATCACAAGACAAGTTGTATGAGATAAATAAGTTAAATTGACGTAGTTGGTTTAGTTAATTTGGTTTGAGGGTCTAACTAGAGTCATGTAGAGTGTATCCTACATTATAGGAGCCCTGGTTGAGTTTATTTTGAGTTGTAATTAAAGAATTCGATAACTGAGTTAAAGTAAGCTAAATTAGTTCCAACTGGTTCAAGAACTAGAAGGAGGTTATATAGTGGGGTGATGCTTCATGTGTTCAACCAGTTAACTAAAGATTCACTGATAAGTAACTCATGCATGTCATATCTAAGAGTAACCCAATTGATATTGGAGTTTAGGGACTGTGTACTATTAGTTGTATAATCATCTAAATTGTACAGGTGGTGCATGCAGTGAAAGGAAGGCCTATGATACTTACGATATTCCTATTGAAGAATTTCCCTAATTAATAAGGGGTTAATTCCTAAGGAAACAACAAAAGGAAATAGGAACATGGGCAAGAAAACATTTGGTTAAGTATTAGCGTGGGACTTTCTAGGAAGAATTCAGACAGATAGAGATAGTGCATAGGTTGCTTGGGTTTGAGAAAAGCATTGTAATCTTCTCATATTTTTTGTCTAATGCAACATACAGATAGTAGGGGTTTTTAGATGTGCATTTCCCCTGGAAATCATTGTGTAATGTGTTGATTTAATTATTTATCTTGTATGCTTCATGATTTCTTGATCGTTTAATTGTTTCCATTTATGAGTAGAGTAGATTCAAGTCTATTGTTTTAGTAAATTACAATTAGCAATTTGACTCTACAAGGAATTTCTACTCATGATTCAATATTTGAAAATCTACACATAGTCAAATTTCATCTCACTGTTTCCTCACGGGGACCAAATAAGAATTGTGAGTTGAATGCCAAACTTTGAAAATGATTCTCACATCCAACAACTTCTTTAGTTCTTTTTGTACTAATGGCTCCAACTTTGGATACTTGTTCCACAACTTCTACTTATGAGGCTTGACACCTTCTTTGATAGCAATTACATGATGCATAATTCAGGTGTCGTACATCTTGAGGTCATCATATGTCCATGAAAAAACATCTTGTTACTATTTGAAAAGAATAAATGATTGATATTCATCTAGAGTACAAAAAGTATTGAGATTTACAAACTTAGGTTCCTTTTTAATCCCCAAATTTATTTTCTTATGCATTAATGTCATACATTTTATCTTAGTATTGGGCGGTATGCTAAAATGATTCTATATGTCATATAGTATTTCCAATGATATGACACTTTTTTGCATAGGATTTCCCTCTTGTGGATTGGCTCTTTCCTCTAGGCATTTATTGTGTTCCTCTTCATCAATGGTTGCATCCTTGAACATATATGTATTTGTAAGGAACTCCAAAATATATTGACCATCATTAAAAACATGGATATTAGTAACATTGTAAGGGACTTGTGGGTTTATAAACAATTTCTATCAAAAATCCATCTCTAAGAGGAGTAAATCGAGGCACTTCATTTGCTAAAGTGTTGGCTACAATGTTATTGATTATAGGCACTAATACAATATTAAAAGCTTTAAAATAATAAATGAGTAGCCATATAACTTTCTGGTAGTTCTTGAGATGAGGTTAAGGCAATTGAAACTATTTTGTACATGTTTGATTATTATTTTTGAATCATTAATAAACTTGAGACATTGTACCTTCAAGTCATTTGATTTATTTAAACTGAAGATCAATGCTTCATATTTGGTTGAGCTATTGGTACACTCAAAATCCAAACGATAAGATATGAGAGTTTTATTCTTGTTGGGATCAACCAGGATGCAAGTAGCACTAGCTCCATCCTGTGTTTTAGAACCATCATGATAAATAGTCCAAAGGTCAATATCATTATTATTAATTGAACTAAAACTATTTACATCTATAATAAAAGTTTCATATTCACTATTCAGGTCACAAGGAATGAGTCCTGGCAGTTTATCTGGTGAAACTAGAGATGTTTCCCAGTATTTCTTGAGAATTTTTTATTAGTTCATGTCAAATTCCAACTCGATGACTGCGTGCTTCATATGTGGCTCATTGTTAACTTTTATCTGGTTGTTCTTTCCTTTATAAGGGAGCCACAAGTGAGACCAATCCAAATTGAAATAGCCTTGAAGCTTACTGGTCCATTATCTACTTAACAAAATGACATAGGCTTCTAGTATGTCCACCACTATAATGTCAATGAATTGATGTAATCTTAAATCAAACGACAAATATATGAGTACAATTTTGAGTTCACTAATCAATTGTACTTCAAATCAATCATGTTAAAAGATTTTAGCATTAGTCTTTTCTGTATTCACATTAATCTTCTTGCACACTAACAAAGGCATTCTGGTAGTAGAGGCACCGAATTCCACTAAGAAATTATGAACATTATAATTAAATATTTCGAATGTTAGAAAAAAGGGTGGTATCCATTATTTCAAATTAACTCTAGTATTTGTTGTATTCATAATATCTTCACCATTTCTTGTGGCCTTGGGTTGAACAAAGGGTGAAGCCTTGGAAAGTGTGGGACCAACTTCGGTTGTTAAAGTAGTTTGCAAGAATTCTTGGATAATTAAGTCCCTTTGCTTGGGAATCTGACCTATCTCATAGAGCGTTACATTGACTCGCATTTTCTTCAAATATTCAAATATACTATACTCCATAGTACCACCCCCACTCTTTCCTTTAGTTGAATGAGTTTAATATGTAGCTTGAGAAGACTTAATAGATGCTTTGGGTGCTCTATAATTTCCTTTGGTCTTTCCCGAGGAACTTTTGGAAGTTAGATTACTTGAGGGTTGAGAGGTTTGATCCTAATTATTAGTCCTTAGAGGGAGTATTCTTCTGAATAAATCCTTACCTTTCTCTTGAGGACTAGGCTTAGCCATTCGTCCTTTTATCTATAGATTGTAAGACTTAAGGAGGTTGGTTGGTTGGGATTCTCCAAATGATACTTCTTTGACTGATTGGGTTTCCCTGACCACATCCATCACTAACGTTGGTGACCCAATATTGGAATAATCTTCTATTGGGGTAGCTTCTTCTTCTTCATTCGATCTTTCAAGTTGATCATCATCCAATTGCTTATTAATCATCAAGTTTTGTCCATTTATCCATTGAGGGAAATTCTTCTTGGAATGGTTTGTTCGGTAAAACATGAAAAATTTATCCACTCCTAGCTCTTGAATATTCAAACTACCACTTGAAATTTGAGCAAACTTGGCTAGGGTGTTGTTCTTATGCTTAAAGAATGGTTTGAAATAATTTTTTCTTAAGGAAATTTCACTAGAAATCCTCTTTAGATCTGACACTTCAATTGTTAATTTCTATAGTGATTTAACTAAACTTTCAAAATCAATAGCCTCCTTTTCAGCGGGCTTATTCATTGGTGTCTAAGGAATTTTACCATTGGACTTAGAATCTTCTTTATTTTTGTGCAATTCGATAGCAATCATGTACGTTTCAATTGCTAAGGCTTCAACAAAGCTTTATTCCAATTTATTTTTGTAGCCATTTTTCAAGCATTGCAATGTTAGAGGTCAAGGTTGCAGTATAATAATCAATTGTTATCAAATTGTATAGTGGTACATCAACAAGAAACTTATTCAAAATTGTAGCTATACGTTGGTTTAAATATTTTATCTTTTTTCTGTTACCCATCTTCAAATCACTTAATTATTTTAACAATGCCACCAATGTTTTCTCTACAACAAATTTCTCCAAGAAAGCCTTCTTAAAGTTTTCCTAATTGGTTGTGGAACTTGTTGGAATACTATGGTACTAGGTTACGAATTTATTATCAAACATATAAGGAAAAAGTCTAAAAGCCACATCCTTATACTAAACACTCATAAATCTCATTGATAAGTAGAAACTGTTAATATGGTTTTCCATGGTGGTGAGCTTATCTGGATCAAACCTTGCAATAAAATTCTCTATATGGTGGAGCAGGTCATATAGAATACCTAGAAGATTTGATTCCCCTTGGGACATCCATGTCAAATATTCATTACCAACCATATCGTTGTTTAAATCTTCTTTGTCACTTCCAAAATAATTACTTTCATCTTCAACTTCAATATTTCCACCAAATATCAAGCCTTCCAAATTATCAGTAATTGATGACCCTTCATCTTCTTCCTCATAATTTTCAAGAAAGAAAGAGCTTTCTATTGGTCCTGCCAAATCAATCAAAGAATCATTAACCAAATATTCAACAAAACAAACTAAAACTCCTCCACAATGAGTTGTTTGACCTTTACTTGTATGCTTATGATGAAATACAGGGGTGACTAGAAGGATTCCAAGCTTCATAGTGTATTGTTGGTTGAATGGTATAAGAGCTCTCAAATCCTCTTAAGTTACCTCATACAACTTCCCAAGAATGTTTTGAAGGGTTTTCACTTCAAAATTAAGATTTACAAACACTTAAGGGTTTGATTGAGGGAAACTAGTTTTATTGCTACCTTGCTCAAGTATTTGAGGATGAAGAGAGTGAGAGAATCTTCCAGCCATACAATAGTCGCCCTCCTTCTAACACCAAAACTGTTGATAGGCCAAAATGTACCACAAATGGTAAGGGGGTCTCCCCAGTGAAAAGTCCCAATTAAACTTTACATTGTTTAGAATAGGAAAATGCCACCATATTTGTTTGAAAATGGTTTTGGATGAGGAGATGAACAAGAGTGAAGAAACCCGATGAAACTTATGAAAAAAAATAAGTTATAACAACTTTAAAAAATACTTTAGAGAATAGGATATGAAGAATATAACATCATATAAACGAATGTAAATGAATCTTAAAAATAAGGTTGTTAGAAAATTTCAATTAAGATGCATGAATAAAAGGAATATATGCGTTATCAATTTTGAATTAGTTCTCAATTAACAATGATCGTGAAAGATATGGGTTTTAAATCAATGCAAAATAGTTCAATAATTGTCAATGCATGGATAAAACACTACAAGAAAAAAGGTCATTGGTGAGGGTCATGCCTGTGATAGACCTTTAAGGTCCATCACCAATGTCGCAAATGGTGATGGTCTTTAAAAAAGCATTGTTGTAAGATTATATAGTGATGGTCCTTTAAGGTTTGTCACCAAAGCCATTTTCAATGACACTTTTGGTGAGGGTCGTTAAAGGTCCATCACTAATTCTATCTTTGGTGACTCTTTTGGTGAGGGTTGCTAAAGGCCCATCACTAATTCTCTCTTTGGTGACACTTCTAGTGACGATATTTTATTGACCCTCACCTATTCTATTTTTGGTTACTTTTGGTGATGGTCAAAAAATGTTCATCATCATTGATCATTCCAATGAGTTTTTGATGGCACTTCATGCCTGTGACAGACCTTTAAGTTCTGTCAACAATGTCGCATATGGTGATGGTCTTTAAAAAAACGTTGTTGTAAGTGTATATAGTTATGGTCCTTTAAGGTTTGTCACCAAAGCAATTTTCATTGACAGTTTTGGTGAGGGTCGTTAAAGGCCCATCACTAATTCTCTCTTTGGTGACACTTTTAGTGAGGGTCATTAAGGCCCATCACTAATTCTCTCTTTGGTGAAACTTCTAGTGATGATATTTTATTGACCCTCACCGATGCTCTTTTTGGTTACTTTTAGTGATGGTTAAAAAATGTTCGTCATCATTGATCATTCCAATGAGTTTTTGATGATGCTATGTACCTGTTACTATATTTTTTGTCAAAAGATAACAATTTAAGACCGTTGTTGTGGAGTATTTTTCATTATGTTTCCAAGGTCATAGTGGTTATAGTCAGTCAATTTGTTAAGAAGTAACTAGTGTGTATCATTTCCCTCAAGTCATTAGAATATAGTTTTCCTATGAGTTAACAAATTAACTAGGAAAAATAATGTTATGCAAAGTAGACAATAAAAATAACACCAAAAAGTTAAATAAAACCATCAAACCACAAAATTGTCTAGCATGTGTTAGCACGCCTTTTAATTCCTTAGCATGTGATGACACTCCTTAGCTATCATTCCCTCAAAACTACCCTTACATTTTTTGCAACATGGGAACCCAACAAAATCCATCCTCAACTACAACAAAAAATTAACTATAACAACATCTTGATCAAGTTACAATTACTACAACTAGGCTATGCCGTGTTCACATAAGAACTTCCTATAACTCATCTTAGGCTACTCATGTATAATTTCAACTTATCCAACTTAAAAAGTTACGAATACAAGGATCACATCCAACTGTGGTTGTAAAATTAAACAACTAAGAAACAAATTTTACATCTTCACATGCCATAACATCTGGCATGCCTAATAATCCATTGGCACTATGTAGCACGTGTTAGCATCCCCTGCATTTCTTAGCATGCTTTGGCACTCCCTAGCACTCCCTGACACTTAGCACACATCGTACTCGCTATCTAACACTCTTTGTCACACTCTTATTCATTCATTTCCATGCATTTGAAACTATTTCTCCCTTATGTTTCCCTATAACTTGGCCCTAACGCTCCCTAGCATGTGTTTGCACCACACCCTGGCGCCTAGAACTTCTTGGCATGCCTAAAATGCCTTGGAACTATCTATCATGTGATAGTACTTCCTGGTGTTCCCTGGAACACCTTGGCACTCCCTAGCTTTCATGCCCTCATAGTTAGCCTAACCTTTTTTGTGACTTGGGAACCTAACCAAGTCATTGACAAAATAATGTTGTGCCCAACCCAAATTCTCCCTTTGTCTGAAACTAATTTGTACACACCTTATCACAACCATAGGCTTGCCTCCTTCAAGTATTATTATGAAATTATCCTAACACACTTCATCCTTGGGACACCTAGAATTTGCTGACACTCCTTGGCACAATGCACTCTTATTTGTTCATTTCCAAACATTTTCACCTAGTTCTCCCTTGTGATGCCTTGGCACTGGCTAGTATACCTTTTCACTCCCTCCTTTAGAACACATGGTGTTAGTGTCGATATCTTCATCCCTACATCAGTGATCAAATTCTCTTGTTGCATTTCATGTTAGGTGTCTCACTTGATCAGCTACATTCCATTAGGGTCATGGATCATCTGATGGTAGTGGTATATTATACATTTTCCCTCATGTCTTTTACTTGCTGGCCCATTTTCATACATCTAGATAATCTACAGTCAATTCTTGTCTTTAAATTTACAAAAGTCATTGTTAGGGTTTTAAGTCTCATTAGGTCTAGGGTTTTGTCAGTAAGGTCTTCAAAATGCTCAATAACGGTCAGCAAGCGCATGAGGAGGTCAAATAAAGTTTCAGCAACAATAATTTCCATAATCACATGCTCAGTGATTGATTTTTCCTCAAGAAAAACAAAGTATTCTATCTTTTCATGTACAAATTTGATGTAATTTCATTTGTTCCATATGTAATAACTTCAAAGGCAGCCCTAGTCACCTTGCCAAGCCTCTGCAACTTCACCACTTGCAAAGAAAAACAAAAGGTCAAAGCATTCAGTCCATCAAAGGCAAAAATAAAGCAAACTTCACAAAAACAGAGTTTTAAAATCAAGTTAAAAGCAAACATTAGAAGAGTGGATTTTTGTAAATAAAAAATCAAAACTATATGTATACAAACTATTTTTCATGTTTAAAAAGTTCATTTGTATCCTCAAGAGAAAGAGAGCAAGTCTATTGGTCTTCCAAAAGCCAAGAGAGTGAGTTTTGTGCCAAAAACAAGAGAAAACTAGGGTGCGGCGCATTGGCTCCACGGTGCATTCATCCGGTGCGGCGCATTAGGTAGCGCTCTACAGT
Organism: Pinus tabuliformis; assembly: GCA_031772625.1. Taxonomy (NCBI): domain Eukaryota; kingdom Viridiplantae; phylum Streptophyta; class Pinopsida; order Pinales; family Pinaceae; genus Pinus; species Pinus tabuliformis. Next base: position 752,692,298 of record CM062811.1, read on the forward strand.
GCAAACTTGTAACGGGTGCGGCGCACCTGTGAGGTGGCGCGGTGCACAGGGGTACAAGGCCCGAAATCACTCCCAATCTCTTCCAAAACTTCAAATTTGCTAAATCCTCACTTGTTCAAGTAAGTTAACATCCCTCCATGACCAATGAGTGAGTTTATCTTGATGCTTATGGTGATTTAATGGATAAAAATTAAAACCCTACCTCCTTGCATTTTTTTTTGTCAAAAACAATTGCATAAGGTTTATATATTGTATTTCTTGCTGCTAATTCCACTCCTAAGCATTGTTCACTCCCTCACTCCTTCATTCCCTCATTCCTTCACTTCATTTTCTCCCTCTCTTTACATTCTCATCTACCCATTCCATATTCCTCATATCCCTAAACAACTAACCCTAAATCCCTAATCCCATTATCCCAAACCCTAATTGCTATTCCCAAACTCTAAAAATCATCCCCTAAACCCTTCTATTCCCCAAAAACCTATCAACAACATTCCTAAATCCCTCATACACACTCCCTCCATAGTCCCTCATACATTTATATCCTTGAAAGCAAAAAACCTAAAGACACCATAAAATATCTTCATACTCATCTAAGAAAACTCAAACGTTGGCAAACATGGAGTCAGATTCTTCCTATGACAGAGATGAGGAGACTGTCAGTGATTCTTCTAGAGAAATGCATGCACCAAGGAGGCCTCACAAGGGTGGAAAACATAACAGGGAGGAACCTACTTCACTTGCTGAGTTGTTGGCCTATCCTCTTGCTGTCACATGCTTTCAACACCAACCTTGTTATCAGTTCTGTGAGATGGTGGAGAGAGTCAAGTATCACCTTGAGTTGGCCAGATTGTTTGTGCTCCATCTTCATAATGGCCAAGTCGCTTTGGCAGGTGTGACATTCACCTTGACACCTCAGACTATTGCTCAAGCAACCAACATTCCAAATGTAGGTGAGCAATGGTATAAGAGGCAGATAATAGACAGAGATCATTATGAGCCTTACATCAAGGCTGGTTTTCAGAGACATATCAGTATAATTTTTCCTTTCAAGTATCTACAGGACACATATGCTCCCTTGATGAAACTCATAATTAGATATTTCAGTTGTGAGGGCAGATTTTCTCGTTTGTATGCCTATCATGTTAGATTGTTAATGCACTTTACTAGGGTGAAGATGATGAACCTCCCTTATTTCATTTGCCAGAACATTGAGAATATGAACACCTTCGTGCAAAAGAATCCTCCTCAGCAGCAGTATAACAACATATATCATCTTGCACTAATCAAAATTGTGGTCTTGCATCAACTTGGTTTACTGAGCATCTCATTGGAGGATTTCATTGCACATGAGGTCTTTACAGGTCCTCAAGTACCCCCAATAGTTTTTCATGAGGCGGGAGGGCCTTCACATCAGCAGGAGATTCATGAGACACAAATCACTAGTGTGCCAGTATTTATCACATATCTAAAGGGCAATAGAAGGTTGTTTGCAGTAGCAAAATAAGTACTATCTCCACCCGGGGTGGAAGGGGTCTCATTTCCTCCATTAGCAGATCAAGTACAGGACAAGGGTAAGTATCCATTACATGATGAGGGACCTTTAGGAGGTCATGAGACAGATTTCATCCTCATTGAGGATGAGGACACCGATTTGGGCTCACAAAGCTCACAGCTTAAAGAGATCATTCAGAGTAGCAAGATGACATTCAACATTTGTCTCTCAACTTGGAAAGAGCCAAGTGGATCATTAATTATTTGGAGTAGAGGAACACACAACTAGAAGATCTGTAAACTATCATGGAGCTTCAAAACATAAGGGAAAACCGGCAAGCTGCCAAGAGGAGGAAAATCAAATTGACCACACTTGAGAAAGAAATTCAAGCTGATCGTGAATCTTGTCTTGAAAGGACAAACATGCACTTAAAAATAATTCTATAGAAGGCCAACAATGAGAAAAACATGTTGAGGAACATGGCATACCACTACTTGTCAAGAAATATGGTGTGCAAAGCAAGAATCAGGAATTTGAAGGCCAAATTGAAGAAAGTCATGAGGAAGAGAAAAGAGAAAAATAGACTCCAGATCTTGGCTAAGGCTTCCTTAACCCAACAGAGCACCTAATGAGGAAAAATCAGCCCAAATTTCAAGAAATTTGGGAAACATTTTGCAATTTTGAAATTTTTGGCCTAAAAAATAGGTTTTTTCTGCCCAATGCGCTGCGCCACCGGCGCTACGCATTGATTTGGCTAGGAATTTTGAAAAATGGCTTGCATTTTTGGATTTTTCATGGAAAAATATGAATTCCCTCATATGGCCAAGAAATTTTGACAGGTCTTGAGCTTCCAAAAAGGTAAAAAGCACCTCAAAAATGACCTTTCTGCCCCTTTTTGGACACAGAGGAAGCAGTGTTGGGAGAACTTAGTTTTGGATGAGAAAATGGAGGCCCAATTCAGAAATTCCACTTGTTTTGGAAAGTAGACAGGCAGACCTTTCTAACAAGCCCACTTGGAGAAAATTTGGTGCACGGGAAGGCCCCCAAAATCAGCTACAAAAAGGCACTATGCATAGGGAAATTAGCGCGATGCGTAGGAGGGAATTTGCTCATTTTGGCCAAAAAACTCTGTTTTTCGCCTAGTTTCTTCATAGTTTGACTTTTCTCTTTCTAATAGTCAAACTCATGATGTAATTTAATGTGACTTGATGGATTTTGATGTAATTATGCTAAATTTTCACTCATAGAGGTAGATTCATCATGAAAAAGTAGTTTTCAACTGAATGAATCAGTTTCCTAGGTTTTAGAGGCATGATGTTCCACTGCCTACTTTTCAGTTCTTAGTTTAGATCTTGTTGAAACAGCTCCTAAAATCATGAACTCGACCCCTAAAGCCTAGCATGAGTTGTTTTATTCCTATATCTAGTATTTTTTCAGTCGTTTGAGAGGGTTGGACTCTTGTGAATGCTTTGAGCATTGTTGTCCGCTCTTTTCAGCAGTTTGGCTAAGGAATTGACCAGGGTTTGCAACACTTTATGGGATTCTTGTGGCATCTTGATTTGGTATTGTGTTTTCTTTTGTAATTGCAAGTTTATATGTGTTTTATGTATGCCATTATCTCTCTTTATTTCATCTTAACTAAATCAAACAAGGATAAAAGTAGAATACATTGAAAATTGCAGTGCTCTACCTAGGGTTTGTTTAGTTATCTATGTTTTTAGCTGTTTGAAGAGGATCCTTGAGACTTTCATGCCCTCTCCAACTCACCAATATAAAATCTATCCATATCACTCAATTTGAATTGCTAAACCATTTTCCTACCTTGCCCCATAGAGATCTCTGCAAGACTGTGTCCATTTCCTGGACCCAAATCTGCCTTTCACAATTGAGCCAACATACCCATCTTAAATTCAATCAAACACCTCTATACACATACCTAGCCTAAAATCAGTCATTACATCAGTCATCTCAAGCTTCATAGGCCATGTTTTCTGATATTGACAAGGAGAGAGCCCTCTCCCAACCTGGTAGGGCTAGCTACCAGGTTAAGCGTGGTTTGATGTTACCCTAGATCCTGCCTTTCTTAGCCTGAGGTAGATTTAGGCCCTAACATAGTGGCGACTCCACTGGGGAAATGAAATTTTATTATCATTGTTTTTCTTTCTAGACTATAGACGGAGCCTGAAGTTAGCCAGGTAGCCTTCGAAACGCTCTTGCTTTGCATTAGCGATAGTAGATGAATGCTGCTTCAGTCAATCTCTGGTCTAGTTTATAAACTGAACAACTAATATAAACGATTACCCCGATAGAATTAAGCAATTATAGAATTTGGATGATGAGTTTAGAATTTGATAGGCTGAACAAGTTGATTTTGTCTGTTTTATTTTTTGGATTAATTCAACACACTAGCTTCTAGACGATACACCAGAGCCAATCCTGATCCTGATCCTCCTCCTGTGCACGAAAATCCAAATCTCATCCCAAGAATTCTTTGACAATAAATTTCTATGATTCCAATGTTTAAATCTCATTCATGTCCTGTTGTTTTTGAATATCATGAAGATATTGAATTTGATGAATGTTTTGATTTGTCGTTGTTCGAGACTAAATATGAAAGTGTTTTATGTTCCACTGTTTTAAATCCAGAGTTTTTCAAAGATCTTGAAACTGAAAGGGAAAATAGATCAATTGATAGTTACATCTTGAATCTTCAGAATTCCACTGTGGCTTCAAATATTCCCAAGTTCTTAGAATCTGCATCAACAACTCTTGGTTCATCTGCAATTGCATCTAGTTCAGGAATTCCTACTGAAACTCCATTCATTCCCACTATTCCCGTGTAGCCCACTAAATCATCAGAGACCTCCTATCTCTTCTCCCACATCAACCCCATCAACACCTCAAAAATCTTGTATTTCATCCCCTCCATCAACACCTTATACACCAAATACATCGTCAGCTACTATCATTATTCCGACTCCTCCTACATCTCTAAGGCCAATTGTAAATCCACCTAGAGCAATAGCTGCCCGATATGCACCCCTTGTGTTGCCTCACAATTTTGATGAAATGCTCGCTGACTACCAAAGCAAGATCCCATTGTTTGATGGCCCTCCTCAAAGCATTACAGCTTAGCAGCGTGTGGATAGGATGATAGATTTCTTTGATCTTCATGAGATTGATGCCGAAAATGTGACTATGAGATTATTTGTGCAAACTTTTGGAGGTGAAGTGCGGAAGTCGTTTAGAGCTTTGCCAGCTACAAGTATCACTACATTGACAAATCTTCAGAGGCAATTCTTGGATCACTGGGAGGTAAAGAAAAACCCTCTTCAAATTCTTTCTGAACATGGGAACATCAATAGGAATGTTGGTGAGAGTGTTCAAGATTATTGTGTCAGATTCAATACTGTTTACAATGCAATTCTTACTGATATAAAGCCACCTATGGGCTTGGATTTGATTAAATTTCCTGATGGCTTTGATCCGGACATGGTGTATCAATTGAGGGAGAGAGATCCGGCAACATTGGAGGACATGCAGAAAATTACAGTCAGCGTTGAGGCAAATCTTCTTGCCAAAAGAGCTAGAACAAAGGCTGAAAAGAAGGTGACCATAAAAGAGGAAGTTTCTTCCTTTGATCATTTGCTTCGCAAGATTGAGAAGATGTTTGATAGGCTCACAGTTGCTGATAAGCCTGAAGCATAAGTCAGAAATCCAAAATTTCATGGCCAGCAACACCCACAATCTAGAATCAAGCAATGAGAACAAAGAGCACAAGACCAAGCAGCACAACAACAAGTGAAGACACCCCTACAGCAAAATTTTGTACATGGTCCGGAATCAGATGAGGATGAGAACATAATTGGTGAGGAGAATCATTTCTTTACACCTAATGATCTGCCCATTTATATCTCCGAAGATGAAGAGTATTTAGAAAGCCCAGCTGTACAAAAAGACGAAAATTTCATCTTGGCAAATGAAATAGTTCTTGAAGAAGAGTCTGATGAATATCAGAGGGGACACATGAATGATTTGACAGCCCAGCAGCGACAATATTCACTCATGAGTAGAGAAGTTCCCATCAATCCAATTCAGAAGAGGAAGGAAGTGTCACCGCCAAAGAATGATTCTCCCATAGCGCAAAGAAAGGGAAAGGAGATAGTTGATCCTAACACAAGAAAAACACAATCAGCATAATAAATGTCAAATTAGTCAATTGTATCAAAGGAGAAGACTGAAAAGAAGGATGCTCCAGTCAAAGAGGTAGAGAAAACATCAACCTTTAGCTTAGAAAATGAAATTGCTAAGCTAAAAGTGTCAATTCGTTTTACTGAATTAATGAAAAACAACAGCTATAAAGGTCAAGTGTCTAAGATTTTGAATTTGGATCCATTATCCGATATGGTAAATGTGGAGGATGATCAGCCCGAACTTATCTTTGGGCCAGCATTAGAAGGTTAGTCTGAGGACAGTGATGTAGCTCCATTTTACATCAACCTTAGACTGCATGATTTTGTGTTACACAATGCCATGTTCGATTCTGGAGCCTCTCATAATCTCATGCCTAAAGCAATCATGGAAAAATTGGGTCTAGATATCACTCGCAAGTACCATGATCTATATTCCTTTGATTCTGGTAGGGTCAGATGCATTGGGCTTATTAAAGATTTGGTTGTCACTTTAGATCAGATCCCGGCGAAGAATGTTTTGATGGATGTAGTTGTGGCGGATATTCCTCCTAGATTTGGCATGCTTCTTTCCAGATCTTGGGGAGCAAAACTCAAAGGGACATTGCAGCTTGATTTCTCCTATGCTACTATTCCCATGTTCAGTTAGTTGAGGAAATTATACCATGAAAAAAAAATGAAGTACATGATCACTAGCAAGGAGAAACCTCTAAATCATCCAATCAACTATGTACATACTGATTTGGAATATTTTGTTTTATATTCTGATAGTTTTAATGATGTAAATAGTCAAGTAGTTGAAGTAGAAGATATTCCAGAGATCACTGAAAATTTTAGAGCTGTACTAGATCAAGAAAGATGAAAACTTGATAGTACCGCTGAGCAATCAGCCTTCCCACAGTAGCAAAAAGTTGATGGACAGCAAGCAAAAGAAGAAGAGCAAATTGAATTTCAACATTTGGAAGATGAGGCCGGGTTGTGGAGCATGGACTTTGATGGTGCGGTAGGAAGAGAAGGTGATGGAATTGGCATTTGGATACATAGCCCTACATTTCTTCCAAACAAAGTGCCATGTAATGTAAGGGTATGTTCGTATAAATTGGCTTTTGATTGTTCAAATAATGAGGCTGAATATGAAGCTTTAATTGCTCATCTGAAAATCCTTAAGAATTTAAATGCTAAAAGAATTTCAGTATATGGCGACTCCGAGTTAGTTATCAAGCAGGTGAAAGGTGAATACCAAGCTAAGAATCCTCGCATGCGAGCTTATCGGAATTTGGTGGTAGATATTTTGAGAATGTTTCCAGATTACACTTTGACATGTGTCCCTCGTGTTCAGAATGTTATTGCAGATTCGCTTTCAATAGCTGTAAGTAATTTGAAGATTTCGATGAATTCAAACAATAAGTTTGAAATTCATGTGAAACATCGCCCTGTTGTCCCAGATAACCAAAGATATTGGTAGGTGTTTCAAGATGATAAAGAGATTGAGGAATTTCTACAGAATGAAGGCAAATACAAAGACACTTCTATAGATGGAGAAAATGATGATGGTGAAGTAGATATGGAAGTAAATCAGATGGAAGTTTTGTAGCTCAAGGACAATGTCATTCCTAAAGGTCGAGAACCTTTGGAGGAGTTGTTTAATCAAGATGATGTAGCCCGGAAATCGAGCTTGACAACCAAAGAGAAAGGAGCTGAAGATGTAAACATTGGATCAGCAAAAAATCCTAAAATGGTCAAGTTATCAAAGGCTTTGCCTCCACAGGTAAAAGAAAAATACATTAGTTTATTATCTTCATTTACTGATGTATTTGCTTGGGACTATTTAGATTTGAAGGCATATGATAAGAGTATAATTCAACACATCATCCCGATCAAGCCAAATCAAAAGCCTTTTTGACAGAAGCTAAGAAGGATAAATCCAAAACTACTACCCTCAATAGAGAAGGAAGTGAATCGATTATACAAAGCTGGTATAATCATTCCCATAATATTTTCAGATTGGATTTCTAATTTGGTGCCCGTGTGCAAGAAAACAGGTGAGATTCGATTATGTATTGATTTCAGAAATCTGAATAAACTATCTTTGAAAGATAACTATCCATTGCCCAAGATGGATCACATACTTCAGTGAGTAATTGGAGCATCTCACATGTCTCTACTCGATGGTTATTCCGGTTATAACCAAATTCTGGTCCATGAGAATGATAGATACCAAACAGCATTCACCACTCCATGGGGAACTTTCCATTACACCAAGATGCCTTTCGGATTGAAGAATGCTGGTGCGACCTTTCAGCGGGCTATGGATATTGCATTTGCAAATGAGAAAGATGTATTTTTAGTTGTTTATCTTGATGATTTGACAGTTTTTTCTAATTCAGATGAAGAGCACCTTTATCATTTGAAGATTGTATTTCAACGGTGTAGAAAGTATGGCATATCCCTCAATCCAAAGAAAAGCTTGTTTGCCATGGATGAAGGCAAGTTTCTCGGTCATATTATATCCAAGGAGGGCATCCGCATTGATCCAGCTCGAGTGGAGGCCATTCAAAAAATTGATTTTCCACGAAGTAAAAAGGAGATCCAGTCATTTAACGGTAAGATGAATTTCTTACGTCGTTTTGTGCCAAATCTTGCAGAACATTTGAGGGAGATCACAAACATGTTAAAGAAAGATAGTGTTGTGAAGTGGACCAAGGGAGCCATCAAGTCTTTCAATTTGGTAAAGCTAGCCCTCTCTTCAGCTCCAATTTTGATCAACCTGGATTATTCCCAAGATTTTATTTTGTATTTGCTTTGGATCATACTATGGCAACAACCTTAATGCAAAAAAGAGACCAGCTTGAGAAACTAATTACTTTTTTCAGCATAACAATAAATATCTAGCTTTAAAGTACAATATTATTGAAAAGCAAGCCCTTGCTTTGGTAAAGGCATTGAAAGATTTTAGAGTTTATATTATGCATTCTCATATCCTTTCCTATGTTCCTAACACTGCTGTTAAAGATGTCTTAGTGCAAACAGATCCAGAAGGGAGACGAGGCAAATGGATCGCTGCTTTGTTAGAATATGATGTGGAGATCAAACCAACAAAGCTCATCAAAGGACAAGGGCTGGCCAAACTGATGGCGGAATCTAATTTGCATGCCTTGGACATAAATCTCATTGCTGCTATGTCTGAAGATGATGAGGAAAGTTCTCTTGTTCAGGTAGCTGAAATGTTTTTACTTTCTCCTTGGTATTCGGATATTGTTTATGTGCTCCAACATCTTTCACCGCCACCCAGATTGGCTAAGAACAAAAGTAGGACCCTAAAATTAAAGGCTGCAAAGTTTTGTATAATGAATAATGCACTCTATTGGAAAGATCCCAGTGGTGTCTTGTTGAATTGTTTGGTTGAAGAAGAAGAAAAACAATTCACAGATGATTTTCACTAAGGAGATTGTGGAGGTCATCTATTTTGGAAGACAACAACCAATAAAATTTTGAGATCAGGATGTTATTGGCCAACTCTCTTTTCTGATGTGTACAAAATGGTTACAAGCTGTCACGAATGTCAGATTTTTTAAGGTAAGAGAAAATTACAGCCTTTGCCACTCAAACCGATTGAAGTAAGCACTCCTTTTTAGCAGTGGGGTTTAGATTTTATTGGTGAGATCCATCCTACTTCTTCAACACAGCATAAATGGATTCTTACAGCAACAGACTACTTCACTAAATGGATAGAGGTGATTCCTACTCGGCAAGCCACTGATACGGTAATAATTCAGTTTCTTGAGAACAATATCTTGTCACATTTTGGTTGTCCTAATAAGCTGATTATAGATAATGCAACAACTTTTAAATCTAAAAAGATGATTGATTTTTGTAATAAATATCAAATTACCTTGGGCCACTCAATTGCATACTATCCACAAGGTAATGGTTTGGCATAATCCTCGAATAAATCTTTAGTCAACATCATCAAAAAGCTGCTAGAAACAAACAAGAAGAGCTGGCACAAGAAATTGGTTAATGCACTATGGGCGGATAGAGTGAGTCAGAAAAAATCAATAGGCATGTCCCCTTTCGAGATCGTGTATGGTGTGGACACGGTTTTTCCTACATCTCTCGCAGTTTTGGTTATTAAACTTCTGCAGGAAGCTGGTAGTGAGGAAGATCATTTGCAACAGAGAATCAATCAAATGATCCATTTATAGCAAACTAGAGAGGATGCTTTTCAGAATACCTTCAAGTTGCCAGAGAGAATAAAAAAGATATATGATCGAAAAGAAAAGGCGGATAAGTTTCAAATTGAAGACATAGTGCTGAATGGGATGCTCAAAACGAAGATAAAGGGAAACACGACAAGTTCGAGAACCTGTGGAAATGACCTTTCAAAATTTCTGCATATTAAGGTCAGAATGCTTTCTTGCTAAAAGAAATGGATGGAGAAGATTGTCCTGTTGGGTCGGTCAATGGTCGACTGTTAAAACGGTACCATATTTGAAATATCTTTTGTTGTCATATGTATCACTGTATATACTGTTTTATTTCCTTCATTGCAAGTGTAACTGTAATCACTCATTTAGTTTGGGGCCCAAAGTGAAGGCTATAAAACTGAAGGTTTGATTTCAGTTTTGGTTTGGATTGTTTGAGTCAGTCTAAGTTGGATTTCAGTCTTGAAATTGAGTCAGTTTTGAGTTAGATTTCAGTCATGAAATTGAGTCAAATATTGGTTTCGGTTTTTGAAGTTATTGACTCCATAGCCCAATGGAAGAAGGCACTGTCTACTTTATAGAGGTCTATAGTTCTTGGCACCTCCAAGGAGCTACCATCCCCATTGGAGCCAATGTTAGTGTCGGTATCTTCATCCCTCCATCAACGATCAAATTATCTTGTTGCATTGCATGTTAGGTGTCTCACTCGATCAACTGCATTCCATTAGGGTCATGGATCATCTGATGGTAGCGGTATATTATACATTTTCCCTCATGTCTTTTACTTTCTAGCCCACTTTCATACATCTAGATCATCTACAGTCAATTTTTGTCTTTAAATTTACAAAAGTCATTGTTAGGGTTTTAGGTCTCAATAGGTCTAGAGTTTCGTCAATAAGGTCTTCAAAACACTCAATAATGGTCAACATGCACATGAGGAGGTCAAATAAAGTTTCAGCAACCACAATTTCCATGATCACATGCTTAGTGATTGATTTTTCCTCAAAACCCTGTTTTGAGGAAAAACAGAGTTTTTTTATCTTTTCATGTACAAATTTGATGTAATTTCATTTGTTCCATATGTAATAACTTTAGAGGCAGACATGGTCACCTTGCCAAGCCTATGCAACTTCACCACCTGCAAAGCAAAACAAAAAGTCAAAGAATTCAATCCACCAAAGGCAAAAATAAAGCAAACTACCCAAAAACAGAGTTTTAAAAGCAAGTTAAAAGCAAACATTAGAAGAGTGGGTTTTTGTAAATAAAAAATCAAAACTATATGTATATAAACTATTTTTCATGTTTAAAAAGTTCATTTGTATCCTCAAGAGAAAGAGAGCAAGTGTATTGGTCTTCCAAGAGCCAAGAGAGAGAGTTTTGTGCCAAAAACAAGAGAAAACCAGGGTGCTGCGTACCGGGTTGTGGGCGCAGTGCATTCATTCGGCGCGGCGCATTGGGCAGCGCTCTGCAGTGCAAACTTGTAATGGGCGCGACCCACTCAGAAGGCTCGGTGCACCTGTGAGGTGGCGGGCACACAGGGGTACAAGGCCCAAAATCACTCCCAATCTCTTCCAAAACTTCAAATTTTCCAAATCCTCACTTGTTCAAGTTAACATCCCTCCATGACCAATGAGTGATTTTATCTTGGTGCTTATGGTGATTTAATGGATAAAAATTAAAACCCTACCTCCTTGCATTTTGCTTTTGTCAAAAACAATTGCATAGGGTTTATAAATTGTATTTCTTGCTGCTAATTCCACTCCTAAGCATTGTTCACTCCCTCACTCCTTCATTCCCTCATTCCTTCACTTCATTTTCTCCCTCTCTTTACATTCTCATCTACCCATTCCATATTCCTCATATCCCTAAACAAATAACCCTAAATCCATAATCCCATTATCCCAAACCCTAATTTCTATTCCCAAACTCTAAAAATCATTCCCTAAACCCTTCTATTCCTCAAAAACCTGTCAGCAACATTCCTAAATCCCTCATACACATTCCCTCCACTGTCCCTCATATATTTATATTCTTGGCAGCAAAAAACCTAAAGACACCATAAAATCTCTTCATACTCATCTAAGAAAACTCAAACATTGGCAAACATGGAGTCAGATTCTTCCTGTGACAGAGATGAGGAGACAGTCAATGATTCTTCTAGAGAAATGCATGCACCAAGAAGGCCTCACAAGGGTGGAAAACATAATAGGGAGGGGCCTACTTCACTTGCCGAGCTGTTGGCCTGTCCTCTTGCTATCACATGCTTTCAACACCAATCTTGTTATCAGTTCTGTGAGATGGTGGAGAGAGTCAAGTATCACCTTGAGTTGGCCAGATTGTTTGTGCTCCATCTTCATAATGGCCAAGTCACTTTGGCAGGTGTGACATTCACCTTGACACCTGAGACTATTGCTCAAGCAACCGGCATTCCAAATGTAGGTGAGCAATGGCATAAGAGGCAGCTAATAGACAAAGATCATTATGAGCCTTATGTTAAGGCTGGTTTTCAGAGACATATCAGTAGAGCTTTTCCTTTCAAGTATCTACAGGACACATATGCTCCCTTGATGAAACTCATAATTAGATATTTCAGCCGTGAGGGTAGATTTTCTCATCTGTATGCCTATCATATTAGATTGTTAATGCACTTTACTAGGGTGAGGATGATGAACCTCCCTTATTTCATTTTCCAAAACATTGAGAAGATGACCACCTTAGTGCAAAAGAAGCCTCCTCAACAACAGTATAACAACATGTATCATCTTGCACTAATCAAAATTGTGGTCCTACATCAGCTTGGTTTATTGAGCATCTCATGGGAGGATTTCATTGTACATGAGGTATTTACAGGTCCTCAAGTACCCCCTGTAGTTTTTTATGAGGCGGGAGAGCCTTCAAATCATAGGAGATTCATGAGACACAAACCACTAGTGTGCCATTGTTTATCACATATCAAAAGGGCACTAGAAGGTTGTTTGCAGCAGCAAAACGAGTACTATCTCCACCCGAGGTGGAAGGAGTCCCATTTCCTCCATCAGAAGAGTAGGTACAGGACAAGGGTAAGCAGCCCTTGCATGATGGGGGACCTTCAGGAGGTCATGAGACAGATTTCATCCTCATTGAGGATGAGGACACCGATTTGGGCTCACAAAGCTAAAAGCTTAAAGAGATCATTTAGGAGTACCAAGATGACATTCAACATTTGTCTCTCAACTTGGAAAGAGCTAAGTGGATCATTAATTATTTGGAGTAGAGGAACAAGCAGCTAGAAGATCAGCAAACTATCATGGAGCTCCAAAACATAAGGGCAAACCGACAAGTTGCCAAGAGGAGGAAAATCAAAGTGACCACACTTGAGCAAGAAATTCAAGCTGATCGTGAATCTTGGCTTGAGAGGACAAAAATGCACTTAGAAAGAATGCTGGAGAAGGCCAAAAATGAGGAAAACATGTTGAGGAACATGGCATACCACTACTTGTCAAGAAATATAGTGTGCAAAGCAAGAATCAGGAATTTGAAGGCCAAATTGAAGAAAGCCATGAGGAAGAGAAAAGAGAAAAATAGACTCCAAATCTCGGCTGAGGCTTCCTTAGCCCAACACAGCACCTGATGAGGAACACTCAGCCCACATTTCAAGAAATTTGGGAAACTTTTTGCAATTTTGAAATTTTTGGCCTAAAAAACAGGTTTTTCTACCCAATGTGCCGCGCCACTGGCGCTACACACTGAGTTGGCTATGAATTTTGTAAAATGGCTTGCATTTTTGGATTTTTCATGGAAATATATGAATTCCTTCACATGGCCAAGAAATTTTGATAGGTTTTGAGCTTCCAAAAAGGTCAAAAACAACTCAAAAATGACCTTTCTGCCCCTTTTTGGACACATAGGAAGCAGTGTTGGGAGAACTCAATTTTGGATGGGCAAATGGAGGCGAAATTCAGAAATTCCACTTGTTTTGGAAAGTAGACAAATATATCATTCCAACAAGCCCACTTGGAGGAAATTTGGTGCATGGGAAGGCCCCCAAAATCAGCTGCAACAAGGTGCTACACATAGGGAAATCAGCGCGACGCATAAGAGGAAATTTGCTCATTTTGGCCAAAAAACACAGTTTTTCACTTAGTTTCTTCACAGTTTGAATTTTCTCTTTCTAATAGTCAAAATTATGATGTAATTTAATGTGAATTGATTGATTTTGATGTAATTATGCTAAATTTTCACTCATAGAGGTAGATTCATCATGAAAAAGTAGTTTGCAACTGAATGAATTAGTTTCCTAGGTTTTAGAGGCATGATGCTCCACTACCTACTTTTCAGTTCTTAGTTTAGATCTTGTTGAAATAGCTCCTAAACTCGTGAACTTGACACCTAAAGCCTAGCATGAGTTTTTTGATGCCTATATCTAGTAGTTTTTCAGTCATTTGAGAGGGTTGGACTCTTGTGAATGCTTTGAGCATTGTTGTACACTCTTTTCAACAGTTTGGATAAGGAATTGACCAGGGTTTGTAGCACTTTATGGGCTTCTTGTGGCATCTTGATTTGGTATTGTGTTTCCTTCTGTAATTGCAAGTTTATATGTGTTTTATCTATTCCATTATCTCTTTTTATTTCATCTTAACTAAATCAAACAAGAATAAAAGTAAAATACATTGAAATTGCAGTGCTCTACCTAGGGTTTGTTTAGTTATCTATGTTTTCAACTATTTGAAGAGGATCCCTAAGACTTTCATGCCCTCTCCAACTCCTCGCCATTCTAAAATCTCTCCATCTCACTCAATTTGAAGTGCTAAACCATTTGCCTACCTCTCCCCATAGAGATCTTTGCAAGACTATGTCCATTTCCCGGACCCAAATCTGCCTTTCACAATTGAGCCAACAAACCCATCTTAAATTCAATAAAACACCTCTGTACACATACCTATCCTAAAATAAGTCATTACATTAGTCATCTCAAGCTTCATAGGCCATCTTTTCTGAGATTGACAAGGAGAGAGCCCTCTCCCAACCTGGTAGGGCTAGCTACCAGGTTAAGCATGGTTTCATGTTACCCTAGATCCTGCCTTTCTCAGCCTAAGGTAGATTTATGCCCTAACACATGGAACTCGTTGAAAAGTAATTTTCATGCACTTGAAATGAGTTCTCCCTTTTGTTTCCCTAGCACTTTGCCCTCACACTCCCTAGCATGCATGGATAAACTATTTGCAAAATTTGCCCATATCCTACTATCTAGGGTTTGGTTTTTGACTAACTAAAAATATGATAAATGAAGATATAATCATGGAATATGATTGATAAATCGTCAAAATTCATTATTCAAATATATTTTAGGTAAACCATGCCAAGTTAGAGGTCCACCAAGTTGAATTTCAAAAAGTTCTAGAACCTTGTCAGCAATTCTGGCCTAGCGAAATTGTGAAAAATGGGTCTCAAAGTGCCACTTGTAACTCCAAGACAATAATTGTCGTGTACAAAATGAGAGAGTACTTTGTTTTTGGGTATGTTATGAACAAAAATCTCCTCCCGTTTTCAAAAATACTTTCCCATTTGTTCAGATTCCAAGCTTGAAGTTGGTCACACAGAAACACAAAAAATCCTGGAAGAAGTGAATCAAATAGTTGATTTTAAATTTTCATGACTTGAATGAGGTTTTGAGTGTTGTTGAAGTCCTGTGAATAAATTTGGAGATGTCCACTACATCTCGGAGCCTTTAAACCATACAAAAACATCATTTTAGCCTCTTCAAACTTGATTCCAAAACTGATCATCTAGAAGCACAACGAAAAGAGAAGCAAGGAAGACATACTCATATCTCTTTAACCATTAAACTTGTGCCAAAACTGAAGGAGGTTATTGTGATTGGTTCCATTCTTAAATAAAAAAACCTTTTGTTTTCCAAAATTCATCTCCATTTGATCATAAATATATTTTTAAAATGATGATAAAAACAAAGTCAAAAGCGCAACAACTCTCCTGTAGCAATTGTATTTTGGGAGTATCTCCCAAATGGTAAATCCAAATGGGATGAAATTTGTACATAAAGTGAATATCATAATAATGTACCTCCACCAAAATTTCATCCCAATTAGAGTCACAAATATCTATAAAGTCCCAAAATGGTTTTAGATGACGATGAATCATTTCTCAAAAACCGTGCATCATTTTGAGCTTAAATTGAGTGGGTGTTTTAATTTCATCCCCATTCATCTCCTTTAACAGTTTCATGGAAAATGGATGTGAGGTTTAAGAGATATGACAAGAACATGGTGACTAGGTAAAAGCGTAACACAAAAGAGCAACAACTTAGGGGAAGGGAATGAGAGGGAAGGGAGGTAGGAAAACTTATGGGAAAAATATGGGGAATAGGTATGGGTGTTATGAAAATACTAGAAGTGGAATTTCTCAAAAATAGTGAGAAAAAGGGGGGGGAAGGTCAAAACATAGACCTAGGGTAAAAGTGCAACAAATTTCTAGGGTTTTTGGTAAAATAAAGAAATGAAAAGATTTTGATGAGGGGAATGATGGAGAATGGTCAGTGAAGGATGCTGAAGGAGGTATAATATTAAAACAAAGGCCTTTGACACCTAAATGAAGCTATGAACCATGGAAAAGGGAAAGTGCAGCAAAAACCCTAGTAGCAGAATTTTGACTCAATCTCTGAGGAAAGAAGGTGCAAGTATGATTGATAGGGTTTGACTAACCATGATTAATCAAAAGACTAATGAAATATGGAGATGACCTACCATGATAAAATGATCTTCATTTTTGGAGTGGGAGTAGCAATGACACCTATAAAGTGACTCATACTCTTTGCTTTATAACTTGGCAAAGTTTGCTAGTATAGACCAAAATTTGACTTCTGACCTTGATTGACTTGAAAGATTAACAAATCCTTATTACTATGTAACATAGGACCCTAAAAAAGAAGATATAGGATGCTGATAAATATCACCAGGTTTTATGCACAACTGTCATGCTTCTATACATCGAGTACCCATATGGAAGAGTCCTTATTTCATCTACTATTCAACCAAGACATACCATGCACAGGATTCCAAATATATTTCTGCATCTAACTCTTCCCACCATATCTCTGAATACATGAATTATACTTTCTAAAGAAGAGCTCTTATCTAAAGATGTGCATACCTCTTTCCTTCCTTTTGTCATCTAGTCAACTTCTTTCATGAACTACCTCTTTCTTGGAAGAAAATTTCTATGATGAGGTTCCTTTCTCAAGATGATAAAATACTTCAATTATGCCTTCATGCTATAGCTAAATTAGTAAAATTCTTTGATGCTTTCTTCCATAATATGCCAGATTGCATCCACAAACTTCTAGTGGAATATACTCTTTCCAAGATTCTTGCATATATTGAAGAACCTTATCATCGAGGATCCTTGTGATCCTTTCTTGCTAGAAGACTATTTCTATAACATGCCATGCCTGCAAGAGGACATCTTTGAGGTAAAAAATCTTTGTCAATGTATCATCAGTGAGAATTCAGCTTGTTGCAAATAAGGCAACGTCCTTGTCACTGCTATAGTGATATGAAACATAAATAAGGATCCTTTAAAAGGGAAAAATGGTGGTTGTTACCATCTCCCATGGATATGCACGAATTTTCTTGTCAAGGAACTTGGATCATTGCTTTATAACTTGGCATCAATGAGACTGTTTACTCCTAGCTCCTTAAGCTTCAAAAAGAAGAAACATGTCAGGTCAGGACTTAGGAGCCAGGACCTTAGAATGTTTACCATTCATCACATGTTCTGGGCATTAAGCGAACTCATTCCTGCAATCAAATAAATTCTATACATATTTTGTCTCAAAGCCATCTACCATATAAAAACCTTACACTTGAAGAACAAGAGAACAAATATCCTTGTGACATCAGTAATTCTATAAATTTGCTCCAAAACTTGATTTGAATGCAGTCAATATGTACATCAAATAAGCCACAATCTTCATATTCTCTGTACCAACATATAAGAAGACCGAATCCTTAGATCGAATCATAATCACTAAACTAGTTGACTCATACCCACTTAGTTATACGCTCAGGTCAACCATACTTGTGTTATAGGTCTCTATATAAGGGATCCATCCTGTTGTATTAATTCAGGAATACACCACAAATTTGTACACAATACATAAACTAGACCAAATAGTTTCTTGCATTTGATGCCATAGAGCTAAGCTTGTGTCTTGATCCTCAAGGTCTATTTTCCACATAACACTTTTCAACACTTTGTCAAGTATGTGAACTCCAAAAAAAATCCTAAGATAATGTTGGCCTCATAAATCTATATGAGAAGTTAAGCATCAAAACACTTGAGCAAAACATTGTCATGACAAAGGACTTCACAAGAACATAACTGGTGCACCTGAGATCGTTCAGAAGTATATGAGCTCTGGAAGAGAGATTGAATACGGATGTTAGCACTCAAGTCTGCAAATTAATGTGTATTCCAAATAATTGTCGGAAATAGCAGTATTAGCATACAGGTATGTCAGTTAGTGTTGCATTATATACATTCCAACTTCCATAAATTAAGCTACCTTTGCACAATAGACTTCCCTGGATAAGGGGTTGAGCCATACCATAGAGAACATAGAAGTGTGTTTCCAGAAGTCTGAAATAGCCCATTGAGTAAACTAGATCAAACCAAAGAAAAAAATAAACCCAAAACAATCATTAACACTTCAGCCTATCCACTTCAAAATTGCATTGAAATTTTAGAAAAAGTGAATATCTATGTCAACAAGGCCACAAAGATTGAATACTTGATAGAGATACTTCACGTATGGTGTAGTATTTCAGGGGGGCTAGCAAATCTATCTCCAAGATGATTACTTGGCCATAGATATTTGTCATAATTATGTTCACTGCTACTTGGGCTTGTCCTCAACTTGGCTCTGATATCATGTTAAATTTAGGATCACATGTTCTTTGCTGAAGACAGAAGCTTCAATACCTCGTTAGCCCAATTCTTAACTCATTAGCTGAGAGATCCCTATAACTTCTTTATAGAAGATAACCTTTGAAAGGATGACAATCAAGATTTCCAGAGTTCATATATGTCTTGTTCACAACTTCAATTGTGATCAACACTGTAACACTGTCATCAATTTATAGGTATTGTAACGTATCACCATTGCTACTAAGTAGTACTGATGTAATACTTAATGCTGGACCATAAATAGTGGTGAGCTTGAGGTGACATACATAGAACAGTACCACGTACATATAATT
The DNA here is from genome assembly GCA_031772625.1 of Pinus tabuliformis. NCBI lineage: Eukaryota > Viridiplantae > Streptophyta > Pinopsida > Pinales > Pinaceae > Pinus > Pinus tabuliformis. The sequence continues at coordinate 752,711,442 of CM062811.1, forward strand.
GTGAGCGAACCAAGAAAGATCATCGCTCAGGATTCTATTTTTTTTACTTTTATGATAGCTTCAGGTTTTACAAACTTCCAGGAGGACTACTTCTTCTTGAGAGATGACTTCAATAGAATTCATATTCTGCTACTTGATGTTGGGTATAGAAGATTTCAGGGAGACTAATTATCCTCAAACTGAGTGAGGATTATCTTTGCAAAAATCAAATGCTTCCACTGCTTGTGACCAAACATTTATTGAGGTCTATTTCTGGGATCACAATGAACCTACTGTAAATCAACATCTCCATAGGTTGACTGACCTGATATAAGCAGTTTGAATTGTGAATATATATATATATGTGTGTGTGTGTGTGTTGATCAGGTCACTATAGGAAGTGTAAGATTCATAATATCATCACATATTCTTATCACCGCATTAGTCTCCATATATCTTACTGCCCTCATCTAGGAAAGTCATTGACATTAGAATTTATGGGGTTAAAGTAGATTATTGTCCAAAATTTAAGTCACTATTATGAGTTTTGCTGAGTGTTACTGTCCATATGACATATACATCACTAATACCTTATTCACTGTGTCATGGCTAATATAGGACGACCGAGAATTTCCATTAACAGAGTCTAGAGTGCAGGTCTAGAGGATACATACAAGACTTAGATAAGCCATACCTTATAAAAATACAAGCCTTAAAGAATCACATCTGGGTTTGAACAGACTTCTTGAGAAGGTGCATATAGAGGCGACATGTTGTCATAGTGAGTTACTGCCACACCATTATAGATCAATTTTTATGAGCCATAGACCATAGAAGAATTAATATGCTAAAGATATCGTGGACATAGGTATAACGAGGCATTGCTAATACAGTGATGCCAAATATAGCAATGTCTGAAGCTTGATTTTGAGGAAATTAAATATTGCCTGAAGTGAACCCATAATTTCCAAGGTTAAGTGTGAATGCCAATTCCTCTCTCAGGTCCATTAGCACAATTCAACAATGCCTTTTTAATGTTCACCTTTAATCAAATTGTTACATACTTTTCCCTCAAGACCACACATTCGGGGAGCTATCCATTCACTTTTATAGACAAATCTGTGCAAAATCAGTTTCAGTAGAGAGTCTTGACAAGTTGGAAAATGATATTGTGGAGACATTGTGCTTTCTTGAAAAGTACTTTACTCCTTCATTCTTTGATATAATGTTGCTTTTGAATGTAAATTTGGTATGTGAGCTTAGATATTATGGCCCAGTTGCATATAGATGGATGTACCCCTTTGAGAGGTCTGTGAAACTTTACTTTTTATCAAGAACAAGAACAAGATGATTTTTTTTGAAAGCTTTTAACATTACTTAATTATATTTTGTTCATTTTCTAGGAACATAAAAGTATGTAAGAGTTATGTTAAGAACAAAAATAGGCTTGAAGGATGCATTGTTGAAAGCTATGTTGTGGAGGATACTTGAAAGATATGGAAGCTATTGGATGAACACATGGTCTAAATGAAGTGTGGGATGAGGAAGTTGAAGAATTTATCCTTGATGGAAAGCCATTATCTACTCCAGTTCCTTCAGAACTAGATGACATTAGTTGGGAACAAGCCCATAGGTGGGTTCTATTTCACACAAATGAAGTTGATCCATGGATAAAGTAAGCAACATATTTGGCTTGTAATTTTTTGTTTGTTTGTTTATGGTTTAACAAAACATAGATCCAAGGATAGATTAACATATTTTACCTTTAAAAATATTTTATTCATATTTTATAAAAACACATTAACCACCATATCTATCGTCCATAGTTGTTGAATTAGGATGCACAAAATGGAGATTTCCAACTCAATTACCCAAACGAAAAAAGATGAAGCTCTATTGCAAAAACTCCGCACCCATAATTTTACTAGATGGTTAAAACAACAGGTAACAATATTATTTATATTATAAGTGTACTTAAAAATCAGTATATGGGAATATTTTCATGTAGGAAATTAAATATTTTTTTAGAGGTTGAATGTATGAATTCTAACTACATTTAAAAATCTAAAACTATACAGGTGGAAGGAGATGCAAGGGTGTCTAATACACTTAAATGGCTAGTGTGTGGCCCTAGGAAATTCGTGAATAAGTACAAGGGATTCCTAATCAATGATGATAGATTCCATACAAAAAGCATAGAGAATGATAGAACCACCCAAAATAGTGGCATGTGTATGGAAGCTCAAACAATGATGAGGTCAAGTTCCAAAGTTCCAAAGATGCAAACCCTGTACTTCAAAACACAACATTTTATGGAGTGGTAGAAGAAATAATTACATTGGACTATTTTTGTATGGAGTACACATTGTTCAAATGTAATTGGATTGATGTATACAATAAGAGAGGGATCAAAACTAATGATTTGGGTTTAACAATGGTGAATATGAAGAAATTCTTAAGTCAAAATAATTGGTAAGATGATCCATTTATTCTAGCATCGCGAGGTAATCAAGTATTCTATGTACAAGATCCAGTTGAGACTGACTGGTATTTAGTTTTAACATGTCCTCCAAAAGGATTGAGAAATAATACATCATATGAACTTGAGTATGCAGATTTGTCACAGGTTGTAGACTTTCAAGAAAGAAAATGCGTAAGTGAAGAACATATCAATGATGTTGATGTCAACATTGACGTGAATGTGGATTATGTCCATCTAGATTGTGAAGGAATATGGTTGAATATTAAGAAATAAAAGATATAGATTTTTCTATTTTGTTTTGAGAACTCCAAAATTGATATTTGGTTATGAAGAGAGATTCCTTTGTTTCTTATCTATAAAATGTTTTAGACCCATTTAGTAGATCTATTTTTAGTCCTTGCCTACGATAGAGACTATTTCTTGCACCATTAATCTTGTCAAATTGAACACATAAAAAATTGATATGTGAGACATTTCTCTAAACTTTATATTTTTATATTTTTTAAGATTGAAATGAGAATTTTATATATTATTATTAGACCAAAGCCCTAAAATTTACTCATTTAAAAGAACCCAGAAAATACAAATTTATTGGGCACATTCCATTTGTTTAGCCTTCTTCTGTGACTGTTGGTTCCGCACATTCAAACAAACAGAGGTAGGTCTTGGGAAATATGTGGGTGTGCTAAGGAGATCACCTACCTCTTGATTGCATAGGACTTATTCATGCTAGATGTGTAACACCCAACAACAACATATTTTTATCTCACGAGGAGAAAAGTTGCTATATTCCAGTAGGCTCATCTTGGGACACTACTAGCAGCTCTACTACGGGATGACACTTATTCATCTCATCAAGGACACCTCAAATAGGTCATCTATATCACATATATTTGGAATTTCTCTTGTTGATTACATGATGGGCCGGGAGCTCAATTTTAGGAAATTTCATTCTAACTAAATAAGAAGAATCTTCTTTTTTTTATCCTTGGTTAAGAAAAATAATGGTCATCAGATACATTGAAAATAGATTTTAACTATTGCAAAATTCCAAATGATAAGGGTTTTGATTTAAGATAAGATGATCTACTCCCACTAATGGATTCTTTTCATCATAGTTGTAAGGATGAGAAGAGGTTTGCACTGCAAGCCTTAGCTAACAGGAAGAAATTCTTAGTTGAATATAATCAAATAGTAGTGGTAACATCATGATCCCAATTGGCTAATGCTATATGTTGGATGAACTTGTTTTCACCCCTTGTTGGTTATTATCTTCTTTTATGCCATAGAAACTTATTGTTGTCCCTTAATGGAAGACAAGTAAAACATAGATATCGGGAAAGCTCTATCTCTACCTATCGCAAAAGGTTAGAGAAGCATCCACACACACATAGGAGGAGTACACTCATACCTAACATATATGGTATGGGTTTCTTATTCCTAGGCCAAGGAGATACTTATCAATGATGTAAATTGGCTTTGATGTGGAGACTATGAAAAAGAATAATATCATATTGCACATTAGTCACACTGAACGAGTTTGAAACCCTCCTCCTGCATAGATACACACCTTAACACGGGGTGAACACATCATAAATCAATAGGACACCCTTAATGTCTCTCACAAGCCTCCTACCTCCCACCATATAACATTTGATGGATTGAAACCCTACAGCTAGAAGTAACGAGGGGAGGATGGGTTCGCATTTTGGTTACGAATCATCATAGTTGGATGGGGAAAGTTCAACATCTCAATGCAAGTTTCATCGAGCTTCTCAATCGAAGGCATCCTTCCACTAATATGGAAACCCCTAGAAATGCAAGTTTTACCATTTGATATCGACAATGTGGGATTTCCTCATTAAACCACTCAAAATTAGGTTTTGACAGTATGGAAAAATGTGAAATGGGAGGGATCTACTGGAGTGAATATCATGCTAACTATTTACAAGGAAGGAGGGGTTCACATAACAGACCTTAACAGTAGGTAGGAAGGAATTGGTGTTTTCATAGCTCTCAACCATAACTATGTAGGTTTTAACCCCTTACAGATATTACCTGCATATGATTCTAGAACACAGAAAATAAACAATGTGAGAGCATAACACATGAAACAAATATAAACAAAGATTTTCCCCTGGATCCCAAAATCGGTACTAATAGCTTGATTTTTCATTATTTTCCTTTCAATGTTACAATACATATTTATAAATTTCAAAGCATCCAATACCATGGGCTGAAAACCATCGCGTCCAAAACCATGTGAAAAAAATCATGCACAAAACCATAGGTAGGTCCGCCCAACCTAATATAGGGTCCAAAAGCAAAATTTTCCAAGGCATTGTCCCAGACTCTATAGAGTGGGGTTACCTACACCCCTCAAACCCCCTATCACCCCCCCACTATGCAATCGATGCAACAAAGTGGGGGCTCCGTCCCCCCCTAACCCCCTGGTTAACTACATGGGCTAGTCGTGGAAAGAATATAACACAACCCAACATTCTCCCTCTTGTTGTTTTCTTTCTACAGGGGGCCACAAGAGAGCTTAGCCATTTATCTAGCCCTGCAACGCCCATTTTTTCTCTACACCAAGAGAACTTCTCAAAGCTCACAAATTTTTTCAATGCATATGTAGTATTCTTCAAAGTGTACACCTTTACCAACAACACCTTTTTGTCTTCTATCATATCCCTCAAAAAGTGATACTGAACATCAATGTGCTTTGTCATTGAATGATATGCAGGGTTATTTGCCAAGAAAATTTCACTTTGGCTGTCACAGTCTATCCTTATAGCTCCCTATATTAAACCCATACTTTAACACAATCTCTGCAACCAAACTGCTTCCTTTCTTGCATGAGTGGCTGCCATGTATTATGCCTTTGTAGTTGATAGTGCCACTACATATTGTTTCTTACTCATCCAACTGACTGCACTTCCAAAGAGGTTAAACACATCCCCACTTGTAGATCTTCTCTGATCTAGATCTACAGCCTAGTCTGCATCAACAAAGCCACGAATATCCAACTCTCTGTCCAATCTTGGTCTTCCTTGGTAGCATAAACCATAATCACTAGTGCCACACAAATACGTGAAAAGTCGCTTCACTATTGTCCAGTGCTCCTTCCTTGGTTTTGACATAAACTTGCTCAATACTCCCATTGCATGTGCAATGTCTAGTCTAGTACAAACCATTTCATACACCAGGCTACCAACTTCACTTGAATATGGAACACGGGACATGTCCTCTTCCTCTTCTTGTGTCTTGGGACACCATTCGATAGATAAATTCACACCTAGAGGAATAGGAACCTTCATCAGTTTACTATCCTACATATTAAACCTCTACAGTATTGTCTCGACATACTTCCTCTGGTTTAACCAAAGCTTCGTCTTTTCCTAATCTCTTTTAATTTCCATGCCGAAAATATAGTTTGTAGCACCAAGATCTTTCATGTCGAATTTGGAGGACAATTGGGTCTTCAAATCCTAGATAATTCTTTGTCATTTCCAACCAACAGCATATCACCCACACACAAGACCAGATAAATAACACGATCACCAATTAATTTAAAATACAACAGTGATCTTCTTTGCTTCTGGTGAAGCCAAGTCCTCGTATAAATGTATCAAATTTCTAATACCACATCCTTGGTGACTGTTTTAACCCATACAAAGACTTCTTTAACTTATATACCAGTTCTTTCTTACCCTTCACCACAAAGCCTTCAGGTTGCTTCATGTATATCTCCTCTCCAGATGCCCGTGAAGAAATGTTGTCTTCACATCCATTTGTTCTACCTCAAAATCAAAAGTAGCAACAACAGATAAAAGTAATCTAATAGAAGTTACCTTGGTAACAGGAGAAAAAATATCACCACAGTCAATTCTCGACACTTGGGAATAACCATTTGCTACCAACCGAGCTTTGTATTTCTCCACCTTTCCTTATACATTTGTCTTCTTCTTGAACACCCATTTGCTGCCAATGGGTTTCCTTCCAGCAGGCAACTCCACCAGATCCCAAGCCTCATTTTTGTGCAAAGGTTCTATTTCATCAACCATGGCCTCTTTCTAGAGTTTTCCATCCTCTAAATCTACTGCTTCCTTCACAGTTTTGGGATCATCATCAGTAATAGATAAAGCAAAATTTGAACAAAAAGTAGATGGATTATACCTTTCTGGCTGCCTTCTTTCTTGAACTGATATTCTCACACCCGGAGTTTGTGGCTCTTCATCTTCTGATTCTTCCTCCTTAAGCTCAAACTCTATCTTCTCAGGTTCCTTTGGTTGGACTTCATGTTTAATAACATCTTTTACCTCTCTGAACGCCACATCTCGACTGTACACAACCTTCCTTGTTACTGGGTTCCAAAGCTTATAACCCTTTAAACCATCCTTATACCCAATAAAGATGCACTTTTCAGATTTACTATCCAACTTGGTTCGTTTCTCCTTTGGAACATGTACATATGCATCACATCCAAATACCCTTACATGTGAAAGAGAGGGTTTCTTACTAGTCCATACCACTTGTGGAGTCTTATCCTCCAATGTTGATGAAGGTGATCTGTTGACTAGATAACATGCTGTCTCCACCGCCTCTGCCCAGAATTCCTGTCCTAACCTGGCACCACTGAGCATGCTTCTTGCCCTTTCCATCAACGCCTTGCTCATTCTTTCTGCAACTCCATTTTTCTCAGGTGTGTATGGAGTAGTCTTCTACCATGCTATACCACACTTCTTATAGAATTCTTCAAATTCCTTCCTGCAAAAATCTTCACCGTTATCTATCCTCAACACCTTTATCTTCTTCTCTGCTTGGTTTTCCACCAGAGCCTTAAATTCTTTAAACCTGTCAAAGACTTTAGATTTCTTCTTAAGGAAATATATCCATGTATTCCTTGAGAAGTCATCTATAAATGATACATAATACACAGACTTACCTAGGTCCAAACACATCACTGTGCACAAGTTCTAATATCTTTTTTGCCCTCTTAACACCAGAGGGGAAACTCACTCGATTCTGCTTCCCATATACACAATTTTCACATAAATCAAAATCTAGAGAGCTATTACTCATACCTTCTACCATACCTTTACCATGAAGTATTCAAAGGCCCTTCTCTCCAATATGTCCAAGTCTTTGATGCCACAACATGGTCTTCTCTCCAAAGACCACTAGATTTTCTACTCCACTTTTAGGAAGCATAGAGCTATTGCACCCATCAACAACAATGCTACCTTGCAACTTGTACAGAGTTCCAATCCGAACTCCCTGCATCAATTCCAATGCTCCCAAACCATCTTGCAAGTATCCTTCTCGAACACTGTTTTTACACTTGCATCATCTAGCTTGCTTACAAAAATTAGATTTCTGGCCAATGCAAGAATATGCAGAACACCCAGAAGTGTTCTAACCCTTCCACCTTGCAACTTCAACTTTACTTTTCGCGACCAATGATTTTTTCCTTCCTATCATCCCCTAAGAAGGCATCACCACCATTGTATTTATCATACTAGCAGAACCACTCTCTATGGGGAGTGAAGTGAAAGGATGCACCTTAGTCAATCAACCATGCCTCATGATCTACATGTGTACTTAAAGAAGCCAAGTACAGATCCCCACCTTCATTGGATGTGGTTTTCGCCTCTGCAAAAGGAGCATCCTCAGATTCCTTTCCTTTGTCAGGAGCTTTATATTTACAATCCCTTTTGTAGTGCCCTTCCTTTCCGCATTTCCAGTAAACCACTTTTAAATGTTTTCCTGGAGATTTAGATCTCCCTCTAGATTTAGATCTCCCACTTGATGACTTATTTTTGTTTCTGTTCTGGGACCATCGTCATACAGACAAGGCATCACCATTCTGGCTCTCCATATTTTTCCGTCTCATCTCCTCCGACAACAAGGATGATACTATTTCATCAAACTGCAAGGCAGTTGCATTGCTACCTATTGCAATAACCAAACTATCCCACTAATCTTGTAGAGAACACAACAAACTGGTGCACTTATCTTCATCTGAAATTTTAATATCAACAGATAATAATTGACTTACCACAATATTAAATGCATTCAGTTGCTCTATCATCGAGTCTCCATCTTTCATCCTCAAGTTATACAACTTTTTCCATAGGAACAATTTATTCACCAAAGACTTAGATTGGTACAAAGTCCCTAACTTGTCCCACAAAGCCTTCGATGTAGCTTCCCCTTATACATTTAGCAATACTGAATCTAAGACCCATAATCGTATTGTACTCTTTGCCTTTCGATCCAACTTATTCCATTCTTCATCGGACACTCCCGTTGGTTTAGTACCCAGATCTACTGCGATCCACTGATCTTTATCCACCAACAGACCCTCCATCTTGAGTTTCCACAACTAAAAACTCTGACCATTAAATTTCTCGATATTTATCTTTCCACTACTCGCCATCTTCTTTCACTACTAGAATCGATCTCACAGATCTCCCACTGAACAGGGTCTACCACAGGCCTGAGAAAAACCTCTCAGCAACAAAGGCATCCCCTTGAAGCCAAAACAGCTCTAATACCAAATGTAGGTTTTAACCCCATACAGAAATTACCTGCATATGATTCTAGAACACAAAAAATAAACAATGCGAGAGAATAACACATAAAACACATATACACATAGATTTTCCCCTGGATCCAAAAACTGGGACTACTAGCCTGATTTTTCATTATTTTCCTTTCAATGTTACAATACATATTTATACATGCCGAATTATCGAATACCATGGACTGAAAACCATTGCGACCAAAACCATGGAACAAAAACCATCGCATCCAAAACCATGTGCTAAAAATTATGCACAAAACCATAGGTAGGTCCACCCAACCTAATATAGGGTCCAAAAACAAAATTTTCTAGGGCGCTACCCCAGAACCCATAGAGTGGGGTTACCCGCACCCCTCAAACCCCCTGTGACCCCCCCACTACGCAATCAGCGCAATGAAGGGGCGGCTCCCCACCCCCTATAATCCCCTAGTTAACGACGTGGGCTAGTCGTGGAAAGAATATAACACAACCCAACAAACTACTCTCATGGTGGTGCCCTTTCATGGTGGATATTTCAGGTTAACCACCTCATCAACTATGCAGTTACTAAAGGCCTCTCCTATTTGTTTTGTTGAACTTCAATAACTTCATGGGGAACAACACATTTGGCTATCCAAACAACCATAAGGAAAAGCTCCGGATCGTTCGACCTCAAAGAAAGCTAAGGGGATATGGCTCACTTACGGCCTAACACTTATTGACCTAACACGACTACCTGATAGTGCAAACAAAACACCTATGTGGTTGAACCTCCCCAGTCTCGTCCACGACCATATAGGTGAAAATTAGGTCCCCCATGGGGATCTCCACGGGCTCTTGCAGCAACCTTACACTTGGGCACGTGTGGACCTGAATCTTGAATAGATCTATTGCTTGCTTAATGGAACCTCTCCTATCAGGGGTTGTGGAACCTCATCTAAAGACACGACCTTCCTTATGGTACAATTAGTTGCCATTGGATATACCATTTGAGGTGTTGATTTTTCGACTCTATCTTGGTTAGTACCTACCACCTCATCCTATTTGGTTGATTGAAGCTCATCACCTATTGGTTGAATTTCGTCTCTACTTAAAGGAATCATGGAAGGAATTAACATGTTCATAGAAAATAATCTCTACTTTATATCATCCTATGAAGAATGTGATTCATCTGACCCTGTAGAATTTGGGCTTACCTCATCATAGTGCTCACAATGGGGATATGTCCACTTACCCACAAAGATTCTCATGTTGCTGGTAATGCCCAGTCGATTTACCACGGGTTCATTCAGCCTTACCTGGTAAGAACCTGAATCCTAAATAGCTCTTCTCGATTATGTGGGAATTTCCTCGAAACAATCAAATTAACATAGTTTAGTCTCACTTCGTCAGTAACCATGAGAACAGGAGAAAAATATAGAGAAAATATTTGGATATTTCCCATTATTCCCTTTCCATTAGATAGAATGGTGATGAGATCTGGACCATAGACTTGGTGAAAATAGTAGAAGTTGGAGTTCAAGATTGGGCTATGGAGATGGATGGACTAACCCAACTGGACCAATTTGTATTAGCTAACTAGGATCAAGGTGCTAAAAAATGACCTACTTGTAGTATGGGAGGAGGTCTCAGAAGCTTACCATATGTATTAGTGTTTTGGAACCTCCTGTTGGTGTTCCCTTATAAGAAGCACCGAAGCTTAGGCCTTCTTGGACACTTGTTGTGGAAAACCTACTCATGCGAGAGATCCCAAGCACTAAGAAAGTTTTGGGGATCTGTCTATCCCAACCAAATGTAACATGGGGAGGACATGGATATTGTGTCTAGTGTGTTACACTCTAGATGAAGCGTTTTGGTAGCGGAACTCCTATCAGTGGTTGTAGAAACTTATATGGAATAGGTCTTGACCAATACTAGGCCACAAGAGGTCTTGGGGAATGTGTGGGTGCCTAAGAGGTCACATACCCCTCTTGAACAGGTAAGGTTTTGAATATGTGGTCTAATAAACAAATGAACATGGTGAAATTACTTCAAAATTCAAGTTGTGCACTTAGGGCTGATTTTGTAAGGTCTAGCTGCTATGGAAACGTCTAATTCTAGTGGAGGAACATTTTTGGTTCCATTAAGTGGTTAAGTACTCACTCTAACAGCCAAAGGCAAACTAGGAGATACACTACCAGAGATCTAGGCCATAAATTTAGGTCAAAAACTACATAGTGCAAAGCCATACATATAGAGTGTATCTCCATGATTTTCTTTAGTACTGGCCCACATACATATGGAACTATTGATTCTTATATACAAAAGGTAAAGGTAAAAGCCTCCATGGCTTCCTATGTTCACACAACAATGTGGTTGTTACTATGGTCATATTTCCTCTCCATGGTTCCTTTAGAAGTCAAAAATCTTCTGGCCTTCCACAGCTCATGCTTGGTTCATGATTTATGGTTAAAATCCAAAAAGCTCTTACCTTTCCATGTTCTTGGTTCCTACCTTCCATGGTTGTTTTGTATTGGTTCTTTCCAGAGAAAGGCTACTCTGTTAAGACCTGGCTTCCGCAATAGGTGTGGTATGTATGTGTTCATTAGATCTATTAAGTTCTCACTGGGATATGGATACCACTTTACCACACGTAATGAATCTATCACGGGTATGGGCTCACTCATGCTAGTTACTGAACTAATATGTGGAAAATGGCTCACCCACGCAGACTACACTACTTCATAGTGCAACTTAGATTAGAAGAGAATGTAGCTACATTTAGAGGGTAGGGTTTGAAAGCACAATTTTTCTAGTAATGTGCACCTTAAAGCCCTTGCTTAATCCAAAAGAAATAATTTAAAAGTCTATTGAGTGTGAGCAAGAGCCTATGCTGCAATAGCCATCATATCCAGACCTGGAGCCATAAACACAACCATAAATAGACGTAGAGCCATAACAAGGAGGGTCATAGCTGCCTAAGCAAAGGAAAGATTACATAAAGCCTAGAAATGATAGAGTGCCTAATTCTACTAGGTGTAATTTAAATTGAACAATATAATTAAAAAACATGATTGAAATCAAACTTTTATTTTTATTTTTTTATTAAATATGGAACATAAAAAATAAACATTGATTTTTTTTTACATAAATAGAAAACATTAATTTAAAAAACACAATCATAAAACAATAAAATATATATTTTATTGTTCTAGAAACCTTGCCGCCAATGAAACTGTGCACCACACAAAATATCTCCCTGTCCACCCTTCTCCACCCTAGGCTTGTACATGCTCCATCCAACACTGGACGGGAATACCGACAAGCACAAGTGTTGACCAGGCCACATGCAAAATATCCACTCAAGTGTCAACAATTTTCTGGCTTCCTCCCAAAGCCCTCATTTCCAGTTTCCATGGGCTAGCGAGGGCTTTGGCTTGCTATTTTCGTTTGCACCCTTCATCTACTCCATGGAGCTTCACATCCACAGTTTCATTTGTCGAGCTACATCATGACTTTCGTTTGAATGAGGGTTTCATCTGCTGAGCTACATCAGGGTTTCATGTGCCCATTTGCATCAGACTGCAATTTTTCTGGCCGCTAATGAGTTTGATCTTGGCAGCCATGGATGACATGCTATCCAAGAAGGAGCGGCTCCACAAGGCATTCTTGGAGTTGCATTCCCATTCTTCGGCCCTGGTAAACTTCAATGTCCAGTGAAAGGAGCTTGAAGACCACTTCAACGCCTTGGAGAAGTGCATGCAAAAGTGCTTCAAAGAGCTGAGATGTGTCATGGACCAGACCATGCTGGTTTTGCAGACCATGAAGGGCTTTTATCTGGATGGTAAATAGACCATGAACATTGATGCAAAAAGGCATTCCTGTGTTTTCTCTTGGATTCCCTTCCTTTTGTTTTGTCGCCAGATGGGGTCTCCTCGGAGGCGAAAAAAGAGGCTCATAAAATTGCTGCTAAATGGAAATTTAGAGTCATTGGAATGATAAGCTATGGATCCCCGATCACTAATGGAAGGATCCAACATGGAAGCAATTTTGCGAGTGAAGGAAACAGATCCTGAGCATATGAAATGGATCTTGAAACTTCCAGTACTTTTTTTTATCATTAATCACCTGATTTTTTTTTAATGAAAAACTCTTAATAGTAAAACCCTAGACCCCATTTCATGAAGTTCTGATGTATCCTCATGTCAAAATATGCTCTCGATGTCTAATCTATCAAGGTATTCTCTACTTACCTCTTCAGGCAATGGCCACGGATCCATGAGTAGCTTTTTATTGGCTTGTTTGTTGAGCAACAATTTTGATGTGAATATGTCAATAATAGGTGCATTTATAGGTGACTTCTTATGACCTCATATTCTCAATGAAGATGTCAAACCTGATCTAGAATTTGAAGTGCTAAAGATTTGAACGATGGATTCTAGTTAAGCCCACAAGCTTAACCAAATAGAGTTTCAAGGGGAGGTCTCCTTCAAGGAGTTATACAATCTCTGAGGATGTTTAAAGATACTAGAGTGATCTATAGCAAAATATCTTCAACAAGCCTTACCTCAACAAATTTGGAATTCCAACTTTTAATGGCAAAAGAAAAATCCATGTAATGACCTAGATTCACAAGTAAGAGACATATTTTCAATGAAATCAATCAATTAAGAAGACATGAACAATTTTCTATTACTTAAATTGGAGGGATTTAGCTATGATTGGTTGAATCAGTGAATACAGTCTATACCAGAGGACATTTCCATTGGTTATGACACTTCTGAGGAAAAAAATTATATCTTTTTCTAATATAAAATTGTTACTGACGACTTCCTTCAATAAAAAATTTAAGACTCTTGATGGGAGCTTTGGTAAAGTAGTGGAGGTGATATTCTCCCACCAGGGTTCATTCCCTCATGTACATGTTAGCCTCTCATGAGCCATCAAGAAAAACTTCCACGTAAATGGCCCCTGGCGCAAACGGCCTTCTGCCTCGATGTTAACTTTTGCCTCATTGTTGATTTTAATTTATTATTATTTGGCAGTAATTTTTAATTCAATGGACATCTTCTAACAAAATATGGATCCATGATATGGGTAAGTTTCACGTTTCAATGCATAGAGCAAATTTGAATTAAATAATGAGAAAACATCTCTGGTAAAGTATGGATCTATGTTGTCTCCAATGTCGTTTTCCTCCCATTTTTATCCATGAAGCCCATGGTGTTTTTTAATGAACAAATACCAATATTGACCAAAGTCAATTAGTTTGGGTTCATGGCCTTTTAATTTAATATGCTACTTTCATATTACTTTCTGAATCGAATTGACTGATAATTATCATATTTTGCAACATGCATATGCCTCCATAGTTCCTCATTGGCAGTCTCGAAAAATATCTACATCAGGTTACTGTAATAACTTCTTGAGAAGGAGGATCTTGACTGCATGTGGAACTATTTTAGAAGAGACATGTCTCCACCCTCTAGAAATGGAAGCAAAAAAGGATTGATTTTATAGAGGTTTTGTTGAAATGGAGAAGAGGACGTTGTTTACACAAGTTAGTAACATGGGAATTTCAATGTAGAAAATGGAAGGATGATGGGGATTTCAATGTAGAAAATGAAAGGGAAATTGGAATATTGTAGAGAGGGACTTCCCTAGAGAGATAAATCAGCCAAAAGGCAACAAAAAGTACTACATTAGCAACATAAAGACACCTGAAACAAATGCTAGGGGTTTCAAACCCTGCATCAGAACAACAAGCTTTCAGAAGCTGATAATTATATCCCTCCCCTGAACTCTTTTTCAGTAAGGGACCCTTCCTGCAGTAACAAAGATTTTTTTTTATAACTGATCAGCCATAATATTAATCTCTTTAGATATATGTGCAAAAGTTGGACCATCAAATCTCCTCTTAACCTCTAGGAACTAATTTAAGATAGGTCAAGTAATAGATTATCTATTGTGCACTTATTATTATACCAATCGACCATTAGTTTCGAGTCTCAAAACACTTGTAACTTTTTTATCCCTATATGTTGTTGTTTTCTAGAGTAGCCACACAGCATAAATTTTTGTTTGGTTGTTTGTGCCAGTTCCTACTGCTAACTTTAGTTTGAAATGGTGATGTTGATCCACAAATAGAATGACACCAACCCACACAAACCTGGAACTCTCTGACAGGCTCCATCAAGAAACACCCAAGCCTGGTCGTGGCTATATTTTTGTTTCATATAGAATTATGGCTGGTTACTCTTTTGATGAATATCGATTTTTGCTGCAAGTATACCTAATTTTATGGGAAACTTGTGTTGGTCTCAACTGTAGATCTTGGAAGATCATTATGTTTCTAGATAACAAAATACCCCAAATCACAAAAGATTGTAATGTCCTGAAAACTTTTACAGATCTATCCACAATCCAAGGATAAAAACATTAAGTAAGATTCCACTGCTCCCATTTATTTCTCTCACAGCAGCACCTCCAGAATCATGATTTGATCAATGAACCAATCCTAAAAGGAAATAATGGTATGGTTTCTAAATGGGAGAATTGAAAGTCAATGGAAGATCTAGCCTAAGACCTTAGATGGCTACTTCATGCATCCTTTCATAATATAATATATGATTAATTGCTCCTGGAAATACTACTGAATGAAGGTGAAAAACCCCCACCCCCATTATATATTGGCAGCGGGCTACCATGCTAATTTGATCTGGGACCAATCAATCACTTGTCAGCTTTCTTATCATTGCTAGTGTCTCTGTGCCCATATGGATTGGCACTGTACTCTATTCATGCTTCTCAATAAATAATATATTACAGGCTATCCATAGGTGATGTTAAAAATAGGAAACAAACAAGTTGTCCATGGATTCCTCACTTGTCTTACACAAAATAAATCTTCCAGGACCCCCTAATCCCAAGTTAAAATTTTGTTTTCTAAAGCTAACCAGCGAAAGATTTTAGCTTTAAGAGGAATTTCTAACTTTCAAACTAAGTGACACCATGGGGATCTTTCCCTCATCATTTCTTCTTCCATCTTTACCTTGTATTCAATGTTGGCAATATATTCATCAGGTCCCTCATTTTTTGACCACTTAAAGTAGCTCATCTTGTTTAGAAAGTTTCTTGCCTAAATAAATTATGAAATGGTCACCTAATGAACATGGTCTATAAACACAATTTTTCAATCACAGACCCAATAAAATTTGATGCTGACTATAACTTCCACATGTCTGACTGTCCAGTTCAGACTGCAAAAAACACAAGATGAAGAACATATATCACAAAGGAATATAAGCCAAAGAAAGCTACCAACCCAACCAAAACTTCGAGCTAGATCATTGCATGTGCCAAGAGGAATGATTCCAAATGGTGGGATCCACTTATGACTTTCTAAACAAATTTCAACAATGCTTCCCAGTATCCATCCCACTATCCCATCACCTCTTGCCACCTAACCAATATTATTAGAAAACATTCATCGATTAGAATTTCTCCTTGACCTGGAAAATTTGAATTTTCAACTAAAAACTTGATCAACTGAAAATCTGCATAGTTTATTTGAAATGATTGAAATAGTTGTCTGTCTATGACAAACTACTTACCATAATGTGTATTATGTCACAGGTTTATTTCGCGCAATGATCTCCAAAGCTAGCTAGTTTTTCCAAACAACCTAGACTGTGACGAAGAAAATCTAAGGGTTTAACTTCTGAGAGATCAAATACCTGTCCATGACCCATAGATAATTAGGGGAACAAATCATGATGATTTGCTAAGAGATTTATAGTTGTTCACTGATACTATAAGATAAGTAGAAAGAAACAAATAAATTATTTTAGTGTCCACAAATGACCAAGTTAAATCAATTGGACTCAAAAGTACATAAACAACAATGTCAATGCAGGAATGCTTAAGGCATCTCCCAAATGGAAAAACAACCAAATGTCACAAAACAAAGCAGTGAAATAAAAAACCCTAGACAATGAAGCGGAGACCAATCATTTACAAAACAAGAAGAACCAACACTCCTGTAGCATAGAAGAATGAACGAATCAAAAGGCCAACGAAAGGAAAGATGATATTTATTACCAGCATGTGGAACAACATAATTTTGAATAAGCTATGTAGTTATTAACCACATCTTAATTGTTATATATTAGCAATTCCTGGATGACCAATTTGGAAAAAATCCAGCAGGAAGAATCACAACTCTTACCATTACTGTAAAATTGTGATGAAATGCATTTCCTTAAGTCTTAACGTACCCCCTATAATTAACTACTTAGAAAGTAAATAAAAAGATATGATAAGTATAGATAGTACCAAAAACTAACCAGCAGACTTTCCATTCTTGATGTAACAATGCCTCTAATAGGCATCTCCTGAAAGGAAAATAAGAAAATATCACATAATGAACATGTAAACTCAAATAGATAAACCATGGACCATGAACCAGAGATTGGCCCTGTGAAAAGGAGAGGAAAAGCAAGCACTTATTTAGTAAAGAAGACCAAAAAAATCACACGTAATGACCAAGAAAAAGAAATAGGAGAGTTATTGCAAACATATAGAACATCGTAATTTTGAATAAGACATGCATTTATTAACCATGTTTTATTATATATATACCCAATTTCTCATTCTGGATAGAATCCAGCGGATAGAACCACAACTCTTACCATTACTGTAACATTCAAATTCCCTGTGCCTTGTAAGAAAAAATGAGGCAGTGCATTCCCTTGCATCTTTATCCAACCCCATAATTACTTGCGTAGAAAAGAAAATCACAAATTTAGATAACTGTAGATGGTACCAAGAACTAGTTGCCGGCTTTCTACTCTTAAAATGGAAATGCCTCGTACATCTTATTCTGCCCATCCAGTTAATTCCTTGACATGGTTCTGCATTTGTTTTTCCATGTTACAATTTTAGTGTAAGCTCAGATAATATATGATATCATTAGTAACATAAGGTTTACATTTGAAAATTTAATCAATTATATTTGGATAAAACTCAGTCCTTAAAAAATCTTGTGTTAATATGGATCTATGCCACACTATTTTATTATTATATTTTTTGACATTGTAGTAGTCATCTTTTTTAATTTTCTTTTTTAAATTACTAACCTCAACTTTTTATGTTATTTGAGTGTTACACACAAATGGATGGATGGTCGTGACACATCTCATTCACCTTAGCTGTAGAGTGCATCTCACTTCTATTGGTGCAATGCTTTTACATGTTTTGACCAACCCTCATTATGAATTTCCATGACCTTCATAATTCTACTGCCCTTGACATAATGAGACCCTGTTTGCACCACTCTCAAATGTTTTCAAGCTTCATGGTCTATCTGATCACTAACCTAATAGTTTGGACAAGTTCAATATATTTTATTCTCAATACCATTGAAAATATAAACTGCCTAACTTGCATCTGCCATTAAAATCAAACTCATTAAAAAACAACAACCACCAACCTTAGACCAATTTCTAAGCTATGGTTTCTTGCCTCATTTTTTACCCCTCACAAATTCAAATCCCATGCTAAAATCAAGCCATGAGATCAAACATTCATGCCATCATTTGTTGCCACATTTTCCCTGGAATAAATCCCTAAGAGATGGATATCTCTTATTAGCTTACGTTTGAAATGACCTTTACAGCCACTCTAAGGGTCTTCCCCTATTCTGACCTTGTACCTTTGAATCCTCCATGTTGTCCATTTACCAATTAATGGGAATGCTTTCACCAAATCTTTCCAAACAATAGAATTTCCATTAAAATGTTCCCTTTCTTCTGTAAACTAATTTTCTGTAGAAATCATTCTCAAATGTTTGGTTTTTTTAATTTTCTCCTACAGACCTTCATTGTAGACTAACCTCTATAGACTTTTAGCTGCTAGAGCTAGATTAAAGAGATTTATATTTTTTATGCCCCACCCTCTAGCTTCTTTAAAATTTACCACCTAGCTCCATTTAACTAAATAAATTCTTTTCATTTTCCTTATGTTTTCAATTTTTTTTGTTAATCTATATATATCTATATCTATATCTATATATATCTATATCTATATCTATATATCTATATATATATATATATATATCTATATATATATATATATATATATATATATATATATATATATATATATATATATATATATATATATATATGTATATATATATATATATATATATATATATATATATATGTATATATATATATATATATATGTATATATATATATGTATATATATATATATATATATATATATATATATATATATATATATATATATATATATATATATATATATATATATATATATATATATATATATATATATATATATATATTATTGTGTTTATGATTCCTTTAGGGATATGGACAATGGATATCCAATGCATAAGAATACTTTCCAGCATAGCCTTGACCAGGGCTAATCTCCCTCCCATAGAAACCATCAATTTCACCATAATGAAATTTGAGCTTCAATTTTGCTCTATAGCCAAGTTCAATCATAATAAATATAATCAACAGGCTTTAAGATCCCAAGTATATGTTTCCTTGATCTAATTCCATAAAATTCATAGGAAACAAATTCATGATTTAGGTTTTTCCTTCCTCAGCCAAAGCATTGAACAACATTGTAGAATTCCTCATAGTGATTTCCATACCTGTAGTTTTGCAGTAAATATGCGTTATAACTTTTAACTCCCTTAGTGATTCTTGCCTAAATGTGATGATATCATCAACAAACAATAGATGAGAATATTCAGAGTCATAAATTTTTACTCCTTTCACTATCTCTCTCCTTGCATACATGATCAACATACACCTTCAACCACTAATAGGAAATGGTGATAAAGAGCACCCTTGACACAAACCTCAATATGCATTAAAGAAACTCTTGGGGGACCCGTTGATTAGAATTGTAAAAGGAACTGAAGTAAGGCATCCCATTAACCATTCTACAATATGCAAGCTTGTTCTGAGCTGAATCAGCAATAGTCTAAGAAAGAGCCAATTCATTTTGTCTTACGCCTTTGCAAGTTCTAGCATCATTGCTATAGCAGGAAGCTTGTGAGTTTTAATTGTATGTATTCTTTCATATATTTCCCACAGCACCATAGATTTTTCTATTATAAAGGAGCATAAATTATTCTTCATAAATTCAATTGTCCATCCATTGAGTATACGATTTTTAGTTTTTTGGAGTTTAAAACTACATTTATCTCCTCTTTGGACAGCTTTGCCTCCAAGTTTATGTTCATTTCATCACTGATAATGCTGGGAAATTGTGTGATAATTTTCATGATTTCACAAATATTTGTTGCCATTAGACTTTCAAAATGTTGCTTTCTCACTTCAACTATCTCTAACCCTAGAGCTATCTAGCTTATTGCTTTCCCAAATAATGTTAATGTTTATTGTATGACTTGCGTAACTGTGAAAATTTTTAGTATTCCTATCACTTTCAGAGAACAAGATGGTTCTCCTCTTTAGCTTAGTTTCTTTTCCCTCTTTGGCAAGGTGGTTTGTTTTCCCTTCTAGATTTTTGAGAGGATTGATTTCATATTTCAAAAACACCCCTGCTTTATTATTATCATAGGTTTTTAATTGATTTTTCGACATCCTTTAAATATTTTTGGACAAAGCTTTGAGCTCAATCTACAGCTTCACCTTTTACCCTTTTCAGGTTAACTATAAAATGCTTCATGCCTCTATCCTCACTGTTACTATCATAATGTCTTCAATTCTTGATGACCACAGCCTTGGAATCCTTTTTATTTAACCAATAAGTGATTAAACTTAAAGGGGGATAGAGGCTTCTTACTCTCTGATTCAATTTGTAGAAATATAGGGTGAGCTTCCCTAAACAATTTATGATCTCACTCTCTACATCTAACATCAACTGAGTAGCAACAAAGGATTTATCTAGCCTTTTTGTCGTGGCGGAAAAATTCGTTTGTGCGGACACAACTGACCTCCCTAGGAGTCTAAACTCTCTAGCGACAAACAAGACAAAATGGAGCGATCTTTCTCTAAATACACCTTTTAAAACATGAAAACTACAAGTGTTTAGGCTTACCTTATTCCAAAACGCTGTTGTTGTAGTCCGTCCTCGCCGATCCGGATGAGCTCCTCCTTCACATCAATTCCTGCAACCACAAACAATCAAACAATTACCAAGCACTTGCATCTCATATAATAAAACATATATTCAACATGCAGACCAAGGAACACATGAAATAACTCATTAACACAAGCTATTGAGAAAAATGAACCAGTTTGTATTAATAACGAAACAAAGAAACTCTTACAACCTGGCCTTGGTGTTGTGCAAGTTCCTCCCAGGGTCCATCAAGGGTTTTCCTCTACTTTGACAAAGCTCACCCACTTCCAAGTAGAATCAAGCAAAGACAATCTCTCCTCACAAGGTTATAAATGGGAGTCCTAATTCCTGCAGCATTTACCCAAAGAAAATGTATAGCTTCAACCTCCTCTCCCTCTGGCTCAATGCCTTTATTTATAGTGCTGTAAAGAGGTTATTCAGGTCGACCATCAATGGGATAATCCCCCTCTTTGGGTGGGATAGCTCCCTTATTGATGGGATAAGTTCCTCCTTAATAGGGATACATGAACCAACTGGAGGCGCATCCATTTCATCAAACCGACCTCTAGAAAGTTCTAGAAGTAACCACAAGTAACTTTTTTAAGATGAAACTTGCGCATTTTGCCTTTTACAGAAGGACGCACCTGTCCCTTAACATACAGAGCGTCCAAGGACGCAGCCTTTGTTAACATTGTGAGCGTCCCCGCAGGTAAGGCTTGAGAGAACCTGCGTCCCCAGAGATAAACACATTTTTTACAAGACTTTCTCTCTTCTTTGAGTTTGAGATGGATAGCAGAGGCATAAGACTTGCCTAAGAGGGTAGCATGACTGTTGATTGAGCCATACTAACTGTAAATAGTCATGGTGACATTTTTTAGTGTAACAGATTGCCCCCTAAAGTGCGAAGCCTGGAATAGATTAGGGTTTTGTAATTCTAGGAAGGGTGAAGCGCTTTATCATTTCAAGGATTGTCTTGTGGATGACCTGGTTGGAACCTGCAATTTTCAACACAAAATACATGTATAAGATTATATCATCACTGAGGTAGGCATTCCCATACTCAGATTCAAAACTTTAACTAATGGACTAACTACTCTGATACAGGAATGATCTTGCAGTACATCATTTTTATAGACTTTTGTAGACACAGTATGGACGCAGCCATCTGTTTATGATTAGTCTACATAGATAATGAATACAAAACTCCTTGCAGCCTGGATGGTAGAAACTAGATCCAGGGTCTTCACTTCTACTTTCCGAATTGGTACGATTCTAGCCATGTGATTAAATGATTTGATGTCGAACATGTTAGAAACCACTTGATTACCAGTCGATGATGTAAACTGTTAACAAGCGTGAGAGAGACCACCAGTAATGTCAATGGTTCTCAAAGTACCAAGCACAACCCGTGAAATGTGAATAGATGTTTTGATGTCGAACACTTCACGGAATCCTTTTATCGAAAGTCAATGATGTAAACTGACGTCAAAGGCGAGAAACCTGCCATTGATGCATGCAGACTTCAAGGTACTGTCGATTCCTAAGTCATCTTTCTAGATAATGTGCTGATGTCGATAGAAAGCGATCCGTTGCAGGCAAGCCCGCAACACGAAATCATTGTTCAAGTTGAAGAAATGTTGCTGTAAGGACTGACTCAGGGATGGTCAAATGGATGACAAGTATTTTGCAGATGAAAGTTTTGCTTGCAGACCTCTTGAACACATAACGACACGAAAGATGGCTTGGTGACGAATAACTCAAAGTTAATCCCCGGAACCCGGTTAAAGACTTTCAAAGTGGTTTGATCAACTGTGAGGTAAAAGATTTCCCAACCCAGGTGAATGAAAAGTGTCGTGTTCAAGAGTGGTAATAAAGTTTCTTTTGAGACAAAAGGTAACAAACAGGTTCATTCTTCTCTCTTTTCCCCCACCATTTCTGGCAAGTACCTCTTTATTTTTAACAAGCTTGAGGAGGATAACATATGCTTGATTATAAGCTCATCCTTCGGATGAGTCCAACCTAGTTTAAATTCGAACCCTAGGAAGGAGTGGTTCGTTCCTGTTTGTAATTGAACAGGTCCTCTACTGTAAAAGTTTAACGAGCCCAGTATAGGAGAAACTCGGTGTTTTTCAATTTTAGAGAGTCTGAAAAAACTAAAGGAGACTCCAGGTTGAACTTTTTCGTAGATTTGTGTCCCTCAAGCCCGAAAAAGTATAAAATAATACCTGGGGGAACCGCTTGATCTTGCGACCAAGGAGTACTTTCATAATTAGTGCCACTGACCTGAAAAGTAAAAAGCGGTCAAGGACACGTCGTTTTATTTCCATATCGAGTTTGAAACGACAAAAACCCGGCAATCTTTTCCTGTTTTTACGGTCAGAAAAGAGCTATAAGGGGACCGTCTTTTAGTTCCATTTTAACGAGTGTAAAAGAAAAGCTCGACAATCTTTTCATATTTTAGGAGTCTGAAAAGGGCTTTAAAGAGAACTCCAAGGTTTCACTTTTTCGTAAGTTTTAACGAGTTCGAAAAAGGGATAAAAATGTACTCATGGTTTTCACTTTTTCGTAAGTTTTAACGAGTTCGAAAAAATGATAAAAATGTACTCATATGGCCGACTTTCAATTTAATTTACGAGTAGGAAAAGACGGAAAGATCTCGGCATTTTCATTTGTTTTACGAGAATGAAAGATAGCAAAATAATCTCGGTATTTTCATGAGTTTAACGAGTCTTGAAAATAACTGAAATTGACTCGAGATAGGTTTCATTTTTACAAAAGCTTGAAACAGAGAAAAACTATGCTTCAGAGTAGTTTCATTTTTACACAAGCTTGAAACAGAGATAAAACTGTGCTTGATGCCCCCTAAGCATAACTGCTAGAGTGCATGTTTAGTGACGAGATCATTTAAAAGACTTTGACCTAAAACTGTAAGAAAATTATGCAAAACACCGAAACAACTAACCTAAATATACAACTTAACATTTACGAGATCTAGTCAATCTCTCGACTCAAGTAGAGGAGGATTTGTTTCATTTTTTAAACGAGCTTGACACAGGAAAAGAACTATGCTCGGATTCGGTTTCATGTTTACACAAGCTTGAAACGAAAAACTATGCTTGTTACAAGTTCACATGCCCCCGGCATAATGATGCAAATCAAGGTACATGCCCCCCAAGCTTCATTGCATTCAATGAGGTGGATGGAATGAAGCTTTACTTTCAAAATCTTGGAAAGACTCGTGGGAGTTGTTTCATTTTTTAATGAGCTTGACACAAGACAAGGAACTATGCTCATAACTACTTTCTACAATCTACCTAACAAAAACTATACTCTAAAAACCTTGATTCATTTTTTAACGAGCTTGACACAAGACAAGGAACTGTGCTCTAAAAATCTTGATTCATTTTTTAATGAGCTTGACACAAGACAAGGAACTATGCTCTAAAAACCTTGATTCATTTTTTAACGAGCTTGACACAAGACAAGGAACTGTGCTCTAAAAACCTTGATTCATTTTTTAATGAGCTTGACACAAGACAAGGAACTATGCTCTAAAATCCTTGTTTCATTTTTTAACGAGCTTGACACAAGACAAAGAACTATGCTCATGACTACTCTCTACAATCTACCTACTTAACCTACCCTTGTTTCATTTTTTAACGAGCTTGACACAAGACAAGGAACTATGCTCAAAAAGTTCGCATGCCCCCAGCATAATGATGCGAAATGAGGTACATGCCCCCCAGGCTTCATTGCATTCAACCGGCTGGATGAAATGAAGGTTTACTTTCAATATTTAACTTGAAAAGGGAGTTGTTTCATTTTTAAAGAGGTTGACACAAGAAAAGAACTATCCTCATACCTGATTCATTTTTTAACGAGGTTGACTCAGTAACAGGAACTATCCTCAAACCTGATTCATTTTTTAATGAGGTTGACTCAGTAACAGGAACTGTCCTCAAACCCTACTTTTTACAATCTACCTACATATCCTAAAATCTAGCTGATTCATTTTTTAATGAGGTTGACTCAGTAAAAGAACTGTCCTCATGCTAGCCTATTTCATTTTTTAACGAGGTTGATACAGGAAAAAACTATCCTCGTAACATTGATCATGGCTTCCAACTGGAGGAAAGACATGTCAATGGACACACCTTGATCATGGCTTCCAAGAGGTCTTCATCCGAAGGAAGAATACTTCTTGGGAAGGAACACATGTCAAGGGACTCAAAAGGGATAAGAACATCGTGTTCAAGTAATCCCATAGAGTTTTCCATGTCAATTACCGGAGCTAAATCAAAGGAAGATGAGCAAACAGTGAGAGGCTCACTTACATCGGTAACTGAAATCATGGGACCGGTTGCCACATAATTAACCCGTGGCAGGGTAGATACCACTTTAGAATCAGGAACATTTAGGGGTGTCATATTATTGGTAGTTGAAAAAAGACTAGGGAACGAAAGCTGGTCTACAGTCACAATACTGCCATTGTGAGGGAAAGACATCATGCGAAAGAGTGTCGATACGACAACTTTCATTGCATAAACATAGTCTCGCCCAAGGAGTAAATTGAAATCCAAGGGACCTCGAACTACCATAAGATCAACACAAACAGTTTTACCTTCCAAGGTAATAGAAAACTTAGGAAGGATCCCTAAAGGTTCACTAATTGTTCTGTTAAAAGCTTTCAGATTCTGCGTAATAGGCGCAAGCTGAGGGGAACCCAAAGCTTTCCAAACAGCTGAGGATAAAATACTAACAGAAGCACCTTCATCTACCTGAGTACGATGTATGTCCCTACCACCAGCCTTGACAATGATTTGGAAAGGGATGGAGGAAGGAAGACGAGGTTCTGTCAGTCTATTCCAATCAAAGGAAAATACCTCAGTACTTGGAGGGGGTTCTGTAGAAACAGGTGAAATGCCCCCCGGCATAGAAGAATCCGATGTAACAAGAAGGACATCAGCGGTATGAAATTTACTCTCGAAAAGGAGAGTGTGATCGACCGAATGTGAAATTGAATTGACCACTTGATCAACTAATGGATCATCAACCTGAGTGACATGAGTTTCACTCTCCAATGGGAGAGTGTGATCGACTGTACTTGAATTTAGATCAATCACTCCGTCAGTTGACGGTAGGTTGGGAGAAAGTTTACGGTAACCAGTTGGAAATTCTTGCTGTGGAACAGTAAGGTTTTCCAACAATGTTGAGGCTTCATCCATGTGAGGGCAAATGTGAGTTTGATGACTCCCTTTGCATAACTTACAAGGAAACCTAACTTTACCCTTTTTCCCAGGAACCTGACTATCACTGGTTGATGGATCAATGGAAAGTTGATGAGATTTTTCTGACCATACTTCCAAGACCTTTGGAATACCAGGACAATTGACAAGGAAGTGGTCACCCTTACAAAGCTTGCAAGGGTATTTGGGTTTACGATGCATGTCGGAATTTTCCTCAACACAACTAACACTTACAGCCATGGTTGGTTGGTTGACTTCTTTCTTATCTTGCTTCTTCTTCTTCTTCTTCTTCTTCCCTTTCTTCTTCTTCTTAGCCTCCTGGTTACTAACATCAAGGCTTTTACCAGGCGAAGAGGAAGAAATGGAGGAAGAAAAATTAGGCGAAGAAGGTAAAGGGTCAACAGAAGGTTGGTGATGTTGAGATGGTGAACTCTGTTGAGGTGAAGCATCCGGTTGAGATGGAACAATTGGAGTATTTTGGGCCAACGAAGTTGAAAATAACCATATCGGTAAACCTATTGTAAATCCAGGTAATGACAAAGTAGCCATATAAGGAGGACCAACATTTCCAAAGTAAGGAAAAGTACTAGGATTCTCATTAGGAGGGGTTCCTAGGTTGATAAATTCCGGAACATTTGCCATTATATTCAACTTCAGTGAATTTTATTAACAATTTAAAACTAAAATTAACAATTCACAATTCACACTTAACAACTAAAATTCACAATTCACACCTATGGTCTCTAAAAGTAAAAACAAACAAATTAACACGCGCTATCAAATCTAGGAGACAAACCACACACAAACAGTAAGCTCTCCGGACCGAAAACACTAGTTGGTGATGAAGCCCAACCTCGCAGAATTCAGTACAGAAATGGCGGGTGGAACAGTTACCCCGACAACCTACTTAATGAATAGACCGGCACAAGTTCCTCCACTTTAACCGTCTCGAAGTGAAGTGAACCCCCCGGAAAATCCAAGTGAGTATAACCGACGTCTGCTCCAGGTACAGTGGGACCTTCCCTCCACCGTCACCTCGGTAGAACCCTAACGATTATGGTCACTAAGGTCACCAACAGTAACAAATACACCTGGGGGAACAGTCTAAACTCCGACAGCACGCAAGGGCAGAGTAGCAAGCTCAATCCCCTTACCGGCTCCTTGACAACAATCCAAGGTTTACCGATAAGTGACCCCTGGCTCCTCGACAATGGTTAATCCGAGGTTTACCGTTTGTAATACGTACTGTCTGGCATCGTTCCCAACGAGGGGGGAATGATCCCCTCACTGGTTCGGACACGAGCTCGTGCTTCTCCTTTAAGAGGAGCTTTCCCAGAGTGCAATTGAAACAATTGGATTTATTCTACTCAAGATAAACTATCTGTTTGGTTTTGTAGTCTTGGAGAGTTAAGTACTCACCTACTCCAAGACCCTAGCCTAAGCTATGTTGGTGTTTCAGAGCCCTAGAAATGTAAAAATTACTAGATGAATTTTAATTAAGCGCTGTGTTATTAAGGCTGTTATTACTCAAATGGGTAAATGGAGATGAAACCAATGGTGTTATGACCCGAATCAACTGAATGCAATCGAATATGATAATGCAATCCTTTCAATTCGATGAATCCTAACTAGAGTAAGGAGAGAATTTCCATTCACTTCCAACAATGCAAAAAATTGATCATTAAGAGAAAATTTAACAAATTCTCTAATGCACTAATTTCATCAAGAAAAACTAATGCAAATCAATTCCAAACCAATTTTTATTTTTATTTTTGTGTAAATTCAAATCAAAGAAAGCTGATCTAAATCTACGATTGATTTTTCAGAATGTAAACTATGCAATTGTAATCTATGCACAATTCACATGAAAAGTATGCAAGTGTAATCTATGCACATTTTTCATTCATATTCTGAAACTGAGAACTCTAATTATGCAAATGTGATCTATGCAAGAGAATTCTCAAACACAAGATGATTCTAATGTAATCTAAGAACCAATCAAGTGCAAGTCGAGAAAATTGGGTGAGAGTTCCAAAGATCAAAACATAAAAACACTCAAAGGCGATTAACACTCATACACAATTTAGCCCCCCCCGGTGAATGAGGGGGAAATTTTTTTGCAAAAACAAAAGCAAAAAGATGCAAAATTGTGAAAAGACTGAGAGAAACCTCCAAGTAATGACCAAAGGAAATCAAATTAAGAATTTCTCAAAAAAGAGACTCAAAACACCCAATTGATGAAAGCTAAAAGCAGGAATGCTAATGAAACAAGTTCAGGTGAAAATTTTTGACAGGGTACTAAAGGATCTGGGCAGAAAACACTAAGAAAAACCAAAATCTAAAAGCAATTAAAGCAAAAATGGAGTTTTCCTAAATTTTTACAGGAAGACGCAGGCAACCCGTTAGAATAGGCGCGGGCCCGCTCTGTGCAAACGGCAACAGTGCGTCCAAAGACGCACTGTGCAGTACTCAGAGGGTGCGTCCTTCTGGAAAAGTTAAGAAAAACCAAATCTAACTAAATCTAAAGCTAAGCCACCCAAATACTAATTCTCACAGTCAAAAACCAGAAAATAAAAATGATTTTCTCAGAGCAAAGTTCACACAAAGGAAAAGACTTTCACATTAATAGATTCCCCAGTGGAGTCGCCAATTTGTCGTGGCGGAAAAAGTCGTTTGTGCGGACACAACTGACCTCCCTAGGAGTCTAAACTCTCTAGCGACAAACAAGACAAAATGGAGCGATCTTTCTCTAAATACACCTTTTAAAACATGAAAACTACAAGTGTTTAGGCTTACCTTATTCCAAAACGCTGTTGTTGTAGTCCGTCCTCGCCGATCCGGATGAGCTCCTCCTTCACATCAACTCCTGCAACCACAAACAATCAAACAATTACCAAGCACTTGCATCTCATATAATAAAACATATATTCAACATGCAGACCAAGGAACACATGAAATAACTCATTAACACAAGCTATTGAGAAAAATGAACCAGTTTGTATTAATAACGAAACAAAGAAACTCTTACAACCTGGCCTTGGTGTTGTGCAAGTTCCTCCCAGGGTCCATCAAGGGTTTTCCTCTACTTTGACAAAGCTCACCCACTTCCAAGTAGAATCAAGCAAAGACAATCTCTCCTCACAAGGTTCTAAATGGGAGTCCTAATTCCTGCAGCATTTACCCAAAGAAAATGTATAGCTTCAACCTCCTCTCCCTCTGGCTCAATGCCTTTATTTATAGTGCTGTAAAGAGGTTATTCAGGTCCACCATCAATGGGATAATCCCCCTCTTTGGGTGGGATAGCTCCCTTATTGATGGGATAAGTTCCTCCTTAATAGGGATACATGAACCAACTGGAGGCGCATCCATTTCATCAAACCGACCTCTAGAAAGTTCTAGAAGTAACCACAAGTAACTTTTTTAAGATGAAACTTGCGCATTTTGCCTTTTACAGAAGGACGCACCTGTCCCTTAACATACAGAGCGTCCAAGGACGCAGCCTTTGTTAACATTGTGAGCGTCCCCGCAGGTAAGGCTTGAGAGAACCTGCGTCCCCAGAGATAAACACATTTTTTACAAGACTTTCTCTCTTCTTTGAGTTTGAGATGGATAGCAGAGGCATAAGACTTGCCTAAGAGGGTAGCATGACTGTTGATTGAGCCATACTAACTGTAAATAGTCATGGTGACATTTTTTAGTGTAACACTTTTTGAAATTCCAATTTTGCCTTTTTAGTTATTTCTCCATGTAGGTTCTAATTTAATTGGTTCTACATCAATCAACTTCTGAACGTTAAAGAAATGGCTGAAAAACCATTTAGAAATGGGGTTTTTCTTGCTGCAATGGCCCCATTGATTGTCAACCGTGCCCTTTCCATCCTCTTTTTTTGAAACCATGAATTTACTTTAGAGTTACTAGAGTTTCTTCCAATGGAGAGTTGGTGGTGATCCTGATCAATTGCTAAACCCCCTTCCAGACACCAAAATCACCCACAACATTCTTTCTTTTATCTTGGATGGTAAGATGACTTGAAAATCTCATCACCTTTATTTTGTGAGGCCTCTTTAACTAGCTGACCACCCAAACAGGACAAAGAACGAATCCCTACATCATCTGATGAAGCTTTTGAATACTGGATTGCATGGTCTAAAGAATGGATAACTGGCATGAAGAGAATGCCATAATTTCCTGAAGCAAAAGATGGACCCAAATTCCAATGGGGGGCCTTAAAGTCCCCTAAACCTTCCTTAATGTTACAAACAATTTTGGAACACCCAATAATGGAAGGGGATTCTTTTAGTACTATTTGATAGCATGAGGAATTGATAAAAGAGGACCTACCTTGAAAAGTCACAGGAAAATCATGTGCTCCTTCAACCACTTTAGGAACACATACCTCAGACTAGCACTTATCACCTTCCAAAGCTGGAAATTGGAACAACATCTAAATCAATAGTCTTTAGATTTGCCTGCCCTTTTTCTTCTACCTTTTCCAGACTTATAATTGACCTTTAAATTAGAATCTGCAGACACCACCATTCATACTTTTTTCTCTCTCTACAATCTTCCCACAGAATTATATGAGAGCCAACCCAATGAAATGGGACTTTTCATTGTTCAGAAGTCCAACTTCTTGTTTAAAATCCATTTTCCTTGGGAATCTCAGTATTTGCAGGAAATCTCAATATTTTCATGAAGATCAGTTTTTGCCAGCATTTTAACCATTCTCTTATATTTGAAACTGAAAATTTTCTCTAAGGAGATAAAATTGACCTATAGCATTACTGACCCTTCCAAAATTTATGAATTCCTCCACAGCTCTAAAGGGAGCTTGAATCCATTGCAAAGATGTTTGTTCCTCTTTCTAGTGAACAAATTTGGGACTTTTCATGAATTGTGAGACAATTCCAACCCCATAACTATCAGTTTCTTATTTAAAGTTATACCCACTAGATTAGAACCCGCACAAGGAGAATTCCATTCTCGTTTCAAAAGAACTTGCAATCAAATTATACCATGCTATTTAATATTTTATGTATTTCTTCGCATCCTTGGCCTGTGACATAAATATGCAATAGGCTACCTTACATTTTCTATACTAACACTCCTAAACAATAATAAAGTATGCCCAAATCTGTCATTTCAAATGATCTATGCATCTCACATTTGGTTTTTCAATTATCGAAGTTATTACGTATATTGATGAGATCATCTACAACCGAGGCCATAGTGACAATATCTGTTAGAGTTTTATCTGTGTTGCACTATAGGTGTTTTTTCTTCAGCAGCACTACAATACATTGTAGTTTCCATTCAGCGGAGAAGTGTACCGAGTAGTAGCTTTGGTCTGTGTGCAAATGGGTTGAATTCACAGTAGACTTTATCTATTGTTTTGAAGGTGTTTCTCCTTCAATATTACTTCATCTCAACAGATCCTTTCAATCTACACCTTCAGCAGATCTATACAGCCTTGGGGTACATGCTAAGATTCCAGTTTTGTTGTGAGGGTATAGCAACGATGAAATAAGCACATCGATTTTAGGCATATTATGGTTGTTGTATGCAAGAATTATTATCTAGTGTTTCCCAAACTTATATAGAGCCATATTTAGTATACTTTTATAGTTTGACTTAGATGCTCACTTTTCTTAATTTAGGCATTTTTCTTCGTATTATTTTATGCACAGATTTATCTTTAAGAAAAGTGCATAGTAGAGAAGGGTTCTATATTTTGAGCAGGGGACACTCTTCTAGGTAGGAGGCACTCTATTCTTGGAGCTTCTGTCATGCATGTTAGGTGCTTTATCCTATACATAGTTCCGAGTCCTTTTCTCCTTGACAAGTCTCTGCCAGACAAGACACCAGTGGATAGAGTTCCAAGTCCCTAAATTTTCCAAAAACCCACCTGAGCCTAGCTATCTAGCCTAAAATCCTTTGCATTCCAGTCATCTCTTGGTTGTGATTTCATAGAGAGAGCCCTCTATGGCTTGGTGGGGATAGCTACCAAACTAAAAGCTTGTTCTGTGGTTACCTCCGTCAATCTCCTTATCATCCTGGGACATTGTGGAGGATAACAGAGGGCATGACAACTAGGGAGTGCCAAGATGTTCTAGTGCATGTAAGGTTCCCAAGTCATGGAAAAATGTAATGCTATTTGTGAGGTCATGACTTCCAAGGTGTGTTAGGGAATGCCAGGGCATGCTAACATGTGATAGATAGTACAAATACATGTTAAACAAGCTAAGATGTGCCAAGTTCTAAGGCATGCTAAGATGTACAAGGGTTCAAAGTCCCTGCCTCCTCTTCTTCCATATGTTATCCACTTATGATATTTGCTTTGCAATATTTGGTGCATTTGCTATTTATAGGTCATTTATAGGTTATAAATGTCTTCATAGTTTCACTTCTAATTGAGTATAAAACTAAACATATTGATTCTCTTATACATAAATATTTTTCCCTCCACCCACTTTTCATAACTTCAATAACCATTAGGTAGGGACCCACAAATTCAATGTTGCTTTGCCTGTTTAGTAAAACATTGCCGAGACTTTAATTTATTGAAAGTTGTAGAATTTACAATTTATGAAGTTTCAAGGTCTAATTTTTAAAAGTATAATTCTTTAAAGGGTGCTAGCTCAATGGAAGAGCACCTGCTTTACAAGCAGGAGGTTGGTGGTTTGATTCCATCGTGCCCTGACATCCATATGGAATGGTGACAATCAATTTTTGGTGATGGAGGCTCTTTTGACCACCACCAATGAGCTTTGGTGAAATTTTTTGACCATCACCAAAAATATGAAATGGCAACGGTCAATGAACGCCACCATATATATGCATCAATAGTGACGAACCTCAAAGGTCCGTAACCATAAATCGTTGTTGTTGATATGAAATGGTGATGGTCGTTGTCTATCATTATAGTCATTATTCGTGACGGACCTTGAATGTCACCACAACACCTATACTTCTGGCAATGCGGCTTTTGGTGATGGTCAATGAACGTCACCATATATATGCACCAATAGTGACGACTCATTAAAGATCCATCACAATAAATAATTGTTGTTCATATGAAATGGTGACGGTCAATATCCATCATTATAATCAATATTCTTGATGGACCTTGAATGTCACCATAATACCTATACTTTTGGTAACCACAAGATAGTCTTATGATGCTCAACAATACATGAGTTAACTTGCTTGTTGTGGCTCAAAGTGCTTCTCAAAATTTAGCTGAAATATTCAATACAACATTGCACAAAGCATTCATTGGATCCAATAGTGGAAATACTAAAATAATGCTTAATATCTCAAAATGAATGTACTAGTTCTCCTCTACAAAGTGCTCAAGGAGTCCAGAAGATAATGTCCTCTCTAACTATCCATGAGGGTATATTTCTACAAAATGGGGTGACTCTTCACCTCCAATGACCTTTCACCTCCTCATCAATTTTCATCTCCTATATGAATTTTCATTTTCTATTCTATTTATCTTTTCAACATTACTTTATATACAAATTACATGAAAACTAAAATTAATAAAGACAATTTTTTCTCATGGTACTAATTTTATGCTGGAAATATGAGGAACCTCGACTTGCAACATTTTTGTTAAGTAGATGTGCCATGATTTGTACTCATGGGTAATAGATTGGAATTTTCTTGATAGTATCCTCTCAAATCTGATTTCACATTCGAGAGTCCCTGAATTATAGTATTCTCATCTGTT
The DNA here is from genome assembly GCA_031772625.1 of Pinus tabuliformis. Classification (NCBI taxonomy): domain Eukaryota; kingdom Viridiplantae; phylum Streptophyta; class Pinopsida; order Pinales; family Pinaceae; genus Pinus; species Pinus tabuliformis. Next base: position 752,745,558 of record CM062811.1, read on the forward strand.
TCTATTTGGCCTCAAAGAAAATAGAGCATAGCATGTATTTTTTTCATCTCCACAATATGATTTTTAATTGTTCCTTTTGTGGGTTATAAATCCTTTTCTATAGATGACTATTTAATTGCACTTATCCTTTCTAGATTTTCTTGCTAAATTTCTTGCTCATGCCTGATTACTCCTAGTGATTCGATGGAGGCTATTTTTAAATACTTAACCAAGGACTCCAATGTGTTGTGAAGAGGTTGAGATATGTTCAATATTCTAGCCACATCTCTTCCCATATTTTCATGTCATTGCAAAACCATTTTGACTTTTGCCTTTTCCCATTCTGTACCCCATCTTATCTTTTCTTACTCGTCCATCCAATGCATTAGGATACTCTCTGCTCCATTCATATATGCAATCTACTGCTATCAAGTCTTCTTATGCCAAGGCTCCTTTCCCTTTTAGTTCTCCTTGATTTTTTGTTAATAAAATGTTATCTTATTGAGGATCATCATTCCCTCATATGTAACCATTTTCATGACATTTTCCACCACTTTTATTTCCTCTAAAGTATTCCTTGAGAGAAGTGGAAGAGGAAAATTTTGAATCTTTGTGCATAGCTTCTCATTTCCCTACTGTGAAATGGCTAACTTCCCTTTGATTTCTTCCACCTCCTTTGCCAAAATTTCAAGAAAGAGGACTCAGAGGATACCAAATGTTAATCCTCTGATACCAAATGTTATGAAACTAGCTCACAAAAAGATAGAAAAGAGAGATAAACACCTTAGAATTCATCCACTTCGAGGGGGAAACCTCTTTTACATTACACAAATGAACAATTATTGGATTCTCCAAGAAAGAGTTATGCACAGTCTCCTAAGATGACCTGATTATATACCTTTTCAGAAGAGAAAACTTGTATGAAGTGCCATGTGTCACCGTTTTGAACTTCGGATCTAAAAAATATACATAGAAAACTATAGTCTATCTTATTTCAATAACTTCTTACGAAATTTCAATCCGATGCTTAGAGAGATAGTTATGACGATTTTCCATAGGTCACCTATTTAGGATGTAATTCGAGCGTCTTCCAAAACCCTTACTTCCTCAGATCATATATCTGCAAATATATTGAGACAAGATTTGAAATCCGAACCCAAGGTTCAGATTGATTTCTTCTCAAATGTTTTTTTTTTTTAGCTTCTAAAACTTTGTATCAACAAAGTTATAGCGAAAATACCACGATGACTTGTTTTAGAAGAAATTTTGGAGCTTGCAAAACCCTAAATTCCTTAGATCATATCTCCGAAAATATAGCGAGATAAGATATGAAAATCGGACCTGAGGTTCATTGAGATTTATTCTCAAATGGGTTTTGTTTTTAGTTTCTGAAACATCACAGAAAATTATTTATAGCGGAAATTATATGATGGCCTGTTTGGAGCAGCGAAACCCTAGAATCCAAAGCTCTGATACCAAATGTTATGAAACCAGCTCACAAAAAGGTAGAAAAGAAAGATAAACTCCTTGGAATTGAGCCTCTTCGAGGGGGAAACCTCCTTTACATTATAAAAATGAACAATTCTTGGATGATACAAATGACAAGACCTCCTTTCTATATATAGGAGTCTAAGGGGTTATAATATAATCTGAGCCGACATAACAATAATAATGTAAAGGCACAATAACAACAATAGTGGGCTTCTATGGGGCACAATAATAACAATATGGGGACTACATGGGCACAACAATATAATAAGGGGTTTGTAATAATAACAATAAGGGTTTACACTAGTAGTATAGGGACCTAACATAAAGGGTTGGGTGATCCTTGACATTCCCCTTTAACTCTTGGCTACCCTCATGACTCTTCAAATTACATAGTGATTGTTCCCATTCCACTAGTGACACTTGGAATTTCACTTACAACATATTTACAATAATAAAATTTACACATATACCCATGTGGGACAAAATATGCTTCAGTCAGCCTAACAAGACAAAACATTATGACTTTGAGGTTTGAGGAAAGACCAACTCAGCAACATCCACTTGATACTTCTCGATCATGTACTAATGACAAGCTTGGTACTGTGCTATGATGTCCCCAAATTGCTTAATGTTGCCTTGCTGAAAGTGAACTCTTGCCTCCATGGCTCTAGGCATGTGGTCTTGGAACCTGCGTTTGTCTCATCCTGAAAACTGCACAACATTCTCCTGAGTGTGGATGGACCACCAACGTACTACTGCATGTTGTATGCGCTCAGTTGTAAGTCATCATTAGTGGCCTCATGAATCACTTGCTCCATGTACCTGTCGACTTCCAACCAGACTTGGTTCTTATGATTAGCTTTGGTGAGGGAACCTGCATCTATTCACTCTCTTCTTTAGCTATTGGTTGTTCTGACTCATCGAACTGTATTAGCATTGTTTCTCTATCATTGTGCCTTGTCTTTGTTCTTATTCCTATTTATTCTTCTTAGCTCCTGTTCTTCCTTTGACTGTCATTCTTCTTCCTATAATCTCAGTTCTGCTACCTTCAAGCTCTACTCTTTTTTCTTCCTCTACTATTTTGTCTGTGTCTTGTGCTTCCTTTTTCTTTTGATGTCAAAGTTGCATGCATGAAGAATAAATTCCCTTTATCTCTAAAACTCCCCCCCCCCCCCCCCCCCCCCCCATTATGTCAATGATTTCCTTTTTCCCTGATTTTGTATTGGCTTTCTCCTTCTGCCAATGTTGTTGGTTTTAATGCCATGTTAGTGTTGATTCCTTTTCTATAAATAGTTGGGAATCTGCATGTATTGGAACATAAACTTTCGCTTTCTCAAATTCTTCCCCGGTACTACTTTCAGTGGTCACTCTTGAAGCATCTCTCTTTGGTGCCATGGTACAATGAATACTAGAGAGAAGCACTTCATGGGTGTGGTACCTATGGGACAGAATGGAAACTCATGGCAAGAAAACATTAGCTCTTACAAATATAAATTTACATCATGATCAAGTTGTAGCCAGGCGTATGATGAGAGGAAATGTGCATTTTTACTTAAAAGAGGTGACTGACTAACTATGGGAACTACACACTACGTAGTCATGGCAGTTAGTGTGGAAGCATGTTGACTGGAACTGTGCAATGCCTAATTTAGTCTGGGACATGGCCTGGGAGATACTACAGTGACCAAGCTGGGAGTATGGCTCCCGGAACTGCTTAGTGTATAATTGGAGCCAGCCCAGGACAACCTTTGCGCAATTCTAGAAGCTAAGGCAGAGGCCTTGAGCTGCAAAATTGCGCAGTGAATGCAAGTGAATGTGAGACCCTGGCAGGGGGATCCCAGATATGTCTATGGGTAGCATGCAAACAAGAAGATATGAAGGATGGTATGATTTTGAGTGTAGATGTGACTAAGTGTATATATGTACATCTGAAACAAGTGCAAAAATGGATGAAATTGAAGGAACACGAAGCATGCGAAGGGAGTCGTCGTAGCAGTGACCGTTGGTGCAAAAATAGGAAAAATCATGTGACGCTTGGGGAAGGAAATGTATACATTGGAAAAAAACTTCTACAAGCTAAATAAGTTAAAATTCCAGCAGTCATTCAACAAAATGAGCAAAACAACACTCTCACAAGCTAAACAAACAAAAGCCACAAAAAAGCAGCAAAATGCAATAAAAGAAAAACTCACCTTGAAAAGTGATGACAATGCTCTGAAGGATCCTTGATATCTTAGGGAAGCTATAGCTTGATGATCGAATGCATAAGTGAGATCTAGAGGCATTCATTACAGAGGTTTGAGGAAATGGAGTTCATGACACGTATGCTTGAGATCAAGGAAAACAACGACACTTAGCAGAAACTTCTAAAGATGGAAATGTGTCACCTTCGAGAACATAATAATATATTTCCTACTTCCCAGCAATGATTTTCCTCTTAGATTCTTGCTTTTCGAGAACAATACCATGCAATTCAAGGAAATATTGTGTATCTTTGGGAAGGATCGAGCAACTCTCTGGTTCATGCACTGACAGTCTCTAAGGACAGTATGGTTTTGCACAATTTGTGGGCTGAGTGACTCTAGGATGCCTCTCAAGCTCTACATAATTTCTTATCTGAAGGGAGGTTTACAGCTGGCTCTGCACGATTCTGGACTTGAGTGCTCACTATGGGTTTGGATAGTGTAATTCCTAGGCTGAAGGCTAGCTATCAGCTGGCTCGGCGCAATTCTGGAGCTGAAGGATCACTTGCTGGCTTTGATTGCTCTAGGTAGTTTCCCAACTGAAGGCAAGATTCTAGTTGGGTCTTCCCAATTCTGGAGCCTAAGCTCACTACTGGGTTTCACTGCGCATTTCCTGAGATAAAACATTGTTTCCCTTAAGGATTGCACTGATCATCATGGCAGTGAAAGAACAGGATGGAAACCAAGTCACGAGGTCATCTTGTGGTTATATGGAAAATAAAGTAATAAAAAAAAAGTTGTAAAGTGAAAGATAAATTCAAATGAAAACATAAGTACCTGAGAAGTGCAAGACAAGATGCTAATGTTTTAGTAGCAAGGCTCCACAATGAAGCTTAGCAAAAAATTTGGAGGGTGGTTGTAGCCGCTTGTTTCAAAGAAAACTAGTGTCGAATCGAATTGCTAGTCCCACTAAGATGGGTAGCTATCTTAGAAACAAACAATGAAAGCTTTTCAAGATTTCCTTTAAGTGTGACAGATGGAAGAGAAGAGAAGAGGACCAACCTGGATCTTCCACTTTGATCCTAACTTGAATTCCCCTTTCCTTGATAGAATTTTCCACTCCTCTCCTACTTGTCCCGCTTCAGAGTACTTGTAGAGTCAAAGTAACAATAAAATATCAAAGAATCTCTATCTAAAACATCATAAACAATGCAGAATCATAAACACATTGACCATACAAGTGCATTCAAACAATAAGATTCACAAATACAAGATCATATGGAGGAAAACTCAAAGAACTTTATTAGTAGTAATGTAAGAGAGGATTAACACCCAGCTGTCTGATCCAGCATCATCCTCCCAGTTGTAGAAGCCCTCTTCACCTCATGAACAAGCAAATCACCCAACAATGAAATGTATCTTCTCAGCAAACCAACAACACTTCCTTACAAAATACAAAATTCTAGCCTCCAGATATCTCAGATGAGGGATCCATTTATACATGTCTTGGAAGGGTGTGAGTCAGCTATGGGTTTTTGATTAGTGTCATTCCACTGATAATTCTTGGTTCCACTTGGAGATTTCATGATCTCTTACTCATCCCTGGGAAAATTCAGAGAGGAACGTGTCACAAGAGAAGTTTCTGGAACATTCCATGATCATCCACCTTGCAAACTGTCTCTACCATTTGTCTATTCTCACTCATCGCACCCCACAAAAGGCCATTTGAGTATGCATCACACCTGGCCAGTTAGGCAGTCTGTATGTATCACACCTTGTCCATGGAGCAGTCTGTATGGTCCAGTTTTGGCTAGTTTTGAGTAGTTTTTCAGGTGGAACTTCTAGGAAATGATGTAATCAGTTGACCATGATCCTTTATGGTATGAAACAACACTTTTAGGGACTTAAGGAGCCCTTTGTTTATGGACATATGAGTTTGGGGTTGTAGTGCCCAAATATGTCTATAACAGCTTCCCCCTAAAGAATGAGGTTGTAAATCTTCTGATGTCAGGTGAAATTCTTCATTCATGAGGATCCGAAGTATTCGAACTGGAAGGTGACCTATATAATATACAATACAATACATCATCATCATATTATTTTCATGATCTAGCTAAGGTGGGCATTCCCATTCTCAACTTTATAAATTCATTTTCATGTACATAGGATAGAAAATCGTCTGCTGTTGCAGACTGGTGATTCTTCGCATGAAGAGTCATCTTCCCTGGCTTAGATGACTATCTGTGTAGCTTTTGTGTACAATTGATGTCTTTATTTTCCTGAATATATTGCAGCTCGGATGGATGAAACTAGATCCAGGGTCTTCAAAACTTTTCCAATCTTCGCCCGATGTACAAGTCGATCCATGTGAAACGATGTTCTGAAGTCGAACATGGAAAGACATTGTTTGATTACCAGCCAATGATAAAATTTGTTAACAGATGCGAGAGGAATCACCGATAATGATGATGACCCTAAAGGTACTACAGTACAATTCACGTGGTGTGAATATATGAGCCGATGTTGAACACCATGCAAAGTCTTTTGGTCGAAGGTCATTGATGTAAACCCGTCGTCGGAAGTGAGAAACTTTCCATTGAGGCATGCAAGCTTCAAAGTACTGAAAGGGTTGTTTCTAAGTCAACTTCTTGGATAATGAGTTGATGTCGACAAGAAGTGACTTGTCATAGGAGGGCCTTGATGTATCCCACATCTACGACGTGAAACGGAGCAAATGATTTTTGTGGAGGTGAAAACGATCTGATGATATAAGGTTCAGAATGGCGGTCATGAGAAATGAAGCGTGGATGAAATTTAGTGGATGAGGCGTTTGTTGGATGGTGAATTCTCTGAATGAATTCTCTTGAACATATTGGCGACACTGATATGGATTAGTAGTGTTAAACCCATGGATGGCACAGTGGACCAATGGTGACGGTGAACGAGAAAACCCAACCCAACTCAATCACAGTGATGGAGTGAAAGTGTCATGTTCAAGAGAAACTTGCTACCAATAAAGTTCTTCAAGTTTTCTTCCCATTTTTCCCCAGTCATTGATTACCAGTACCTATTTATTTTTGACAAGCTTGAGGAGGATAACATATGCTTGGTCTATAATTTTCCCTTCGGGAAAACCTATCTCTTTGTGTTTAGCGAGCCTAGCGTCAGGGAGACTCGTTCTTGTCTAGGTGGACAAGTTTGTCGCTATTGTTTTAACGAGTTTAACGAAAAAGATAACTTAGTCCTTTTCATGTTTAGAGAGTTTGAAAAGGGATGAAAAGGAGACTCCAATAGTCATTTTTCGTGGCATAATCCCTTAAGTCCAAAAAAGTGTAAAATAATACAAAAGGGATGACTTTTCGATAGTTTTAATGAGCCGAAAAAGATAAGCACTCGATATTTTTGTTAATAATCCCTCAGGTCCAAAAAGATTAAAAAATATGAGAGGGATGGCGTTCCCCTTACTTTAACGAGCTAGGAAGGCCAATAGCTCGACAATCATTATATATTTAACGAGTCTAAACAGAGTTTAAAAGAGGTTCATTTTTTAGGAACGAGTGGTATTTCTAGGTAGCAGTTGGTTCCAAGTAAGTTTGGAATTTCTCAAAACATGGCAGTGTGAAGAGGGTTGCAATCAGAATCACTCATCGCAAATGTTCCTCAAAAGGGTAAAAAATCAAGTGGAAGCGTGTGGTCAGCCAAATGAAATGGAGGTGACAGAAGGAACACAACCAAAGTTCAAAAGGGCAGATAGCAAAGCGATCACCAAGGCTATTTACCAAAGGCGGGTTTATTTTTTAATGAGCTTGAACCTTGTGCCAACATGTGCTCAGTGTAGGTTGATTTTTTAATGAGATTGAACCTTGAACATTGCTCTTACCAGTCTTTTGATAATGTCTCTTGGTAGATTTATTTTTTAATGAGCTTTAACACTACTATAACATGTGCTCATTACCTTTTTATGCAAGCTAGAAACGACCGAGCTACGAGGTTAAAGGGTTGAGAACCTACAAACTAAGAAAATCAAAGGTCGATTTTCACTTGCATGAAAAGGTTTGCATGCCCCCAGGTCTTTCAGTAAAAGGAGAGTTTTCAGGTTATCAAATGGAAGTCCTTGCGATTAGGTAGGATCGTTTTTGTTGGGAGACAAAAACTCTTCCTTTGCGATGACCATCGAAATAGACAAAGGTGATTGTTGTGAGCTTCCAATCACATAACGTACGAATGTGAATGTTGTGAGCTTCCACTCACAATCATACAAAGCAAATAATCAGGACAGACTGATCACATAACCTATACAGGAATGTTATTCGCTCCAAGTATTATAACCTTTCAGGAAAATCTCTCTTTTCCTCTGGGTTCGCCTACCGAAGCAGACTAGGGTGCATGCCCCCTAACCTTCATCACACTCACCGAACTACTCACGGTAATTAGGTGGATGGGATGAAGGTTGAAGAGAAATTGTTGATGCAAAGAGACCATTTAGGGATGATGGTTGATTCATAGCTGTGTTTGAACCAGGAAATGAAAGCTGGTCGACAAGCTGCACCAGTCTGCCTTCATGTGGAAAACACATCACTCGGAAGAATGTGGAAACAATGGCTTCCATGCTATATATATAATCATGTCCAAGGAGTAGATTGTAATCTAGTGGACCTTGGACTACCATCATGTTCAAATGAATGGTTTTCTTTCTCAAAGTTATCGGAAACTTTGTAAGGATCCCTAATGGTTGACTGGTTCCTTTGTTGAAACTCGAAAAATTTTGTTTTTCAGGCAAAAGCGAAGGTGAACCAAGCACTTTCCAAGAAGTTGAGGAAATGATACTCACCGAAGCCCCTTCATCTATGATTGTGCCAGACACGATCATTTTGTAAACTTGTACTATGATTCAGAATGTTACATTAGATGGAAGGCAAGTTTCGCTAGTTGATTCCAATCAAAGAAAATGACTAGACTGCTCGGAGGAGGTACTGGATAAATGTCTGGATAAGTTTCATGAAATGGGGGGCTATCTTCCTCTTGTGAAGGAATGGTCGGATTGCCCCCAAATTCATTAGACTCGATATTGACAAAAATAATTTGAATGGTGTCTTTATCATTCTCTTTGGAAACTATATCATCTGAAGGTGGATTTTCTGAAGGCAAGACTGGGTCAACTGCCATCTCGACCAGTTGAATTTGATCCGGTATGGACTCAGAAGGTTCACTTTCAACGATAGGCGATTCGATCTACAATTGAGTTATGTTAATCGGGTTTTCAACTAGCGAAGGACTTGGCAAGAGTTTCTTGTATCCAGGTGGAACCTGCTGTGGTGAAGCAAGACGGTTATCCAAAATTCTTTTGGCTTCGTCCAGAAAAGGACAACGGTGAAGAGTATGATCACCTTCACATAACCTACATGGAACTATAACTTTTCCTTTCTGTCGATTGACTTCGTTTTCACTAGTTGATGGTGCGCTCTCAACCTGACTGTCAGGGGTTGATGACACCGAATGGTGCAAACAGGGAGACCATTCTCTCAAGATCCGCGGGATGCAAGGGCAATCTCGATGGTAATGTCTCTCCTTGCAAATTACGCATGGAGTTTTTGGTTTGGAATTTTTAGTGTGCAGATTTTCGCCAGATGATGTCTAGTTGTTCCCTTGTTTAGTTGGCTTCTTCTTCTTCTCCTTCCCTTTCTTTTTCTTCTCAGTTACTTGGTTTTTAGTGTCACTAGTTTCACCAAGTGAAGAGGAAGAAGGGGAAGGAGAAACAAATGAAGTAGAAGGCGAAGGGGTAACTTCAGTATCATCTGGTTGCTGATTAGATTGTTGAGGAATTACAGTGTTTTGAATGACAGAGGTCGAGAAAAGCCATACTGGCAGGCCAATTATGATTCTTGGAAGGGACAATGTAGCCATATATGGAGAACCAATATCTCCCCAAGAGGAGAAAGGACTAGGATTCCCTCCAAGGGGGATTCCTTGATTGGTAGACTCCATTATCTCAACCTCAGATCAACGAAGGAATAGGGATGTTATTCCGCTTAAAATAATTTTAAGACACTTTGACGCAACTTGCTTTTTCAATTTTTAAGAGTCGAGAAAAAGATAAAGGTGACTCTAGTCGCCTTCAATTTTTAATGAGCTTGAAGTGACAAGCACTCAGATGGGCCTTTTCTTTTAAGGAGTCGAAAAGGAATGAAAGTGATTGCTCTGGAAGTCTAGACAGAGGTGTTGGTCACTTTAATTGTTTATTAATAAAACAGTCGAGTGCCACATAAATTATCAACCCGGGAAAGTATGATTATTCCAAAGGTGACTACTTACTGTATGTACTCAATCTTAATGGTATTAAAAGTTGTAGTATAAACAGTCTACTATCTATTAAATCCCTACTCTATTACAGCAGTTACAGTAGTTACAGCCTATTGCAGAAATGAAGTAAGAACAAATGACTTAAAGGAAACAAATCTACAAAAGGAAGTGATGGCTGTCCTGCAACAAAGGATCAGGACCCTATCCTCAGAGTAAGGACTTTTAGCACCTGCCTCTGTTGTCCAGTTCACCAATACACTCTGTAAATCCTAATCACTGGTGAGGCACTCATATACAACATCAATCAGTTAAAAAGGAAAACAGAGTTTCAACAAAAGTAAATATCATTAGAAGCAGTAGTCGTGATATAAACAAAAATCACGCACACACCACACAACAGAAAGAAGATGGGTGAATCTTGTGATGAAGGTGGGCCCTTTCCTTCTCACAAGATTCCCCAGAACACAGGAAATAAGATAAAATAATCAGAACAGAATTGTATTCATCTGCCAATAAACCATATTACAAAAAGAGATCCAGTCTCATCCCTTCACTACAGTTTTTGTGTTACGGCTTGTTCCCTCCTTTTCTGTCTATCCCTCTAATGTAGATGTCTCGTCTTTATAGAGGAGACATCTATTACAAAAGATTTTCATACATTCTGATTCAACCCTTTTGTACCAAAAATAGGAAAGTCAGTTCTTGATAACAAAATATTGTTACAGTCATGTGGATCATGATCATTACGACCAATATAGTAATCAGTCAGACTCCTTTGCCGATGCAGATTTGTTACGCAAATCTCAACTGTTCCTCAAAGTGCGCATGTTGTTCGTGTTGTTTCAGCTTCGAGGTTCATGCTGTTCTTGTTGTTTCAGCTTCACGGTTTTCACTGTTTCAGCAACTGCAAAATGTGATCCTGCCAGTTAGGCAGTTTCAACAATTGGTCAGCACTTAATCAACTTCAGGGAACAATTATAAAGATAGCATGATTCATGTTGAATAATTAAACATATAGCAATGAGGAGAGTTACTCTATACCTTTGGAGTGATTAAGCCAAAACACTAGCAAAGGCTTTCAACTAAGGGTTGAAGAGGGTAATATAATGGAAAAATATTCGGTCAAAAAATAGACAATATGGGAACCTAACATCCCCCCCAAATGAAAATGTTGCATGTCCGCGTGCAACATCTACTCTGAATCGGAATCAGAATACTGGGCTGAACAGTGTAAATTGCTTATGTAGTAAGTGTAGAAGGTGCTGTCAACCATGTCTCTGAACCCTTGGACATTCTGAAGTCTCTTCCATGCTGCCAACTCTTTCTTTTTAGTCAATGTAAATTGAGCCTTGTATTGTTCTCCAGGAAGCCATAAGAGAGGGAAATGAAAATGGTAACCAATCCACCGTTCAGCACATTGTCTCATGCATTTTACATAATCAGGTATCTGTGAGATTGCCACCTGAAGATTGAGGGGATTGTAGGGATGATATTCCCGTCTTTATTTGGGATGGTGTTCCCAGAATAATTTATTTGCTTTTATGGCCAGAGGTCCTTTAGTTTTGACATAATGTTGGCAGTCTTCCAAGGATGCTGCTTGCAGATTCCTAATATGATCGGTCATCCCTAGTTCTCGTAGATTCCGTTGATGTTCCATAAGGAAGATGGCTGCATTCTACGGTTCCGGACAAATCCAGAGAAGACAGTTCTCCTCATTGTGTTTTGCAAACATAAAAGTGTTCTGCCAAGTAAGCTGGTTGGCCAAAATGGAAATAAAAGCTCTTATTTGAATATCACCACAAATAGGAAGTAAATTAATCTTTCTATCTTCAGACATAGCCTCATTGTGAAGATAGAGTTCACACAACAAGTTCTGGTCATTGTTTGGTGCTTCTGCAAAAGTCTCAATGAATTGCTGTGGTGTAGAGACTTGGTGTGGTCTTCCATCCTTAATTGCTTTTAATTGGAGGAACGCTAAGCGTTCTCTCAAGAATACAGAATAATTAAAATAAGGCTTTCTTGTAGCAAGTAAGCGCTAGACCAAATCGAAGATAAGGGACAGTCTGGCTTTTAATTGCTTATTTTCCTTGTTTTGTGCATGAGACTGTTCCATTGCTTCCCAATTTCTATAGGCATAGTTAAGCCATAATGACTTATGTTGTTGAAATTCCTTTCCTTGGGAGAGCTCGTATTCTGCCTTCCATGTGTTGCTTAGTTCTTGAAAACTGGAAGTCTGTGCATGAGAATTGCTGACACAAGGAGGTTCAGTTTGTATATGCACAATTGTAAAAGATTTTGATTCTGGTTTCTGCTCATCAATAACTTGGGTAGGCTGGGGTGGTTCTGTTTCTTCTTCTGAAATTCTTGAAGATCATGCTGGTTCTTGTGTAACAGCAGGGTGTTCCTTTTTGAATATAATAGAGCTGGCTCCAGTCAATGGGACTGCAATTATCTTATATCCTGCTTGAGTATAGATATCCCCACATTCACTGCACATGTATTCACTGTATTGCTCTTTCTCTACACTCTTTTCAGCTTGAGATGCTACCTGAGCTAACATGTACAAATTGAGTTCCTTTTTATAGGCTTCCCTAGCCATTGCTAACTCTTTCTGATAGGCCTTAATTTCTGATTTGTAGATTCCAAAGGAGAAGAGAATTGTTGTTCAACATTAACTTCATCATTTGCGTCCCCAACAGGTGGTTCTTGTGTATCACCTATTGGGTCAGTTTGTGTATCAGTCTCACCTAGGGCATCTTCTTCTTGCTCCCCAACAGGTGGTTCTTGTGTGGCATCTATTGGGTCAGTGGCTGGTTCTTGTGTAACAACCACATGCAGGTCGTCTTCTTTTTGCTCCCCAACAGGTGGTTCTTGTGTGGCACCTGTTGGGTCAGTGGCTGGTTCTTGTGTAACAACCACATGTCCTATATTGTCTTGGATGTCTAGTTTGAATGTGTCGGCAGCTGGTTCTTGTGGAGCAGCTGCCTTTGTTGAGAAAAATGATGTCACAAAATCGTGAACACTCTGTATTTCGGCATCTGAGGGTGAAGGAGGTGAAGGTTCAGGGCTATGCGGAATACGGGGATTTAAAATGATAGGAGGGACATTTGGGATAACGGCCTCAGTTGCTGCAGACAACCTTGTTTGTTGCTGAGGTAGGGAACCAGGAGAGACAGTAGTTTTCCTCTTGCAAGGACTTTTACTCAGGGTAAGGGAATCATCAGAAATAGTAGCTCCCTTAACTGAGGCCCTGGTTCTTCTTTTTAGTGGGGTTGCAGCTTTCTATTGCTTTTTCTTCTTAAGGAAAGTGATGAGGGTATCCTCGTCTGAATCATCGGTAGGGATATGAACTATGGGGGTGGATGGTTCGACTTCTTCAGGGGGTGAGGACTGCTGCAGATTTTCAATGCTCAATTGGGGTGTTCCTGCTGCTGGTTGCCGAGTTTCAGCATTTTGCCAGGAATTTTCTTCATTTTGCTGAGGATTTTCCTCAGCTTGCTGGGGAGGGTTATTGAGGGGAGGTGGATTGTGCAGGGCGAAGCCTCTATTTATCAGGATTTGGACCAAACGATGGTGCGTGAGGCAGAGGAGTTGGTGCCTTGCGTTCACAGTATAGTGTGCCATATTTTTTAGACATCCAAGGAGATAATATGGCATATTTACTAGACGACCATGCCGCAAATGATTTAATAAAACAAAGTAGTGTTGGTAGACTACCTGATAATGGCCCTCGCAAGTGAAGTAATGCTTGACGAATTCTGCAACCTTTGGCCAAGGTGGTGGTAGTGATCGAAGCGCAACACCCTTGCCTTTGGCTTCCACCTGCTCCCCAGGTAACAGGAAATCTTGCTGTGCATTGAGGATAAGATGCTTCCTGCTGAACCAGTGAATACCGTTGGTTGGAAGCCCCGAAACTTGCACTATGTCTTCTTCTGTTACTGGGATTCTCACCCCTTGGATAGTAGAGTACCCCTCCCTCAAATTGCATGCAAATTCCAGAACCTGCTGCAAATCAAAATCCGAAAGCCTTCTAAAATAGTCCACCCATCCTACTTGTAGGAAGATTTGGTATGCGTTTGGGTAAAGTTCCAGTAATGCCGTTGAGCCCAGTTCATGTCTAACAGCATCTCCCCCCATAGTTACTGTTTTGAAGAATACAAAGTGCAGAGCCGAGTTTCCGAGGTTGAAACAGAGCAGAACGTTGCAAAATGAAATTATGACGTGATAAGGTATAAACGAGGTGGATTAGACACAACCACGAGGAATAGGGATGGTGGTGATCAGTGTGTTATGTAATGATTACAATATTTCGGTAATCCTCCCCAACTGCGGCTGAATGATATGGTTGGTAGTACGATGCTTTTAGCGGTCATGTCAACTATCTCCTCATTAACTACAATTTAATATTCACACTTAACATGCATACCTTTACAATTACCTTTGGTTTTTGCGCCGAAAAGTGTTATCTTGTCCTTAATAGGTCAATGATCATTATAGAAAGGGTTTGTAAGGTGTGAGGGTTTTTATACACGAGGTTTTTATTATTCACGAGAGGCAGTAGTGAAGGGATATTATTAACATGATAAATGGTTGATTCCTTTGAATAAAGAATGATATGTTTCTATTGAAGTAATAGTTCATTCTCGGGAGTAAAAATGGGGACATTTAGGAAAATGGAAAATATTGGTGTTTAAGCAGTGGGATTTGGTGTTTCGACACTGGAAAGTGGTGTTTGAGCAATGGGAAATGGTGTTTCAGCAACGAGGAATGATGTTTCAGCAACGGGAAATGGTGTATCGGCAACGGGAAATGGTGTTTCAGTAACGGGAAATGGTAGAGAGAATGAATTATGATCTGGAATGACATGGCAATGCTTTCCAATCTGCAGATTAATTCTTCCTATATTGGAATTTTTCTTTTCAGCCACCATCCAAAGCTAATATATGCAAAATAATTAATTGTAACATGGCAACCCTTGACAGGGATTATTAGTTAAGAAATCTAATCTAAAAATAAATACATAAACAGGAAATTAAGTGCATTGAGGGATAGTCGGTTCCCCCAAAAAGGCATAGTGTATGTCTTTCATTCAAGTAGCTTTGAAATCCTCTTTAGAAATAGGTTGTTTATACAAACGAAGTCGATACCCATTTACTAATAATGGTGTTATAGAATCATCAATCTTTAGAAGTCTGACTGTTCCATTTGGGAAAACAGTATCTACTTCATAAGGTCCTAGCCACCTTGTTCTTAGTTTACCCTGAAAATTTTCAAAACGGGAGTCATACAGTAAGGCCCAATTACCTTTTTGGAACTGCTTGTGCTTAATAGTTTTGTCATGCCACCTAGTTCTTTGTTGTTGTATCATGGTTGTTTGATGGATGGCATCCAACCTCTTTTCATCCAATTCCTGAAGCTGCTGCAACCTAGCTGTCTGTGCATCAGTCAAGTCAAGGTTAACAACTAAAGCAGTCCTTAAGGTTTTGATTTCAAATTCCACAGGAAAAACATCACTTTCACCATAAACTAATTCATAAGGTGAAAAACCCGTAGTGTTCCTCCAAGTAGTTCTATAAGCCCATAATGCTTCAGGCAACCTTTGAAACCAGTCCCTTCTATTCTCCTTGACTGTCTTTGTTAAAATGGCTTCTATGACTTTATTTGTACTTTCCACTTGCCCATTTGCCTGGGGGTGATAAGGTGTAGTCATTTTATGCTTAATGTGATATTTCTGGAGTGTATCTTTGAAGCCATGAGAATTAAAAGGAGGTCCTCCATCTGTAACTAGATCTCTAGGCAAAACAAACCTAACAAAGATTTCTTCAAATAGAAAAGTTAACAATGATTCTTCATTAGCTTTGATGAGTGCCTTAGCTTCTACCCACTTAGTTATATAATCTGTGCAAACCAGTATATAAACTCTTTGATTGGATGGAGGATTGATGGGACCTATAAAATCTAGTGCCCATCTTTCAAAAGGTTCAAGTATTACCTGGGGGTTAAGTGGCATTTCATCCCTGTGATTAGGCTAGCCCATTCTCTGACAGCTATCGTAGGCCCTAACATATTTATTTGCGTCCTTGAAAAGTGAGGGCCAATAGTAACCCATTCTAAGAACTTTGTGTGCTATTCTTTTGTCCGAAAAATTCCCTCCACAAGGGCCATCGTGGCAAGCCTTCAATATATCATAAACTTCATCTTCTCTGATGCATCTTCGAATTTCGTGATCGAGTCCTGTGTGAAAGAGACACCCACTTATCCAGTTGTACCTAGCACTTTGCTGAACGATCTTTCTTTTCTCTTTGTGCGATAGGTGTGATGGTAGTTTCCCTGCAACTAAGTAATTGGCAATGTCTGCATACCAAGGTGAGTGAGCAGATACTGCAAATAAATATTCATCAGGAAAAGAATCATTCACTAGAATATTTTCATCAGTTTTAAACCGAGAAAGAAAATCAGCAACTACATTTCTTTACCTGGTCGATCTACAATTTTGATATCAAATTATTGTAATAATAATAACCATCTGGTAACTCGGGCATTTGTAACTGATTTGTTCATTAAATATTTAATGGCCGAGTGATCAGTATGCACAAAAGTAGTGTAACCAGTAATATAATGTCGAAACTTATTAATAGCATAAATAACTGCTAAGAATTCTTTCTCGGTGACTGCATAATTAAGTTCAGTAGGAGTCATATTTTTACTAATAAAATAGATAGCATAGGAAAGATTGTTTTCTTCTTGACCCAAGACAGCTCCAATTGCAGTATCTGAAGCATCAGAAGATATATGAAAGGGGAGTGCCCAGTCAGGTCCTCTTAAAATGGGAGCTGTAGACAATCGATGTTTAAGTTCTTAAATGATTTTTGACAACCATCAGTCCACTTAAATTCAACATTTTTCATAAGTAACGCAAACAAAGGAGAAGCTGTTTTAGAAAAATCCTTGATAAATCTTCTATAATATCCAGCATGTCCTAAAAAACTTCTTACATCAGTTTGTGTTTTAGGGATAGGCAGAGTCTGAATTACTTGTACTTTAGCTGGATAAACTTGAATCCCTAGGAATGAGATGAAGTATCCCAAAACAATACCTTGATTCATCATCATATGGCATTTTTCAGTACTTAAGGCAATATGTGCTTCTATACATCGTTTAAGTACTTTTTCAAGGTTTTGTAAAGCATCTTCAAAAGTCACACCATAAGGAGTAAAGTAATCCATAAATATTTCTAAGGAATCATTAAGCATATCAGGAAAAATTCCTATCATCGCTCTTTGAAATGTTGCTGGGGCATTACATAGTCCAAATGGAAGAACTCTATAGGCAAAAGTCCCCCATGGACTAGTAAAAGTGGTCTTGTCCTGATCTTGGGGTGCAACCTTGATCTGATTATATCCACTAAATCCATCCAAAAAGGAAAAGAATCTCTTACCTGCCAAATTATCTAGTACCTGATCAATAAATGGTAAGGGAAAATGATCTTTCTGAGTAGCCTTATTTAGAGCTCTGTAATCCACACACACTCTCCATTTCCCATTTTTCTTAGGTACTATTACTAATGGTGAAACCCATTCACTATCAGATATAGGATATATAAATCCTGCATTCAACAGTTTTTGAAGTTCTTCCTGTTAACACTCAGGTTGTCCCCTTTGACTCCTAAGGGAATACGGTCGAGGTAACCACTAACCAATCTTTGGGTCACAGGTCCTAGCCTACCTGTAACTAGAGAGGGCTCTCTCTTTATGATTTAACTTTGTTTGTATGATGTTTTAGGCTAGTTATGATGCACAAGGTTTTGTTTTGAATTTGCTGGATGATGATTTCAGTCAGAACAGGTATATTTTGCAGGGTGATCTAGGCCATTGGGCATGGAGTCAGTGATGTTTAATTGCTTGATATGTCTGTGTTGAAACAACAGTGATGCTACAGAGCCAGATAAGTGTCTAGGGAACAATTCTTTAAATCTGCAATTGGATGGGATGGAATCAGGGCGTGAAAGGCAACTAAGGATCTTTCAGTAAGCTGATAAGGGGAACAGTGGGAACATTACTTAGGAGCATCGAAGAATTCCTGAATAACATTCATATTTATAGAACCAATACAAACATGAGCAATTAAGAATTCATTTCCATGATTAATTCTGAGGAAAACATTTTCAACGACAGAGATTGAGCACAGGGTGTAATCAAACATTTCCTGTACTATTCTTTTTCTCTATTGTTAGACTGGTGAAACATGCATATGATTCAAACAAACATAAGAAGACAAAACATAGTTTAGGAAAACTTATTATTCCATTAGACAGCACAGGAATTCTGTAACAGCACGCAGAGCATCATTGATACATCAAGCATTCAGGAGATAATGAGCTTTTCCAGCCTTTTGTATTACATCATCTGAAAATATACAATATATTGTCTTAGAGAGAAAATCACCAACCCCAAATACGTTGCCAGGGGAGGTATATATACAAAATTTAGATCAGAAAAATCTAGCTGATGAATTAATGGCTCATAAATACTGTTCCAACTCCTGGAGAATTGTAGCTGAGAGAATAAATGCTGTAATAACTTCTTAGTGTATTAGCTGTCCAAAATTGTCAGAGAATTTTGACTTTGTGACCCATTGAGTCGGCTGGAGCCATATTGCCCAAAATCTGCGCGTTTCCTTTATCTTGGCTTGTTGTCGTGGTGTTTATGCTGAGTCATCTTTTTTGGCCGCTTTGCATGCTGTCCTGATTCTGCTTTTGACTTTGTTTGAGCTGAAGCGGACTAGGGCTGACTAAACTGAGATTACTGAGGCAAAATTTGTAGCATTGCCTACCACCAATCTTCCTTGGGCAGTTGGTGTCTTCGTATTTTTATCAAGGTTTCATCTGCCTCTGTATACCTATAAAAATTTGGTGGGACCTCAAATAAGTGATTAATTTCATGCTCAATGTAGAATAGATTTTCAAGCTTATCATAGAGGCTCTGCCCTGATGGAGGTCATGTTTCTTCAGAAGTACTGGCGGATGCTGTGATCTGATTTTCAATAAAATTTGTCATCCTGGTAGCATATTGCTCATGGGGGAGCAGTCTTCCCGTGCTGGTCAGTGGGCTGGGCAATCCCTTGTCTTGCAGTGCTCCCATTTTGAGCTTGTATTCATCCACCTCAGCCTGCATTTCATGACATTTTCTCTCCACAGTTTGTACAAAATTTCTGAGGGTCAGCACCTTTTTAGCTGTAAGGACAGCATCTGTTCTGTTGATGATGTTCAGGGCTGCTAGCTCCTCCTTGGTCTGATTGTTAAGGAAATGTATCATCCTGTTGGCCTGCTCAGGCCTATTCCCTAGTGTTGTTCTGGCTTTCTGGCTCTCAATTTGTGCTTGGCCTATTAATTCCATCTGTTCGTGCACTGTTTTGATTGACTTCCATTGTCTGGTAAGGGAGTGGTCAATCTGGGCCCATAAAATCCTTTTTATTTCTGCCAGAGTATTTTCTAGTTTCAGTTCTTTCTCTAAGGCCTTTATTTTGTCTTTGAGGGCCTTAATCTCTCTAGTCTGGTCTGCTACAGTCATCTTGGATTTGTCATACTTAGCTTCCAGCTCTGCCAATTTCTCCTTGGCTTGTTTGATCTCTATCGCCTGAAGCTCCAGCTCTTTGATAACTTTTTTCAATTCATCCAGGTTTAATCTGGACTCAAGGGTTGTTGTTGTTGCTGCTGCCGCATCTGTCATTGCTGTAGCCATTGCAGGGGTCGTTGCTGCCTCTGTAGTTGTGGCAGTCGTTGAGGCAGTCTGAGGAGGTTGGGAGGTAGATTCTCCCTGTTTTTCTAGAAGTGCCCTTTCTAGCTCCTTCTCCAGATCAATCACTCTTTGATTCAGCTGCATTATTAGGTCCAATTGGTCTTTAGACTCCTTTTCTTTTTGCAATTCTGTTGTTTGAGGGTGCTCAGTAGGAAGCAATTTCAGTCTTTTCTTCAATGCAACAATAATATCCTCTTTCTTTTTCATAAGGGCCCTCACACCCTTAAGATCCTTAGGATCATGTCCTAAGTCCACAATGATGTCGTCCAGTGTTTTGATCTTGTTGTCTTTGGCCGTGGAGGACATTCTCTCCAAATCTAGCTGAGTGTTGGTGTTCTTCAGCGATTCGTTCAATTCATGGGCCATTGTGGCCCTGTCTACCAGTGTGGCATAGACCATTTCCCCCGTTTGCTTATGCAGCTCTATCTGATCCATGGGGTGAATGTCTTTTGCCATGACTTCTAGCTTTGTTTTTACAAAATCTGCAGCTGAGTGAGGCTGCGGTACCTTGGGTTTAAAATGGCTGAGGATTATCTTTTCCTCTTGGATATCATATACTGACAACAACCTCTCTTGTTTAGTTGGTGTTGCCTTGAGAAATTGTTTGTATACCTCCACTCTCAACAACTCATTTTGTGCCTTTATCTCTTTGAAGGAAGCCTTGGTGCTGGAAGGCTTCTTGCTCTGCTGAGTGGAGGAGGACACCTCCATGCCAAGCTGTACTCCTTGCTCTTGTTGAAAAGAGCTTGTGGCTGTCTGCTAGCTGTCTCCTATTTCTTTCCTTGGGATCTCAAGGATTTCCTCGCTGATTTTTTCTATGACCGGAGAATCAACCCTTTGTCTTTTGGCTTCGGGTTGCTGAGAGGATCCACTAGCACGTGTGGACTCTTCTCGGTCCCGTTTCTTGCCCCTTTCCTCATGTGCAGGGGTCTGCAGGGCAGGCACTGCTAGTGCCTTTGTTTGTGGCGGAGGGGTTTGCTCTTGCTGCTGGCCAATTGAGGAGGCAGGCTTTTCTTTTACTTACTTCTTTTTCTGCACCCATTATTCCCTTGCCTTTTTCTGTAACTGATGCTAAGGTAGATGGCGCTTGGTTGACTGGTGTGGTTGCAGCAGTGGAGGTACCTTCTCCAATTGGATGCGGCTGCTTGAAAGTTACCTGCTGCACAGAATCTAAGTCAAGAGTTTTTTCTAAATCCTTGACATTTCTTTCCATTATTTCTTCTTGAGTTAGTTCCTCAATTAATGTGCCTTGCAACCATTCTTGCTGGTTGGCATACTGCTCAATTTGTGGATATTTACAGTGCTTATACCCTAGTAGCCTGTACTTGAATCTTCTAGCATTGATGAAGCCTTCGGGGTCATAAGGGACCCACCAGAAGCTTCTTGATAGCTTGTATTTATCTTTGAGAATTTGATCAGCCTCTTGCCAACCCTCTTTCTTATTCATGATAAAGGGGCCCAGGTGGTCTTTGAACTTGAGATGGGCTTTCTTCTTGGCACTATGAAAGTGGGTAAGGTCAGAGTTAATAAGCTGCCTATAGTATTCCAAGGCAAACATTCTCATTGGTACATATCTTGGGAGCCTATATGGACAGAGCTCACAGCCATAGATTCTGATGACTGTATGATTTTGGTATAGGTAACAATCACCTATTTTATAGTTCTTGGACAGCTGCAGAGTTTTCTGGATTTCAAATGACAGTCTAGGAGGAGGGGATCTCATCAATAGGCAAGAGACCGGGTAGACAAATTGGTCAATAAATTCACAGTATGAATATGGTGAATCTTGGAGTTGGTGGAAAACTGATGACCAGAAGATGACAGACCTCCTTTCTCCCCTAGAATCCAGCTTCTTGATAGGGCATTGAAAGGCCTCAGACTGATAATACATGAAAAAGTGGTAGATATATGATGAATATTTGAACACACCCTCCCTATCCACTTTCAAGAGTTGGTCATGTATTTTGTTAGCTATAAACTTGGCAAAGTTATATTTGTAGGCGGGAGGCTGGCCTAGGCTGTAAGCAGCTAATAACACCAGCACTGTCTCATCAACGTGCTCACTGGTTTTGTAGCCCAACACATAGGAGATCATGTCAACCAGGAGTTTGCCTACATCAGTGAAATGGACATGCAAGAAAGGAGGTGGCCCTGTAGGCTGGCGGTCAGCTCTCATAAATGTCTTGGTGACCTTCTCAATGTCAGCAGTGGAAAGTTTGGCGCCTGCATCCAGTAAATAGTTCATGGAGAAGGGAAACAACAGCTGAGTTTGCTTGAAGTTGAGCATTTGGTTGATGGAGTCAGGATTGATGTGGAAGAGTATGCTCCCAGATGGAGACTTGACAGTTCTCTGAGTTGGATCATAATTCTCAGCACATAAGCGGATGATTTCTGGAAAAATATTGACAGATGGGAGGAAATAGTAAGGCAGATTGGACTCCCATATCCCATACATGTCATTATTGCTCAAATAGCTGTCCCTCAATTGGCGAAAGGTCTGTAAATGGTTCCTGTCAGCCACAAGGTCCTGGATGAGGCAATCTCTGCCAGCAAGAGGCAGGGCCTCAAGCTCCTTGTTTGGTGGATTCATAGGAGCAACACTAAGAGCTGATGGTGTAGCCATTGTATAACTTTCAGGTGTTATCTTTAGAATGCAGCTTCTGAGTGTAGCAGTTTGAATATGATAGCTTGTAAGGCTTTTTAGAAGTAAGGTGGCAGACTGAATGCAGATGGGGCCAGATTTATCTTTTAGAAGGAGAAACTTGGATGAGTAGACTTGACTGTGATTTCTTCTGGTGAATTCACAGGAATTCTGGACAGTGAGGGCAAATTGCAGAGGGGAGCAGGATTATAACCTGGTGTAATGAAGTTTTTGAATTATACGCTCGGCAAAAGGGAACAATGCCGGGCAGTTGGGGGGGTAAATCGAAAATTAGGCCCGAGAATGACTGTACAACAGTGAATTTTGAACAGGGAGGTGCTTTGGATTATTTTGGGCCAACATTTAACCGAACAACACCATTTAATTTAGGAGTTATCAGGTAATTTAGTGGAGAAATTTGCAGAGAAATGGTAAGAACACGGGCAAACGGGTAGGTTTCGGCAAATACCTCGTTTGGCCAATGCCGAGGGTCGTTGAATTGATGAATAGATGAAGAATGTTGTTGAATTGGTGAGTGGCAGTGTCCGCAACATTTGAATTCGAAATCTGGAGGCAATTTGGCGTAAATGAACAGAACAGTGCACTCGGACTTTCCAATGAAAATGACCCAAAACGGTCTATTTCCGTGTTTTTAACAATAAATTTGGCGCATATGGCTTTTTGGCGCTTTCCCGAGCGGGCCCCGGGTACGGACGATGACGTGGATGCTGACTTGGATGCAAGCGTGGTGGGACACGGTGGAGGCATGCGGAGGTGGCAAGACAGCGTGGAGGGTGATGTGGCGCAGTGGCGGGGGCCTTGGGCATGACGTCACCGTGACATGGGGCTGATGCGACAGGGGTGGCAGTTTGCGAGAGGGTGGTTTCCGGTTTCCCCGCACCGCCTTTGGGGAAAGGTGGTATTGGGGAGGAGGTCTCCGAACAACCCTAGCGACCGACGCGTGTCCTGCGTACGGGAGCAAAACCACCCGCTCCCCGGACGCTAAACAACGACACATCCACTGCCCAGATCACCCGCCCACCGTTGGATTGGGGGCGGCGGAAGATCAACGGTTGGCGGGCGCCCCGACGTGGCGTGCAGGTTTGGGTTGGGACCCGCCTATTAATTAAATAATGTTTAAATGCTGCGGGTTTTAGACTTTAGTCATGGTGGGTTTTGGGGGGTTTAAAAATGGATGCGGGTTAATGTAAAGGGTTTAACAAGAATATTTAAACCTTGGGTTTGACTGCGGGGGTGAAATTTTCAAAGGTTTTTGGGTGAATGGTGGGTAAGGGTTTAGTTATGGGCTATTAATCTTAACCAGGGGTTAGATTAATTCCAAGGTAAGGGTTGACTAGAGTCCCAGATGGACTAATGTCTCCCATGACAATGCTACTTAGCTATAATGCTAAGGGGGGGGAATATTTACATATTTTTTGGGTTTTTTGCATAAAATGCTATAATAGTAGGGGGAGGGGGAGCACTTAGGGAGCTATATAATAAGTTTAGAAATTAATATGGATTTGGGATGTGAAAGAGGAACAGAGAACTAAGTTTAATGAGTAAACTTAGATTTAGAAGCAAATGAGAGTGATGAATGATTTTACATAAGAAATGTGGCTTCTTTTCGGAGAAGAAGGTCACAACTTGATATGAATTTCACAAATGAGAAATGTGAGGAGGACTGTTTAGGCAGATCCTACAGTCCTCAAGGGGATGTTAGTGAGAAAACTTTTGAAGGGAATGAGGGAAGTTAGAGATGGTTAGGTAGTTTGCCATATAGGTCATTGCTCTTGCCTTTCTCTTATTGGTGAGATCAGATATGATTTTCCATATATCATGTGCTTAGATCTTGTTTTCTGCAACCCCCAACTGCCTACCCTGCCTAATATGCCTAACATTCTTTCTTCTTTTGGATGGGTGCACTTAGCCTTGCAAACCCTGATAATCCTCTTTTCTTTTTGCTACCCTCCTATCTAAGTCTACCCTTATGTCTTCCAAGGGCCCAGATTAAGCAGTTGGGCTCCTTCCTTTCTCTATCCAACTAGTCATCTGCCAAGCTTGAACTGTTTGAGCAGGCACTTTCTCTCTAGTCTAGAACAGGAAATTTAAAACATGGTATGGCCCAGCTTGAACTGTTGGACCATCCATCAAGATAGCAGTGGCATTTTAGCTTAGCCACTTTCATGGTCTTTATTTGGGGTTCATTTCATTTATTTTTCCTTTTGACCAGTTCATTTTCTTGCCTTTTGATTATTCTTTTAAGGCATACCCTCTTTACATTTTTTAACTGTCTATTTCTTTCACAAAAATGGAACCTTAGTACCATGGAAGATGAACATTTTTGGCACTTCCACTGTCAATCACGAAAAATGAAAACCTATTGGTATAGGAGGCTAACACTTCCTTCACAATTTCCCTTAAATTGGGATTCATTCGTCGTTAGGGTTGACAGACTGGGTGGGATCCTTCTTTAATATAAATATGATGAGTACATAATTCAGAAGAAATTCCCTTCATATCTGTGTAATCCCATGCGAATGCTTGTTTATTCTCGTGGAGTAACTTCATTAACTGTTGTGTTTCAGCATCTGTTAGGTTAGGGTTTATATTTAATGTTTTGCCAGGCTCGATTTCAACTGTTATACTTTTGGAGGAGGTGTCAGCTGATGTCTGAGATAAGTCTTCAGTTCTAAGATTTTGCTGTGATTGAGATTCCAAGATTGTAGTCAAGTGATCATGTATTTCAGAGTTAACCGAAGAAGGTTCAGAAATAAAGCTACTAATTAATTCATCTTCGGTTGAATCCTTAAAATTTAGGGCTTGTCCGACAGTCAAGATGGGTTGAGTCACATCGCCCTCATAATCTAACCACACAGAGTTATCATTATTAATCATAGGTGTAGCATGAGGGTACAGAGTAAGCTGTTTGGTTTCACATCCATTAGAAATTGTCATTGAACCTGACCTACAGCTGATGAAGGCATCTGTTGTAGCTAGCCAAGGTCTCCCTAAAATCAATGGATGATCCCCCAACTTTGTTTTGGTCTGTAACACCACAAAATCAGCTAGGTAGTTCCAAGATTCGACTGAAATTATCAGGTCTTCAATGACTCCTTCAGGTTTGATTGTGGAGCGGTCATCTAGCTCTAGAATGGTTGGGGTTTCCCTAATTACATCCTTTAACTGTAATAACTGTGCAGTTTCAAGTGTCATGATGTTTATTGCAGCACCCAGATCTACTAGAACTCTAGAAACAAAAGTTTTTCCCACCTGTACTGTGACCATAGGATGACCAGGGTCACCATATTTCACAGGAGAGTTTTTTTCTGACATTAGAGTAGCTAGATCACCCATCACATGAACTGTGAGGGGGTCCTTAGATTTTCTTCCAGGTTTCTTAATACAAATATCTCTAACAGTTCTAGCATAAATCGGTACATCTCTCAGTGCTTATAAGAGTGGAATTTTAACATATAAATTCTGCAGCTCTCCTAACAGATTAAAAGCAGGTGGCTCAAGTGTTTTGGTAAGAGCCAAACGTTCAGGGAATGGTGGCTTTGCTGCTTCAGCAGTCTTTTTAGAGGATGTTTCAACTGTTTCAACATTGTTATTAGAGGATGATCCAATTGTTTCAGCATTGTTATTAGAGGATGATCCAACTGTTTCAGCATTAGATGACTTTTCTTTTCCGATTTCTTCTTTATAAGAATCGGAAGTAATGTCATCAATAATGGGTTCAACTATTCTTCCAGAGTGTAAATGAATGTCATTACATTGATAGGGGAAACCAGTTGGTTTTGAACATCAATTACCTGCAAAGATTTATTATTATTCGGGTTGGGGTTAGGTTGTACAGGCAGCTGGGGTCTCATTGTCTGATTATTTGGTGGAGAATTTGATGGTAAGGAGAGAGATTGCTGATACTGAGGTAATTGGTTTGGAAATGGGATCTGTGGAGCTATCCAATTTGGGTTCCATTGATTAAAATAGGTTTGTTGTAGAGCCCAGGGATTCCACATCGTAGGATCAACAAAAGGAGGGTTCGGTTGCTTCATGGGTGGGAAATTCATTTGATTAAAGTGTGGGTACTGCATTTGATTGAAGGGTGGGTAATTCGTTTGAAAAGGAGGATGATTATTCCAACGATTAAACTACATGTTAGAATTCGTACCTTGTCCTCATGGTTGCCATTGCCTTCTCTGTGTGAGGAGGTACACTGCTTCAACTTCTTCTCCAGTTGGCTGCAGTGCTGCTTTTATTCATGGCAAAGAAGGTCATTGTTGAGTCTCATGGTCCTTTTCACAGATAGTGCAGATTGGTACCTTGTCTAGGGGGCATTCCCTTTGTGGGTGTTTTTCCCTGCATTTAGAGCAGAAAATAGCCAGAGCAGCTTTTGCTTCTTCCTGCTTCTTTTTAACCTGCAAGGTATCAATTTGTGAAGCAAAAGAGCTTAACATTTCAATTTTAAATTCTTCAAGTAAGTTACCTATTTCGGCCCGTGTTGCTCCTCCACTTGCTGATTTCTGGACTCTTGAGTATGTACTATCTTTGCTTTTTGGTATGCTTGCTACTCCTCTCAAACATCTTTTACAGAGATTGATAATCTCATCATAGGATTCCCTAGATATGTCTCCTTTTCCAAGCATATTCAACATATCTAAACAATCATCTTGTACCCCTTTTAGCAATATTGACTTGAGAATATCCTTACTCATATCAGGATGATCAGATCGCTGTAAGTTATACTGTAGCCTTTCCACGAAGTCCTCCAGACTTTCATCCTCCTTCTGAGTCATCTTGAATAATTCCTCCTTCCTTCTCTTGTTCGACAATAATCTTGGTATTTAGCCAAAAATTTCTCCTTCATCTGGTCCCATGTTGTAATCACATGAGCTCCCAGGCTCATGAACCATCTTAATGCGTTCCCTTTTAATGTAGCTGGAAACAACTTCAATTTATGAGCAGCATTAACATAGTCATAGCTTCTACACAATATATCAAATTCAAAAAGAAATTCATCAGGATCTTCCGTGGATAACCCATGGAAATTGGGTAATGCTGAAAGTGGGATATTCTTCATAGGAGTTTCTCCTCTGGGGAGATCTCCAATAGGGAATTCTAGGGTGGAGAGAGAATTTTCTCCCCTTCCTTCTATTCTGTGACCTCCACCAAAAATTCCTTCATTGTTATCCTCCATTGGTTGTTTTCCTTATGCGCTTGCCCGGTCTTCGTAGTTTTCTGTTGGAATTTCAATGTCCTGCACTGGTTCCTCCACCTTAATTTCCTCTATTGGTTCTTCTACTGGTCGTTTGTCTTCTTCCACCGGTTCCTCAGTATATTCTGATGGTTCTATAACCCTCTCTGGTCCCACTACTTCCTCTGTCTGATAGTCTGTCTGGGAAGAGTGTTGGGCCTGTGGCCTTCGAGAGCTTAACCTCTCGGATGTCTCAGCTTTTGAAATAATATCATCAATAAAAGTTTTTCTTCCTCCTCCTTTGCCTTTGCCTCCTGAATGGTTAACCTTCTTGCGTCCTCTCATGCATCCTACATTTCTAAAGGAAAATTGTTAATACCCTTAAAATCTTCAGTCGCCTTCCCCGGCAACGACGCCAAAATGTTGGTCACTTTAATTGTTTATTAATAAAACAGTCGAGTGCCACATAAATTATCAACCTGAGAAAGTCTGATTATTCCAAAGGTGACTACGTACTGTATGTACTCAATCTTAATGGTATTAAAAGCTGTAGTATAAAAATTATACTATCTATTAAAGCCCTACTCTGTGTTACAGCAGTTACAGTAGTTACAGCCTATTACAGAAATGAAGTAATAACAAATGACTTAAAGGAAACAAATCTACAAAAGGAAGTGATGGCTGTCATGCAACAAAGGATCAGGACCCTATCCTCAGAGTAAGGACTTTCAGCACCTGCCTCTATTGTCCAGTTCACCAATACACTCTGTAAATCCTAATCATCGGTGAGGCACTCATATACAACATCAATCAGTTAAAAAGGAAAACAGAGTTTCAGCAAAAGTAAATATTATTAGAAGCAGTAGTCGTGATATAAACAAAAATCACACACACACCACACAACAGAAAGAAGATGGGTGAATCTTGTGATGAAGGTGGGCCCTGTCCTTCTCACAAGATTCCCCAGAACACAGGAACTAAGATAAAATACTCAGAACAAAATTGTATTCATCTGCCAATAAACCATATTACAAAAAGAGATTCAGCCTCATCCCTTCACTACAGTTTTTGTGTTACGGCTTGTTCCCTCCTTTTCTGTCTATCCCTCTAATGTAGATGTCTCATCTTTATAGAGGAGACATCTATTACAAAAGATTTTCATACATTCTGATTCAACCCTTTTGTACCAAAAATAGGAAAGTCAGTTCTTGATAACAAAATATTGTTACAGTCATGTGGATCATGATCATTACGACCAATATAGTAATCAGTCAGACTCCTTTGCCGATGCAGATTTGTTACGCAAATCTCAACTGTTCCTCAAAGTGTGTGTGCTGTTCGTGCTGTTTCAGCTTCGAGGTTCATGCTGTTCTTGCTGTTTCAGCTTCACGGTTTGTGCTGTTTCCGCTGTTTCAGCAACTGCAAAATGTGATCCTACTAGTTAGGCAGTTTCAACAATTGGTCAGCACTTAATCAACTTCAGGGAACAATTATAAAGATAGCATGATTCGTGTTGAATAATTAAACATATAGCAATGAGGAGAGTTACTCTATACCTTTTGGAGTGATTAAGCCAAAACACTAGCAAAGGCTTTCAACTAAGGGTTGAAGAGGGTAATATAATGGCAAAATATTCGGTCAAAAAATAGACAATATGGGAACCTAACAAGAGGGTTTACCAAATTGATCATAAAACTACAAAATACACCTTGGTGATAAATGATAGAGGAATTACCAAGGACTTATGTACGGCAGTCAATCTTCCCAAATACTGTGTTTAGTGCATTACAATCAATAGGGTGGCAGACACAACTTCCTAAGGATAAAGGATATCAGCCTATTGTGGTCTCCCAATATATACTCGACGGTAAGGGGAGCACAAGTCCATACTGGCACTTGTCGTATCAAAGAGGAGGAATCACCCAACATTCGATGAAAATGATAATTACTAGGTTTTACGACACCAGAACACGTCTCTAGCCTAGACTTCTAGACATGTTGCGTTAGGTTCCAAAGCGTTTTTATGTTCATTGAGGTTTATTTTAGAGTTGATCTTGCTTAGAAGTTTGTCTTTCGAGGTTCACCGCGTGATGTAGATGTGAAATTCCTAAATATGCAATCTAAAATGATAAACAGTCGTTTATGTTCTTTTAGAAATGAAAATCCTAGCTACAAAGGAAAGAAGATTATGATTTTATTTCAGCAGAGAGCATAGAGCACACACTAAATGCACTTTCCTCAATCAAATTTTTCATGCAGTCAAAACGCAGATGCACATGCATGTATTTGTTTTTCGACTTTCTTAATGTGTGAACGCCAAAAAGAAAGCTAAGTACAGATCTGAACTATTTTCTTCCAAAGCAACAGTACTAACAATTTTCTTTTCAAAATGAAAGGAAAACTAAGACGACACTTTTCGATTTCAAATTGAAAATTGTTTTCAACACTTCAAATACTAATAATTTCAAATCAAGTACAATGACAAAAGTAAAATCAACTATCTAGAAGAGGAAGACTTTACGACACTCTTCTTTTGATTCAGAATGACAATTATGACACTTGCATCAAAAACGACAGTTCGATTAGGCTACTTTCGACAAAGGAAGATTGTAAATGATTAAAAAATACACAAAAAATTTATAATTCTTGACTGATGGAGGCTGAAATAATGTGAAGGAAGATGGTTACAGCAGGAAGGTACTGATCATGAATAGTAAAACTACTGAATAAAGCTGAAAACAAGGAGGAAAAACCAAATTTCAAAGAAGAAAAACAGTTCACTCAATCATCGCACCTGCAACACAGGGAAATAGGGATGCATCTCACCTGCAACACAGGGGAGGTGCGATGCATGTAGGTTGCATAGTTACGGATAGTGCGATGGGCCAGGGAGTGAAACTGAGCTTGGTTTTTGCTCAAAATTTGCAGCTAAGTTTAGTGATTTAGGCTAAGTAATGATGGACAGTAAACACAAAGCATAAGGGTAGGATCTGAAGAGGTTCTGAGCTACCACAAGGGCACTTAGAATGCTTTGTAAGTTAGATGTTTAGTTCATAAACCAACCCGAAGATTGACTGAAGCAGCGTTTATCTACTTCGCCATTGCATAGCAAATGCATTTCGAAGGCTAGCTGGCTAACTTCAGGCTCCATCTATAGTTTATAAAGCAAACAATAAAAAAACAAAACAAACTATTTGTTCCCCAACAGAGTCGCCATTTTGTTTCAGGGAAAACTAGTGTCGATTCGAACTGCTAGTCCCACTAAGATGGGTAGCTATCTTAGAAACAAACAATGAAAGCTTTTCATGATTTCCTTTAAGTGTGATAGATGGAAGAGAAGAGAAGAGGACCAACCTGGATCTTCTGCTTTGATCCTAGCTTGATTTCCCCTTTCCTTGATAGAGTCTGACACTCCTCTCCTACTTGTCCCACTTCGAAGAGTACCTATAGAGTCAAAGTAACAACAAACTATCAAAGCATCTCTATCTAAAACATCATAAACAATGCGGAATCAGAAACACATTGACCATACAATTGCATTCATAAGCAATAAGATTCACAAATACAAGATCATATGGAGGAAAACTCAAAGAACTTTATTAATAGTAATGTAAGAGAGGATTACAACCTAGCTATCTGATCCAGCATCATCCTCCCAGTTTTAGAAGCCCTCTTCACCTCATGAACAAGCAAATCACCCAACAATGCAATGCCTCTTCTCAAAAAACCAATAGCACTTCCTTACAAAATACAAAATTCCAGCCTCCAGATCTCTCAGATGAGGGATCCATTTATATATGTCTTGAAAGGGTGTGATTTAGCTCTGAATTTTTGATTAGTGTCATTCCACTGATAATTCTTGGTTCCACTTGGAGATTTCATGATCTCTTACTCATCCCTGGGTGAATTCAGAGAGGCAAGTGTCACAGGAGAAGTTTCTGGAAGATTCCATGATCATCCACCTTGCAAACTGTCTCTGCCATTTGTCTATTCTTGCTCATCGTACCCCAGAGAAGGCCATTTGAGTATGCATCACACCTGGCCAGTTAGGTAGTCAGTATGCATCGCATCTTGCCCATGGAGCAGTCTGTATGGTCCAGTTTTGGCTAGTTCTGAGTAGTTTTTGAGGTGGAATTTCTGCGAAATGATGTAATCAGTTGACCATGATCCTTTAGGCTATGAAACAACAGTTTTAGGGACTTATGGAGCCCTTCGTTTATGGACATATGAGTTTGGGGTTGCAGTGCCCAAATATGCCTATAACACTGCTACAATAGGATACAATAAGCTTGTACATATAGAGGAAGAGAGAGCTAAGGAGCAATATCTTGTAGTGACATTCTAGCTCCCTTCAACATAAATGGAGCTTCTATATCAAATAACATAGAATGAAAAGGAGCAATGAAGTTCTCAACAATTTTTTGATACATTCCTTTGTAACTTATGTCCTACAGGTTCTTAAAATAAAGATGAAATAGTAGTATATCTAAAGTAGGGATCCATTGCCACATTAACCCTAGAAACCAACACTTGGAACATATAACATCCAATACATCAGAAACCATAAAATTTTGGTTATTCTCCTTAACTTTGCTCTCTTTATATTATCCTTAATGGAAAATGCTAAAATTTATTACCAATTAAATATCTTTCCTTCCTGGGTGCAAGTATACATCATCAGGACCCAATCATCCTCAAAGAACTCTACATCTGATCTTCCATATAGATGGAAACACATTGCCGCTATCATCTAATATGCTTTTCTCAACAACTTGTTTTTATAAATGTGATATAATTTATACCTTAACTTACTTAGTTCCTGCGACTGAGTTTTGAGTATGACTTTGGTAGCCAAATGAAAACTATTAAACCATTTGGTAGACATGACCACCTGGAACTTTGGAAGCTTATAATATTTAATACTATTTAATGATAAAATGCCATTATCTTTACACCATCATTGTCCCTGATAGTCATATCCTTCATATCTATGCACTAGATGATCCATTTAATGGTTTTATCACAAGGAATAAGGGGAGGATGTGTTGCTACCTTATGGAACTGTGAGATTTAACATTGTGATATACTTCAACATCCTCTTCATCTTTTACGAATTCACTTATATAAATTTCTTGGTAGATGCCCAACCAAGTCATGGGCATCGCCTTATCCACATAATAGGTTGTATATGAAAAAATAGGTATCAAAATTAAGGGGTTATCCACCACACCTACTATGCTAGTTTTTGTGATTTCCTTTCTTGATCTATTCTTGGTGTGTGGCACCATGTCTCCCATGGTTGATGATATGATATAGCACTTGAGATCACAGTACCTAACATCTCGAAAATGTTCATGATGACAAAAATGATGTTAGGAAAAACAATAAGAGAGTGTGATGTTGTGTCGTAAGTTGCTAAGATAATCTGCGATAAGGGATTAAATAGTGAGACCATGTATTTATTTTTACAAAAAGGAAATTCAGGATGTGATAAAATATCTTCTTATCACAAGGGACAAAGTGAGGGTGTGACGGGAAAGACATAATAACAAATCACACTATCACAGAAAAAGGAAGGAGGTTGTGATTTTGTGATATATAGAAGTCAATGGTAGTGGGAGGAATAAGTCATGAGAAAACAATGTAGGGTGCACCATGGTCTTGAAGTGGGGAAACTATACTACTTGCTTAAATTCCACCACTTCAACAAGGAGAATGTTGATAATGTACTTGAAGGGTTTGCTAGAAATTCAAGTTATGGCAAGATTGAGATTAGCAAGGTCGACAACAATGGATAAGTATGGAATAGTAGGGAATATGAAATAAACAGGAGAAGATGAAGGAAAGGGGTAGAAAGGAAAATAGAAGAAAAATTGAAGAGAAAAGGACATATAAAGCTTAAGGAAGACAGAAAGATGAATATTGCAAGACGAAAATACAAAATACAAAGTTCCATAATCACAAACAAATGAGGAAGGTTGTGATGACTTACTAGACTCAATAGAATTAGGGAATTCAGTAATAGATCATGAAAAGCTTAGTCCTCTTGCAATAAACTCCATAGCTAAAAATATGTTGTGAAAATGATAAGGTGGATCTCTCTATTTATAATTTTGCCAACATGTGCAAGATAGTTGATCCATTAAATGCTCATTTTCTAGTTAATATGCAATGGCTTGTAGCTTCACAAGTCAATCCATGGTAGCAGGGTTTCATTCACCAAGGACCACAATAAGGAATGGGCTATCATAATTCTTATGATTGGTATTTTGATCCTATAATGTAGATTGCAACATGATGAAGCTGTGAGGAATGACATTGCACATAATTCATAAACAATCATGTGATGCACTAATTTGGGTTGCAATGTGACAAGATATAAAAACCTATGAAAATCTTTATTTTCAAAATTTAAATAGTGCAATCAGACTTAGAGAAAACTTTGAGACTTGCCATTTGATTACCAAAAGTAGGGGACTCATAATTTTAGAGGGTGTTGAAATTTTGGGGTTGTTGTAGCAGTTACAACAAATGAATTGAGTGCCAATGAAGAGAAGGATGTTTTGTAGTTAACCCACAATTATGGGTTTGTTGATGACCCATTATGAGTGTCAAGTGTTAATGAAGAGAAGGGTTTTATGTGGTTAAACCATAACCATGGATTTATCAATAACCCATAATCGAGCCAGCAATGGAAATCTTGAAGAAGAGTTTTGTGTGGTTTACTCATAATCATGGAGGGAAAGAATTGAATGTATTTTACCCACTTCCCATGGGAAATAATGTATTGGATTTTGTATTTTTATTATTTAAGGGTACTCCAAAGCTTAATCGAATGGTCATGGGAGTTTGACATAATATATCGATTTTTGACAAGAAGAGTGATGTTAAACATGTCCTCGGAGTCCCTCATAAAGTGTTGTGTGGTGATTACAACATTGATATCCTAGAGGTATAGTTTTAAATCCTGGGAGCCTAAAAAAGAAAACTAGTCATTAGAAGAGATGATGACATCATGGATATATTTTATGTTTAGATATCTACACAAGGTTAACAATGGGGTAATTGAACTCATGTGCTCATTGATAGAAACATTGACTAGACATTGGAGCTTTGTTATGATCTCACTAGTTAAATGGTTTGTTGACATGTTGAGGGACTATAAATTGGTGAATGGAGGGTGATATTTTCTAACTGAGGTTAAATCCTATGAATATGAGCTTGAAAAAATTCTTTTTATTGTAGTCATATCTTCAAGCTCTAATATGGTGACATTGTAAGGGGTTTTGAGCTTGTCTCCAATCCACTCTATGAACTTGTTTCCAAGATATTGGATTGAAATCTTAATTCGCAAGAGACAAGCCACATCCTCCATATTGGTGTAAAAAAAATCCTCTAGAAACACCTGAGAGAGAAGAAAGAAAGTTCTTATAACCCCCTTTTTGTTTTCCGTCATAGGATTTAAAATAAAAAGTCATGATGATGATGAGTTTTTTAAGCATCAAACATATTTCTTTCATTCTAACAATGGAATATAGTAATTATGATAAGGAGAGTGAAGGTGTGATAAATATATAATATTAACAATGATATCATGGTGAAAACTATAATAGTATTTGCAAATCCACCACTGAAACTCGTAAGATACAAAAATATTGAATACAAACACATGAAAAATTCCCTACCACTAGTAGAGCTTTATGCTCTCGAACCTTTGGATTTAATTTTTTTTTTAACCCCACTCATTGATCTTAAAACCTTGAAGTGGTGGTGGTGGAATAGTAACCTCACTTCCCATAGAGATTGTGTACATTTTGGACTCCAACAATTGCCAAAAGGAGGTTGGATATTTCTGCAAATATTTGAACCCAACATATGCTTCAAACCCTAAATCCAATGGAGTGGTAACTTGCTCCGATACGAGTTATCCAAATATTGGGGGCTAAGATATAGAAGGCTTGAATGTTAAGAGAGGAGGGGAGAAAACATTCAATTATACTATGGAATTACTCACAAGTTCATTGATGAAAATATATGAATTGAATACAACACAAAGCTATGACAAACATAAGTACTTCTAGAAGAATAATTCCATTCATCAGAACCATTATATGCAATGAGGCCAATTCTGGGAATTCTCCTTCCTAACCTTCATTATTATCCTATTTCCTTCTTATAAAGCCTCTTGTTGAAAAATTCAATTAGGTTTGACTCCATCAATTACATATCTATCAATTTTATGTTTATATAAAAATAATGACTTTATGACTTATGCATATGAACTTAAACTAAAATCCCCACTAATATTTAGATCAACAGTCTTGCACACTTTCTATATGAGCATAAAGTCAGCTAAGCAACAAGTAGACAAACACTAAGGTCAATAAACATATAAATTCCTCTTACATAACCTCTCTTTCTTATGCATACATGACCCCCAATGGTGTTACAACTCAGTTCCCCTAGAAATATTGTATACCACACAAAATTATTCTTTTACACCAATTAGACTCTTTCCTAGTAGTTATATGACAATTCCTATTTTAGTATCCATCTACAACATCATGGGTGAAGATTGTCTTAACCTTTAAGGGAAACCATCCTAAGGGCTATGGGTAATACTTTCAAGTACATGCCTTAAAACAACATATAGAGTACAAGGGCGGGCCTCATTCCCAACATGGACAAGTCTCTTTCTTGGTAAGGTCCTTATCTTTCTAGGTGTCTAGTTTATCTAACAAAAACCACCTAGTTCAACAATTCATGAAGCACCACATTTAACATGTTAGAATTTTTGAAAGGTGTACATCATACGTGAATTATTTCACATTAACTCACAATACCAAGGCAAGGTTCATTATGAACATAGCGTTGTATCATGAAAATAGTCCTTTGTTTTTCATGAGAGTTTCTTAATCAATTTCTAAAACATAGGGAACTATTCATATTGGCTCTAGCCTTTACATAAGAAGCAATCATAATTGCAATGGACTAAAAAAAAAACATACTCTTAGGAGATACACGGAATTATTATGAAAAAAAGTCCATCCATCACTTGAATTTATACATAACTTAGTTAGATATCCAATACTCTATCTTTAACTTATGTGTACCTAGAAGCTCTAATGATTTTAACTTTATGGTTTATCTTCGACCATTTAGGCCTTGTGTTTGAACAACAAATATGATACCATTCTATAACATACCTAACCCCCTAAAATCTAATATTAAGAAGGTGGGGTAGTAAAATTTTTCTCTTAATATTCTTTCCTATCATGACTCAAAATCCACCTATGAGTTCACGAATGCATTATATTCATTAGGATATCCCTAATAAACATATACTTTCTCAAATTCGAGCTTTGTATGAGAAGTCATAGAATTTTAAATATCTTTTCCTTATCCTCTTGATAATATCACCATGCACTCTATCCTACATGGCACCACAAATGTCAAAAAATGTTGCATGGAAACCGATGCATATAACATCCATTTTGGACTCCATCATATCTAAATATTTTCGTGAAAAGCATATAATCCCATCTTTGAAAATCTCATCAACATGACATAATGCTCTCAAAATTGTTTTTCCTATAATGCACCTTGCCTCACTCCACAAATGTTTTACTTCTGTCACATGTCATACCATAGATTTTTATGTTGTGGCATGTATCACACCTAAAAAAGGTTTCCTTCACATTATAAATAGAAATTTTCTTCCTTTATTGCATCACAAGAAAGGTTCTCTTCTTCCTCATCTTTTTTGCATTGCCAAAAAACTTATTTATTTGTAGTCTATTGCACCATAAATTCTTGTGGTGAGATACATCCTTTCAAAAAAAATAAAATTCTAATGATAAATGGGGATCCATCTTCCTTTATTGCATCATGAGAAGTATTCCTTTCTTGCTATGTATCCAACCATAAAATTTGATGGTGTGATACATTGCATCAAGGTAGATTTTCATTTGTGTGACATGTGAACTTTCCAAAAAAATTCTAACTCGTCTCCTAGTGTCATTCTATGTATTACATGAAGATTTTCTTCATGTGATATGCATTTTATAACATAGATATTTTTTTGATGTGATATGAATTGTATTTCACGAAAATTTATTTCATGTGATAATAAAACTTTTATTGAGGTTTCCTTAAAAAAATTCTTGAAATCTTTGGTTGTAAAAGATAATGAAAAACACCTTACCAAAGGCTTCTTTAACTTATATAGGGGCAAGGAAAATTTCATAAGCCTTATACTTCATCATTTAACCTTGTTAGTGAGCAAACTTCTATCGAAACCATACCAAGAATTACTAGGGTCCCTTCCAAACTTAGTCAAATTCCATGCAACCATGTTATAATTTCACTACAAAAGCTTCTCTAACTTCCAATGCAAAAAATAGAGTGAGAGTTCTTAGAATTTGTGACAATTTCCCAAAATACACAAATTTCATCTATTAGTCTGCAAGGAAATTCTTTGCAACATAATGGCTCTCATACCCAATTTATTATTACATAAGAAACATTTAATTTCTATGGGGAAACTAAGTCCAAGGCCTACTTTGAATCTTTTACTTAAACATAAAAAAAAAAATTAAGTACATTATATTTGTTTCATAATAAGGAACCCTCTTAAGCTAATATTTATTAAGAGATTATAACCCTAAATTTCCAATGGCATACCATTAACATCATGCCTATTTCTAATAGGAATTCATCATACACAACAACTCTTAATGGAACATTGACTTAAGTATAAGAGAATTCAGATTCTCAAGGTAAACCATTAGTTATATATATGCTACGCAAGACTCAGATCAAAATTTCATTGTAGTAGGAATTATTTACTACCTGAGACGTAGGAAACACCAATGCATAATTATCATATTCATCAAAACTATAATCATTCAAGATTTATAGCATGACATGGTTGTAGCATAAAATTAAGAAATTTTAGAACTTGAGGAGTTAACCATTGCCTACATTGAGAGAAACTTAGTACACAATTATACAGTACCTTCATATTGATTATCCTTAATAGCAACTATAATAGATCATTCATGCATTCATACATTCATTTATCAAATGCGGAAGCATAAATTGTTAACATAGAATTGAGTATTATCTATATGCAAGTTGTCCAACAAAGTGACTGTTAGGCTGAGTGCTTTTCCACCCTAACCACATGCATAGTTTCATTTTGTCTTTCTACAATTGGTCCTCCCCTAGCTAGGCCATGTACCATGAGGGTGAATTTTTGGCACTCTCAACAATTTACTAATTTGGTTTATCACATGGGATTTTTCCAATAAAGGAAGTCATGTCACCAAGTGTAAGGCTCCTACAACCTATAGGCACTCCTTTTGTAGCTTGTATAGCACGTGGGTTATCTCTCTTCACTACTACATAGTCCCTTGAGAAATTCCTCTTCCTTGTGCACACCATGGATGTGAAACAAGGATATAATCATCACCACAT
This sequence comes from Pinus tabuliformis, assembly GCA_031772625.1. Lineage (NCBI taxonomy): Eukaryota > Viridiplantae > Streptophyta > Pinopsida > Pinales > Pinaceae > Pinus > Pinus tabuliformis. Next base: position 752,784,624 of record CM062811.1, read on the forward strand.
TTGGGATTATTTGAGAGGTATCTCATGTGGTTCAGAGTGGGAAACCAGGTATTTACAACTGCTTTCCTCACTAAATATCCTAGCCATGGATTCACTATTGCTTTTAACTCATTCTACATGAAATTTATTCTTTCCTCCACTCAATCATGCGCCATATAATCATGATTTTCCTTATTTTAACCAATTTGGGTCTTCCTAGTTTCCCCATGAATGTAAACCCATTTCCTCATTTGGTTGACAAGGAGGTTGTTCTCACCAACATTTTACATGGAGTAAATACTATCACTCTCACTAGATGGGTAAATTTTTCACATAAAATTGACTCTTATATGTTCAAAAAATTCATTGAGGGTGAGATATTTTCAACCTAACTGCAAGCAAAGTTTAATTTTTTCCTTTTGATATTTGAGAAGGAAAATCATATGGTAATTCACAAAATTTCTCTAGCAGGACGACTTTGGATTAATAGGCATGTAAAACCCCCTTCCCAACCCCCTAACTATTCTCCATTGATGGTATAATGGCCATAAAGTTGTTGTCATTTTTCTATTAATTGAAATACATAATATTTATAAAATGTTTTCAAATTATCATGGTATAATACTTAAATATCCATACCAAAAATAATACAATAATTAGTGTAATTAATTACAGATTTAATCAAAGGATCAAAAATGGGGGTTGTTACAACATTGTTGTGTGTATATGTTTGGTATTAATTATGTGGACACGTGTTTGTTATAGAATCAAACAAACACACACACAAGAGAATTAATCTGTTTATTATAAAGTCACACCAATGTACCTTAAAGTTTTGAGGTGTACCATGGAGAATACTTCCCCTCAAATATCTAGTCACTTGAGTCCTCTAGAATTCTCTTTTAAATGATAGAGAATGTATATTTTCTTCTATAGAAATCTCCACCAAAGTATGTTTCTCTTGTAGTGGCATCCTATATGATCTCTTACTTCAACACCCACAGACATTCACAAGAATGACAATGAGGAGCCACTTTAGGTCTATGTCTAAGTGAGAGGTTAATGATGTGGAAACCATCATGGTATAGTTCCACATCAAAATATATTTAGATTCAGTTCATTACTAATTAGTTATACATCAGTACCTAAATATCAATCCCAAAATAATTAATTTCCATAAATTTTAGTTGGAAATAGTGATGATTAAACAATTTCTTGGTTAATGGTTAAAGGAAAGCTTAAAGATATAGGTTGGAGAATATTGAGGTGGTATAATCTATTGGTTTAATAGGGAGATTCAATAGATACAATAGAGAGAGTGGAAATGTTAAGGGTAACCATTTCCTGCTTGAAAATATAGAGCAAGTAATCGTTGTTGTATGCAATTTCTTGTATTTTTTGAGCATAACAATTATGGAGTGTTATTTTATTCATTTTCTCCCCTTAACTAAGGTTCTTCTATTTTAAAAAAATGTATAATTATTTATGGTGGACATTATATTGTAGCTTATGTGTTAATTCTTCGTTAGTTAATATTGAAGCATAGTTTGGTGCAATACACAACTATAATAAAAAATAAGCGATGGAGATAAGATATAACTGAACTACTATGAGTGATTTGAGAAATTCATTCACTTGGATAGTCGGGTATCATGGATCCATTCTCTAACAATATATCCTAACTTAGGATTATGTAATATCTTCTAATGACATGTTACCTTAGAATTCTTCATTTTCCACGTTACTATTTGGAAAGAAGTATATGGGATGACATTCTTTCTACCATGAGAATTGATATAATAATGCAAAATTTCAAACCTTAGAGACATGGTATGCATTGGAAAATTAAGGAATAATTTGGCTTCCAAAGCCAATAACCAACATATGCTTATGAAAATTAAATGCTTCCTTACCATCAAATCTCACTACAACCATTCAAATTTGTATCATGTTTTCAACAACATGCGTGGAGTTAGCACTAATGGTAGCAGAATTGGTTAAATTTAACCAATATATTTAAATATTAAAAATGACAAGGAACATACAAGAATGGATGTAAAAATGGAAGAAATTCCAAATGGAAATGGGGAGAGATATAACAGTGACACATGGTGTACGATTTTAAACACAAGTGTAACACTACCTACCACCCCTGGTGATAATTTGGGTTGTGGAAGGTGTTACTAACATCTTGAATCCGATTTTTAATATCTAACAAGAATATGTATTTATTGAAAATTATATTTTCTAAAAACTTTCGAAATTAGATAATGATATCATCATTGTGTCTATCTCGCTAAGAGATTTTTGATGACATAATTATTTCATCAATCTGAGACCCAGATCAAAAGTTATGTTAATGAGAAGATCTATCTTGGTAATATGGGTCATGTTGACTCTAGCATGCCATGTAGCACCTGAGGTTTTGGATTTGGTCCACATGGAAATGCCCCATAGACTAGTGGTCCCGCTCACTAGTTCACGACATAATAATTATGTGTGTGGTATGTGTGTGTATCCACATTCATAACAACATGGAGAATATATCACAATCCCACACTACATGAAATACATATTTATGTAACCATGTTTTAAATATCAAGGTCCTAGATATATGTATGTATATTATACTTTAAAATGTAAGTAGAGCAGACCCACCCCATCATCCCACCGGAGGTCAGGGTCAAAACCTTGAGGTCAAGATTTACCACTACCAATTACTGACAGACAAATTACATTTTTGTGGGGCCTACCTCCAATATATGTTATGCATATGCAGCAAACTACTCATACATAAAGTTACAACACATAAATATAATTAACAACTGTGAGGGTAAGGCAGACCCACCCATTGCCCTATCAGGGGTCAGGGTTCCAAGCCTGGATGCAAAGTGTTACATAGCATATATGTCAATATCCGAATTTCCTATAACCATATTTTAAATTTTAAGCATAGGGTAGACCCACCCCATTTCCTCATAGAAGGTCGGGGTCTTGAGCCCTAACGCAACGAGTTAACCTTGAATATACGCCTATGACTAGATTGTTCAAATAACATAGTTTTCAATGGTAAGCACTAGGAGGACACACCCCATAACCCCATTATGGGTTGGGGGTCTAAACCCATTTCTAAGTATTATACCTTATGCAAGTACCAATTGTTCAATGTAAAGAGTTGGAGGTTTCCTCCTTGGCTCATCAAGGGTTGGAGGTCCAAAATACACACTTACTTGCATTGACCATTCCATTGGTAAGTTATTTGAATTATGTATGGCCTAGGTCAATTTTTATTTTTCTAATTTATTTCAAAAATAATTTAGATCACATCGTTGACGGTCCGAATGAATTATTGGTTGAAGGTTATAAGTGGCTTGGGCTAAACTGTTCATATTGAATTACACTTGGGCCAAATTAATAAGTTGAACTTATGCTTGGGGCGAATTATTGATAGATTTTGCACTTATTAATTGGCATTGTATATTCAAATGAGTGCCTTCATTAACCATGTTAAAGGTGAACAATAAAACAAAAGCTCTGGTTCAAATCCCATTTTTCCACTCCCATCTTATACATGTAAGAGTATTAAAACATAATTATGTTACTACTATATTAGAAAATTTATTATTGTTGTGGATGAATATTTATTCATTCATCCAAAAATAGCAATGAGGATACAAAAGAATGAAGGGCACAAACTCCAAATTTTTAATACTTATTTTCCAAGATTTCAGAAATATTGTCCCAGTAGGTAACAATTAAATGAAATAAGTGTGATTGCTTATGAAAACGAAATCACTGTGAATCATGGAGGTGAGCCCTAGTGATACAAAAATAAGAGTTTAAATATAAATATAAATATAAATAAATTTAAATTTAAATTTAAATATAAATATATATATATATATATATATAATTCCAAACCTATGAAATATACTGAAACGACTTGCCATTCATTCATTTAGAAAGGTTCGACATCATGCATAAATCTAGAAGATTAATTCCATTCAACATTTAGGAATAGAATTTATATGTTCCATTAAATTCACACTAAATGTATATTGTTGAAATTAGAAATCACAAATAATACTCAAAACAAAAATTACTTATTTGTATATGTTGAATCTTGTTGGAAATTGGAGAAGGGATTCATGTTGTCCTCCTAACTGTAGGAAATTATGTTATCATGTACCGTAACTCATGATCCATGTACTAGGTCCTAAGTTTAAGAGTTAAAAACTTCTACGATATATGCCAATTGAGATAAGGGAGTGATCTCACTTGCAGGTGGTTTATCACTAGAGACAAACACATATGGTTATTGAGTCATAGCAAGCATCGATTGTTTATCAGTCCCAACAAGCACTATTGACTCATTATACAAGTGGTTTCTTTGATAGCACCAATGGTTTAACATACGTCCCAGTAAGCACCTAGTATGTTCAATCAATCTCACTTCACAATCAGGCTTGAAAACTTTAAGTAAAATAAAATGAAGGGTGAGCAACAAACATTTCAGTGTAGGTGATTGCTCTCTTCAAGTTATCCCAGTAATGGATTTTCCACAATAACTCTCTAGAAAACCAAAACCCAACCCCCTTCCTAAGTTTTACCACCTATTAATGGCTGTGAGTGGCATCTTGGGTATGGCTGAGAGGGAACTTCTTCTCCCTCTCACTTGCTGCCTTTGCCTGCATGTAAGATTTTCAAGGTGGCAAAGGAACTCAACATAGGCACTACCCATCTAACTTTCACTTTCATGAACCCAAAAACTGGGAGTTTTATCCCCTTAGTAGAAATTGTAAAGTCACATTTAATGATCAGGGATAGAATTAATTAGGTGGGATGGGTAAAGTATTTCATGTCAGACCCCATCTCCTTATAACTCTAGTCTGTCATCCCTTCACCTTAGATTTTAATAATAATTAAGACTGTAATTACTAATTAATTATTATTAAGCATTATTCCATAATTAATTTATTTTAATCATTAATATATGCTTATTCTATATTTGGTATTAATTAGGGTGTTAATGAATAATTAATGTTAGTGTGAAATTCCTTGGAAGGTGTACCAAAAACACTTCACTTAAGTCGCTAGGTGAAACGTGACCCTAATAACAGTTTGTAGATTCTTGCACTTCAGATCTATGATAAAACTTGGAAAACCTGTAATAAACCAACTTATGTGATCCAAAATAGAAAACAACAATATATGTATCCAATGCAATAACCTAAATGGAAAGACTTTAAAATTAATAAATCTTTATTTATAACATCTGGTGAAGGAGATATACAAAAAGGGTCTGAAAATCCCCCTCCATGGGATGGGTCCTTTGATTTCCTTGATGCTTCAGAATCGATTCTCTCTCTCAATGTGTGAAAAACCCAAAACAATGTTGAGAACTCAAATGGGAGCTCGAATGAAAAGAAACGCTAATGGTGACAATGATAATGATCATGGGGAAGAATAAATGGAAAACCCTCCTATTTATAACAAAGTATTGATTTAATCTCGAAAATGGAGAATAATAAAATAATATTGACCAAATCAAGATCTAACCATTAGGAATACTTTATTATATTTTTTGGAGAGGGAAAAGATATTCAAAATGGTCAAATGTCTTTATTTAGAAATAATTAACAAATAAAATGATTTATTAATTATTTCACGAGGATTAAGAATGGTGTGAGATTGAAATAATTATTAAATGGTGATTTAACAATTATTCCAATAATGGAAATAAGGAACAATAAATAAATAGTCATTTATTTAATTATTCCTAAGAGATTTAGTCAAATGTGGCAAAGAATAATTATCAAACAATGATTTAACAATTATTCGTAGAAAAAATTAAATAAATAATGATTTATTCAATTATTATCATGGGATTTTTTTTTTAATAAGAAAATAATTTATAAAGATGGTTTACTAAATTATTTCCCATGGTGAAAGTGATTTTACTATGGTAAAATTAAGCATACATGGTGTATTTTGATCCACCTAGTTAGAAATGGCTAGGTGATAATTTTTTGGTGATAACAGATTGCCCCCAACATATGAGTGTTAGGATAAAATTGTATGACCGAAATACATTGTATGTTACACTTCCACAAGACACCAAAGGGGAGTTAGAGAGAGAGAGAGAGAGAGAGAGAGAGAGAGAGAGAGAGAGAGAGATAGTTGAAGCAATGTAAGGGCGGACAAAAATGGAGGGGGCGAGACCTACTAAAGTATCCTTTTATGTGGGAGTAAATGATCTCAAACGAGGCGGGGGAGGCATACCCATACCTGCTGAGGTAACTACGTACAAAGAATAATGGTGAACTCGAAAATGTGGGACTAAGCTATAAAGTATATGATGCATGATATGATGGCATCAATGGGCTAGAAAATAATACGATGGATCCCATATACATAATGTGCCTGAAAAAACATAGGTTAGGACTGAATACAATAACATCTGATTACATGAGACATAATGCCCCTAAATCTAACATGGTGAGGGGGGATCAACACCAAAGAAGCTCGTTTGAACAAGAAAGGGCTCTGAAGATCTGAATGGGTCATTTGAAGGAGGCATGCATGTTGTGGGCACTACTTGCCATGGAAATCGAACCCATCACATCTCCATAACTGCATCAGAGGATGGATCAACATCGGAGGACATCTGGGCATGTCAGGGGATACCGAAGGGCCAACCCGTCATGATGTCTGGAACACTCACACACACCTGAGAATCACTGGGAAAATCATGTGGGTCACCAAACCATGAAGTGTATGATTCTCAATCATGCGATAAGGAGTTGGCATCGAGCACGTGAGAAACAACCAAGTCAAAGGGAAATTTTGATTACCTTTAATTGATTTGAGGCACCAAACGAAGATGAAAGATGGGACCAAGGTACACCGCCTTCTAGACAAAACTTCTAGAATAAATGTGTTGAATTAGACAGAAGATGATCCGCCATAGTTAAGCCAATGAGGAATCCTTAACAAAGGCGTGAGGTATCATAGTAGAGTGACTGATGGACTAAAACTAGGGATGATGATGGAAGGAAATGATATGAGTAGTAGACTGACAATTTCCCTTGTCAGAGCATGAAATGTATGATTGACCTAGCAATGACTAACTAGATTTCACAGGGTATGATCAATTACTGATATATGGGCTTTTCAAACATGGAGAAATATAGATGAAGGCCAAAGATGAATACAATGGGATGGATGTGATACAAAGATGTATGGAATATTATAACTAGATGCAATGGGGCTCGGAATAGACTCCATAGATAAAAGGGTGACTCATCTCGGATGCTCTGAATAAGAGTCACTCGATGATGCTACAACATGGGTGAGGCCTGGAGGGGACCATAAAAACATGAGTAAATGACGATTACTCATGACGAAAATTGACACGTGAGTCAACCATTGCAAAGGTAAAGTGGTACCAAAGTACGAGTGGCTCAAATTAAGAAATTTCATTTTAATAGGTGACAAAGTGAGACCTCATGGAAAAAATGGCTTCATGTTGAGGTGTCAAATTACCAAAAAAGAAGGTTACCCATTATAGAACTCAATGATAGCTTTCCTGTTAGAGAATTATATATTACATAGCAATGAAACAAATAAAATATATTTTAGAAACATAAACACAGAAAACACATAAAACAATATAGACACAAATATACATGGCTCACCCAATTTGGGCTACGTCCATGGAGAAACAACCAGTCCTTCGTTTTATGTTATCCAGTAAATTGAAGAGATACAAACTACAGCAGATCCACTGTAATTCCCTCTTCGCTCTCACACAATCTCCTCTCTCTTTCTCACTCGGAATATAGAGATGCAATACAATTCCCTCATATATAGCGAGGGGTTGATTTCTAGGGAAAAAAAACCCTATAACTTCTACTGTCATATCTCCACCTAATGAATGACCCAGATTGATTACAAAATTACAACATTTTACAAGGCAATTTTACATCTATTTTTAGCTTTGGGGGTGCTTCCCCCAATCCCCCGCTAGGGGGGGGGCCTCCCAAAGATCGCAGTCCCCCCCCCGAGACCCCCCTTGCAGCATACATTTTACGAGTAGCGTTGTTGCCACATTACGAACTGGGGTCCAATGTGGTGATACCTCTAAATAAAGAATATAATCAAGCTTCACACCCAACATTTCCAATGGTGTTGATGGTTCTTCAAACAAAGCTACGGTTTCATCGCAATGGGTGATGGAAAAACTAGGGTTTTTCCTATAAAAGGGACTTTTTCCCCAAATCCAATTCATTTTCATAGTGAGTTATGGATAAATTAGAGAGAAGGAGAAGGCCCTAAATATTATGGAGATCATAGCGAACAAATCGTCCATCAGAATTAGGATCTGCAAGTTGGAGGTAGGTGGCCTAACCTTAGTCATAATGTTTGGTGGAATATACTTTCATATTAGGGCTTCTATTCACAGTGAGGGACGCCTATTGATCCTCACGATCATAACACACTTTTGGGGCCTGTTCTACATTCTAGAACGTAGGAACTGTTTTGATAAGTGTGTCCAGTGTCATTTTGAGGGAAAATATTGTGTTTCGGGCTAAGAGGAAAGTAGGATTGGTGGTTTGTGGTGAGTTAAAGCTAAGAACTAAACATGCATGCCTTTGACTCTGAACTAAAAAAACATAATGATATTTTGCAAGTATAGAAGAGCTAAAGGTTATATGGCGAGAATGAGATTTGGAGACCCTTTGTGCTGAGATTCGGAGGAATCAAGTTGTGAGAGGGATGTTGGCATGATATGTCATGCTAAAGTTCTTGGAGAACCCTTTGATGAGGTCTGGTGAGCCCTTGCTGTTGAGGATAGTGAGTTATTCAAAACCAAGATTAGAAGGCCTTTGTAGTACAAGGGCACAAGATTGAGGTCACGATCTAGGACATATATTTTCTGACGGGATTTCCCCCCCTAGGGGTAGTTGGGTAGATACAACTAGTGCTACCTCATGGGATCAGGAATATAGGTGAGTTTGTTGATCACCACTGTGTACCAGGGGGTCGTGCAAAAGGCACGACCATTCATATCAATGACTTAGAGAGGCCTAAGACACGGGCTACAGCCGCAACAGTATTGTAGAGCTTGGGTAGTCATTCCTTCCACCATATCACTAGGGGAAAATGATGCTGGTGGAGGGTCTGTTGGCACAGACCTACTATGGGTGGGCCCAGATGATGTTTTTATCGTTGAAATGAAAATTGACACTATGCAGGTGGGGGATCGATGATAACTATTCTTTTAGGATAATGTTATGCTCATTATTCTTTCAGAGGACCCCCACTTTTTTTCCTCATGTACAGATCCGTGATGGGGGCCCATAGGGGCCTAGGATCCACTACTAGGAGAAACTACTATGACGAGGTGGAGGAGGGGGAGTCAAACGAGTGTTTTGACTTGAGTTATTCGCTCATTGGGACCATATGCCACTGCACATAGATTATTATTCATACAATGGAATGAACTATCAAGGGGATCCTAACTTACCACTTCCACTGGGATGAGCATAGGGTCCAGGTGGTAAGTGAAATTTGCTATATATTTGATGCATTTATAATTTAAGAAATATGTGTATGTTGTACTAATTTTTGAACTTTGTGGTATGCAAATATAACATCGGTGAGGTCGGGAGGGTACATGAGATGAGTCATAGCTCTTGGGGTTATAGATAAGGGAGGGGCCACATCACAACAGAGGTCATGTAGTGATTCTCTACTGGAGGTTCTCTGATGTAGATTTGATGTGCTACTGACCAGAATGACAGAGCATGGGTGGCATGAGTTAGAAGATCGATATACAGATGAGTGCACTGGTCTTCCCTCAGAGTGGTGAGGAATTACGGGGCACATTGCTATGGTCAGTCAGGCTATACGAGACCTACATGTTGGTGGGATGGAACCGTTGGCTCGGGAGCCTCCATATGATATTGAAAAAACTTGGAAAACCTGCAATAAAACAAGTTATGCAATCCAAAATAGTAAAAAGTATATGTATCAAATGAAATAACCAAATGGAAAGACTTTAAAATGAATAAACCTTTTATTGATAACACATGATGAAGGAGGTCTACAAAAAGGGTTTGCAAATCCCCCTTTGTGGGATGGGTTCTTTTATTTCCTTGATGCTTCAGTACTCGATTCTCTCTCTCAATGTGTGAAAAACCCAAAACAATGTTGAGAACTCAAATGGGAGCTCAAATGAAAAGAGACGATAATGGTGATGATAATAATGATCATGATGAAGAATGAGTTGAAAACCCTCCTATTCATAATAAAGTGTTGATTTAATCTCAAAAATGGAGAATAATAAAATAATATTAACCAAATCAAGATCTAGCTGTTAGGAATAATTTATTATATTTTTTTGGAGAGGGAAAAGATATTTAAAATAGTCAAATATCTTTATTTAGAAATAATTAACAAATAAAATGATTTATTAATTATTTTACGAGCATTAAGAATGGTGTGAAATTGAAATAATTATTAAATAGTGATTTAACAATTATTCCAATAATGGAAATAAGGAATAATAAATAAATAGTGATTTATTTACTTATTCCTAGGAGACTTAGTCAAATGTGACAAGGAATAATTATCAAACAATGATTTAACAATTATTCCTAGAAAAAATTAAATAAATAATGATTTATTCAATTATTCTCATGAGTTTTTTTTTTTTTTTTTTTTTAATCAGAAATTAATTTAATAAAAAATTAAAAATGGTTTACTAAATTATTTCCTATGGTGAAAGTGATTTTACTATGGTAAAATTAATCTTACATGGTGTATTTAAATCCACCTAGTTATAAACAGCTAGGTGATCATTTTTTGGTGACAACAGTTAACATTAAAGAGCATTCATACTCTTTGGCAGCATGATCGAAATATGAATAAATTCCATCATTGATAATTTCATTATATTAAAATAGAGTTTCCATGAGCAATCATATATCACACTGAGATGCTTAGTTATACAAAAATGTTTATAAAAGTCATAATCAACATATGGGTGTTACAACAAACTCAAGATGTGTGTGTGAAAAATACTAGACTAACTAATGGAAAAAATAGAAAGGAAATTTGTTTAGAAAATTGACTAAGAAACCAAAGAGGCAATTCAAATTACACAAGAGAAGTGATATGAAAACATGATATATTATTATTGTTGAACATGAGTACAATATATAAACTATCTAGGAGGAGGAATCAATTCAAATTAGGTTGAGGTTCCCACTGTATGCACTATGCTAACTAGAAACTTAAATTTCATACTTAGCTAGTGAGTCAAAAATAGATTGGAAGACCCTAAATTAGAAGAATATATAATAATAGAGTTAATTTTAAGTAAGTGGATTTGTAAATCTATTATAACTAATATAATAACTCACACATGCAATAAATACCCAAAAAAACTTTAGAAATAGAAATGAAAGTCAACTAATAGGTGGTAGGTCAGTGGAATTAGGTGGCAATTGCTAAATTTAAGAAATTAAGTGCATAATTATTTTAGAAATTCCTATGCATGACATATGATGATTAATGGAGTGCAATCAACCATGTCATCATGTCGGGCGGATAAGTCGTTCTTGCGGACAAGACCGACCTCCCTAGTATCTATGGATATCTAGCGACAAGCAAACCAAACAAATTCTATCTTTCTCTAAATATGCGATTTATCAATAAAGGCTAATAGATGTTTTAGGCCTACCTCCGGTCCAGTGCTAGTTTGTAGAAGCCATGCTCCGTTGATCCAAATGAGCTCCCTTTTAAAGAATCTGCAAACACAAATAGGCACACACATCAAATAGCATCTAAAAAGCCAATATAATAAACCATATTTATCATGATGATCAGGGAATTCATGAAATAAATAATAGAAGACAATTTATTGAGAAAAATGAATCTGATTGCATTAACTTTAATCAAAGAAGAACTTTACAACCTTGGTGCCTTGATGCTGTACAAGCTCCTCCCAGGGTCCAACAAGAATCTCCTCTACGTTGACAAGTTTCACTCTCTTCCCAATGAAGCCAAAAGGTATTTAATCTCTCCTCTCAAGCTTAACTAGGAAGTATCAATTCCAACAGCATTTACCCTAAAAAATGTTCAGCTTTCAACCTCTCTAGCAACCAACCCAATGCCTTAATTTATAGTGCAAAGGAAGGAAGTTACTAGGTCCACCTTCAAAGGGATGAAGTCCTCCTTCAAAGGGATAAGATCCTCTCATCAAGGGGTTAGCTCCTTTAGTTATGGGATGCATGAACCACCTAGGAGCGAACCAACCACGTCAATATTCCTTCTAGAAGCATCCAGAATTAACCCAAAGTGAGTTTTTAAGAATAAACTTGTGCCTTTTTGACTTTTACAGGGGTCTGCACCCACTCCTTTAGAGACAGAGCGGGCAGGTCCACATGTAACATGACCAATGGGTGCAGGACCGTAGGTAACAGTAAGAGAAAGTGCGGAACCAGAGTTTTATAGCTTTTCAAAGACTTTCTCTCATTTTTAAAGCTTGACATGAAGAGCTGAGGTTTGAGACTTGCATAGGAGGTCAGTATGAGTGATGATAGATCCACACTGATTACATAAAGTCATGATGACAATATTTTGTGTAACAGATTGCCCCCTAAAGTGCGAAGTCTGTAGTAGATAAGGATTTCATTTATCATCCAAGAAGTGTGAAGTACTTTATCATTTCGAGTATCGTCTTGTGGAGAGACTGGTTGGAACCTGTAAAAACATTCAATGCAAAATATATATATGAGATCATATCATCGCTGAGGTAGGCATTCCCATACTCAGATCAAAACTGACTAGAAAACTAACTAAACTGCTCTGATATAGAAATGATCTTGCAATACATCACAAGTACAGACACATGTAGACACAATATGGGAGCAACCATCTGTTTATGAATAGTCCGCTATATAATGAATACAAAATTCCTCGCAGCTTGGATGGTGGAAACTAGATCCAGGGTCTTGATTTCTACTTCTCGAAATAGTACGATTCTATCCATGTGAATGAATGTGTCGAAGTCGAACATGGTAGAAACCACTTGATTACCAGTCAATGATGTAAACTGTTAACAAGTGTGAGAGAAACCACCATTAATGTCGATGGCTCTCAAAGTACTTAGTACAATCCATGAAATGTGAATAGATGTGTTGATGTCGAACATGTCACAGAATCCTTCGATCGAAGGTCAATGATGCAACCTATCGTCGAAGGCGAGAAACCTGCCATTGAGGCATGTAGATCCCAAGGTACTGATGATTTCTAGATCATCTTTCTAGATAATGAGCTGAAGTCGATAGAAAGTGATCCGTCGTAGGCAAGCCCACAACATGAAATCATAGATCAAGTTTGAAGAAATATAGTTGCAAGGACTGACTCAGGGATGGTCAAGATGGATGACATATATTTTGCAGATAAATGGTTTATTTGCACTGACCTTTTGAACACTAACGACACTGTAGATGGTTTGGTGACAATTGACCCAAAGCTAATACCCAAAAACCAGCTGAAGAATTTCAATATGATTTGATTAACTGTTAGGCAAAGGATTTCCCAACCCAGGTGAACAAAAAGTGTTGTGTTCAAGAGTGGTTAAATGTTTTTCGGAGACACAAAGTATGAAAAACAGGTTCATTTTTCTCTCTTTCCCCCACCATTTTTGGCAAGTACCTCTTTATTTTTGACAAGCTTGAGGAGGATAACATTTGCTTGATTTTAAGCTCATCCTTCGGATGAGTCCAACTTAGTTTAAATTCGAACCCTAAGAAGGATTGGTCTGTTCCTATTTGTAATTGAACAGGTCCTTTACTGTTAAATTTTAACGAGTCCAGTATAGGAGAAACTCTACGTTTTTCAATTTTAGGGAGTCTTAAAAAACTTAAGAAAACTCCATGGTTGTCCTTTTTCGTAAATTTGTGTCTCCCAAGCCCGAAAAAGTATAAAATAATACTTGAGAGAACCGCTTGACCATTATGATCAAGGAGTACTTTTCATCATTAGTGTCTCTGATCCGAGAAAGTAAAAAAGCAACCAAAGACACGTCATTTTATTACCAGTATCAAACTTGAAACAACAAAAGTCTGGAAATCTTTTCATGTTTATATGGTCAGAAAAGAGCTGTAAGTGGACCATCCTTTTAATTCCGTTTTAGCAAGTTTGAAAAGGAAAAACTCGGTAATCTTTTCATATTTTATGAGTCAGAAAAGAGCTTAAAGAGGACTCGTCCTAGAGGAACGGGTGGTATAAAGGGTAGCAACTTGTTCCGGCAATGGAGGAACTGATCAAAACATGTAATGGTTAAGAGGTTGGCTAATAAAACCACTCACAGATGCGGTCCCTCAGGAAGGGTAAACAACCAAGTGAAAGCATATGATCAGCCAAAGAGAAGGGGGCGATGGAATGAAAACAACCAAGGCTTATCTAACAGAATTTAGCGGATGAAAAAGGCAATCATGAGATGTAAAATGGGTATGAGTTCATTTTTACACAAGCTTGAACCATAGAGAACTTTTCTTGGATTCGGTTTCATGTTTACACAAGCTTGAAACAAAAACTATGCTTGTTATAAGTTCACACGCCCCGAGCATAACGATGCAAAATGAGGTACCTGCCCCCCAAAGAGCCGACACTAATGATGAAAAGTACTCCTTGATCGTAATGGTCAAGCGGTTCTCTCAAGTATTATTTTATACTTTTTCGGGCTTGGGAGACACAAATTTACGAAAAAGGACAACCATGGAGTTTTCTTAAGTTTTTTCAGACTCCCTAAAATTGAAAAACACCGAGTTTCTCCTATACTGGACTCGTTAAAATTTAACGTTAAAGGACCTATTCAATTACAAATAGGAACGGACCACTCCTTCTTAGGGTTCGAATTTAAACTAAGTTGGACTCATCTGAAGGATGAGCTTATAATCAAGCAAATGTTATCCTCCTCAAGATTGTCAAAAATAAAGAGGTACTTCCTAGAAATGTTGGGGGAAAAGAGAGAAAAATGAACCTGTTTGTCATACTTTGTGTCTCAAAAAAACATTTAACCACTCTTGAACACGACACTTTTTGTTCACCTGGGTTGGGAAATCCTTTGCCTAACAGTTAATCAAACCATATTGAAAGTTTTCAACCGGTTTCTGGGTATTATCTTTGGGTTAATTGTCACCAAAACCATCTGCAGTGCCGTTATGTGTTCAAGAGGTTAGTGCAAATAAACCATTCATCTGAAAAATATCTGTCATCCATCTTGACCATCCCTGAGTCAGTCCTTGCAACTATATTTCTTCAAACTTGATCTATGATTTCGTGTTGTGGGCTTGCCTACGACAGATCGCTTTCTATCGACTTCAACTCATTATCTAGAAAGATGATCTAGAAATCATCAGTACCTTGGAATCTGCATGCCTCAATGGTAGGTTTCTCACCTTCGATGACAGGTTGCATCATTGACCTTCGATCAAAGGATTCCATGACATGTTTGACATCAACACGTCTATTCACATTTCATGGATTGTATTGGGTACTTTGAGAGCCATTGACATTTCTAGTGGTTTCTCTCACACTTGTTAACAGTTTACATCATTGACTGGGAATAAAGTGGTTTCTACCATGTTCGACTTCGACACATTCATTCACATGGATAGAATCGTACTATTTCAGGAAGTAGAAATCAAGACCCTGGATCTAGTTTCCACCATCCAGGCTGTGAGGAATTTTGTATTCATTATACAGTGGAATATTCATAAACAAATGGCTACGCCCATACTATGTCTACATGAGTCTATACCTGTGATGTATTACAAGATCATTCCTACATCAGAGCAGTTTAGTTAGTCTTCTAGTCAGTTTTGATCTGAGTATGGGAATGCCTACCTCAGCGATGATATGATCTCATATATATATTTTGCATTGAATGTTTTTACAGGTTCCAGCCAGGCTCTCCACAAGATGATCCTCAAAATGATAAAGTACTTCACTCTTCTTAGATGATAAATGAAATCTTCATCTACTACAGACTTCGCACTTTAGGGGGCAATCTTTTACACAAAATATTTTCACCATGACTTTCCGCAATCAGTGTGCATCTATCACCACTCATACTGTCCTCCTTTACAAGTCTCAAACCTCATCTCTTCATGTCAAGCTTTAAAAATGAGAGAAAGTCTTTGAAAATTTATAAAACGCTGGTACCGCACCTTCTCTTACCATTACTTGCAGTCTCGCACCCCTTGGTCATGTTACTTGCGGACTTGCCCGCTCTCTCTCTAAAGGAGTGGGTGCAGACCCCTGTGAAAGTAAAAAAGGCGCAAGTTTATTCTTAAAAACTCACTTTGGGTTAATTCTGGATGCTTATAGAAGGAATCTTGACGTGGTTGGTTCACTCCTAGGTGGTTCATGCATCCCATAACTAAAGGAGCTAACCCCTTGATAGGAGGAGCTTATCCCTTTGAAGGAGGACTTTATGAGTGGTGATAGACGCACACTGACTGCGGAAAGTCATGGTGAAAATAACTTGTGTAACAGATTGCCCCCTAAGGTGCAAAGTCTATAGTAGATGAGGATTTCATTTATCATCTAAGAAGAGTGAAGTACTTTATCATTTCGAGGATCATCTTGTGGAGAGCCTAGTTGGAACCTGTAAAAACATTCAATGCAAAATATATATATGAGATCATATCATCCCTGAGGTAGGAATTCCCATACTCAGATCAAAACTGACTAGAAGACTAACTAAACTACTCTAATGTAGGAATGATCTTGTAATATATCACAAGTATAGACTCATGTAGACACAGTATGGGCGCAGCCATCTATTTATGAATAGTCCACTTTATAATGAATACAAAATTCCTCGCAGCCTAGATGGTGGAAACTAGATCCAAGGTCTTGATTTCTACTTCCTGAAATAGTACGATTCTATCCATGTGAATGAATGTGTCGAAGTCGAACATGTTAGAAACCACTTGATTACCAGTCAACGATGTAAACTATTAACAAGTGTGAGAGAAACCACCAGTAATGTAAATGGCTCTCAAAGTACCCAGTACACTCCATGAAATGTGAATAGATGTGTTGATGTCAAACATGTCACAGAATCCTTTGATCGAAGGTCAATGATGCAACCTATCATCGAAGGCGAGAAACCTACCATTGAGGCATGCAGATTCCAAGGTACTGACGATTTATAGATCATCTTTCTAGATAATGAGCTGAAGTCGATAGAAAGCGATCCGTCGTAGGCAAGCCCACAACACGAAATCATAGATCAAGTCTGAAGAAATATAGTTGCAAGGATTGACTCAGGGATGGTCAATATGGATGACAGATATTTTGTGGATGAATGGTTTATTTGCACTGACCTCTTGAACACATAACGGCATTGCAGATGGTTTTGGTGAAAATTGGCCCAAAGCTAATACCCAGAAACCAGCTGAAGACTTTCAATATAGTTTGATTAACTGTTAGGAAAAGGATTTACCAACCCAGGTGAACAAAAAGTGTCGTGTTCAAGAGTGGTTAATGTTTTTCTGAGACACAAAGTATGAAAAACAGGTTTATTTTTCCCTCTTTTCCCCCACCATTTCTGGCAAGTACCTCTTTATTTTTGACAATCTTGAGGAGGATAACATTTTCTTGATTATAATCTCATCCTTCGGATGAGTCCAACTTAGTTTAAATTCGATCCCTAAGAAGGAGTGGTCCGTTCCTGTTTGTAATTGAACGAGTCCTTTACTGTTAAATTTTAACGAGTCCAGTATAGGAGAAACTCGGCGTTTTTCAATTTTAGGGAGTTTGAAAAAACTTAAGAAAACTCCATGGCTGTCCTTTTTCGTAAATTTGTGTCTCCCAAGCCTAGAAAAGTATAAAATAATACTTGAGAGAACCGCTTTACGATTACGATCAAGGAGTACTTTTCATCATTAGTGTCTCTGATCCGAAAAATTAAAAAAGCGACAAAAGACATGTCGTTTTATTACCAGTATCAAACTTGAAATGACAAAAGTCCGGCAATATTTTCGTTTTTATACGGTCAGAAAAGAGCTGTAAGTGGATCGTCCTTTTAATTCCGTTTTAGCAAGTTTAAAAAGGAAAAACTAAGCAATCTTTTCATATTTTATGAGTCAGAAAAGAGCTTAAAGAGGACTCGTCCTAGAGGAACGAGTGGTATAAAGGGTAGCAATTGGTTCCGGCAATGGAGGAACTACTCAAAACATGTAATGGTTAAGAGGCTGGCTAATAAAACCACTCACAGATGCGGTCCCTCAGGAAGGGTAAACAACCAAGTGAAAGCATATGATCAGCCAAAGAGATGGGGGCGATGGAATGAAAACAACCAAGGCTCATCTAACAGAATTTAGCGGATGAAAAAGGCAATCACGAGATGTAAAATTGGTATGGGTTCATTTCTACACAAGCTTGAACCATAGAGAACTTTTCTTGGATTCGGTTTCATGTTTATGCAAGCTTGAAACGAAAAACTATGCTTGTTATAAGTTCGCATGCCCCCACCATAACGATGCAAAATGAGGTACATTCCCCGCAAGCTTCATTGCATTCAACCAGGTGGATGTAATGAATGTTTACTTTCAAAATCTTGGAAAGACTCTAGGGAGTTGTTTCATTTTTTAGTGAGGTTGACGCAAGAAAAGAAGTATCCTCAAAACCCTTGTTTCATTTTTTAAACGAGCTTGACACAAGATAAGGAACTATGCTCATGACTCCTTGTTTCATTTTTTAATGAGCTTGACACAAGACAAGGAACTATGCTCATAACTACTCTCTGCAATCTACCTAACAAGGAACTATGCTCTAAAATCCTTGATTCATTTTTTAACGAGCTTGACACAAGATAAGGAACTATGCTCTAAAATCCTTGATTCATTTTTTAACGAGCTTGACACAAGACAAGGAACTATGCGCAAGTCTACTCTCTACAATCTACCTAACAAGGAACTATGCTCTAAAATCCTTGATTCATTTTTAATGAGCTTGACACAAGACAAGGAACTATGCTCTAAAATCCTTGACATTTTTTAATGAGCTTGACACAAGACAAGGAACTATGCTAAAAAATCCTTGATTCATTTTTTAATGAGGTTGACACAGGAAAAGAATTGTCCTCATACCTGATTCATTTTTTAGTGAGGTTGACTCAGTAACAGGAACTATCCTCTGACCAACTGATTCATTTTTTAACGAGGTTGACATAGGAAAAGAACTGTCCTCATACCCACCGATTCATTTTTTAATGAGGTTGACATAGGAAAAGAACTATCCTCATACTCACTAATTCATTTTTTAACGAGGTCGACACAGTAAAAGGAACTTTCCTCGAACCAACTGATTCATTTTTTAACAAGGTTGACACAGGAAAAGAATTGTCCTCATACCTGATTCATTTTTAAACGAGGTTGACTCAGTAATAGGAACTATCCTTTGACCAATTGATTCATGGTTTCCAACTGGAAGAAAGACATGTCAATGGACACACCTTGATCATGGCTTCCAAGAGGTCTTCATCAGAAGGAAGAATAGTTCTCTGGAAGGAACACATGTCAAGGGACTCAAAAAGGATAAGAACATCACGTTCAAGTAATCCCATAGAGTTTTCCATGTCAATTACCGGATCTAAATCAAAGGAAGATGAGAAAACAGTGAGAGGCTCACTTACATCGGTAACTGAAAACATGGGACCAGTTGCCACATAATTAACCTGTGGCGGGGTAGATACCACTTTAGAATCAAGAACATTTAGGGGTGTCATATTATTGGTAGTTGAAACAAGACTAGGGAACGAAAGCTGGTCTATAGTCACAATATTTCCATTGTGAGGGAAAGACATCACGCAAAAGAGTGCCGTACGACAGCTTTCATTATATAAACATAGTCTCGCCCAAGGAGTAAATTGAAATCCAAGGGACCTCGAACTACCATAAGATCAATACAGATAGTTTTACCTTCCAAGGTAATAGAAAACTTAGGAAGGATCCCTAAAGGTTCACTAATGGTTCTGTTAAAAGCTTTCAGATTCTGCGTAATAGGCGTAAGCTGAGGGGAACCCAAAGCTTTCCAAGCAGTTGAGGATAAAATACTAACAGAAGCACCTTCATCTACCTGTGTGCAATGTATGTCCCTACCACCAACCTTGACAATAATTTGGAAAGGGATGGAGGAAGGAAGACGAGGTTCTATCAATCTATTCCAATCAACTGAAAAGACCTCAGTACTTGGAGGGGGTTCTGTAGAAACAGGTGAAATGCCCTCCGGCGTAGAAGAATATGATGTAACAAGAAGAACTTGAGCGGTATGAAGTTCAGTCTCTAAAGGGAGAGTGGGATCGACCGAATGTGAAATTGAATCAACCACTTGATCAACTAATGGATCATCAACTTGAGTGATATGAGTTTCACTCTCCAATGGAAGAGTGGGATCAACTGTACTTGAAATTAGATCAATCACTCCGTCAGTTGACGGTAGGTTGGGAGAAAGTTTACGGTAACCAGTTGGAAATTCTTGCTGTGGAATAGTAAGGTTTTCCAACAATTTTGAGGCTTCATCCATGTGAGGGAAAATGTGAGTTTGATGACTCCCTTGCCATAACTTACAAGGGAACCTAACTTTACCTTTTTCCCAGGAACCTGACTATCACTGGTTGATGGATCAATGGAAAGTTGATGAGATTTTTCTGACCATACTTCCAAGACCTTTGGAATACTAGGACAATTGATAAGGAAGTGGTCACCCTTACAAAGCCTGCAAGGGTATTTGGGTTTATGATGCATGTTGGAGGTTTCCTCAACACAACTAACACTTACAACCAAGGTTGGTTGGTTGACTTCTTTCTTATCTTTCTTCTTCTTCTTCTTCTTCTTCCCTTTCTTCTTCTTCTTAGCCACCTGGTTACTAGCATCAAGGCTTTTACCAAGTGAAGAGGAAGAAATATTAGGAAAAGAAGGTAAAGGGTCAACAGAAGGTTGGTGATGTTTAGATGGTGAACTCTGTTGAGGTGAAGCATTCGGTTGAGGTGGAACAATTGGAGTATTTGGGGCCAACGAAGTTGAAAATAACCATATCGGTAAACCTATTGTAAATCCAGGTAATGACAAAGTAGCCATATAAGGAGGACCAACATTTCCAAAGTAAGGAAAAGTACTAGGATTCTCGTTAAGAGGGGTTCCTTGGTTGGTAAATTCCGGAACAGTTGCCATTATATTCAACTTCAGTGAATTTTATTAACAATTTAAAACTAAAATTAACAATTCACAATTCACACCTAACAATTAAAATTCACAATTCACACCTATGGTCTCTAAAAGTAAAAACAAACAAATTAACATGCGCTATCAAATCTAGGAGTCAAACCACACACAAACAGTAACCTTCCGTACCGAAAACACTAGTTGATGATGAAATCAAACATTGCAGAATTCAATACAGAAATGGCGGTTGGAACAGTTACCCTGACAACCTGCTTAATGAATAGACTGGCACAAGTTTCTCCACTAAACCGTCTCGAGTGAAGAGAACCCCCCATAAAATCCAAGTGAGTCTAGTCGACGTCTGCTCCAGGGACAGTGGGATCTTCCCTCCACCGTCACCTTAGGAAAGAATCCTATAGATTATGGCCACTAAGGTTACCAACAGAAACAAATATACCTGGGGGAACAGTCTATGATCCAGTACACACGCAAGGGCAGAGTAACAAAGCTTAATCCGCTTGAAGGCTCCTTGACATAATCCAAGGTTTACCAACAAGTGACCCCTGGCTCCTCGACAATGGTCAATCCGAGGTTTACCATTTTTAATACGTGTATATCTGCTATCGTTCCCAATGAGGAAGGATTGATTACCCCACTGGTTCGGATATGACCTCGTGCTTGACTCCTTTAAGAGGAGCTTCCCAGAGCATAGATGTAACAATTGGAATTTATTTCCTACCGCAAGATCGACTACTTGTTTGTTTTACTGTCTTGGAGAGTTAACTAAAACCTATTCCAAGACACTAGCCTAAGCTAGATTGGTGGAAAGAGCCCTAAAAATGTAAAAACTACTAGATGAATTCTAAATAAGCACTGTGTTATTTAGGTCTTTATTACTGAAAAGGGTAAACGGATATGAAACCAATGGTGTTATGACCCGACCCAAAACTGAATTCAATCGAATATGATAATGTAATCTTTTCAATTCGATGAATCCTAACTAAAGTAAGGAGAGAGTTTCCATTCACTTTCAATAATGCAAAAAATTGATCACTAAGAGAAAATATAACAAATTCTCTAATGCACTAATTTCATCAAGAAAAACTAATGCAAATCAATTCCAAAAGTTAAAAACAAGCATAAAAATATGTAAATTCAAATCAAAGAAAGCTGATCTAAATCTACGATTGATTTTTCAGAATGTAAACCATGCAATTGTAATCTATGCACAATTCACTTGAAAAGTATGCAAATGTAATCTATGCACATTTTTCATTCATATTCTGAAAATGAGAATTCTAATTATGCAAATGTGATCTATGAAAGAGAATTCTCAAACACAAGATGATTCTAATGTAATCTAAGAACCAATCAAGTGCAAGTCAAGAAAATTGGGTGAGAGTTCCAAATATCAAAAAATAAAAACACTCAAAGGCGATTAACACTCATACACAATTTAGCCCCCCAGAAAAAAGATGCAAAATTGTGAAAAGACTGAGACAAACCTGCAAGTAATGACCAAAGGAAATCAAATTAGGAATTTCTCAAAAAATAGACTCAAAACACCCAATTAACTTAATGGAGATTGATGAGATCAGGAATTGGCTGAAAGAAACTCATAAACAAGGCTTTTTGACAGAACACATGCAAATCTAGGTAGACACTAAAAGGAAAAAATAAAAACTAAACTTAACTGAATGAGAAAATTTTAAGTTTTTCAAAATTTTGACAGGGTCCGCAGGCTCCCAGTACAACCAGGTGCGATACCGCTCTATGTGTAAAGCAAAAGTGTGGGGATGTCCGCATTGTGTTACAACCAGAACGTGCGGTCCTCTCCCAAAAGCGTGAAAAACAAAAACAATTCAAAATCTAAAGAAACTACCCAATCCCACACACATCAAGCAAAAACCAGAAATAGAGAAAAAGTTTCTCAAGTCAAAGTAAAAGCAAAGGCAAAAACCAAAATTCAAGTCCCCGACGGAGTCGCCATTTTGTCGGGCGGATAAGTTGTTCTTGCGGACAAGAACGACCTCCCTAGTATCTATGGATATCTAGTGACAAGAAAACCAAACAAATTATATCTTTCTCTAAATATGCGATTTATAAATAAAGGCTAATAGATGTTTTAGGCCTACCTAGGGTCCAGTTCTAGTTTGTGGAAGCCACGCTCCGTTGATCCAAATGAGCTCCCTTTTAAAGAATCTGCAAACACAAACAGGCACAAACATCAAATAGCATCTGGAAATCCTATATAATAAACCATTTTTATCATGATGATCAAGGAATTCATGAAATAAATCATAGAAGACAATTTATTGAGAAAAATGAATCTGATTGTACTAACTTTAATCAAAGATGAACTTTACAACCTTGGTGCCTTGATGCTGTACAAGCTCCTCCCAGGGTCTAGCAAGAATCTCCTCTACTTTGACAAGTTTCAATCTCTTCCCAATGAAGCCAAAAGGTATGTAATCTCTCCTCTAAAGCTTAACTAGGAAGTCTCAATTCCAACAGCATTTACCCTAAAAAATGTTCAGCTTTCAACCTCTCTAGCAACCAGCCCAACGCCTTAATTTATAGTGCAAAGGAGGGAAGTTACTAGGTCCACCTTCAAAGGGATAAGCTCCTCTCATCAAGGGGTTAGCTCCTTTAGTTATGGGATGCATGAACCACCAAGGAGCGAACCAACCACGTCAAGGTTCCTTCTAGAAGCATCCAGAATTAACCCAAAGTGAGTTTTTAAGAATAAACTTGCGCCTTTTTGACTTTCATAGGGGTCCGCACCCACTCCTTTAGAGACAGAGCGGGCAAGTCCGCAGATAACATGACCAAGGGGTGCGGGACCACAGGTAATGGTAAGAGAAAGTGCGGAACCAGAGTTTTATAAATTTTCAAAGACTTTCTCTCATTTTTAAAGCTTGACATGAAGAGCTGAGGTTTGAGACTTGCAAAGGAGGACAGTATGAGTAGTGATAGACGCACACTGACTGCAGAAAGTCATGGTGAAAATATTTTTTGTAACACATCATTCAATTGGAGTCTAGTTAGCACTACCTATATTCCTAAGCGATTCCCCTTGCTAAAAATAGATTTATTAAAAAACGAAAAATAGGAAAACTAGGAAATAATCTCAAATGGTAGGAAATGTCTAATAATAAAAGAAAATTGGTAATATTTTAGGGTCAAATGATAACTGGAGTGTAGGTCCTAATTAAGTAAAATTATAGGGCTAATGTTTGCATGTGAGCTAATTGTCCATGCTTTTTCCAAAAATATGATTCATTAGTTTCCACTTTTTCTTAAAATGCTTCACACAAATTTTATACTATAAAAATATTTTACCTCAAAATTACTAAAATTTTATAGATACTATATAATTTTTTTATTTTTTTTCTAAGTAATATTGTTCTATTGATATGGTACAAAAAAGTTACAGAGAGGCTTGACTTCAAAGTTGTTGAACATTAATCAGCATCAAAAATCTGTTTGTTTTGGACTGCCCCAACATAGGGGAAACCAGTCCATTAAACCATAAAGACTGCCCCAAAATAGGGGAAACCATCCCATTGAACTAGAAAGAAAACCACTCCTGGGTAAACATGTTTTTCCAAAGAGACTGAGAGAGAAAACAAGCATGTATAGAATCAAAAAAACAGGAGTCCTATAAACACTGCTCAGATTTAGATATATCCACCTGGCAGAAAACAACACTAACAAGTTTCCACACGTCAATTCGAAGGATCCTCCAGGGTTGGTTCCTCCTCGATTCTACACGAAAATTGATACCAGTCATCATCTGTGTCAGACACGCCACATCCCTGAGTTGTTGGAGCCTCCTTAGTGCCACCTGTGCCCATCTGCATTTCAGAAGTGTCGTTTGGTTTTCTTTCTGAGGCCTTCGTGCCACCATGCTTTCCACTCTCAGTTGGAGGACTGCCAGCTATATCCTTGCCATGCAGAGTCACTATAACTTCGTTTTGTGGCCTGTTGCTAGGAATGTTGATTCCTTGGCTGCCTGAAGCCTCCCTGCTCTGCTTTCCCTTGAGTTCAGTTGGAGGAGCTTGCGGCTTAGATTCTTCCACAAAGGAAATTGTTACAGTCGTAGTGATTATAGGGTGATTTAAGGTCCTTCTGAAACAAAACTGGGTGCTATGAGGAGTAGGGTAAGGCGAAAGAGGGAAATCCGCAGTGTGGACTGCTACGTCTCTCCCTTCAACAACTTGATTTCTATCATGACCCCTGCCACTTCTGGCATTTGGGTAGTGGTTGAGAGGATTGAGCATATCTGTGGAGGAGTCATGGGAATCTGTGGCTGAGCTGGTCGAAGCCGGCGTGCGAATGAGGCATCCTCGAGTTCTGCTGCACTGACTACGCATTTTGTGCCTAACGCGAGCCATAGCAAAATTATGGGTTATTTTGGCAGCAAAGGAATTGGGAGAATCTCAACGCAAAGGGTGAGTAGGAGAGGTCTAGACCTAGTATAAAATGCAGTGTCTGGAGTGAGAGAAATGAAAGCCATTGCCAAGATCCAGGCAAGGAAGAATCCAACATCGACTGCCAGTCACTGTGCGCATGCAAGTTTCAACAGTTTGTAGAGGGCAAACGCCTTGAAGAAACAGAGGAATTGCCTATCAATCTGCAGGAGCCATGGGTATGAGGGAGATGAATGTATCTCGGCTTACGGGATCATTTATTTCCTTCTGCAATGTGTTATGAATTCCCTTAAGGTTGGTGCGAGGGACGAAGCTGGTAGCCATATGGCATTCCTGTCCACCGATCGGCCATCTAATCACATTAATTAGAAGCATTGACACCTGCATCTGGGTGTACTATATAAACTTATTAGAAATATGAATATTTTTAATAAAATTATCACCAAACTTTTTATTTTTTGCATATTAGGAACTAGTATAATTCACCAAGATTTCTAAACTTTGAAATATTTTTTCATCCTTAAAATTTTCCCTGGTCCAAATAAGGTATTGATGAACTACTTAGTGAAATGTATCCCAACATCACCCTTGAAGCACAACCAGGGAGTATTTTTTTTAATGAGTCGTTCAACCATGTCAGGTGTCATATACAACTTTAAAAAAGAAGATAAAGTGAGGTAAAAATGGAAAACCTAGATTGGAAAGAAAACCCCCTCAAACTGATAATGAATATGTCAAAAATTTTAGCTTCCAAGAAGTTGTGTCCTATGTCTAAAAACTCATCTACTAAGTAATTATGTCCATCACTCCTATGAGTTCATGCAAAGTTATAAATATTTGAAGAGTTAAAATCTTGGTGAATATGTCAATAATATGCATAGAATAATGGCAATATTATATATCAATGGTGCCTATATGGATCTCTCTTTGATGTAATTAATGTGAAGCTCAATGTGCTTGGTTCGATGTGTCTAAACTGGGTCTCTACAAAACTTGATTGTACTCTGATTATAAGACCATATCAACATAGTAAGTTGAATCTATACACAAATCTCTACCAAAAAGTGCTACAATGAAATGGTCAGAGTGGAAATGTTTACTTCACCCCTCTACTCTACCTCTGCCAATGAAAGACAACATGTTGCTTGCTTCTTGCTCAACCAACATGTGGGACCAATATTAAGGTAGAGAAAATATCTTGATGTGGAGTTATGGTAAGTGTTATCACCAACCTAATATAAATCTATAAAACCAACAATATTCAAAGGAAGATCATGTTGCATACTATAATTCATAGCCAATATTTCCCTTGACATATTTAAGAATCCTAGCAGTGGCTTTAAAGTGAAGCTCATGTGGCTCTTGCATGTACCTAGAAACTGCTCCAACTACAAAGAAAATCTTTGGTCTAGAATTTGTATGGTATAAAATACTCTCAATCAACTATCAATATATAGTATAGTTCACTAATGTTGTAGCACCATCATCTTATACCTTTACTTTTAAAAGGAAAGGAGTAGGAGCTACCTTGGAACTAGTCACCTAAAATATGTTAAGAATATCATTGGAATATCTTGATTGATTCAATTTGATACCCTTATTACCTTGTTTAATATCAATACCACAAACATATGAAAACAATACCATATCAATGATGGAAATCCTGTTAGGAGGAAGAGATACCAATTCCAAGTGTTGTTTTCCATTAAGGAATTGTACTCCTCTCTTATAGCTACTTCTCAAGGAGAGCCCCATTCATCCTCTTGATAGGTTTGAGAGACTAGTCCAAGAAGAAAATAATGATGAATATCATATGAAGTCTCAATGATAATTGGATCTTTTTGAGGCTCCACAAACTACAACCCTGTTCTCTATGGATCAACAAGATCACCCACTAATTCACCAACTAGTAAAGTATATGTTGTACCCATTGAGTTATTTTCTTTATACTTGAAATTTCTTGCTATTTCTATAAATATTAGAATATGAAATCTAATAAAAAATCTGATCTAAAAAGGTATTGTTAATATCTAGCAAAAGTAGAGGTGGAGAAGACGAAGTAGGGTGCTCTGAAAGTGGCTATAAGAGACTTTCTTCAAATATGACACCTATTGGTATGAACAAAGTATTTTATGAAGAGACCAATAACCCTTAAATGCGTCTAAATATCACATAAATGTGCACTCCCTATTTTGAACCTAAAATAACCTTCCTCCTATTAAAGGGAATATTACCCCATGCCCGAGAACAAAAAAAATGAAATGAGAAATATATGGTTTGTTCCTTTTCAGGGCCTTAAATAAGTGATCCCATTTTTTTATTTATGTGAAAGTATATTCTAAATGTAAGAAACATAGTTAATAGCTTCATTCCATAGCTAAGGAGGTAAAGATCTAACATGAAGCATATTGTTCAACATCTCTTTTAGTGTTCTATTTTTCCTCTCTACAACTCAATTTTGTTGTGAAGTGTGAGGAATTGTATTTTGTAGCTACATTCCTAATTGAAAAAAAATATTTTATGTACAAAGGAACATAATCCTCTTTATTATCTTATTTTCTACAACCTGCTTGAAATTTTTGAGATCATCATAGACTTCTAATCCCAACATATGAAAATAAACCTATCCATAACTTGAAAAATCATCAATGATTGTTAACACATAACTTGCATTATTAATTGATGGGTAAGAAAAAATTCCAATAATATAACTATGCATTAGCTCAAGCATTGAAGAGGATCTGCTAGCCTTATCTATATCAAACTTCTCTTCAATATGCTTTCCAAGTGTGGAGCCACAACAAAATCCATTGTTGTATTGGACATGTGACATCCTTTCAAGCATTCCTTGTCTAGATAGCTCATCCAAATACTTAAATAAGGTGACCAAATCTCTCATAACCTACTCTCCTTATTAGCCTATGTTAGTAGAGAAAAATCAAATTTAGGAATAAATTGAGAGAAAGTGTATAAACTATAATGGTGGTTCACCTCTCCAATAAAAACTCTATATCCATCTGACATGTTAGAAATCACAATTGCATCTATAATGGATTCTAATCTATTTCTTAACCTTGTCTAAGTGATCTAATAAAGTGAAAGGAATTTAATTGAAAGATAAGGTACACGAACTACCTTATGGAAGCTCCAGTTCAATTCTCCATTCTCCATAAACCTCCATAGGTGTGTCATCTCCTGAAACTATTGGTGGTCTATTACAGGTCTATAGTGAGAAATAGTATCTACTAAAAAATCCATGTAGCATGTGGCTCTTGAATTAAGCACCCAAATATTACATGATGAAATGGTATCTAGCAATGCATGGCGTTATGAAACTAGCTCAAGAAAAGATAGAAAAGATAGATCAACGCCTTAGAATTCAGCCTCTTCGAGGGGACAACCTCCTTTACATTACATAAATGAACAATTCTTGGATGATTCAAATGACAAAACCTCCTTTCTATATGTAGGAGTATAAGGAGTCACAATATAACCCAGCCGACCTAACAATAATAATATAAAGCCACAAAAATAACAATAGAGGGATTCTATGGGGCACAGTAATAACAATATGGGGGCAATAGGGGCACAACAATATTAATAAGGGGTATAACTACAATAGTAATGGGGTAATCACTAGTATTATAGGACCCAACATGCGCCTCTCCTTCAAAAAAGTGTTGTCCTCAATGCTTGAGTAGTTCTGGATACTTCTGCATAAAATTCTCATCCTCCCATGTGGAATCTTCAGCGGATAAGTTCTTCCACTTGATAAGATACTCCGAAATTGATCGATTTCGTAGCTGTAGAGTTCTTGTTTCTGTGACTGCTTCTGGTTCCAATATAATTTTTCCTTCCTCGTCAAGTTCTGGCAATATTGTTTGAACTGGGAGCTTGTCGCCTATAACCTTCTTTAAACATGAAACATGGAAAACTGGGTGCAATTGAGAAGCTGCAGGAAGCTCCAATTTGTATGCCATAGTACCAATCTTTTGCAACACCTTGTACGGACCATAATACTTTGGTGATAATTTATTACCCTTCTTATCTTGCTTGAGGGACATTTGCTTATATGGTTGTAGCCATAGGAATACCCAATCACCTACATCAAAACTTCTTTCACTGTGATGTTGATTTGCCTGTTGTTTCATTCTATTATGTGCCAACACGAGGTTATCCTTTAAGAGTTGGAGGACTTGTTGTTGATGTTCGATGTGATGTTCCACTACCTGAACCTTAGAATTTTCTCTTAAATATGATGTGATAGATGGTGGTTGATACCCATAAAGTGCCATAAATGGGGTCATTTTTATTGCTATATGGAAGGAAGTGTTATACCACCATTCAGCCAGAGGCAACCATTTGACCCATTGTGTATGTTTATCAAATACAAAGCAACGAAGATATCCTTCCAAACATTTGTTTACTATCTCAGTTTTCCCATCAGATTGAGGATGATAAGATGAGCTATGAGCTAACTGAGTACCAAGACAAGAAAATAATTCTGTCCAAAAATTTCTAGTGAAAATGGGATCTCTGTCACTTACAATAATCTTTGGGTTTCCATGTAGCTTTTGAATTGTTTCCATAAATGTAGTAGAAATTGTACTGGCTTTAAATGGATGTGATAATGCACAAAAGTGTGCATACTTGGTAAGTCTGTCAACTACCACCATGATGACACTCTTTCCCTCAACTTGGGTAAACCTGTGATAAAATCCATTGAAACCTCCTCCCAACGTTGGCTTGGAATGGATAAAGGTTGTAATAGACCCGGTGTCTTAATTGTTTCAACTTTATTTTGTTGGCAAACCAAACATTCCGCCACAAACTTTTGAATATCTGATTTAAGGCCATCCCAAAAAATTCCTTCTTAACCCTGTGGTAAGTTTTTAAAAATCATGAGTGCCCTCCTAAGGGAGAAGTGTGCAATTCCATAAGAATCTTTTGTTTTAACTGGGAATTCTTACAGAGGTATAAGTGATCTTTGTACCATAACGAATCATTTTGCCAGCTAAATGTATCAGACATACTGGAATCTTGTTGTAACTTTCGAATAAGTGCCCACACTTCTTCGTCATTCTTCCATTCCTCCCTTGCTTCTTTTATCCAATCTGGTTGGATAATAGAAATGGCGCACAACAATGCTTCCAAATCCTCATCCTTTCTTGAGAGTGCATCTGCCACCACATTTTGCTTCCCTTTTTTGTAGATGATTTCAAAGTCATAACCCAACATCTTTGTGACCCACTTTTGTTGCTCTTCAGAGGATAATCTTTGTTCTAAAAAGTATTTAAGGCTATCATGATCCGTTTTTACCTTGAAGTGTCTTCCCATTAGGTAGGGTCGCCATTTCTTAAGTGCATGGAGTATTGCCAACATTTCCTTCTCATAAATAGCTTTGCTTAAAAACTTTCCCTTGATTGGACGACTTTCAAAAGCAATGGGTCTTTCATCTTGCATTAGAACAGCACCAATTCCATTTCCTGAAGCATCACATTCCACAATAAAGGTTTTTGTGAAGTCTGGTGTAGCTAAGACCAGTGCTTGGCACATTGCCTCTTTAAGATGTTCAAAGGCCTTTGTTGCTTCCGTAGTCCATGAAAATGCATCTTTCTTCAATAATGTTGTTAGAGGTGCTGCTATTCTCCCATAATTCTTAACAAACTTGCGATAATACCTTGTCAACCCAAGAAATCCTCGCAGATGCTTTATGGATGTGTGGATTTTCCATTCCTTAATGGCTTTAATTTTGCTAGGGTCTACCTTAACTCCTTCATGAGATACAATATGACCCAGATATTCCACCTCCTGGACTCCAAAGAAACATTTGGATCTTTTTGCATATAATTGTTTCTCCTCCAATAGTTGTAGCACCCTGTCAACATGTTCAACATGATCCTTCCAAGACTTGCTGTAGATTAGTATATCATCAAAAAATACTAACACAAATTTTCTAAGGAATGGTTTGAAAATTGAATTCATCAAACCTTGAAATGTTGAAGGTGCATTGGTAAGGCCAAAAGGCATGACCAAAAATTCATAATGACCCTCATGAGTTCTAAATGTTGTTTTCGGAATGTCTTCAGTCTTCATTCTGATTTGATGATATCCTGAATGAAGATCCAACTTGGTGAAGTAAATTGATCCATGCAATTCATCCAGTAATTCATCAATGACAGGAATGGGGAACTTATCTTTAATAGTGAGCTTGTTGAGCTCCCTATAATCCGGACACATGCGCCATGATCCATCCTTCTTGTGCACCAATACTACTGGAGCAGAGAAAGAACTTTGACTCGGTTGAATTATACCAGCCTCTAGCATTTCTGCAACCATACGTTCAATTTCACTCTTTTGGACATAGGGATATCTGTACGGCCTGATGTTTGGAGGAACACTTCCTGGAATCAGATGAATAGCATGATCATGATCACACATAGGTGGGAGACCTTTGCGAGTCTCAAATACCTTGGAATGATTGTCCAGGACTTTTTGGAGATCTGGAGAAATAGATGATTCCGATGTGGAAACATCTAGCGAACATAATTTTGCAATTACACCTCTTTGCTCCTTTTTAGAAGCTTTTTCATACCATTAGCACTGATTATCTTTCCTGGTTGCCCTGCAATACCCCTTAATTCAACTTCCTTTCCTTCCATAGAAAATTTGATGAAAAGTTCTTGAAAATTAAAAGCTATTGTACCCAAGGATTGTAGCCATTGGACTCCTAGTACAACATCAGCACCTCCCATTGGAATGGAAAGCATTGGGCTAGTCAATACATATTCTCCCATGGATAGCTTGATATTATGGCACTTTCCAGAGAAATTTATTGTTCCTCCATTTGCAATCATCACTTGACACTCTGGTGCTGGATATAGGAAGCAATTCAATTCTTTTGCTACCTTACAATGAATAAAATTGTGGGTGCTTCCTGAATCAATCAACACTATTACCTTTTTCTTCTTGATTTGTCCTTCTATCTTGATGGTTTGAGGAGTGGTAATTCCTGCCAATGCATTACAAGATATGGTTGGATTTATTTGTTCTTCATCTAGGCTTTGTTCCTAGAGTATATCCTCTTCTTTTGACCTTTCTTTCTCCTTTTCTTCTTCCTCTTCACAATCTATGTAGAATAATTTCTTCTCAGCACACTTATGACCTTTAGTTTATTTGCTATCACAACTGTAACAAAGCCCTTTTTCTCTTTTTTCTTCCAATTGTTGTGGTGTCAACCTTATAGGTTGTGGAAGACTAGGGGCAACAACACTTCCATCTTTATAGTTGTGAGTGGTATGCTTCCTGGTTGCCATAATTTTGCTTTCCATTTTTCTTGCTAACCTGAATGCCTTCTCTAATGAATCAGGTTCCCAAAGGCGAACATCATGTTGGATATTATCCTTTAAAGACCCTATGAACACATCAATCCTATGCTCCTCTGGAATATCTTTTACCCTTATGTTCAATTTTTGGAACCCCTCAATGTGCTCCATTATTGAACCCTTTTGTTTGAGACTTATCAATTGGCTAAAAAAAGTGTTGCTTTTTGTATCCTCATAATGTGCTATCAATTCTTCCGTAAAAATTTCCCAAGTGATAAACTGTTTATGAGAGCAAAGCCACTGATACCATAAAAACTGATTTGGTTCCAAATATAAAGTTTCCATACATACCTTTTGTGTGTTTTGCACATTATTGAGATCGAATAATTGCTCCATCTGTAATATCCATGTGGCGGGATCCTTGCCATCAAACTTCCTCATATCGATTTTTGGAATATGGTGAGTCTTCGATCCAATATTAGAGTCTATGAAATCATGATTAACATTTCCTTTGTTCTCATCATGAGTTTCCTTTAGTACCCTTTCACCATTAGTGACAATTTCTTTTAGAAACTTATTCATATTTATCTTCAATTCTTCCATCTTATCATCCATGCCATCAATTTTAGCACCCATGCCATTCACCTTAGCTTCCATGCCATCCATCTTAGATTTTACGTCTTTCTTTAAACAATCCATCTTAGCTTCTACACCTTTCTTTAAACCATCCATCTTAGCTTCTACATCTTTCCTTAAACCATCCATCATAGATTCTATTGCTTTTTGTGCAAGTGGCACTTGTTGCACTTGTTCTTGTAATTTTGATATATCATATAGCATTTCTTCTTCTTCTTCATGAGTCATGCTAGAGCTTTCAGGTTCCTTACTAGGTGGTTGCATTTTCTTTCCTCGGGGCATCAGTTACCGATAATAATGCTCTACTAGCCCTTGGAATTCCTTCAAAATAAATTTTCAAACCAAGCTTAAGCAAAAATTTAAGAAAATCTACACACCTTTTTTCACTTTATAGGTGCTCAATATTGCCTCTGATGTATCTTTGTACTTTCTGATCATCTAGTTCTGAATTTGTGACCTGTAGTAGCCCTCTATGTCCTCTTTCCAATGCCACAAGTCTAACCCAAATTGGATTCTCCGAGGAAGAGTTATGTGAAATCTTCCACAGTGACTTGATTATAGACTAGTTCTGAAGAGCGAACTTGTACGACGTGCCACAAGTCACTGTTTCGATCTTTGGATCTGAAAAATGCATACAAGAAACTACAGTCCATCCTATTTTCGTACCGTCTTACAAAATTTCAATCCAATCCCCAGAGAGAAAGTTATGACGATTTTCCCCAGGTCACCTGTTTGGAATGTAATTTAGGAGTCTGCAAAAAGACCAACTTCCTCAGATCATATCTCCGAAAATATAGCACGAAAAGCTCTGAAATTCGGAGCGGCTTAGAGCAATTTCTTCTCAAATAGGTTTTTTTTGCAACTTCTGAAACGTCACAGAAAAAAGTTATAGCGAAAATACCACGATAACCTGTTTGGAGCAGTGAAACCCTAGAATCCAAAGCTCTGATACCAAATGTTATGAAACCAGCTCAAGAAAAGATAGAAAAGATAGATCAACACCTTATAATTCAACCTCTTCGAGGGGGAAACCTCCTTTACATTACATAAATGAACAATTATTGGATGATTCAAATGACAAAACCTCCTTTCTATATATAGGAGTCTAAGGAGTCACAATATAACCCAGCCAACCTAACAATAATAATATAAAGCCACAAAAATAACAATAGAGGGATTCTATGGGGCACAGTAATAACAATATGGGGGCAATAGGGGCACAACAATATTAATAAGGGGTATAATTACAATAGTAATGGGGTAATCACTAGTATTATAGGGACCCAACACATGGCCTTTAATTTTCTCATCTAGTATTTGGTATTCCTTTTTATTCTTGGCATTATCTTGTATGTAATCACCCACATGATGATGTTGGAGTACCTATACCATTTGATAAATTGTTTTCTTCATGAAAGAGCTCTTAGGATGGAACCAGTTATTGTAATATGTGTACTTATTCTTATCTTGCTTTCCCTTTCCTCCTAAATTTGAACCCTCCTCAGCAAGATTTTGCTTGGACTCCTTCTTATTCTTGTTCTTCTACTTAGTATTATTGCTTAACTCCTATGACAAGTGCATGGGGTTTGGTAGATTTACGGTGGATTCACTCAATGAACCTCTGACACATCATGTGCATTCGCGACATACTAAAAATACCCCTAATATGACTACATATTGGAAAATATCTCTGAAAATCACATTAGTTAACCCCCTACCAATACAAGCAGAATACAACTTCCCAATTTTAAAACCCCTACTTTCACTAGATATTGTAGGTATTCATTTCTTCATTAACATTTTTTATACCCACCAATGTAAAAACCATTTACCCCCTATTATATGCTCAATATATTGTCATTTTTTCCTCAATATATATATACCCTAATATGAATGCACGTGATATGGTAATTCTCCCCCAATGAAGCCCCCATGGGTAGATTTAAGAGCCACCATGAGTATGAACTTTGTTTTCTCTTGTCTTAAGGACTCAATAAACTGATATAAATATGGCACCTTCCAATTTTTATGGATGGAAACATAGAAATATGGAATGAAGATAAAAAAATCGAGTACTTAGATCCTAGCTTAGAAAGCACCAAATAATGAAGTTTTCTTCTTCCCTATCTAGGCCACAAGCTCTTACCTAAGACATTAATGTTTTGAATTTGGAGAAGTAGTTTTGTATGGTATTGAAGTTGGATAGATACATTGTTATCATCTCATTCTCATGTTGATGTTTCCTTAACCCATCTTTCTTGCCAAATAGTTCCTCCAATTTGGTCCAAAACTCTTTAGGAGTTTTACACTCATCTATATGAAATAAAAAATCAATGGAGATTGAAAAACATAGAATCCCACAGGCTTCATCCATTCTGTTGAAATATTTCAATTTATCATTAGCCAATATAGGCTTAATTTCTATCCCCCATAGTTGTTCTATATATTCCCTTGCAACAAAGCAACATTATAATATTAGGCTTCTAGCCAAAGTAATTGAAAGGAGACAGGATTATTGATATCTAGTCCATTATCTCTATAGGTTGTTCTAACATGTTAAATTTGTAATATAATATCAATCTTCTTCACAATCACACTTCATTTCCTATACAATGTGTGATTTTAAACAAAATATCAAGATCTATGTGTGAAAAAATGTTAGAGTAGATACTACAAAACAACAGAGAAGAGAGAGAAAGAAGTTGCTTAGAAGAATGACTAAGTAATTAAAGATACATTTTAAATTACACAAGAGACATGATATGACAATATGATGGATTATTATTGTTGAATATGAATGTAATATATAAAATCTCTAGGATGAATAACCAATTTAAATTAAGTTGAGGTTCCTAGTGCATGCACTCAGTTAACTAGAAAATCACTTCCCCTACTTGGGTAGTGAGTCAAAAATAGATTGAGAGACCCTAAGTTAGAAAAAAAATATAATAATAGAGTCAACTAGAAGTAAGTGGATTTATAAATCAGTTATAACCGATATAATAACTCTCACATGCAATAACTATCGAGTAAAACTCCAAAAATAGAACTAAAATTCAACTAACAGGTGGTAGGTGAGTGGAGTTAGGTGGAAGTTACTAAATTTAAGAAAGGAAATGCATACTCACTCTAGGAATCCCTATGCATGAGGTATTATAAATTAATGGAGTGTAATTAGTCATGCCATCATTTAGTCAAAGTCTAATCAACATCACATGGCATCCAAGGTGGCACCCCTTGCTAAAAATAGACTTACCAAAAATACAAAAAGAAAAAAATGGGATATGATCCAAAATGGTAGGAATGTCCAATATTAAAATAAAATTGGTCATATGTTCCCCTAATAATGTATGGAAGAGGGTCAAATGGTGGCCCGAGCATAGGTCTTGATAAGTTCCTTACAAACTACTTAGTACACTGCATCCCAACAAATTGCTTCATTTAATTCCAAATAATCCTCTTTCTCTCCTCTCTTAACACATTATATTCCATGCAGGGAATCAATGGTTGAATTGAGGCTTCTGCGATCCATAACAATTATAAGAAGAAATTTCAGCGTAAATCACATTCAGAAAATCATTGTCGACGCGTTTCGAACCAACCAGTGTGGTTCATCGTCAGGACAAGTTGAAAAATCAGATCTATCTTTGCCAATTAAATACTTTGAGCAGAGCTTCCAACGGCTAACTAGGACAACGTCTAAATTTGACTAGGGACCAGGGTCAAACAAATCAGTTATAAATTAAAAGTAAACAAGGGACCTATATATAAATTATATGAATAAATTAAATTTAATTAAATTGGTAGTTTCATAAATCGTTAAAAGTATTAACTAGATAAATAGAAAATAAATATTAGTATATAACTATTAAAATTATAAATTATTTAATATTATATATATATATATATATATATATATATATATATGTATGTATGTATGTATGTATGTATGTATGTATGTATGTATGTATGTATGTATGTATTAAATAGGAGGTTAAGTTTAAAGGTAGTTGAAAATAATAATAATAATAATAATAAATAAATAAATCAAAATCAAAATCAAAATAAATAAATAAATATAATAATAAAATAATATTCAGCGAAAATAATAATAATAATAATAATACCTGAAGGAATAAACTACCTTAAAAAAAAGGTTAGATTTAATAAAAAGAATATTAGTTCAGATTATATTTAAAAAATAAAAATAAAAAAATAAATAGAAAGAGCAACACAAATTAAAAAGAAGGAGAAGGTCAGGAAAAGGACCAAAAGAAAACCACAGAGCAAGGAGATACCCTAGGAGGAAAGAAAAAAGACAAGGCTCCAAGGGGGACGATGAAAGCTTGAAAGGGATAAAAAGGGGGGGGGGGGAAGAAAAAGAAAGACTAGGAAGAAATGGCAGGGATCCAACAACTACTGATCATCCAGTCGTCATCTCTATTGAGATTGTTAGGCCTTCTTTCAATTTCAATAGCTTCCCTAAATTTACGATGATGGAACTGAGCCACTTTGGCAATAACCTTGGCCTCCTCTATACAAACTTGATGCTTGGTCCTTTCTGCATGCTCTGCTAACGCTGAAGACTTGGTTCTCCCATGTCTTAGGTCAGCTGCATGTTCGTTGATCCTCTGATGGATGGAGCGCCCTGTTTCCCCGATATAAGGGGTCCCACAAGAACAAGGGATCAAGTAGACACCCTTCATTTCCTTAGGGTCCACGAGATCTTTCACCAATTGGAGGGAAAGATCCCTGCCATTTCTTCCTTGTCTTTCTTTTTCTCCCCCCCCCCCCCCCCCCCCCCCCCCTTTTTATCCCTTTCGAGCTTTCGTTGTCCCCCTTAGAGCCTTGTCTTTTTTCTTTCCTCCTAGGGTATCTCCTTCTTGCTCTGTGGTTTTCTTTTGGTCCTTTTCCTGACCTTCTCCTTCTTTTTAATTTGTGTCGCTCTTTCTATTTATTTATTTTTATTTTTTAAATATAATCTGAACTAATATTAATTTTATTAAATCTAACCTTTTTTTTTTTTAAAGGTAGTTTATTCCTTCAGGTATAACTGAATATTATTTTATTATTTTCAACTACCTTTAAACTTAACCTCCTCTTTAAAATATATATATATATATATATATATATATATATATATATATATATAAATAAATAATTAAATAAATAATTTATAATTTTAATAGTTATATACTAATATTTATTTTCTATTTATCTAGTTAATACTTTTAACGATTTATGGAACTACCAATTTAATTAAATTAAATTTATTCATATACTTTATATATAGGTCCCTTGTTTACTTTTAATTTATAACTGATTTGTTTGACCCTGGTCCTTAGTCAAATTTAGACGTTGTCCTAGTTAGCCGTTGGAAGCTCTTCTCAAAGTATTTAATTGGCAAAGATAGATCTAATTTTTCAACTTGTCCTGACGATGAACCACACTGGTTGGTTCGAAATGCGTCGACAATGACTTTCTGAATGTGATTTAAGCATAAATTTCTTCTTATAAACATTATATTCCAATTTATTCCTAAAAACTAATTTTATGGATATTTTATTATATTAACTTTTTCATCAATGAAGCGCACACACACATAGTAAATCATGTAAAATATTTCATCTATCCTCTCTAATTGACCCATCTCTTGGGTGAATGCATGAAGATGAGTTACACTTTTGGGCCAAATGTGGCAATGAAATTTCAAAAATTTACTCTTTATCGAATTGAAGCCCTCAAAATTCATATAAGCTTTGTGAATTTTGATTCGGAGTAAAAATAAAATTTGTGGAGAATTATGTTATTGTCCTAATGATATTGTTTGCAAAAAAAATTAGTGTCGTATAATATGTCAATCTTCCATTAAATAAAATGCTTTTCCTTGCAAACTTTCACACATCTTAACAAGTATGCATATATTCGCGTAGCATAACTTAGTCTAAAACATGTGTGTGTGTGTGTGTGTGTGTGTGTATATATATATATATACATACATATAAGCATGATCTAAACAGATAGAACTAAGATATGTATATTAAAACTTTATTTCTCTAGGAAAAATTAATTTTTTATTATTTTTCGAAGTTGGTGAATTAATGTTTCAATTGCATTTTTCAGACACGTGTTCATGTAAGGATTTTTTCTACTATTTAAATAAATTCAAAAACCAAGAGTACTTTTTTGAAGAGAACTCATAAATGAAGATGCTGGTATTTTTTTTCATTTTTTTCATTTTGTGTATTTTATGTTATTGATTTTTTATTCAACCCCTTTCAAATTCTGCAAACAAATTTCAAGCATTATGTTTAAAAGTAATTAGATGAAAAATATCAGATGAATTTGAAAATGTCGAACTCATATGCCATTACATAAATTCTTTCACGGATCCAATATGATCCACTCTGCCACTTAAGGAAAAAATTACCTTAAGTCTCACAGGGTACAAAATGGTGTTGTAGAGAAATATGCAAAAAATGTGCTAAATCTATTTTTTTAAGGACCTTACAAGCTCAATTGAGGGCTTAAATGTTCGGCCAAGTGCTAGAAATATGTAATTCAAATAGCTCGATCAGGGTTAAATAAACCCTTGATTGAGCCATTTACGCGATTTAGTGGCTTAATCGGGCCTGTAGCTCAATAGAGGCCCTACCAACCACATTTGATATATATATATATATATATATATATATATATATATATATGTGTCATTTGTAGTATTCATGTTGAGCATGGAAGAAATTTTATACATCGTAATGGGTTCTAGAAAATTTATTTTAGTATCTAACAACCAAGTTGATATAAAATTAGTGTACTTGAAATGGAAATTCAGCTATCTTGGTTATGAACAACATTGAAATATTTGTATTGTATTAATAAATGTCATATATGAGTTTGATATAAAGCATGGAAATAGTTACACATGTGCTTCATATCGGATTGTAAAAAGTGCAACAAGTAGACACACACACACACACACACACACACACACACACACACACACACACACACACACACACATATATATATATATATATATATCAAACTCTTGTAGCTAACCTCAAAAGAAATAAAATCAAATGAAACTTAAATTTCAATCCTATTTGTGTTTTTTAATTGAACCTTGAGATAAGGAATTGATTAAGATAATTGGATAGCCAAGTAAATTTATGTAAGTTCATAAAAGTATATAAAACTATAGAAACATATAATTAATTATTTAAATTAACATACATTAATTGCACTAAAAGACACTTTCTACAAGCCAATATGAAACATATTTGTAATCATTTTCATATTCAATATTAAATTAATGTACATGATATATTTTAGTTCATTTTAAGTATTAAAGTGACTTGCATCATAGTATTAAGATTGTACTTATTTTCTTAGTCTATGAAACTAGAAATCAAAATTGTTATTATGTAAAATTTTACTTCTTGAATGTTCTTAATTGAAGGTCTTAAGATAAGGAATTGATTGAAATATTTGGATAGCCAAGTAAATTTAGGGCAATTCATAAAATTATATAAAATTATAGAAACTTACCATTAATTATTTTTTGATATATTAAATTCCAATTTACATATGACTTATATTATGTTATCACTACTTGCTCTTGTAGATGACCTCAAAAGAAATAAAATTGAATAAAACTTATTCGAACTGCTTAATAGACATCTTTTAAAATTGAATTAAAAACTTAAATTCAATCCTATAATTTGTGTTTTTTAATTGAACCATGATATATTTTAGTTCATTTTAATTATCAAAGTGACTTGCATCATAGTAAGATTGTAATTATTTTCTTAGTCTATGAAACTAGAAATCAAAATTGTTATTTTTTTAAATAAAACTTATACTATATAGATTTTTTTTTAAACTAGTAAAACAATAAAATATATCCATATACCAAAATTTAATGAACATCCATAAACTGAAATATAATGAATTCATCAATAAATTTTCCGTGTGAAAATATATACAAATATATCCATAAATTGCCATGTATGAAAATATACAAGTTTATACATATCATATGTGAATGTTCCCTATCAAATGGGCCTGAAAATATACAAATTATCCACTCTAGAATCTTTCATTAGAACTCCTATGCGAGTTATGTTGCCCAAAGTACGCATCCATAATCTAGTATCGCAATATAACATATTCAAATCCAAATTAATTAGATCATTATTTGCACAGAATAAACAATATGTAAATAAATGATTTTGAATCACATTTAATTACATGTGAATCTACTAACCTCATTCGAGGCCAAATCCAATTTAGGTAGGATGGGGGTCTGATTAATTTAGGTTTGGTGCTCCTATGCCTGTGGCTCAACAATTTGGCCCTACGTTTATGGACCTGTATCATTAATGTAGATATAACCAACACCCCACTCATGTGTCCACATAACTATGACATTGACACCACTCTGCATATGGGACTGTGTACACAATGTCAAAGACAAATTATAATTAGTCTATGAATTAATTAGCATGGATGTAACTTTAAGAAAAGGAAAATGTTGAAATCTTAGGAATAAAAATGTTTACCTCGACATGTGTATCCTGAGCCACTAGAAGTGGAGGTGGAGGTGGAGGAGATCCCATGGAAATATATGCTAGTGGAGGTTGCTCAAGCTGGTCAACTGCCCCCTCGGATGACCTTAGATTCTCATCCAAGTAGCTAGGTTGTGTCTACATGTTATCATGTTCTTATAAATATAAATTCAATCTAATACAAACTTATTAATTAATATAAATAATGTATAATTTGACAATATGAGTCAAAAGTTTCGTATATATGTACCTGGATTAGGTCATGTGGGTCGTGCACCCTCCAAGTGTCATAGATGGTATCATGATACATACATGCATCGATGCGTGGAATCTCAAGATATGCATTATCACATAATGGAACTGGCGAGTTAGGAGGCAACGATGGTGGTCTACTCATCTCTCCATGCAATGCATCCTATACACTAGTCAATATCATTTTCATGCTATGTCAAATGGTGTGCCTAGTTTCAGCATCAAGTTGTGACGACTCCTCTAGCTCTATCATCAATACCATGCTCCAAGATAGTAATGGAAACAATTTCGGAGGTAGTGGTATATAGATAGGGTCCCTACAAGCCCCAACAATCATAACTACATCCCAAGACGAATCCATAAAACTAGATCTGGTATCATTGTAATCCAAATTCACATGTAGCACAAACTCCACATATATATTATTTTCAAAGTAAATGGGGACCTGGTCATGGTGGGGGAATTGGCCCCAAGCTCCATTGAATCAATCATAAACATAGGGGGTTGCATCAACATTTCTAAATAATTTGAGTGGAATCAAACCACCATGTCTAGAATGATGGTATGGAGGGATAATGTCAAACAATGCCCCACAAACATCAATATCCTTGGTGGTAGTTTTCACTGCCTCCTAAGTATCTGGGCCTCTAACCTTTAGCCTCCTCATCCTTTGTATGGAATGTAGGAAGTGGTTCTATGGGCTTTCACCCTTGTATGCATCGATCAACCTCTCGATGCTCTCCAACATCAAAATCAATTTGTGCCTAGTAGGTTAGCTAGCAAGGATTTTACCCAGCTGTTGTGTGATCCATGTATGTTGGGCCCTAACATCACCTAGTTTAATAATGGTTGTAGCATCATTCTACAAAGGGATCAACACTGCAAGATGATCCTCATCTTTCTTTGCTGAGGTTCTGCAAATCATAAACATAATTAAATAACATATATAACAAACTAAGCATAATAACACATAAATTAAATTCAAACACATCAATTGAAGACAATTTAAAAATTAAAGATCATTTAAAGACATAAACACATAAAGTTTAAAGAGTATTTAAAAATGCAGGATATGTACCTATAGTAGGTGAAGAAGGTCCATTATCGGTAGCATGA
This sequence comes from Pinus tabuliformis, assembly GCA_031772625.1. NCBI lineage: Eukaryota > Viridiplantae > Streptophyta > Pinopsida > Pinales > Pinaceae > Pinus > Pinus tabuliformis. The sequence continues at coordinate 752,828,186 of CM062811.1, forward strand.
TCATCATCGTAGACAAAAGAAATGTCTTTGACACTCTGAATAGTGTCTAAGGTAGGATATATTAGTGGATCACACACTCTAGGTGGGCTATGTGATCTATCATGAGCCCGACCATGTATAGAAGATACCCCCACACTCTTATGACTTGCGGTTGAGAAACATAGGGGAGATGCCTTTGCATATTACATATAATAGACATAAACTGATCCAAGAAAAAATGTTGAGTAAACTATTACATAGAATAAAAATCTATTACATAGAATACATATAAACTAATCCAAGAAAAAAATGTTGACTTAGAAAGAATATTGAGAAGAAAACCCTTTCTAAATTGGAGTACAATAATCTAGCTTGAAGTCCTAAACTTTAGGATCCCTTTTTTGATAATTTATCAGCCAAAGTATTGTGTTCCATGTAAGCATAATCAAAAGAGGTTATCAAATCTAACTTCACAATTTTTATTGTTTCTAAATAATGCATTTTATTCATAGAGCATAAATATGTAAATATATGTAAAAAAATAAAATAAACCTATTTGTAAAACTAATAAAATTTCATGCCAACCAAATACTCCATAAGACAAGTTCTTATAATGTTTGACTTTGACGCATGACATGTACTAGGTACAAGCACATGAAGACAATGTTTTCGGTACAACATGCTACATAATGAAACAATATGGTATAAATTAAAAATGATTAAAAATGCGTTTATTCACTTTAAATGCACTTTTCATCATGGATTCAATGTATGTATCAATGATGCATAGTTGAAACTTGAACACACATATATATAGTTATATAATATATATATATATAAATGATATATATATATATATAAAATATATATATATATATATATATATATATATATATATATATATATATATATATATATATATAGTTATGTTAATTTTAGCTAACATATAACTAGGTATAGCTTTAGATTACAACTTTCCTTTGAAATTATTACTCCAAGTGTCTTATTGGTGTTTGTCATAATTACTTGTAATTTATGATTAACTATTTTTGAAGGCTTCTTATTTCAATTTAAGGTGGATGATAATCTGTTGACTTTTTAAAAAAAAATTAATTGACAGCCTAGATTGATTCTCAAGGGAATATGCTCATATCCTTTGTCTGAATGCTTATCAAGGGTTGTAATTTTTTAATTTTTTTTAATTGACGACCTTGAATGATTCTCAAGGGAATATGCTTAGCATATCCTTTTTCTGAATGCTTATCAAGGGTTGTAGTGTGTTAGAGAGTTTGTTAGGTAGCATTATGATGCAGCCTGAACCCTGCAATACCCAGAATCCTCAATCTTTGTTCATATAAGAATGTATCTCAGCATTTGCCTAAATTTAAACCTCAATACCTGGTTCAGATCTTCAAACTGCTGCTTAAAACTGAAAATAATTACAGCATTCTGCATTCGATTTAAAACCCCTCGGCATTTACATTCATTCCTTGAATCCAAAGCTCCACCATACATATGCGCCCTTTTCTATTCAGTGTATTAAGCTGTCTCATGCAACAACGCATCCACATCGCCACCTACGCATTTACCATTCGGTAATCCCAATTTGACCCAACAGCAACAATGAAATTTGAATGAACGGTCCCAATGGGTCTCCAACACCCAATAAACACCCTTTGTTCTTATCAGAACCAAAACTCTCTGAATCAAATTTTTTAAAAAAATACCTTTTGTTCTTTCCGATCCCGCTATACTCTTTAGTCAACTCAAAAGCGGATATTAAACACCTTTATAAACAAAATCTATGTATATTTGCGTGCCCAGATCTGGTTGACCGAATGTACCAACACATTCGCAAATTGCAATCTCTGTATGGCTTCAATTGTAACAGATGCAAAGTATTCTCCACTACGCCAATGTAATACTTGTCCACAGTTCCGATATGATATTATCGGAATCTCCGATCGCAATTCCTTTGAATGCCACAATTGCAGATCATTTCTACAGCTCCGATGCGATTTAATTAATTTGTATTCGCAACCACCACTGTGCTATCATATATGTTGTTTTACAACTGTTCCGATTGCACAACGCTGACGCTATACAACCTCCCTACTCTGATGCGATTCAGTCGGAATCGCTCATCGCAATTACAACATAGCCCTCACTTTCCAACTATCCAAAGTTCAGATCCGATTCCAATCAAATCTCGGAAATCACGAAAACTTAACTGCCACGACTGTCGACTGATCTCCCAATTCCGATGCGATGTCCCTATAACTTTACAATTCCAAATGCACTCCGTTTCATCTGCGTCGATGTAATATTAATAGGCGATTGTGAATCGTTGTATTTAATATCACCACCAACATTTGGCAGCTTCCAAACTCCGGTGCAAAGTTTCCAGATCCGATTTAATTTTTAACCCGTTTATAACACTTCGCCTCTGGGGATTATGGCTATATGGTGTGACATGAAAATCTTTCCCCGCTCTGATGCAATAATTTACACACAAACCCGATTACTCATGCAATCAAACAATATATCCTTTAATTCCGTTCCAGGAATTCGATAAGGATTTACTTCACAATTTCTTTGTGTTCATGAATTCCCCAATTCACACAATTCGACAGCGCCAGGTTTGCAATAAACACAGAAATATTACAGATTAAATAAACATTCAAGTCGTAACGACTTCAACCACTGTACAAAGAAAACAACACATCCAGCATTACACTCATCATACATTGATATGCATAACATCAGTTTTATTCATGGCATATAAAGGAACAGATCTCGCCTTAAGCCACTTACATAAGAAAATAATCTATGTTACACATATAATACAGTTCACCCATTTAATCTAAATTCTCACACCACTCCAAGCCACACACACCCATTCGAGCTTTCGCTCCACACGGAGCCCATTCTAATCCCCTCTCTCGCTCCTACAATTTCACTATTAATTCTCCTAATAATAGCAAACAGAAACCTCCTATTTCTTCGAAAGATCTTAACAACAAAATATTCTAATATTATCTCTCTCGATTACACCAATATTAATAAGTCTTATCTCTAATTCTAAATAAAACAATCACATTTATTTCCGTAACAAACTATTTATGAAGTCTACTCCTCTCAGTAAACCTAAGTTGAACCAAACAGTCAATGAATTTTATTGTGATTAGCCACAACATGTGGACAATCCTCCAGATTGCTGGCTAATGCTGATGCTCCTGCATCACATTGCCTTTTAATAAATTTAAAAAATTATATTTGTGCTCCCTGCCCACCAATTTCCTAGGGATTTGTGATTATTCCAATTCTAATAAGTTCCTCATTATTATGTATAAAATTTATTAAATAAGCAAATTTTATTTAGCAAAATGGTCTATTACTTTTAATAAATTTAAAAAATTATATTTGTGCCAACTGGCTCCCCGCTCATCAATTTCCTAGGGATTTGAGATTATTCCTATTCTAAAAAGTTCCTCCATGATCAGCTCCTCATTATTATTTATAACATTCATTTATATATAAGAAAATTTTATTTAGAAAAATGGTCCATTTTACCATAAGATGTGTAATTCCTTTTTTTTCTCAACTTAAAGTTGACCCATAACTTTTTTCACTACAAGAAAAAAGGAAATTGGTGAGGGGTGAAAAATATCACCATAAGCGCATTGGTGACGGTCAAAAGAGCCTTCGTCGTCACCAAAAGTGGCGTCGCCAAAAGTATAGGTGTTGTAGTGACATTCAAAGTTCGTCACCAATAATGATTTATAATGACAGATAGTGACCGTCATCATTTCATATGAGAAATGGTGATGGACCATAGCCCCCGTCACCAAAAACTGAACGTCACCAAAGGTGGCGTTGCCAAAAGTATAGGTGTTGTAGTGACATTCAAAGTCTGTCACCAATAATTATTTATAATGACAGATAGCGACCGTCACCATTTCATATGAGCAATGATGACGGACCATAGCCTCCGTCACAAAAAACTAAACGTCACCAAAGGTGGCATCAACAAAACTATAGGTGTTATGGTGACATTAAGTTATGTCACGAATATTGATTATAATGACAGATTGTGACCATCACCATTTCATATGAACAACAACGATTTATTGTGATGGATCTTTCATGTCTGTAACTATTGGTGCATATATATGATGACGTTCATTGACCCTCACCAAAATCCGCATTGCCATAAGTATAGATGTTGTGGTGACATTCAAGGTCCGTCACGAATAACAACTATAATGACGGACATCAACTGTCACCATTTCATATCAACAACAACGATTTATGGTTACAGACCTTTGAGGTTCGTTACTATTGATGGATATATATGGTGGCGTTCGTTGACCGACACCATTTCATATTTTGGTGACAGTTGAAAAATGTCACCAAAGCTCATTGGTGATGGTCAAAAGCTCATTCCATATGGATCATGTCAGGGCACGATGGAATCGAACCACCAACCTCCTACTTGTAAAGCAGGTGCTCTTCCATTGAGCTAGCACCCTTTAAAGAATTAGACTTTTCAAATTAGACCTTGAAACTTCATAAATTGTAAATTCTACAACTTTCAATTAATTAAAGTCTCGACAATATTTTACTAAACAATCAAAGAAACATCCAAGTTGCAGGTCCCTACCTAATGGTTATGGAAGTTATGAAAAGTGGGTGGAGGGAAAAATAATTATGTATAAGAGAATCAATATCTTCAGTTGAATACTCAATTAGAAGTGAAAGTCTGAAGACATTTATAATCTATAAATGACCTATTGCTAGAAAATGCACCAAATATTGCAAAGGAAATGTCATAAGTTGATAACATATGGAAGAAAAACATTAATGAAGATAGATGCAATATGTTATAGGTTGAGTGAAAGAAAAATCTCAATGTTGTTGTTGTTTGGTGTTTAGATATCTGAATGATATCTAAACTTCTGTGCAAATGTAACATGGATCTCCAGAAACCATGAACGACACATGATAAAAAAAAATTATATATATATCCCCTTTACATAAGCCAACATGCAATTTGGGATTTCACAAGTCCACACTCAAAACATGACAGCAACCAACAAATAAAAGAAATTGACTTGGACAGAAAGCAATAACTTCACCTTCATTCTTGAGTTGCTTCTATTTTTTTTAATTTGACTCATGACATTCTTTATCTGACAAGGAATCAAAATCATCACTAGTATTAAATTCATCCAACATGGACTTTGGATATCCTACTAACATCTGCGTTTTTGTTTCCATGCCTGTAAACCATGGAGTTTCATGTTGATAGTAGAATAAGATTTGTGCCTGCTGCTCAAGAACACATTCCTTATTAACCATTGTTACCTAACAAAAACTAAAGAGACAACACAATATCAGCATACACAAAATCCCCTACTAAAATATAATCATAGCTTAGCAAAGAAGTCTAAAAGATTTTCTTAATTAATAAACTTTGTATTTGGAAATATTGTTTCTTTAGATTTAAAAAAGACTATGGTGTACAAAACTTATGTCTATTTATCCAGGCAATTATATCATAGCATATGTCACACGGTATGAATCTACAGTACCTAAAGTAAAAAGATAAATTTGCTCAAGAGAATAGATTTAGAAAAGAGATTTGAAAACTATAAGTTTGTCATCAAAGCTTTACTTAATTTTACAACAAACTAGTTGGAGTTTGAAAATCAAAATCATTCATAGGAAATGAATAGGACAATGGCCAAAGTCATTATTCATACAAATAAATCTAGAGTCACTATTTCCATTGTAGATAACTGAAATTTGGGCAGTGGTCTAACAATTAGAGCTTATTTTCTGGGAAGACTCGTCAATACCATCATTTTTTTTCCACGGTCTGTTGTGTCTCTAGATCCAGATCAGATAGCTTACCATTCTCAAGTTCTACCTTTCAAGTACTGATTTCTGGCTCACCCTTTAAAACAAAATTCTACCACTCCATTTTATTTTGTTTTGTCAAGAGAATTGGCAGGACCTTCCCATCCTCTATTTTACATAATCAATAACCATCCATCAATGATATAAAGAATAACAGATACACAACAAAGGCCAAAGATGTTCTTGTTGTATACCTATGTTCTGGGACTCATCTGACCTTACTGGTGCAAATAGCTCACCCTGGAAAAATAACATCCACGTGGAATTTAGAAAGAAAAAAAATTAAATCAAGCTCCAAGTAAACCAATGAAAATATGAACATCCTTTTAATTAATAAAATCTCTAACTTAAAATAAAAGTGGCCTAGAATTGAATGTTATATCAACCATGTCGAGTAACTAACATTGGGTGAGAAATACAATCCATGAATATTGGATTAGTGAAATAATTGATCTGGTAAAGCTCAAAAACAGATGACTTAGAGCTAAGAAATGCAAATAAACGACTTAGAACTAAGACATGAGGTTTCCCTTTCAACCCTGTCGTTAAATAACTCTTCTTTATGTCACTTACCATTAAAAAAAAATTGATACCAGTTGGAAGTGGTATTGTAACATTAACCTATGATAGTCTGTTTCCATGACTACTTCTTAAGATCCGCTCCATTACCAACATTTGGGGCTAGATAAGATACGTGCAAAAACCATCAACATGAAAATCAAATCTACATCCTTGTAAAAAAATCGGAGGAAAAAAAATATCCAAAAATTGAAACTGACTGTAGGATACCTCATTCCTGCAACATGATTATCTTTTCATGAACAATAAAAAATTAAATCAGGAGAAATGTAATTTTTGCCACATTTTGACAATGAAATCTTTTGCATATTCTATGAATAATTAATGAAAAAAGTCAGCAAAAGCTTGTCAGCATCAAGATTATAGTAAAACATGAAGGAATCACTCCAACACATATATAATCATAAACAATAGTATCTATACATATAAGTATTTATTGAGGACATAGTATTTTGTGAAAATATGGAAGTCAAATCTTTGAAATAACACAATTTATGGTACCACTGCCTTATGAAGTCCATTCATTCGAGTATTTACGAAGTCCATTCAAGAATTTATTCAAAGTTCAAAGTTCAAACAATTAACATGTACCTAAGAAAACTCAGATTTGAGGAGATAACCCAAAGATGTAGAGTATATATCTCACATTTATATATCCTAATTTCCAGACATTGAAATGACACCTTTTAGCATACTATTGTGAATTCCACCCAAAATGCTAGAAAAAAATATTGATGGTTATTTTGCTAATATATAAGTTTTATACATGCATTTATTTAAACAGTTAGCTTGCAATGTCAAACATATCTAAGGTTTCACACAATATGTTGCATCTTTAGCGTTGGTGTGTGAACTTGAGACAACGAAGTCCAACATTAATAGTTTGCCTACAATATGCACTAGCAGAATAGGTGAACAATAGTATTGTAGGTATATGTTATGAATATATGTATTGCAGGCCAATAAGAGTATGGTTGGAACATTCATGTCCAACCCTTCCAATTTTGCCTATAATTTTCACTGAAAAATAGGTAAACAATAGAACTGTAGGTGTGCATTCTGTATCACTTACCTAAATCCAACACCTTCAAAATAGAAATTTCAAAGAATATGTCCAGAACTAGTAGGTAATTTTCAAAACGAAAGAGTTGGCTTGATTGTTTCTGGAGAAGACTATAATCTTACATTGTTCAATGTAAATTGATGACACTTTTCCAAGATTATATGGAACAAAAAGGAACCAAGCTAGAAGGTTATTTAAAGAATCCTTACTTAGCTAGGGTAAAATGTTAGCCCTTTTTTTTCAAAAAGCATAAATGTAAAAACTTTAAGAAATTCTGTGAAGAGACAATAGAAATGTTCTTATCAAACCACTAACTTAAACAAAGCTAAGAAATATTTCTTTGTAGAAGAGATATTCATGGTCAAATTAACAAGAAAGTGACCTTTTAACATATTTAATGCACTAGTGCCATGTCATAGTGTCCTAGGGCATGCTAGGGACTAGAGGGAGTGCTCATGTACATCTAGAGAATAGGTGGGGAGACATCGAGCTATAGTTAGGAGGAATACAAGCGATGAGGGGAAGATACTTGAGGTACCCAACCTCTTGGATTTTACCTTGATACGGGAGCCCCGAAGAGAGAGTAGCAGGATTGGCGGATGTGGGTAGAGATGGATACAAATGAAGCAGTAGAGAGTGATACAATGTAGGAGTCCCCATGCAGCGTGAGGCTAGCAGGCTCCAATAGTGTGAGCCCTAGTTGCAGTCATAAAGGAGCCCTAGCTATAGTCATGAAGGGAGACCTATACACAGTCCTGAAGGAGCTCTAGCCATAGTCGAAAAGGAAGCACTAGCTGCAGTAAAAGGCAGCCCTAACCACATTCAAAAGGAGGCTTAGCCACAACAATAGAGAGGCCTAAGATTCAGTCAAGAGAGGCATAAAGATGTAGTCAAGAGAGGCCAGATACGCAGCAAAAGGAAGGCTCTTATCCGTAGCAAAGGAGGCCTTAATCCGTTGCAAGAGGGAGGCCCTTATCAGTCATCAAGAAGAAGCATATAGCAGTAGTCAAGGAAGGTCTAAAGTGACACTCAAAGAGGCCCTAGACGCAGTCAAAGGGAGGCCCTATCCACTACAAGAAGGATCCATAAGATAGCAAGAAAGAAGCCCTAGAAGCAACGTGGAAGTCTTATGTTTTGTTGTAGGTACAACGTGTGAAATAGAGGTTGTTTTGAGCGTTGTTCTTGGGTTCTCTTGTAGGGAGAAGGGCCGAAATTTGAAGTTTAAGATCACAACAAGAAGAGGCATTCAATGTGGGTTAAATAGGGTTGTTCTGTAGCTATTCCAGGAAGACTGAAGGGTTAAAAGAGGTTGAGTATCTTGCTTGAAGCTTCAACTAAAGGATGAAACTCAACTAAAGGATGACTTAGCTTAATAAAGTTCATGATTTTACAATCATATACTTATGATCAAACCCAAATCTTATTATTCGGACTTATCCTAGTGTGCTAATAGGTGGGATATAGAGGACAAATATGATCTCCCTTTCTCCATTGCATTCCTCCCACCTTGAAAATCAAAAGGGGACATAATGAAATTCATATACACATACTTAAAAGATATATATCCCCAATCTCTTTCCATCTACTAGGTGTGCCTGCTTGCACTAGGCTTAAGCAATTAGTCAATCCAGAGCATGCATATTCCTACTTGTTCTCCACAAACCTCTGGGTGGATCTCTCTATCTCTATAGTGCCAGTAAAAAGGTTTGGGTATGGTAAGGGCTGCTAGCTAGTATTTTGAACCTTTGTATTGACATCTATTTTCGCCTGGCCTTACCCTACTCTCATCCCTATGTATTCCCAAATTAAACCAACTACACAATCAGAAAGTTTCTTCTTCTGTGGTATCTCAAAATACTTTTCAAACATAAAATTACAACATACCGTCACAAGGAAACTAATCATGGTTTAACAAATCAAACTTGACATCTTACATTAACAATTTCCTTTTACGTGATGCCAATCTTCTGCCCAGGCCTTGGAACCATGCCTAAAGGGGTGTACTACATGACCGGGGGTTTACACTGCCAGTAAAATTAATTGTAACTAATTATGAGAACAAGATAGCATTGTTTACATACTAGATTTCTTAAATTAAAGATTAGCTTCCTGTATGAATTACAGTGCACTGATCGAAACAGAGATAGTTTTCAACAAAAAGCACCCAAAAAAGCAGCAAAAGTCAAAGGAGACACTTATTTCACTTCTTCAGTGTTGGTATTAGCTTCCTGTATGAATTACAGTGCACTAATCGAAACAGAGATAGTTTTCAACAAAAAGCACCCAAAAAAGTAGCAAAAGTCAAAGGAGACACTTATTTCGCTTCTTCGGTGCTAGTCTTTGAAGAGCTCCACCACCATCATAACTTCCACATTCATCCTCATGCACCTCAAGAGTTGCAAGTACTGCTTTGCCCCTCTGTCTTGAAATCTCTGATAGGAGTCTTTGCAGCCTTCTCAGAACAAGGAATCATAAGTGGATTTGTTTTGTGAGGCATCAACTCCTCACCACTTTCAATAGCTTCCATCATCAACTTCCAGTTTTTAAAATCAAATTGAAAAACAAATTGGTTGTAAGAAGCTTCTCCAAATGCCATTTCTGTAGCTCTGGGAGCATTTTTGGGGACAACAAAATTTTTTCCATTTTCATTGACATTTATTTCAAGTCTACCATCCTTTACTAGAAATGATAATGCAAAGATGTTTTCTACTGTCTGGGAAAATGATATTCTATTTAGAACCAAATTCTCTAATCTGGTTTGCTTTTGTTTTCAAAAAATGTTAAATACGCTTGCCATATTCCTGTCTGTTTCTGATTTTTCATCTTCCGAGGACTCTTTCACTGCTTCAGGTCGAGTTCTTTCTATGGTCTTAGTTTGTTTTCTCTGTACTATAACTTTCCTTTGCTTGGGTTCATTATCCATTGGTCCAAGAATAGTACAAATTCTTTCCACATGCTGGAAAACAGAATTAGCTAAAAGCCCAATATTTCTCCATGATATTTGGATTTGATCATCATTTCCCTCCAAAGACTTGCTTCCATATGCCTGATCACTATAATTTATTAGAATATCACTACTAATAAATTCAACTGGAGTATCACCATCATTGTTTTGTGATGTGTTAATAGTAGCGAGGATTGTGGATGTGAGATCAAAGAGTGTATCAACATCTGTAACTTGCTCATGGGGCCTCTAAACAAAATTGTGCAAGCTTTCCACTTTTCTAATTATAGCCTCAAATTTGCCAGATTCTGCTTTTAAAATATTTTCTCTCTCCTCAGCAATCGAAGTCTTGAGGGGATGATAAGGGTACCTTAATATATAGTGTTGCACCATACTCTGATTGTTACCACTGCAAGTAGTAGCATCTTCTTTCTCTCTCGGGGGCTTATTGTGGCCTTGTTGTGATCCTTTTACCCCACGAGAGGAATCTTCCAGTGTCTGACGCAATATCTCTTCCTCTTTAACTCTAGCTTGGGTACCAAGCCTTCTACCCATCCTTTCTATCACCTGCTTTTGGATTTGATAGAAATGAAAATATTCAACGAAAGCTAGATTTAAGGGCTTGAAATTGAGATTTCTGATTGAAGAACAGTCGTGAAATGGTAAGAGAGCAAGAAAATATTTTCATGTTGCGTTGAAATGAGGGAGGGCAGGGAGTTGTGATTTCCCCTACCCTAAGAAGTTTGCTTTGTAATAGAAGAGGGATGAAGGCCCACTACAGTGGATATAAAGTACCAAGACATATGCATTATCAAATGAAATGCGTAGGTGTGGTGTGCCAATTAAGCGTGATTGGGAGAATTGACACATGTGGGAGAGTGGCCATATTATTGAAGAATTGTTTAGATTGAGGAAGGACACCATTTGAATATGGTAAGAATGTCAATTCTAACATGGAGAGTTTCCAACACCACTTTCTCATCTACATGAGGGAGTTTACAATTTGTATATCTTTGTCTCAGTCCCATGGTGAATATATTAGTGCGAGGATCCACTGTTTCATGATCCATATATTGGATGCTTTGCTGAACTTGAGCTTTATAAGGAAATCTCTTTAGATATCCAAAACGTCTCAGAAATTTATTTGAAAAATTATTGTCTTGCAACAACATTTATTGATGATAAATTGCTTAGTAATGTACACATGCATAAAGATTTCATTTTTTTACCTTTATAAGAATTTCAGTTATCTCGGCTCTGTAACCCGCGAGATCCGCATTCCACACGATCTGAATACTATGAGCGCGCCCACTCTCTGCGAGTTTTGATCCCTGCAGGCGTGTCCACCGAGGGCTTCACTTCATGCTACGGTTGATCTGGCGCTGCTTCCTGCTTCTGCATTCTGATTGTGACAGGCCCGCACTCTAGGGCTTGCGCCCATGGAGGTGCTAGGCACCTCCTCCTCCTCCTCCAATGTCCTCGTCTGTTGAGGCCTTCAATCGACTCTTGGAAGGGCTTCCAAAGCATAAGAACTTAGAAGCTACGAAATTCATAAAAAAATTGGATGATATACCTGAGATCTCCCTTCCCCAAGAAACCCCGATCCAGGTTGCATTGTCTTTGGCCGAGCGAGCTCTCATCGCCCAGTTCACTGGGCTATGGCCATCCCCCAAAACCACTAAGAGCTGGGTCTACAGAAACTGGGCGCCATTGATCAAAGAAAGTGTTACCTCTTACTTTCTGGGGAGAGGATTCTTCCTCTTCGAATTCACTTCAAAGGATGAAAAAGATCTAATCTTCCAAAATGGCCCTTACTTCATGGGCCCTCAGGGTTTGTATCTAAATAAATGGACTCCGGACTTTGATCCAGCAGTGGACATGCCTAATTCAGTCCCGGTGTGGGTTAGGCTCCCAAATCTACTAGTTCACTGCTGGAATTAGGACTCCATGATGTACATTGGAAATTCCCTTGGGAAATTCATAGACCGAGCAAACAATAAGGACCAATACGACTGCACCAGAATCTGTGTAGAAGTAGATCTGGAGGTGGGGCTGCCAGAGGCCATCAAAATAAATGTCGGAAGCTGGACACATGTGTAGAAACTGGACTATGAGTAGCTGCCTTTCAAGTGCCGGAAATGCCATGTCTATGGCCACTTCGCCAGAGGCTTCCCATCCAACAATGAGGCTGTGCAGGGGAAGGAGGATGGCTGGAATCAATTCAAGCGCTCCAAAACTTCTCACAAGACACAAAAGTTGGGAGGCCCTAATGGCAGAGGTCCTCACTAGGCCTCTGCTCAGCAGATCCCAACCAAGCCTATTCCAGAAAATAAGTTCGATCCTCTTAGCTCACAGCTAGAGGACACCCAGGAGGACGTGGACCAAAAGGCAGTGTCTTTAGATAAAGGTAACCCACCAACCTTTTCCAAGGATGCAAGTGTTACAGAAAGCTCAAAAGAAATCCCTATCGAAGTTGAGGAAGAGGACCAAGAGTCGGAAGACTTGGAGGAGGAAGGAGAAATAGGTGACTCCCAAGCCTCGGTAAGGAGATCCACAAGAGGCCACAAAATAGATCGGGAGAAAAGAGAGTAGGAAACGTACAAGGATAATTTATAGGGCAACCAGCCAACTCTGGAGATGTTGTTAGTAAAAAAGCCAAAGATGGCAAGAAACCAGCCTCAAGGCTCCAAGGGAGCCCAAAAGAGCAAAGGTAAATAATGAAAATAGTCTCCTGTAATTGTAGGGGTATGGGGAGCAAAATCAAGGAAGAGGCCATAAGAAACTTAATAAGAATAGAAGCCCTGGACATATTCCTTATCTAGGAGACCAAGATGGAGGACTCAAACTTCCTCCAAACAAGCAAAAAACTCTGGAGTAAAAGTAGAGCAAAAGTTGTCGCAGCCCGAGGAGCCTCTGGAGGGCTGGGCACTCTTTGGAATGATAGCAAGTTTTCGTTAATATCTGTGACTTAAAATACAAACTGGTTGCTGCTAAAAATTCAGCATCTTGTTACTAAAGAATCTTTTTTTCTCTTCAATGTTTATGTGCCGGTTAATGCTAGAGAAAAAAAGGCCTATTGGGACTCAATAAGAAGCCAAGCTAACCTTGGGAACCTAGACAACATCATTATTGCAGGTGATCTAAATCTCACGTTGCACACCTCAGAAAAGCGAGGAGGCTGCATTGTGCGAGATTCGGCAAGGGAATGAGCAGAGGACCTCCTACAAGATTGGGACCTGTGAGACATCAAGCCCTCTTCTAGTAAGTATACTTGGTCAAATAAAAGACTAGGCCCTGGACACATTGTAGCAAGGTTGGATAGATTTTTTGTCCAAAGTTCCTTTCTTTTGCTTGGATTAGATGCTAGTATGCAAATCCTTTCTTGCAGCATATCTGATCACAATCCTATCAAGCTTGAACTTCGGGCGCATCCTGATCTTGGCCTCATCCCCTTCAGATTTAGCCCCCTTTGGGTCAAGGAAACCAACTTTTTGCACATTGTCAAGGAAAGTTGGTCTCATCCAATCAATGGATCACCTTTCTATGTGTGGGAAGAAAAGCTCAGAAGAACGAAATCTGCTCCAAAGTGTTGGGCCAAAACCATTCCTAATCTAGCAGCTGAAAGGAAAAACCTCCAAAATCAGCTAGATGCACATCACTTGCTTTCAGAATAGGCATATGTAACCAGATAAATCCTTGATAAGGAGGTCCAACTCCAACATTACTTTCATAAATCCTGCCTGGTTGAATAAGAATTTTGGAGGATTAAATCTCATTGCCTTTGGCTCAAAGCGGGAGACAGAAATTCTTCTTTCTTTCACAAGCAAGCTCAAGCCAGAAAATGCTTCAACTCCATTGCTGAAATTAAGGAAGATACTACCAATCACAAGGACTTTGCAAGCATCAAACAAGCAACATTTCTTCATTTCAAAAATCTGTATAGTGAGGATGTGAACCTAATTCATAATTCTTGTCTTCTGAACTGGGTTCCCCCTTCAATCACTGCTGAGATGAACCACCAGCTAGAAGCTAAAGTCACCAAGGCTGAGGTCAAGAATGCTCATTTTTCCATGAACCCAGACAAAGCCCCAAGACCGAATGGGTTCTCCACCAGATTTCTTTAATCCTGTTGGCATATTGTGGAAAAAGATCTCTATAAAATGGTCCAAAAATCCCAAGCCTGTCAAAAAATTGGAGGTAGTGCAAACTCTGTGTTCCTTGCTCTCATCCCCAAGGAGAAAGGCGCCAACTCCTTCAACAAATTTCGTACCATCTCTCTTTGCAACACTGGCTACAAGTTGATCACCAAAGTAATAGCTAATAGGCTGAAATATCTTCTTCCCATAATCATTCCAGAGAATCAAGGGGGCTTTATCCACGGTAGACAGCTAGTGGATAACTTCATTTTAGTTCAAGAGGCTATCCTTTCAAGCCAGCAGCGCAAGGAAAAAGGTATGGCTATCAAACTGGACTTAGAAAATGCCTTTGATCGTGTTAGGCACAATTTTCTCTTGAATGTTATGCAAAAGTTTGGATTTGGGGGAAAATTTATAAACTGGATTCGGGCATGCATCTGGAGCCATGGATTTCTCCCCTTGTAAATGGCAGAGCTGTTGGCTTCTTCAAAGCCTCAAGAGGACTTAAGCAGGGTTGTCCTCTTTCTCCTCTTCTATTTGTTCTCCAAGCCTCCATTCTCAATTTCCATCTAAACAAGAAAATGCAAGAGTAGGAGATCTCATGGATAAGCATTGCAAGAGGGGTTAAAAGCAACAATCGTGCCCTTTTTGCAAACAATACTTTGCTACTGGGGGTTGCATTGATCCACTCAGCCAACAGATTTAAAGAAGCTCTTGATGAGTTTTGTATGGCATCGGGAAGTAGTCTCAACAAGGGGAAGTGCCATGTTTACTTTTGGAATACTATGCCCAACTTACTTAGTTCCATTGCCAGATGTTTTGGATTCACGGCCTCTTCAGCTTGGACTTCTTTTAAATATCTTGGGCTCCCTATCTTCCTCAAGCGGGCCTACAGCAAGGATTGGCTCCCCCAAGTGGAAAAATTCAAGAACAAAATCTAGGCATGGGGATTCACCTGGCTTAACATTGCGGGCAAGTCAGTCCTCATCAAAGTTGTGCTCTGCAGTCTTCCCTTATTTCAGTTCTCAGTTCTCCTTGCTCCAAGTTGCATTCTTCAGAAAATGGACCAGCATATTCACAATTTATTTTGGAAGGGAGGCAAACAAAATGAGAGGAAAATCCCCCTTGTAAACTAGGAGACTGTCTCCAAGCCTCTAATGGAGGGAGGATTAAATTTCAAGAACCTTTCCCTTCAGAACATTGCCATGGGAGCCAAAATTCTCTGGAAAATTATTGCGCCCAAGTCTGGCTGGGCCCAATTAGCACTTTGGAGGAAATATTTCAATGGTGAGAGAGTTAGATGCCTGGATGGGCCTCTCCCCCAAGGCATCTCTCCCTTTGTAAGGCTCTGCTCCAAAGCCACCCCCCTGATCCACCCCAATGCTTACTAGATTCCTATAAATGGGAGGAAGATAAATATCTGGACTGATCGCATCATGGACCGAGACCCGATTGGTGAATGCTCCTCCTTGAATGCGCTGCGTGGCTAGATGACCGCTTCAGGAAAAGTCACTCTGTGGGATATATCCACGTGGGCTGGGATGCGTTGGGCAGGTTGGAAATTTATTGATCTGCCTCTGGAGCTTCTTCAGGAATGTAGTTGCCTACGTACTATGCTGAACGGTATTGCTCCCACACATGTGCACAGAAGAGACTCGCGTGGCTGGGGTTCGTTGTCCTACAGGTTATACCGTAGCTCAAGGCTACGCTAAACTTTCTTTGAGAACGCATGTCCCTCCTGATCCTGCTCCTTGGAAGGCAGTCTAGTGCCTCTCCTCTCTGCCAAAAATTGACATGTTCTGTTGGCTTTTATGCCACAGGAAAATCCTCAATGATGATAGATTGTAGAAACGTGGATTTCATGGCCCATCTAGGTGTCCCCTGTGCAGAGAGAATGTGGAATGTACCACACACCTCATTCTAAATTGTAAATTTGTTGTGCAGGTTTGGAGTGAGCTAATGGATTATTGGAACCCCAATTTTGTTCTTCCCAGCTCCATAATTGATCTATTTACTAATGGCAGAATAGATATCTTAGCCCTCCTCCCAAAACAAAGTGATTAAAGCGGCTTGGTCTTCCCTTCCTAAAATTTGTTGTTGGCAGATCTGGCTGGAGCGAAATAGTAGAATTTTTAGAAACACTTAGCATGATGTCAAGGTGGTAGTGGCTAAGATAAAAGTCCAGTTAAAAGAATGCTTGGGAGATCAAAAGGACGCTTCAAATCTAAATCAATTAGATACTGTTTGGGGTGCCTCCCTAAATCTACAATTTCATCAAGCTACCAGAAATATCTCCTCTTCTAAATACTAGCAAATAAGGGGGAAAAATAATGAAGATTTTCAATACTGGATCTCCAATCAAAAGGTACACTCTCTCTTCTTTGACGGGGCATCAAAGGGAAATCCTGGCAAGGCTGGGGCAGGAGGTATTGTAAAAAACACTAAAGGCATATCGACCCAAAACTTTGCTTGGGGTCTGAGGATCAATTCCAGCATTCAAGCTGAGGCTTTGGCCCTTTTCCAAGGTCTTAAGTTGCTCTTGAATTTGGAAGTCAAGGAGGCAAACATTTTTGGGGATTCTCAAGTGATAATAAAAACCATGGTGACCAACTCATCCCCACGGGATTTAAGATTGGCAAGGCTGATATCTAGAATCAGAAGTTTGGGGAAACTGTTCCAAAACCTGAAATACTTCCATGTATTGAGAGACAACAACAAAGAAGTAGATCTTGAAGCTAATAAAGCTGCCCTTCTCTCTGCTGGGGCAACGATAAGAGACGGGGACGAAACATGGGACCCAATTCCATAATCAGTCAGCTGATATGTTTTACTGCTTGATGTTGAATCAATTTGTTTGTACTTATAAGCTTGGGAAAATCACAGAAATCGATTCCATAGCTATAGCCAAAAAGAGCTAGAAGCTGACCACAAGCTCCATAGCACTTTAGGTGGTCAAAACTATTTGGGCTGTGCTCCCTCTTATTGTAATCTAAAATCTAGCATTTAGTCCACTCAATTAATATAATCCATAACCATTTCTGTAAAAAAAAAAAAAAAAAAATGTACACATGCATAGAAGGGTGTGACTAATGGCATGGATACTTGGCCTTTCAGGTTGAAATGGCCCCCTCTAAAGATAATATTTGGAATATCCTTTGAGCCTTTCTTTGAGATGGCATCCAAGAAGTTGAAGTGAAGACATCAAGGAACTCTATATTTTGACATATTCCAGTTGAATCTCCAAACATGCAAGAGAAACTAAAACCAGGGGTTATATAAGTAATAGCCCCAGTGTATGGGAAATCTAGGCTTTTAGAGGAATATTCTGCATTTAATAATTGGATGAGGATGAATATTTCTGTTACAGTGTATTGTTATTGATATGTTTGGACATTTTGGGTGAATACTTGGCCCATATTCAAGAACATCTAATAACGTTTGAGTCCAAGACAGACTTAAAGGGATCATTTATCAAATTAGTTGTCCAGCTATGAAAGACAATCAAGTTTTGGAAGAGATACATCGTAGTACTATCAAAGTATATTTTGGACCATGTTAGAAAATGGATCAAAAATGTTTTCAGAATGTCTGCGAAAATTTCACATTTAACATTGTCTTAGCATTTTTTTATCAACCTTCATGGAGGTAAAAGGTGACAGGAGAAACTTGCACAATAATGGCGGCCACTAGAATGAGAAACACAATGAATTAGCAAAATGGAATTTGTTTCTATGATGACACATAGGAAGATATTTATTACTCTCAACATGGTTGTACAAGAAAAATAGTTTGTACCTTTGAGTATAGTTGATATATTGTAATGTAGCGGTTGTTTCCCTGCTGCAATAAAACAAATATATATCCATCTCAAGGTGAAAGAATAACACCAGTATACCTTCGAATGATATGGGCTATGTGTTGTGCTCAACAACTAGGAAAGTCTCTATCGGCCATAGTGCAATGAAGAAATGGGTTCGAGTTTCTGTGCCTGTGTTGTCAAAGTATATCGATACAAGTGATGAAAAAACATATTATGGTCAATTCCCTAGAACATATATTATTTTCATTACTTCTCCAGGATAAATCCACGGCCATAGTTGAGAAATGTAATCAAAAGAAAATAAATATGTAGTTTATTTTAAAAAATGTGGCATGAGCAGAAAACATATGTACCAAATTGCAAAATGTGAAAGTCAAATTTCTGTATAAAAGTTTTAAATTAAAAAAATTTCAAACAGTTGCCAGGGAGTTTAAGGAATGCAACTACCCAGCACTCATCCAATGGCCATTCGAGGAGGGTCGGATCCATCCATAAATATGAAGAGATCTATAGAAGAAAATAAGGACTTTGAAGAAGGGATCCCTGATTTTTCATACCCAAATGTTGCTCGATTATTGAATAAGGGTCGGATCCATCCATAAATATGAAGAGATCTATAGAAGAAAATAAGGACTTTGAAGAAGGGATCCCTGATTTTTCATACCCAAATGTTGCTCAATTATTGAATAAGGGCCTCATGAGTTAGTGAGGGTTTCCCTTTTGTTTTTGTTTCAATCTATTTTCATTCTTATATTTTTGTTGATATGATGTCATTGGTGGACCTTAATATACGGCGCTGCACCATACTTAGATTATTACCACTGCATGTGTTATCATCTTTTTTCTCTCTCAGGGGCTTACCATGGTCTTGTTGTGATCCTTTTACCCCACGAAAGGAATCTTACAGTGTCTGACTCAATGTTTCTTCCTCTTTAACTCTATCTCAGGTACTAAGCTTTCTACCCATCCCTTCTATCACCTTCTTTTGGAGCTGAGAGCAATGCAAAAATTCAACCAAAGCTAGAAGGAAGGGCTTGAAATCTATGTTACTAGAAACCAAAAAGGGGGAACGAAACGAGAAATGACAATGACACGAGAAATGGATTTTGGAGATTTCACATTCAAGAAATGAGGAGAGAGAAAAACAAGACAAATATGAAACATACAACCAAACATTTGTTTCGCATTCAAGAAATGAGGAGAGAGAAATAACAAGAAAAATATGAAACATAAAACCAAGCATTCATCATTAACATTCTCGAATACTATGGTTCATAGGTAGTTGCTCATAGGCTTTAGCTGCTCACATTGACCATTCCTTAATACTTATAGTGATCAACAAAGATTCCATTTCTCACATAAGCCATTCTTGAATAGCCATGTTGATCCTCTAGGTTGGAAAATACAATAGTGAAGAAACACTTGGCACCGAATTCAAGTTTGATTTAGCCTTTGCATTTTCCGGATGAATACATGATCCCAAATACATTGTATATATTCTTGGATGTGACATGAGTGGACCTCAAATTTGGGATCTATTGTTCATTTTCCACAAAATTATTGGGTTATTGTTTTCATGGTTGGGTAACAAGATGGTGGAGATTGAGTTGATCTCCATTGGATATAGAACCAAAAATAGAGAGTTGCCTCGAACTATTGCCACTTGCAGAACCATAAATACTACAACATGTGTTTGAAGACAAAATCTAAAGAGAAAACTTTCAAAAATTTATCTTTAATCCATTATAATAGAAAACTAATCTTTATAATTATTAAAATAATATATTTTAAAAGTATAATTGAACTAGATATTAAATTGCTATTTTGTGAGAAAAAAAATTTAACTAAATTATTTAACTACTAGTTTATAAAAATATATATATAATATCTATACAAATTATTAATTTATAAAAGAGATTTGATCCCTTTAGGGTGTTCGTATATCCGAAATTAATATGGATCTAGCTAGTATATATTATTTACCATAATTATTGTTAAAGTGTATAATGGCTATCTCATATTTGTATTTTCATTGATTAAATTATTATTATATGTAATCATGTTTTATATTAATTATTTTAATGCATCATATATATGGTTTTGTATAGGAGAGGATGGAGCGCTCCGCGATAGACCGTAAGGGTTTTGGCTAGCACCCTCACTGTTACCTGTTAACTCTCTGCCCGCAAACCTGTTGCTGCCTGTTACCCGACCCGGCTATTTAGGTCCATCTGTCGCTTTCAGGATGACTACAGCTATAATGGGTGATGTTATGGAAACGGAGGAGGCTGTAGATTATTTAGAAGACCCGCATCCTGAGCAGGTGATATTTGGGTGCCCTAATTTCTCTTCTACAGAAGCTGGTTCTAGCCGACCATCGATCCCATCGCCGCAAACAACTTCTCCGGTGGTAACCCTACCGGATCACCAACCTGCTCAGCATTCTGCTAGAAATTCCCCCCAAGGGCCTCCTGCCTTGGACCTCCCCCCTCTGTCCCCTGGGACCCTTCGCTTTCTGTCGACTGTTATCCCTCTGTCTCACTCTTTTGACCCGCATCCACACAATACAACTTTCTTCACCACGACATCTTCGGGTCCTCCCACTTCGCTAGCTGCAGCTCCCTCTGCCTCCCTTCACTCGCCCTCGGGTTGTTTTGAGGCTCCTGCTGTTAGGGTTAGATCTTCAAAATCAATTCATTTGGAAGGCTCCCCGGATCCATTAGTGGATCACCCATCAGCACCGCGTACCGGGAAGAAAAGAACCAAGTGTGTCAAAGCGACTTCAAGGGACATCTCGATTCGTTTTGGAGATACGTCTGCTATTGGGGAAGCAACTATCATTGTGAGCACCATACTTGTTGGGCATGTCCGCGGGAGGGCGTATTCGGCGACCCGCTCACCCTATGGGTGAAGGAAATTTGGGGAGGGGTTCTCAAGGAATTACCTAAGGTGCAAGTTTTACCTAGAGGCTGGTTTGCCCTTCACTTTGCAAAGGAGAATTACACAGACTTGGTGCTGGCCAAGTATTGGCACATTCATATGGCGCTGATACTGTTAAAGAGAAGGAGCCCTCTCTTTGATCCGGAGAGAGAACAAATTGGAGATGGTCCACTGTGGGTTTGTCTGCCGGGGCTCCCCCTCTAGTACTAGAGTGAGGAGGTCTTCATGCACATTGGGAATGCACTGGGATCATATCTTGATCATGATCGAACCTTCGTAGAGTCAAGGAACAGAACTCTCGCTCGCATCCTGGTATATCTGGATACCCGTGAAGGCTTGGAGGAGAAGATTACTCTGCACTGGGGGAAGTACACAAGGGTTTAGATATTGGATTACGAAGGGGTTCCATTTAGATGTCGCCACTGCCACAAGGTGGGGCATATATTTAAGGACTGTCCACTCAACAAGAAATAGGAAGAAACCCCTGCGCCATCCAATATACCCTCAAGGACCATCTCGCCGGCCTCTATGCACACTCCGGCACCAGGACCTCCCATCAGCAACCCTCAACATGTACTTGGAGTCGCTCACAGAACTCTATCGCCGCTGGTCACCAGATCTCGGGCTACTGCAGTAGCTGCCACTGCATTGGGTACATCTCTCCCTTCTCCCTTGTATTTCTCCTTGCACCTCATTGCATACTCAATCCATGGCTGTTGCATTTTGCACTTTTCCCTCATCTCCGGTCTATGCTCCAACAGCACCCTCTTTGCATTCTCACCCCTCGCCATCCTCTTCTCCATCCTCATCTCGGGGGTCAAAACACCATTATAATCTTCACCCTCGTGTACACTCTCAGGGATCTCATCTTAAGATTGCTGGTTTGGGTCTAGTATCATCCGGGTCGACTCCCTTGACTGTTCGGGGGAGAAAATATTTTTTGTCAAAAGCTATCAAGCGTGTTGGAGCGGAGGTTTCCTCGGGGCGTCAATCTACAATTGATGGGGTTCTTAGAGAAGCGAATACCCCTGGCAATCTCCCTCCATGAAGTGCCTTTCTTTCAACTGCAGAGGCTTGGCTAGTGCCTCCAAGAAACTAGCTATGCATAGAATTATTGAATATGTACCTATTGACATCATTCTCCTCCAAGAAACCCTCGGCCCGACTGACCCTATTACCGATTCCTTATCCTCCATCATCCTGGGATGGCAGTTTTTGGCTATGGATTCTACTGGAAGATCGGGGGGCCTTGCGATAGGTTTCAATCCATCATCCATCAAAGCACAAGCTTCCTGGGGAGGCCAGGGGTTTATGGGCATAGACCTCTTCTCGACAGACCTTGGGACGAGCCTCAGAGTCATTAACATATACGGCCCCTGTCAACAAAGGGAGAATTTTTGGAATCATTTACTGAGCCTATCTATCTTCACTGCTGACAACATCATTATTGGGGGTGATTTAAACTTCTCCTTGGGATATAGTGAATCATGGGGATCCATGGCTCAAGTAGACTCGATCATAGGTTATATGACAGACCTTCTGGAGTGACATAACCTGATCGATGTCCCTATGAACAAACCACTCCCTACCTGGAGGAACAGAAGAATTGGAGAAGCTGCTCTTGCCACAGATTAGACAGATTTATAATGAAAGGAACCCTTATACAACAGCTGCATTTTTACAAACAATGGGTGGGTACTGGTGGCATTTCGGATCACTACCCAATATACCTGGAGATTTTGGGTCCTCATAAAAAGCCAAAAGCCCCCTTCAAGTTCAATCATGGCTGGCTACAGGATCCTACATATATCAAGATGGTTAAGGATTTTTGGACTCAAAACTCGATTGATAGGTCAGATACCTTGGCAAAAGGGTTCTGCTCTAACCTATCTCAGCTCAAGCACCTCTCTATTAAATGGGCCAGAGAAAAATACCAAAAGGAAAACTCAGCCCTATTGCTTATAGAATCTGAACTATCCACTCTATCAGATGAAAGAGGATTGGGGTTTTCCACAGCAGAGGACAAAATTCACCTGGTGGAACTAGAAAACCAGAAGTCAAAAATACTAAAAGATCGATAGGAATCCATCTGTCTTCGTAGCAGAGCCATTTTGTTAAAATCAGGGGATGACAACACTCGGTTCTTTCATAATTATGCAAAAGGTAGAAAGGTCAAAAATACAATCTGGAATATACCATTGCCAGAAGGTGGAGTAGCAGACTCCTTCAATAAGTTCTCACACCTGGGATCATCTCATTTGAGGAACCTCTACAAACAACCTCCTGGCTCGACTATTGCTGATATTATCAACATCGCTGGACACTTCCCCAGGTTTGTAAATGAGGATGAGTCAGAGGCTCTATTTGATCCAGTGACACCTAGGGAGCTTGAGAGCACTCTAAAATGGTTCAAAAGGGAGAAAAGCCCGGGACCAGACGGTTGGACCATTGAGTTCTACATTACTTTTGATGAACTGCTCAGCAATGATTTATTAAGGGTTGTGAAGAAATGCAGGGTATCTGGGTCACTATACAATGCCATCAATTCGACTTTCATAGCTCTGATCCTCAAATCGGACTCCCCTTCCTCCTTTGATGATTATCGCCCCATCTCTCTGTGTAATGTGCTCTACAATATCATCTCCACGATCAACGCAAATCGCCTCTGACCTATACTGTCCTGTAACATTGCCCCTCAACAATTTGCCTTCCTTGAACATCATTAGATACATGAAGCCATTGGTTCGGTTCAGGAAGCCTTTCACACCATTTGGACCAGGAACCATAAAGCCATTATCCTAAAGATTGACTTTGCAAAGGCATTTGACCATGTCAGCTGGCTCTACATCAAGATTCTCCTCATCCACCTGGGTTTCCCTATCAACTTCATTACCTGGATCATGGCTTATATCTCCACCCCCACCTTCATTGTTCTGATAAATGGGTCGTCATCTCAGTTTTTCCACTCTGAACGTGGTCTCAGACAGGGTTGTCCTCTGTCTCCCCTTCTCTTCTTGATTGTCATGGATGGTCTGAGTCGATTAATTACTTCAGCTAAGAGAAATGGGGAATTTAGTGGACTCAAAATATTTGATGACTACTTTCTCACCCATCTTCTTTTTGTGGACGATGTCATGATTTTCCTTGATGGCGGCATCAGGGACTCTCATACTTTTTCGAAAATCCTCACCCTTTTCTCATAAACCACTGGGATGCTTGCAAACCATTCTAAATCATCTATCCTCCTCGCCAGAACCTCTATCCATGAGTCCCATTTTTCTCGTCAACTATTTCCATTCTACATTAGTCCCTTAGATCGCGGTCTCAAATATTTAGGTTTCTGGATCAAGCCTATCAGCCAAAAGATATCTGACTGGGTTTGGCTTGTATCTAAACTGGAAAAGTGCCTTAACATATGGAGCCACCGATATCTATCCAGAGCTGGTAGACTTGTATTGGTTAAATCTATCCTGGAGGCCACACCGGTCTTTTGGATGGCTCTTGCTTGGATTCTGAGGAGCATCTTGGCAAGACTACACCAAATATGCAACAGATATCTTTGGAATGGGAACCAGGACAAGCGCATATTTGCATGGGTAGGATGGAAGAAGATAGCTCTGCCCAAAAAATGGGGAGGCTGGGGATTAAAAGACCTGCCTACATTTGCACAAGCCCTTGCTGCAAAAATGGGGTGGACGTTACTCACAGGTCATAATCTCTGGACTAACATTACATATCACAAGTATATCTAGCCTCTACACATAATGGAATGGATCCGACTTCCAAACTGGCCTAAATCCGGCATCTCATCTGTATGGAAAGCACTTCTAAAATCCATGCCTCTCATCAGGGACAACCTGGTTTGGAAAATCAACGATGGATCTATGGCTCGTATCAGTACAGACCCATGGAATGGAAGTCGAGGCAGACATATACTATCCGAGGCCCTCATACAACACCTACATTCTCAAGAGATCAAAGTGCTAGCTGACATTGCAGATCCACACAATTCATCCATTTTAGAACAGCGCTGGAAATCCGCACTACAGATCAATCTTCCACTCCACTGGCACCAGGAATGGACTGACTATATTAATGCTTTGACAGAGTCACACATTAGGATTAAACAGGGGCTGGATGAACTTATTTGGCATCAATCCAAGAACGGAATATATACACCAAAGACAGGATATTTAACGCTGATATCGCACAAGGTACTAGATATGATCTCATTTTGGTCGAAGACATTATGGAAGCTCACTGCGCCCCCCCCCCCAGACAAAACTCTTTTTTTGGTGTATCCTAAAAGGTATAGTCCCCACTGGGGAATATCTTATGCCGCAGAGCTGTATAAGGGCCTACCTGGTGCACCCTATGTAAATGCACTTCTAAAACGAGTCTCCATATGTTCCTCAATTGCACAGAGCTGATGAACCTATGGCAATCCGTATCCACATCTATACATTTCACAGGCAAATGGGAAGGGGATGATATTAACAGAGCCTGGGAATCATGGTATTATCGACACAAAGGATCCAAATTACAAAGCCTTCCCATTATTATCAGCTGGTACCTCTGGCTGGCTCGAAATCGGGCTATTTTGATGATAAACCTGTGAGCTGGCCTCATCTATCTGCACACATCATATCGGCCTATAACGATTTGCTTGAGCCTCCGCAACCACGTACTCGAAGACCACGCCACCCTTCGCATATTGATAAATGTTCTCCATGGGCTTTTTTTGATGGCGCTGCCCAGCAGCAGGGGTGCGGGGGTGGTTTTATTTTATAGATCAACGAACAACATTTCTATAAAGTCCGGATGGGTTTGGGGTTAGGCTCAAACAATTTCGCTGAAATCATCACTCTTTGTCATCTCATGCATTTCTCATTGGGGCATAATTGCATGCACATTCATATATTTGGAGACTCGAAGATCATCATAGATTGGTTCAACAATATTATTGTTTGTCAGACACATACACTTAGTAACATATTGGATGAAATAAATATATTGAAGGCAGTTTATTGACATTACTTGCAATCATATCTACAGGGAACACAACAGCAGTGCCGACCAACTTTCCAAGGAGGCCATGACACTACCCAGAGCAGAGTGGATGATACAGGAGCAGCAAGGATCAAATGCATATCAATACTATCATCGACCTTATATAGATCCACATTACCATAGGGTAGCTAGCCCATGAGATGCAAAAACAAGAATTTTTTGTTACCTTTTTGAACAGCTTATTTTTGTATATAGTGGACAGAATCTACTTTACAGAAGCCCTGCGTGGCAAATATGTACATATAAATAGAACAACTAAACGAACATCCTGCATGATGATTTTGGATATATATATATATATATATATATATATATATACTCTATAGACCATATACTGAGCCCTCAAAATTCTGAGAGACTCTATAGCATATGCATAGTGCATCTACAATATGTAAATTTTCAAGTTAATGAAAGATTACAATTTTTCCAGTGGAAAAGAAAGAAAAAAATATGGTTTTGTATAGTAAATTTATCGTATGTTAAATTTTAATAGTTAAATTTAGATATTCTTTCTTGATATTAGTTATTGTTTATTAATTTTCATTTTATTCTATTAGATCCATTAAAATTTGTTATGTGAGTCAATATTTCTAATTAACAAGTGTGGTTGATCAATATAAATAAGTGAAATAAATTATTAAATTGTGATTTTTTAAATTTCTACTTAGTTAAATATTATATATAAATATCACTTGTGGTTATAACATACCAAACCATTCATTTTTAGTTCTTAAATATGATTATGTTAAAATAACTTTAAAAAAAAAATGTTATCACCCATGGTTAGAACTTACCAAACCATTCTTTTTTAGTCCCTAGATTTGTTTATGTTAAAATAACTTTTGAAAAAAATGTTATGGCCAATAGTTTTGTTATATTCCACGGTTTTGTACTTTATATTCATTTAATTTGCTAGTTTTTGCACATGATTTTGTTATATTCCATGGTTCTGTATTTAATATTTATTTAATTTATTAGTTTTTTCTCATCAATTTTCTTTCATAAATTAAAACAAGCGAGAGATACCTTGAAGCCTTGAAACGAAATTTCATAATCTAGGTATTTTATTCTAGGCATCTCTTAATATGTTTTTGGTTGTCATATTTTTGTGCCAAGAGACCCTTCCACCTGGGGAATATGTTATAATATTTGGCATTTTAACTCAGTCAAAATAAAACAAAATCAAATCAAATAAAAATTGAAAAACATAAAATTCTCCAGTGCATAGTTTTTTATTGCCCATGGTTTTTTCCCATGGTTTTTGTCATGGTATTTTTCGGCAATGTAGCCTATTCAAAGGCTAATAACTAAAGAAACCTAGATCCATTTTAATTGTGGATCAAGCGTTGAGAGGATCAAATCTCTTCACTTAAAGAGGTTTGTAGCTAGAGAGAGAGAGAGAGAGATATATATTTGATCTCTCTTTATGCTCGATAGAGATAGATCTACGTTGGTTATTTATAAATGAAGAGGAGTACTTTCTTGTAGTAGTAATCCTGTTCGTTTTGTATTTAAAATTTATTAAATGATGGATTGTATTTTGATTTTTGAGACTTGTTTGTTTTTATAAATTTACAATTATTTCTATCACTATTTTTATGTAATTATGAAACTTTCCATATTTATCATAGTTGAAATTATGTTTGTATTATAGACATATTAATCAATAGCTTGTTTCTCTTAAGCTTTATTATTGCAAATTACCTAACATAATCTCTCTTATCACTGGTGAAAAGAGTATTTATGGGATAAAACTATTAATGAGATGGATAATAGATAATTATTATTTTTTATATATTAAATTAATGTCTTTGGTTGATGATATTTAATATTATAGATAATCTAGTAGTTGATAAAAGTTTCTACAGGATGGTTTTATCAAAATCCTTTTCCAATCATTTGAGAGGTTAAAAACCAGACCAATGGAAAAAAAAATATTGTGTCCCAATGTTTATGTAAAATAATTAATTAACTAGAAAAATTAACTAAATTATTTAACCACTAATTTATAAAAATATATATAAAATATCTATATAGATTACTAATTTATAAAAATATATATAAAAAAACCTTATACATTTAAATTTATAATTTTATATAAAAATACACATTTTAAATATTAGGTACAATCACTAAATCCACTTTTAAATAAAAGCAACTCAAAAATAAAAAATAAAAAATTGTAAAAACTTAACCATACACTGCTACACATCAATCATGGCTACAATTAAAAAAATAACAGAACTTTAACTAATAAAATCCCTAAATAGTCAACGTTGTTAAAGATATATTAAGCACTATTGCAAGGTGTTGTCATTAGGGAGAACACCCAACCTATTTGCAACAAACATGTTCCGTTAGCACCTAAGCTATATATGGTTGACTTCTAACCATAGACTATGAAAATGCCTTCAAAAACTATCCAAAAAACAATGCTTTTTATTATTCATGTCGACATCCAATCTGGAAGAAGAGATCCATATTGCAAATGAACCAGTTCCATAAAACAATTTCAAGAAACGAACCGTCTTTGGAAAACCCAGTTTCTTGTATTAAAAAACAAAAAATACAGTATAAAATAGTTTTCCGTACCATTCCATTTTTTATGCATTTTTCATAAACGAAGACTTCCGTTCCGTTTCTGGTAACAGAGCTTGAAATTGAGATTTCTGATTAAGAACTACGGTGAAATGAAAAGAGAGC
The DNA here is from genome assembly GCA_031772625.1 of Pinus tabuliformis. Taxonomy (NCBI): domain Eukaryota; kingdom Viridiplantae; phylum Streptophyta; class Pinopsida; order Pinales; family Pinaceae; genus Pinus; species Pinus tabuliformis. The sequence continues at coordinate 752,857,342 of CM062811.1, forward strand.
AAGAAAATCTTTTCGTGTTGCATTGAAATGAGGGAGGACATGGAGTTACCCTGAGAAGTCTACATTGTTGTTTTTCCGTTGTTTTCTTGGTGTGGTATACTACCAAACTACTATTTATGTAATTTCTGGTGTGGTATACTACCAAACTACTATAAGAGTTCAGTGTATATTTAATATCATTGCCAATATAGTAATTGTGAGGCTAGTTCATTTGAAGCTAAATTATTAAAAAACAAAACCCAAATAGCCTAATTTCAGGTGAAAAAGTTGGTAGATTGTTTGAAGCAATTGAAATCAAGGAAGTAATTAAAGGATAGAAAGGGTACCTGTGCAAGTATTTTCTTGCGCTCTTGAAAGAAGACCAAGGCTTCTGATCCTTCCATCATGGTCCAAATTTGCTGAGCAAAAATAGATCCATGTTTTGTGAGCAAGGCATTGAAGAGATCCTCCTCAATCTTGTTTCTCAATGCATCCAAATTCAACCATGAAACAATAACTCCCAACGAATTACAACATTTCATGTGAAAATATAAAACAAATTTGCATTCAATTCTAAAAATGGCCATCCATTTAGAAACCATAAAAATTGATCCAAACATGTTTCCATATAAATATAAAACAAATTTTCAAATCAATTCTAGGAATGGCCATCGATCTAGAAACCCTAAAAATTGATCCAACGAACTATACCTGTTTCCATATAGCCACAGATAAGATTGTACTGTGCCCATGGTCTTTCCTTTTTTTTTCAACTACTCAACATACATTTCATGTGAAAATATAAAACAAATTTGCAAATCAATTCTAAGAATGGCCATCCATCTAGAAACCCTAAAGATTGATCCAATGACCTGTACCTGTTTCCATATAGCCATAGATCAGATTGTACTATGCCCATGGTCTTTCCTTTTTTTTTCAACTACTCAACATTCATTAGAATACACTCATGTGGGGAAGAAAACTTGTTCTGGTCTTTCATTTATTTTCAACTACTCAATATTCATTGGAATACACTAAGGCGGGGAAGAAAATGCGAGATAATGGTCTTTCCTCTTTTTTTCAACTACTCAACATTCATTCGAATACACTAAAGCGGGAAAGAAAACGGGGCAGAAATTAAATTTTTAACTTGGATGATTGTTAAATTTTTTAATTATAATTATTTATTTTTTTATAAATTTTAAAAATATTATATTTTATGAATATATCAAAATGTATGGAATGTATATTTTCTTATCTTATTGTATACTCATTTCAAAAAATTATATTTTTTATTTTTCAAAATTACAAAATAATTAACCATGTTGTAAGTTGTAATTTTAAACAAATTCAGATTTGGATTTTATATAATTAAACAAAAAAAAATATAAATATTTTTTATTAATGTTTAATTATCTAATAATAATATTATGGGTTTCCATGTTATTTAAACAAATGAGATTTGGTTTTATAATTATTATGTCAAACTTTAAAGCTAAAAATTAACTTTTAACAATGCAATCTTTTATAACCAATTTGGATGTAGTTCATTGTTATGGTAGTAAAAAATGAATCTCATGAGTCAATTTGGTTGTAGTTCATTGTGATGGTAGTAAAAAATGAATCTCATGAGCCTAGCCCCACCCACACATTGGTATAGTTCCACCAAAGGAACCATTGATCTTTCTCCATGAATAGGTAATATTGTACAAAGAAGCACCATAATGTATGACATTTCTATTTCCCACAATTGAAAAAGCACCATAAATCCTTCTACATGAGAATTTTGCTTCCATATTGTTGAACTAAACATGGCAAGAGTTTCCTGTGGCAACAAGAATTTCCGAAATCCTCATCCCCCCTATCACAATATATCTTAGAATCCGTCATGTTGGAGTGTAGCATCCCTAGTAAGCATATAGGAGTGTAGGGGAACACAACCTCAAAGTCAATGGGAAGCCAAGGGGAAAGGTTTGTGCATCTAAGAGGGATACCTCGATTACATAGATGTGGTTTTCTAAGCTTTTGCATTTATCAAATGTATATTTGAGGGGGAATTCAGCCATAAAAAAATGCTTGACTGAATTTGCATACACAAGGGTTGATTCTACTTCTAATTTTCATACTTTGTGTTTACTCACTTTAATGTCATTACATATAACTAATAATTTGCAAGTCCTTGTCTCATTTGATCTCATTTTATTTCAATTGTGAAGTGACTAAGACTTGAACCCCAAATCCTCATAACTAAGATTTGCAAAGTATGCATTGCGTCATTTCCTCTCATTTTACTTCAGTTAAATGGAGAAACTATGCATTAGCCCCAAACCCACACAACTAAGCTTTTCACACTACAAAATCCTCTCCCCCTGGTATTGCACTTGGTTTAGATATATTTTTGTTAGAAGAGAAGCAATGTCTCACTAAATACCTTACATGTTAACTTATCATCTGACTCCCATTACATTTTCCAAGCGTTGAGGACATTAATAAAATTTCAAAATTCAATTTCACACTCATTTGATGTAATCACCATGTTCCATCAATTTCAGGTAAACTCTACAAATAAATGTAAGTAATTATTTTGATTTTTTTCATTGATTCTAAATTAGCAAGTGAGAAAACTGCAGATGCATCTTTATTTTTAAAGCATAATCATCCAAAAAAACTCATCAAAGACTAAAGATAGGTTAAAACCTTTATGGAGTGAAAAATATTGTTGGTATCCTCCATAATAACACTACTTTCAGAAGTTGCAGTCAGATTTTACCACAAATGCAGAACCAAAGTGAGAATCTTATTTTAAAGTTTTTATAACATGATATATTATAAAAAAAAATTGAAGAAGAACACAATACAAAAAAGTTTTGTATCTAGTATCATTTTAGATAGAGAAAAATACTCGTTAGGCTATCTATAACATGAGTAAGAATTTCTACCCACCTACTTTCAAAATCATCATGGACATTTAAATATTAAAAAAGGAATTGATTAGGCTACCTATGACTAAATAAGAGTTATTCCCGACCTTTCCAAACTATCATGTACATTTAAGCTATCATATTCTATCAACATCCTTTCTATGATGCAACATGTTACAACTTTCCATTATATTTATGCATTATATGAGTTGATGTACTTGTAAGGTGCATAAATTCCAAAATAATTGTCCAAATACCCATGTTTCCACTAAATTAATTATTTATGTAAGAGACACATTTTATTGTAGGAAGCATGCATCAATCAAACACTGTTCTACTCATAGTTTACAAACCCAACCAATTTTTCATACACAAACACATTCAAAACTAATCCACAATAAAAAACGATGCTCAAAACAATATTCTTCATCAAACATCTACCAATTCATAAACAATGAGGAGACAAGAGACACATAGAATATGCAATCAACTAGGGCCAAAACCTCTCCAACATGAGAGGAAAACCCAAACGAGATCTTCTTCTTTTATAGACTTCAATTGACGAATACCAAGACCATGGCCTAGACACTTGACTCAATGACCTCTCCAAGGCCAAGTCACAAGCCTCCTGGATTCAACTTCCTTATTTTCAAGTCAATGATGATCAGGCTTCTTCCTTCAATAACTCAACTGTCCTTCATATTCCAGTTCCATGGATCAGATCTATAGTTCTTGACCCTCTTGCATAAACCCTAGAACATGTGATTGACCAACCTTTTGAACCTTGATCTTCTTCACTTGGATGATATGAACTCTTATTATAATTTGGTGTGTAACCTTGCTTATCTTCTTCATTGATCCGACTTCTTGGAAAAAAACAAGATCTTCGACCTTTTCTGTAGTAGATATTTCTTCCTTCCTTTGCACATGTGGATCTATTAGGCCTAAAACAGACCCATAAACAACACCAAAATCTTCTCTCTTTGTTTCCTTCTCTTGGTTGGTTATCTTCGCATTTCTTATTACAGACTTACTTAACCAAATTTACTTGTCCATAAATGGAGGATGAGCTGCCCTATATACAGTGTTTTGTCCATCAAAAACACATGCTAGGAAGTGTTAAGGAGTGATAGGGGAACACAAGGGAGTAATAGGTGAAAATAATGCATGCAAATGAACGATTAAGGTTTTGTGATAGGAAGTGTTAGTGAGTCCCGGGTGTGCTAAGGAGGGAGTGATAAGGTATGTTAGGTAGTGTTAAGGCATATTAGAAGCCAAGGAAACATGCCAAGATGTATTAGGTGCTAGGGTGTGCCAATGCATGCCATGGAGTGTTATGGAGTGCTAGGGAAACATAAGGGAGCACTAGTTTCAAATGCATGGAAATGAATGACTAAGAGTGTGTGATAATGAGTGTCTGTGAGTTCTAGGTGTGGTAAGGAGGGGATGACAAGGTATGCCAGGTGGTGCCAAGAAATGCTATAGTGTTAAGGCGACATGCCAGGGAATGCCAATGTGTGTCAAGGTGTGTCAATGTGTGTCAGGGTGTGCCAATGCATTTCAGGGAGTGTTAGGGAGTGCGACATAAACACAAAGGAAAACTAGTTCAAAATGCATGGAAATGAATGAATAAGAGTGTATGATAGGGAGTGTCACTGAATTCCAAGTGTGCTCAGGAGGGAGTGACAAACTTATATGCTAGGTAGTTCCAAGGCATGCAAGAGTGACAACATGTGCCACATAATGCCAAGGGATTGTTAGATATGCCAAGTACTATGCCATGTCAAGATGTAAACTATGTTTCTTAGTTGTTTTATGGCCATGGTTCGACGTGAGCCTTGACTTGGTAACTTCTTAACTGAGATGAGCTAAGATTGGGCATGAGTATCCTAAGATGAGTTATAGGCCATTCTTAGGCGAACAAGGGCTAGTATAGTTGTAGTAACTGTAACTTGGTCAAGATGTTGTAGTCGAGGTAGGACTTGGTTGGTTCCCAAGTCCTAAAACTAATAAGGGTAGTTATGAGGGCATGACAGCTAAGGAGTGTCAGGGCATGTCAAGGAATGAAAAGGCGTGATAACACATTCCAATCAATGTTAATGCATGTCAAGGAGTGTTGGGAAGTGTGAGGGCATCACAAGGGAGAACTAGGTCAAAGTGCATGGAAACAAATGAATAAGAGTGTCTTTTAGGTGTCCCAAGGATGAAGTGTATTAGGATAATTTCATAATAGGACTTGGTAAGCCTACGATTATGATAAGGGGATGGAAAAAGCAATTTTAGACAAAGGGAGACTTTCATCTAGGGACAACACTATTTTTTCAATGACTTGGTTGGGTTCTGAAGTCACAAAAAAAGTAAGGCTATCTATGAGGGTATGACAAATAGGGGGTGCCATGGTGTGCAAGGAATTCCAAGAAGTAATAACACATGCTAGAAAGTTCCAAGGCATGCTAGTCATTCCAAGACATACCAAGTGCTAAGGCATGCCAAGCAGTGTGAGGTGCTAGGGTGTGGTGCCAACGCATGCTAGGGAGTGCCAGGGAAACACAAAGGAGGACTAGTTTCAATTGCATGTAAATGAATGAATAAGAGAGTGTGATAGGGAGTGTTAGAAAGTTCTAGGTGTGCTAAGGAGGCATTGAGAAGGTATGTTAGGTAGTGTCAAGGGAAACACAAGGAAGGACTAGTTTCAATTGCATGGAAATGAATGAATAATAGTGTATGATATGGAGTGTTAGCAAGTTCTGGGTGTGCTAAGGAGGCATCTCTGGACAAATTTTGGGAGGGTTTGGAGAAAATTTTGTGTTTTGGTGTAAACTTGCAATTTTTTGGCAATTTTTTGTCTAGCACCAGAGCGAGCTCACGCTTTGCTTCTTCCTCAGGGCTCCAAATGATGTAAAATCAACATTTTTGGAAAGCTTATGACCCATCTCAAAACGCCATTTACCCACTTTCCTGGTCTAGGGCTCAGGTTTTGAGAAATTTGTAGAAATTTGAATAATATAACACTATTCACAAAGATTATCCTGATTATACACTATTTGTGGAATGCATGCATAATACATAACCTCCTCTACCATTGATCATCAATTTTGTGAAATTAAAACAATCGCATGTGCACATTGAAACATCAATCACACATATCAACACAGTATGTAACGGGGAAAGCATACAGCTGAAAACCCCCAACTATCTGTATATTATAATGATAGAGAACATGTAACAATACATAGTACAATACTCCTCACAAGTACTCAATACTATCTCCACCTGCTACACACAAACTAGCTCAGATCTGAACAAGTCACGGGTTCAAATCTCCTTCACTGTTTGCCTGCCTCTACTACACAATCCAAGTTGAGAATAGGAATGATCCAAGTTCGAATTCCCTTGGCCTGTACTGCGCAATCCTCATTGGTAATCTCGATCAATGATTGTGCAAATCTCATGCACAGCTATAGTCACAACTAATAGTAGTCTCACCCTTTCACCCACCTCTAACACTTGTCTCCACTGAACTGTCCATGCACTGAGTTAATTGATGTATTCTTTAGTTGATTTATGAGTTAATAATTAGTGAATTTATTAATAATTAATTCGTATCACTCATCACTAGTGTATTTGGCAGTTAGACTAAATACAACTAGTTCAACTAAGTCAATCTGAACACAACTCCATCAACTCCTCAATCAACTCCACCAAACTCAATCACTTGAGTTCTAACTGAAGTCCATCATGCAATAGCTCAACTAACCCATAGGAAAAGCGTATTTCCTTCTGGCAATTGCATGTGCCACATTCGTATCTTGAACTGAAGTGCTGCAAGAAGATAAGATAATGTTTATAGTCCAAATATTATTAAGAGCTAATAATATTCGATTGTTCTATTTTTAGACTGGCAGTCTAAAAATAGACTCGGCCCGTATGTCTAAAATAGAGGTCCACCTATTTTTACCAACATGACCAATCATCTATAAATAGCATCCTGCAACTCATAGACCATGATCCATATGTCTAAAAATAGACTTTGCGCCAAAAATGGCCTGCGGGCCCACTTAGTGAAGGCAACTTCTTTTCACTAAGCTCCATCATCTTGTTGCATTTTCAACAAAATTTGCAAAAAAGAGGCCAATAATCACCTTTTTGCCCCTCTCTTTCCATTTTGTTGCGCACCTGGAGACACCTTGGGAGAATGGCCATATCTCAGCCAAAAATTGGTCATTTTGAGTGAAAAATACTCTAAAGACATATACACTCTCCCAGATTTCCAGAAAAGGCTTCCGATCTGGATTTGGACTTCAGAAAGGCACTCAAAAATGGCCTCCAACAGCTCGCTGTACACCTAGAAATTTCTGAGATTTTTGTAAAATTTTCATTGTGTAATTTTTTGTAATTCCTAGTTTGACTCTAGTAAAAGTCAAAAGGGTGAAGTAGATGAACGTGAGGGGTAAAAGTAAATGTAAATAATGGGTGGTTAGTATTTATAAGTTTTTTTTTGTTTTTGTTTTTGTTTTTTTGTTTTTGTTTTGTTTTGTTTTGTTTTTTTTGTTTTGTTTTTTTTTTTTTTTTAATGTAAATTTGACCTCATTTATGAGACAGGTTGGAGTCAAATTTAATTGTAGAAGTCATTTTTAACTTCCTTAGACATTAGCATTTGGTTAGAACACCTCATGGAGCAATTCCTAGAGTCATTGATTCAACCCCTAAGAGTGGGGCAATGTTGTTTTGGTCTTTATGTATCAGTTTCTTAGTGATAGAACGGGTTGGATTTTAGAGGAGAGAACTATTGTAGCTTGTACTTGGACATTTTCTGGAAATCAAAGGACACAATTTGCAACTATTATCTAGGAATTCATGTGCAGTAAGTTTGTGATGTTATTTTTTTCTCTATTATAGCTTTATATGAAATATATTAATCTTCTCTTTCCATTCATCAATTATTCAATGGTTTTCCTTACATTTTATAAACAAAATTCTTTGCATAAAGCTCTGTTTTGATGGAAAAATCATTATGTGTTACTTTATTTCTTGCTTAATGAATTCATGTTTCATGCTCATTAATACCTTTTGCTTCTTCTAAATACTACATTACACCGAAAAACCCTAAGATCCATCACAAAAGTAATGCTACCTTTCTCCTTTTTGTATTTTTTGTTGTAACCCTTTGATCCTTTGACCTAGCTACCTAGTTTTTCTCCTTTATCTAGCAACAAAACCCTAAATTTTCCAAAACCCACTTGAACCTAACTATCTAGCCTAAAATCCTTTACATTCTAGTATCTCTTTGTTGTGATTTCATAGAGAAAATGCTCTCTGGTTTAGTAGGGCTAGCTACCAAACTAAAAGCTTGGTCCGTTATTACCTCCGTCGCTCCTCAATAGCCTGGAACATTGTGGAGGATAACAAAGGGCATGAAAACTAGGGAGTGCCAAGGTGTTCTAGTGAATGTAATGTTCCCAAGTCATGGAAAAATGTAATGCTAATTGTAAGGTCATGATTGCCAAGGCATGTTATGGAATTCTAGGGCATGCTAACATGTGTCAGATAGTACGAAGCATGTCAAACAAGATAAGATGTGCCAAGTGCGAAGGCATGTCAAACAAGATAAGATGTGCCAAGTGCGAAGGCATGTCAAGATGTACAAGGGTGTGACAATGCATGCTAGGGACTGTAAAGGGAACAAAAAGGAGGAACAAGTTAAGCTACAAGTAAATGAGCACATAATACGGTTAATAAGTCGTCAATCCATGTTTTCCATGAGGGTCATGCTAGGAAAACCAAGACTAGGTGCCAAGTCCCAAGTGTCAATGTATTCTAAGTGCCAAATCTGCCTCTGTTTCTTCTCATATAGTTTCCAGTAATTGATCCCAAATAACTTTAATATTAAACCATGCCAAATCATACCAAGCCATCTCAATGCATGCCAAACATGCTAATACTTGCCAAGTGCCAACACGTGCCAAGTGCCAATGTGTGTCAGGGAGTGTGATGCATGTTATGAAGTAGAAGAGCATATCGAAGAGTGCTAAGGTGTGCTAGAGAGTGCCAATGCATGCTAAGGAGTGTTAGGGAGTACTAGGACAACACAAGGGAGCACTAGGTCAAAATGCATGGAAGTGAATGAATATAAGGGTGCGTTGGGGAGTGTTAATGAGTGCTATCTGTCATGCCAAGGAGGGAGTGACAAGGTGTTGAAAATAGCAACAATAAATTCTAAAAATAGAAGTGCTAAAAATAGCATTGCTATAAATAGCATTTCGGGATACATTCCAATTTTAGTTAGTCCCTGAACTAAAATTGAGAATTAAAATTTGATTTTGATTTTAGCAGTTGTTTGTAAAATAATTAATTAATTCATCTTGAGTTAATTAGTTGTAGGAAATCAAACATGAAGTCTATGTGAAGACATGCAACAGTTTCCCCTTTGATTGAGGAAGTTATCCCTTGATTAAGGAGATAAGGATGAGTTGTAATTAGTTAGCTCAGTTAACTGAGTTAAGTCCAGTTAGATTAGTTCCAACATTTTTTTGAACTGATTGTGAGTTCAATTAGTTAATGCATGCAAGAATGTAACTACTGCACTTCAGATAACTGAATATTCTCTCATAAATAACTCATGCATGTCAGTTCAATCAAACACCTAGTTGAGATCAGATGATGGGACAATGCACTATTAGTTACAGGAATATTCCATTGAGGATATCTCTTACATGCAGAAGGAATTCATTCCTTGGAGATTTCGCAGTTACTTCTGAGTTTGGTGAGTTGTGTGAGAGGCCAATTCACACAGGTGACAGCTAGAGGACCCAGGAAAAACTGCGCAAGGAAAAAAGAGGCTTGGAGGATTGGAGGAAGGCATATGTTGTGTCTATTTAGTATATGAGCAACATTGAGGGATTATACTGAGAGATGGATAGCTTGTGAGCTAAAGCTTTGTGTAATCTAGAGATATTTCCACTTATATGATAATAGAAAGATCGAGGTTTTTAGCTGAGGCTTTCCCCAGAGTATTCTTCTGTGTTCATGTGTGATTGATTTCTCATTCTCTGTTATATGTGTTCTATTTGATCTTGCCCAAAATCGATTAAGCTTTCACAAGTTTGTTTGTAGAATTAGATCAAGTATTTTTCTTTATTATATTGCATTATCAGGTGATCTACAATGGGAAATTCTACATGGTATCAGAGCAAAGGTGATCAAAGAAAAGAAAAATATACAAAGAAGGGAGAAGTTTGAAGTTTGAAGTTCCTGATTATAGAATTTGAATTCTTATCACATCTCAAATTTCACCAATGGCGTTCAACAGTTTGAGACTCGAGTATGCCCTTGATGGCAGCTCGAATTATATAGCCTAGAAGGATCACATGGAAGTGGTATTAGAGGACAATAGTTTGAAGGACTTCATTGATAAAGAAGTCCCCAAGCCAGCAGCTGCTAATGCCCAAGAATTAGCGGAATGAAGAAATGTGTAGCTAGAGCAAGGAGAATCCTTGTGGAGGGAATTCGAGACCACATAGTCTCGAGTCTCCATGGGAAGGAGACACCATTTTCAACGTTGAAAACATTAAGAAATCTATATCAGAATAACAACGATCAAAGGAAGCTGGCGCTGAAAGACAAGCTTCGGAAAATCAAGTGTGAAAAGGGCAACACGATCTCTACATATCTGAACAAGCTCACCACCTACAAGGATGAGCTTGGAAGTGTAGGGATCATGACAGGTGATGATGACATGGTGAGTCTTGCTCTCCTCGATCTTCCTAAGAGCTGGCATAGCTACCAAGATGCGGTAAATGGAAGAGAGAAACTGCCAAATTGGGAATGACTTCGGTAGGATCTGATGCAGGAGGAGATAAGGAGAAGCACCAGAGATGGATCTTCATCAAAATAAGATGATGAAGAAAATCTATCCTTGGCGATTATGGTGAGGAAATGGAAAGAGAAGGTGTCCCATTCCAAATCTAGTTCTTCCCATGGTGGGAAGAAGGTTGACAAATCAAAAGTGAGATGCTTTCATTGTCATGAGGTGGGCCATTATGCTACGAATTGTCCACAGATGAAATCCAAGAAGGGATCCTCGAAGGGATTAGATGGTGAGGAACTGGGCTTATAGTTCGAATTGGATTTCACCCTCATCACATGTATGGTTTCATCGATGGTGGGGTGTGTTTTGTACCTGGATAGTGGAGCTTCATTCCACATGACCGAAGACAAGAATCTTTTCATTACCTTCAAGGAGAAGGACATCTAGATGCAGATTGAGATGGGCGATGATGGAAAGTACCATGTTTCAGGTGAAGGTGTGGTTGTGTTTAAGAGGGAGCATGGAGCTCCTCTCACCCTGACTGATGTAAAGTATGTGCCGGGTCTGAAGAAGAATCTTGTGTCCGTCGCTATGCTAGAAGACAAAGGCTATGATGTAGTCTTTAGTAAAGGAAAGGCATTCCTGAGGCATATCGGCACTAGATAGACCAAGAGGATTGGGATTTGAGTAAAGAATCTCTACAAGATGGAGGTAGACGACTGTGCTGCATTGAGTTCTAAAGCAGAGTTGGTGCAAAGCCAAGATGTTGGCGAGCTATGGCATAGAATATTGGGCCACTTGCACCATGGGGCCTTGCAGATCATGCAATAGATTTCTACTGGACTACCCAAGGGAAAACTGGAGCAAATGGATACATGCAAAGGTTGTACCTTGGGTAAGTATGTGAAATCTTCCTTTCAGGATCAAGACAGTAGAGCTGGAGAAATCCTGGAGTGAGTTCATACAGATGTGTGTGGACCATTCTCTACAGCCTCCACTGCTAAACAATGGTACTATGTCATTTTTATTGATGATTTTTCTCGTAGATGTTGGATCTACTTTATACAAAATAAGGATCAAACCTTCTCAAGGTTTTGTGAGTTTAAAGCCTTGGCAGAGAAATAATCTGGAAAGAAAATAAGGGCCTTGTGTAGTGACAATGGTGGAGAGTATGTCTCCCAACAGTTTAAGGACTTCTATGCAGCAGAAGGAATTAAACGGGAGTTGACAACACCCCATAACCCACAACAGAATGGGGTGGCCGAAAGGAAGAATAGATCGATTGTGGGAGCAGCTCGAGCGATGTTGCATGACCAAAGCCTACCACTTCATTTGTGGGCCGAGGCATGCAATACAACAGTATACTTGCAGAACAAAAGCCCGAATCATATACTGGGAATGAAGACACCAATGGAGGCGTTTTCCGAGAAGAGACTAGATGTGAGTCACTTCAGGATCTTTGGATCATCAATTTATTTCCATGTGACCAAAGATGCCTGAAAGAAGCTAGATCCAACGGTTGAGTTGGGGATACTTGTGGGGTACACTGATACACACCACAACTGTCGGCTGTTCTTGCCTACCAATCAGAGGACAGTGGTACCCAGAGATCTAAAGTTCAATGAGCAGAAAGCCATGCGAGTATCACCTGAGAGGGAGCTCAAGTTGCATGCAGAGGAGGAACTTTTAGTTCCTAAGGAGGAGGAGCCTCAGACTGATGTGTAGCAGCCGCATGTAGAGGATCCGGGAGTGGAGACATCCACTCATGCTGAGTCTTCTAGAGATGGGCAGAAACACTAAAGGGAAGCTGACAGGTTAATGATGGATGCACGAGAGAATGTGGGACAACCATCTTCTCAGTGCAGACAGAGGAGGTCACCCGAGCGGTACATTGGTTACATGGCCCTAGTTGGGGAGTGTGTAGAGACCGAACCTTCTTCCTTTGAGGAAGTAGTGCAGCAGCTAGTTTGGGTTGATGCTATGGTGGAGGAGTACGACTCCATCATTCGAAACGGTGTTTGGGATGTTGCCGCAAGACCAAAGGACAAGTCAGTAGTGAGTTCCGGATGGCTTTACAAATTAAAGCAAGCAGTTGATGGCAGTGTTGAGAAACATAAGGCAATGTTTGTTTCCTGCGGTTTCTCACAGGTCAAGGGGATTGACTACGATGAGACTTTTTCTCCTGTAGCAAGATACTCATCTATTAGATCGATGTTTTCATTATCAGCTCAGATGGGTTGGAAGATCCATCAGATGGATGTGAAGACTGTGTTCCTCAATGGGAAGATTGAGGAAGAGGTATACATTGAGAAACCGGAAGGTTTTGAGACCTTCGATCATGAGTCGCATGTGTGCCGACTCAAGAGGGCTTTGTGTGGGTTGAAGCAAGCACCTCGTGATTGGTACACCAGGATCGACAACTATTTCATCGGGTTGGGCTTCACCAAGAGTGAAGCAGATGTGAACCTTTACCACATCATGGTAGAAGGTGAGCCATTGATCATTGTTCTTTATGTTGATGATATGATATTGATAGGTGATGATCAGTTGATCAAGTCTTGCAAGGAGGACCTTGCAAGAAAGTTCGAGATGAAAGACATGGGCCTTATGCACTACTTTCTAGGCATGGAAATGTGGCAGAAGGATGGGGAAGTTTTTGTGTCTCAAGGCAAGTATGCCAATGAGATACTCAGGCGATTCCACATGGAGAAGTGAAAGCCCATGCAGACTCCTCTAGCAGGTAACTGGAGGAAGGAGGATGCTACTTCAGGTGAGGTAGTAGCTTCCATTGTTTATCTGTAGCTTCTGGGTTCATTGATGTATTTAGTGAACACATGACCAGATTTGTGCTTTGTAGTGAACCAGCTGAGTCAAGCTATGGTTCAGCCTACCAAGATGTTTTAGAAGGCAGCTAATCATGTGCTGAGACCTAAGAGGCACATCTCAGTATGGATTGTGGTACAGACAAACAGAGGGAGTGAAGCTTTAGGGCTTCACAGATGCAGATTGGACAGGGAGTCCATAAGACCGGAAGAGCACTTTAGGAGGAATTTTCAACCTTGGTTCAGCTGCAGTTTCTTGGTACAGCAGGAAACAGAGATCAGTTGCACTTAGCTCAATAGAGGTTGAATACATGGCTGCCAGTCAGGTAGCATGTGAGGCCATTTGGATGCAGCAGATTCTAGTTGGATTGATTGGTCAGAGGATGGATCCAACTGTGGTCTATTGCGATAATCAGAGTTGTATCAAACTCTCTAAGAATCCAATATTTCATGACAGATCCAAGCACATCGATATTTGGTATCATCATCTTCGAGACTGTGTGGTGAAGAGGATCATGCTGTTGTTGTATGTTTTGACCGAGGAATAGGATGCAAATATTTTGACTAAGGCGTTGTCAAAATGAAAGTTCGAGTTCCATAGAGATAGGATTGGGGTGACAGATAATCCCTTTCTTGTTGAGAGGGAGTGTTGAAAATAGCAACAAGAAATTGTTAAGTCCCTACAATACTAGTGATGCCCCCATTACTATTGTAGTTGTATCCCTTATTAATATTGTTTTGCCCCTATTGTCCCCATATTGTTATTATTGTGCCCCATAGAATCCCTCTATTGTTATTTTTGTGCCTTTATATTATTATTGTTAGGTCGGCTTGGTTATAATGTGACCCCTTAGACTCCTATATATAGAAAGGAGGTTTTGTCATTTGTATCATCCACGAATTTTTCATTTGTGTAATGTAAAGGAGGTTGCCCCCTCGAAGAGGCTGAATTCTAAGGTGTTCAACTATCTTTTCTATCTTTTTGTGATTTGGTTTCATAACATTTAGTATCAGAGCTTTGGATTCTAGAGTTTCGCTGCTCCAAGTAGGTCATCGTGGCATTTTCGCTATAACTTTTTTTTTGCAATGTTTCAGAAGCGAAACAAAAGACCCAGACGAAATCGTGCTAAACCTCGGGCCCAAATTTTAGAGCTTTTCACACTATATTTGTGGAGATATTATCTGAGGAAGTTGGCCTTCTTGCAAACTCCTTAATTACATTCCAAACAGGTGACCTTGGGAAAATCATCATAACTTTTGTTTCGAGCATCAAATTGAAATTTCGTAAGAAGTTACAGAAAGAAGACGGACTATAGTTTCTTGTGTATATATTTCAAATACTAAGGTCAAAACAGTGACATGGGCACTTCATACAAGTTCGCTCTTCTGGAAAGGTCTATAATCAGGTCATCTTCGGATATTGTGCATAACTCTGCCTTGGAGAATCTAAATTCGATCAGACTAGTGGCACTAGAAAGAGGACACAAATGGCTACTACAGGTCACAATTTTAGAACTGGATGATCCGAAATTACAGAGATACATCAGATTCAATATCGAGCTCCTACAAAGTGAAAAAAGGTGTGTAGTTTTTTTAAAATTTTGCATAAGCTTGGTTTGAAAAATGAGTTTGAAGGAATTCAAAGGGCATAGTAAAGCATTATTATTGGTAATTGATTCCCTGAGGAAAGAAAATGCAAACACCTAGTAAGCAACCTGAAAGTTCTAGCATGACTCATGAAGAAGAGGAAGAAATGCAACATGATATATCAAAATTGCGAGACCAAGTGCAACAAATGTCACTTGCACAAAAAGTAACAGAATCTAAGATGGATGGTTTAAAGAAAGATGTAGAAGCTAAGATGGATGGTTTAAAGAAAGGCGTATAAGCTGAGATGGATTGTTTAAAGAAAGGCATAGAAGCTAAGATGGATGGCAAGGAAGCTAAGATGAATGGCATGGATGCTAAAATGGATGGCATGGATGATAAGATGGAAGAATTGAAGATAAATTTGAATAAGTTGGTACAAGAAATGGTCACTAATGGTGAAAGGGTAGTAAAAGAAACCCATGATGAGAAAAAATAAATGTTAATCATGATTTCATAGACTCTAATGTTGGATCGAAGACCCACCATATTCCAAAAATCAATATGAGGAAGTTTGATGGCAAGGATCCCGCAACATGGATACTACAGATGGAGCAATTTTTCGATCTCAATAATTTGCAAAACACAGAAAAGGTACGTATTGCAACTTTATATTTGGAACCAAATCAGTTTGTATGGTATCAATGGTTTTGCTCTCGTAAACAAATTATCACTTGGGCAATTTTTACGGAAGAAATAACAGCACATTATGAGGATACAAAAAGCAACATTTTTTTAGCCAATTGATAAGTCTCAAACAAAAGGATTCAATGATGGAGCACATTGAGGAGTTCCAAAAATTGAACATAAGGGTAAAAAATACTCTAGAGGAGCATAGGATTGATGTGTTCATAGGGACTTTAAAGGAAAATATCCAACATGATGTTCGCCTTTGGGAACCTGATTCATTAGAGAAGGCATTTAGGTTAGCAATAAAAATGAAAAGCAAAATTATGGCAACCAGGAAGCCTACCACTCACAACTATAAAGATGGAAGTGTTGTTTCCCATAACCATATGTGAAATTGAACTTATGGTTGCAAAAATGCTTGAGGCTAGTATAATTCAACCTAGCCAAAGTTCTCTCTCTACTCCAGTAGTATTGGTGCACAAGAAGGATGGATCATGGCACATGTGTCTAGATTATAGGGAGCTCAACAAGCTAACTATTAAAGATAAGTTTCCCATTCCTGTCATTGATGATTTATTGGATGAATTGCATGGATCAATTTACTTCACCAAGTTAGATCTTCGTTCAGGATATCATCAAATCAGAATGAAGACTCAAGACATTCTGAAAACAACATTTAGAGCTCATGAGGGTCACTGTGAGTTTTTGTTCATGCCTTTTGGCCTTACCAATGCACCTTCTACATTTCAAGGTTTGATGAATTCCATTTTCAAACCCTTCCTTAGAAAATTTGTGTTAGTATTTTTTGATGATGTACTAATCTACAACAAGTCTTGGAAGGATCATGCTGAACACATTGACAGGGTACTACAACTATTAGAGGAGAAACAATTATATGCAAAAAGATCCAAATGTTTCTTTGGAGTAGAAGAGGTGGAATATCTGGGTCATATTGTATCTCATGAAGGAGTTAAGGTAGACCCCAGCAAAATTAAAGCCATTAAGGAATGGGAAATCCCTACATCCATAAAGCATTTGCGAGGATTTCTCGAGTTGACAGGGTATTATTGCAAGTTTGTTAAGAATTATGGGAAAATAGCAGCACCTCTAACAACATTGTTGAAGAAAGATGCATTTTCATGGACTCCAAAAGCAACAAAGGCCTTCGAACATCTTAAAGAGGCAATGTGCCAAGCACCGGTCTTAGTTACACTAGACTTCACAAAAACCTTTATTGTGGAATGTGATGCTTCCAGAAATGGAAATGGTGTTGTTTTAATGCAAGATGAAAGACCCATTGCTTTCGAAAGTCATCCAATCAAGGGAAAGTATTTACACAAAGCTATTTATGAGAAGGAAATGTTGGCAATACTACATGCACTTAAGAAATGGCGACCCTACCTAATGGGAAAACACTTCAAGGTAAAAACGAATCATGATAGCCTTAAATACTTTTTAGAACAAAGATTATCTTGTGAAGAACAACAAAAATGGGTCATAAAGATGTTGGGTTATGACTTTGAAATCATATACAAAAAAGGGAAGAAAAATGTTGTGGCAGATGCACTCTCAAGAAAGGATGAGGATTTGGAAGCATTTTTGTGTTTCATTTCTATGATCCAACCAGATTGGATAAATGAAGCAAGGGAGGAATGGAAGAATGATGAAGAAGTGTGGGAACTTATTCAAAAGTTACAAAAAGATTCCAGTACATCTGATACATTTAGCTAGAAAAATGATTCGTTATGGTACAAAGATAGCTTATACCTCTGTAATAATTCCCAACTCAAACAAAAGATTCTTTTGGAATTGCACACTTCTCCCTTAGGAGGGCACTCAGTATTTTTAAAAACTTACCACAAGGTTAAAAAGGAATTTTTTTGGGATGACCTTAAATTGGATATTCAAAATTTTGTGGCGAAATGTTCGGTATGCCAACAAAATAAAGATGAAACAATTAAGACACCAGGTCTATTACAACATTTATCCATTCCAATCCAACGTTGGGAGGAGGTTTCAATGGATTTTATCACAGGTTTACCCAAGTCTGAGGAAATGAGTGTCATCATGGTGGTAGTAGACAGACTTACCAAGTATGCACACTTTTGTGCATTATCACATCCATTTAAAGCCAGTATAATTTCTACGGAATTTATGGAAACAATTCAAAAGCTACATGGAAACCCAAAGATTATTGTAAGTGACAGAGATCCCATTTTTACTGGAAATTTTTGGACAAAATTATTTTCTTGTGTTGGTACTCAGTTAGCTCATATCTCATCTTATCATACTCAATCTGATGGGAAAACTGAGAGAGTAAACAAATGTTTGGAAGGATATCTTCGTTGCTTTGTATCTGATAAATAGACACAATGGGTCAAATGGTTGCCTCTGGCTGAATGGTGTTATTACACTTCCTTCCATACTGCAACAAAAATGACCCCATTTATGGAACTTTATGGATATCAACCACCATCTATCACATCATATTTAAGAGAAAATTCTAAGGTTTAAGTAGTGGAACATCACATCGAGCGTCAACAACAAGTTCTCCAACTCTTAAAGGATAACCTTGTGTTGGCACAGTGTAGAATGAAACAACAGACATATCAACATCGCAGCAAAAGAAGTTTTGATGTAGGTGACTGGGTATTCCTACAGCTACAACCATATAAACAAGTGTCCCTCAAGCAAGCTAAGAAGGATAATAAATTGTCACCAAAGTATTATGGTCCGTATAAGGTGTTGCAAAAGATTGGTACTATGGCATACAAATTGGAGCTTCTTGCAGCTTCTCGAGTGCACCTAGTTTTCCATGTTTCATGTTTAAAGAAGGTTATAGGCGACAAGCCCCCAGTTCAAACAATATTTCCAGAACTTGACGAGGAAGGAAAAATTATTTTATAACTGGAAGCAGTCATAGAAACAAGAACTCGATAGCTACAAAATCGATCCATTTCAGAGTATCTCATCAAGTGGAAGAACTTATCCGCTGAAGATTCCACATGGGAGGATGAGAATTTTATACAGAAGCATCCAGAACTACTCAAGCATTGAGAACACCACTTTTTTGAAGGAGAGGGGCATGTTAGGTCCCTATAATACTAGTGATGCCCCCATTACTACTGTAGTTGTATCCCTTATTAATATTGTTGTGCCCCTATTGTCCCCATATAATCCCTCTATTGTTATTTTTGTGCCTTTATATTATTATTGTTAGGTCGGCTTGGTTATATTGTGACCCCTTAGACTCCTATATATAGAAAGGAGGTTTTGTCATTTGTATCATCCAAGAATTGTTAATTTGTGTAATGTAAAGGAGGTTGCCCGAGGTTGAATTCTAAGGCATTCAACAATCTTTTCTATCTTTTTGTGAGCTAGTTTCATAACAGAAATGCTAAAAATAGAAGTGCTAAAATTGAGAATTCAAATTCAAATTTGATTTTAGCAATTGTTTGTAAAATAATTGATTAATTCATCTTGAGTTGATTAGTTGTAGAAAATCAAACATGAAGTCTATGTGAAGACATGAAACAGTTTCCCCTTTGATTGATAAATTTATCCCTTCATTAAGGAGACCAGGATGAGTTGTACTTTGAGTTATAATTAAATAGCTCAGTTAACTGAGTTAAGTCCAGTTAGATTAGTTCCAATAGTTTTTTGAACTGATTGTGAGTTCAGTTAGTTAATGCATGCATGCATGTAACTACTGCACTTCAGATAATTGAATATTCTCTCATAAGTAACTCATGCATGTTAGTTTAGTCAGAGACCTAGTTGAGATCAAATGATGGGACAATGTACTATCAGTTGCAGGAATATTCCATTGAGGATATCTCTTGCATGCAGAAGGAATTCATTCCTTGGAGATTGCACAGTTACTTATGAGTCTGGTGAGTTGTGTGAGAGGTCAATTCACACAGGTGGCAGCCAAAGGACCCAGGAGAAACTGCGCAAGGAAATAGGAGGCTTGGAGGACAAGAGGAAGGCATATGTTGTGTCTATTTAGTATATGAGTAGCATTGATGGATTGTACTGAGATTTGGATATCTTGTGAGCTAAAGCTTTGTGTAATCTAGAGATATTTCCACTTGTATGATAATATAGAGATCGGGGTTTTTAGCTGAGGCTTTCCCCAGAGTATTCTTCTATGTTCATGTGTGATTTATTTCTCATTCTTTGTTATATGTGTTCTATTTGATCTTGCTAAAAATCGATTAAGCTTCTGTTGTTGGGTGTGGAGCATGATTATTTAGAGGTCTTTGTTTCAGCCAGATGTATACCCCAGGAAGATTGTACACCCCTCCATGCGGGGGGTGCGGGGGGGACTTGTCCCCCCCCCTGCGGGGGTTCAAGGGGGTTAATCCCCCCCAGCTGGGGGGTCCGGGGGCCAATGGTCCCCCGGCGGGGGTTTTGGGGGCAGCGCCCCTAAAGCTAAAAACAGATGTAAAATTGCCTTGTAAAAGTATAGTAATTTGTAGTCAATCTGGGTCGTTCATTAGGTGGATGATCTGACAGTAGAACTTATGTTTAGTTTAGGGTTGTTTTCCCTAGAAGGCAACCCCTCTCTTTGTATGAGGGCATTGTATTGAGGCTGTGTGATAGATGTGTATTCTCATAGCGAGAAACAGAGAGGTGAGACTATGAGAGAAAACAAAGGATATTACAGCGGATCTGTTGTAGGTTGTGTCTCCTTGTTTTGCTTGATAATAGAAAGGAAGGACTGGCTATTCGCGGTGGACATAGCCCAAACTGGGTGAACCATGTTTATCTGCATCTCTTTGGCTTTATGTGTTTGTGTTTTTCTGCATATTATATGTCCTGCATTTCTCTTTCATATATATAACTTTTCTAATAACTGGTATCAAAGCCAAAGGTCTGTTTGGCTGATAAACTCGCAGGAAAGAAGGGTTCCTTGTTCGAGTGGGAGAAATGGTTGGAAGATGGTAAGTTCAAGGTCGAGAAATTTAATAGCCAAAACTTCCCGTTGTGGAAGATGCAGATGGAAGATTATTTGTATCAAAAAGATCTGTACCTACCATTGAGCGGAAAAGAAAAGAAGCTGACGGCTATGACAGATGCAGAATGGAACATTCCTAATAGAAAGGCACTCGGAACAATACGGTTGTGCCTCGCAGTGTCGGTCACCTTCAACATTTCGAAGGAAACAATGACAGAGGGTTTGATTCAGGCATTGGCGAAACTATATGAAAAACCCTCGGCCTCAAACAAGGTATTTCTTATGAAATGGTTATTTAATATGAAGATGTCAGAAGGTAGATCTGTCGCAGACCATTTAAATGATTTTAATACAGTTACAAGTCAATTAAGTTCTGTAGGGATAAACTTTGATGATGAAGTTAGAGCTCTGTTATTCTTGTGCTCATTGCCAGAAAGTTGGAATGGTTTAGTAATGGCCATTAGTAACTCTGTTTCTGGATCTATTACTTTAAAGTTTGATTATGTTGTCGGTGTTATCCTTAGTGAGGAAATGTGACGGAAAAGCTCCGATGAGACATCAAGTAATGCTTTGAGTGTAGAGTCTAGGGGAAGAAGAATGGAAAGAGGAAATAGCTCAGAATATTGCAGTAAATCAAGGAAAGGTAGATCCAAGTCTAGATCAAGGATAGTGTGCTGGAAATGTGGAAAGAAAGGACACCTAAATATAGACTATAGATCTCGGAAGGGAAAAGAAGGAGATGCACAGCAAGAAAACAATCATGAAGCAAATGTGACAGGTGAGGTGTTACAAGATGCTTTGATTCTTTCTTTGGAAAATATTACTGTTTCTTGGGTGGTAGATTCAGGAGCCTCATTCCATGCCACACTTGATAAGAAATATTTTCATGACTATGTTTAAGGAGATTTTCGACAAGTCTGTTTGGGTGATGATAAACCCTGTAAAATTGTTGGAATGGGTAAGGTTCTTGTAAAATAGCGGAATGGAAACCAATGGCTACTAAAGGAGGTAAGGCATGTTCCAGATCTGAAGAAAAATCTGATTTCAACAGGGCAGTTATGCATTGAAGGTTGTGCGACAAATTTCATAGATAAAGCTTGGAAGGTCACCAAAGGAGCCTTGGTAATAGCAAAAGGCGAAAATGTTGGTACATTGTATTTATGCAATGGTATTTCTAACTTTGTTAATGCTTTAACTTCTAAAGGAGAAGATGCAACATTATGGCATCATAGGCTCGGACACATGAGTGAGGAGGGGATGAAGATTCTTCACTCAAGGAATTTGTTGTCGGGTTTGAAGAATGTTGATTTGGACTTCTGTGAGAATTGCATTTATGGAAAACAGAAGAGAGTCAGATTTCTCAGAGTTGGGAAAGAAAAGAAGAGCAAAAATTTAGAGCTTGAGCATATAGATGTATGGGGACCTACTCAAGTATCATCTCTCGGTGGCTCCAGTTATTATGTTACTTTTATTGATGATGAAACTAGAAAAAAATGGATTTATTGTATTTAGAATAAATCTGATGTATTTGATACTTTCAAGAAATGGAAAGATTTGGTTGAGATTGAGACAGGAAAGAAATTGAAGTGTTTCAAATCAGACAATGGAGGTGAATATTGTAGCAAAGAGTTTGATAGGTACTATTCAAAGCATGGAATTCATAGAGAGAAGACAATTCCAGGAACACCACAAGAAAATGGTGTGTCAGAAAGGATGAACAGAAAAATAATGGAGCGTGCAAGGTGCATGAGATTGCATGTAGGATTTCCTTTACAATTTTGGGAAGATGTTGTAGATACTGTTGTTTATCTAATAAATAGAGGGCCTTCAAGTTCCTTGGATGGTGGTGTTCTAGAGGAAGCATGGACAGGTAAAAAGGTAAACTACTATTTTTTAAAGTCTTTTGGTTGTGAGGCCTTTGTCCATATTAATAAAGAAAATAGAACAAAGCTTGAGGCAAAATCAAAGAAATGTACCTTTATTGGATATGGTGTTAATGATTTGGTTATCGCTTATATGATTATGAAAATCACAAAATCATTAGGAGCAGAGGTGTAATATTCAATGAAAAAGTCTTGTATAAGAATTAGTTGCAGGAAAAGAAAAAGGAAAAAGAAAACAAGGAATACACAGTTCTCGATGACATCACTGAAAAAGTAAAGGTGCCTGAAAATAATAATAATCAACAACCACAACAACAACAACCACCACAATAGCAACAGGCACCCCAAACACCTGAAAGTGGTGTTAGAATATCTACTAGGATAAGTATACCCCCTGAATGATACTCTCCTTCATTATATTATTTATTATTGACTGATTCTGGTGAACTCGAATGTTATGAAGAAGCAATGTAGGTTGAAAGCAGGAAGAAGTGGGAGCTGGCCATGGAAGAAGAGATGGACTCATTAATGCATAACCAGACTTGGGACTTAGTCAGGTTGCCTGTAGGTAAAACTACATTGCAGAATAAATGGGTTTACAGGTTGAAGGAAGAAGATGAAGGAAAACATAGGTACAAAGCTAGACTTGTGGTGAAGGGGTTTGCACAGAAGAAAGGTATTGATTTTGATGAAATATTTTCTCTTGTTGTTAAAATGACTTCAATCAGAACTATTTTAAGTCTAGTAGCAGTTGAAGATTTTCATCTTCAGCAGTTAGATGTAAAGACAACCTTTCTCCATGGGGATTTGGAGGAAGAGATATATATGCAACAGCCACAAGGATATGAGGTAAAAGGGAAGGAGAAAGTAGTGTGCAGGTTGAAGAAGAGCTTGTATGGCTTAAAACAGGCTCCAAGGTAGTGGTATCTAAAATTTGACAAGTTTATGTCTGAACAAGGTTATACTAGATGTCACTCTGATCATTGTGTTTATCTAAAAAATAAAAATGATGGTAGCTATATTATATTGTTATTGTATGTAGATGACATGCTTGTTGTAGGGTCTAACATGTAGGAAATAAATGTGCTCAAAAGAAAATTGGAAAATTCATTTGAAATGAAGGATTTGGGAGCTACAAAACAAATCCTTGGTATGAGAATAACTAGAGACAAGAAAAATCACAAATTAACATTTTCTCAGAATGAGTACATACAAAAGGTGTTGAAAAGATTTAATATGCACAATGCAAAACCAGTTAGTACATATTTTGCTAGCCATTTCAAACTTAGTAAGGAGATGTGCCCAAAGACCCATGAAGACATGGATTATATGTATAAAGTTCCATATGCATTAGAAGTTGGAAGCTTAATGTATGCAATGGTCTGCACAAGGCCTGATATTGCACATGCAATGGAAGTTGTAAGCAGGTACATGAACAATCCAGGAAAAGAACATTGGATGGCAGTGAAATGGATTCTTAGATATTTGAGAGGTACCACAAATCAAGCATGATGCTTTGGTGATTCAAACATTTCTCTACATGGATATGTTGATGCAGATATGGTAGGTTGTAGAGATAATAGGAGGAGCACTACAGGATATGTATTTACCGTAGGTGGAACAACTGTCAGTTGGGTTTAAAAAATCCAAAGTGTTGTTGCACTTTCAACAACAGAAGTAGAGTATGTTGCTGCTACAGAGGCTAGTAAAGAAATTATTTGGTTACAAAGGCTTATGGATGAATTGGGTAAGGATCATGATATGGGCACGTTATACAATGATAGCCAAAGTGTCACTCATCTTACAAAGAACTCAGCATTTCATTCCAGGACTAAACACATACAGCTCAAGTACTATTTCATATGATCAGTGTTGGAAGATGGAGAGTTGAAGCTAGAAAAGATACACCCTAGCCAAAATCCTATAGATATGCTAACAAAAGTTGTAACCCAGGAAAAACTAAGAATATGCTCAATTTCAATTGGTCTTCAAGGATGACAATGAAGATGAGAAACAACCAGGTCCAAAGAGGAGACATTTTCCAGCAAATGAAGTAGCGGTGGAGTTGCTACAATCATTCTCCTGGTGGGAGATTGTTGGGTGTGGAGCATGATTATTTAGAGGTCTTTGCTTCAGCCGAATGTATACCCCAAGAATATTATACACCCCTCCATCTTTTCCTTGTAAAAGTATGGTAATTTCTAGTCAATCTAGGTCGTTCATTAGGCAGATGATCTGATGGTAGAACTTATGTTTAGTTTAGGGTTTTTTGCCCTAGAAGGAAACCCCTCTCTTTGTATGAGGGCATTGTATTGAGGCTGTGTGATAGATGTGTATTCTCAGAGCGAGAAATAGAGAGGTGAGACTGTGAGAGAAAACAGAGGATATTACATTGGATTTGCTGTAGGTTGTGTCTCTTCATTTTGTTGGATAATAGAAAGGAAGGACTAGCTGTTCGTGGTGGACATAGCCCAAACTGGGTGAACCACGTATATTTGTGTCTCTCTGGTTTTATGTGTTTGCGTTTTTCCTCATATTATATGTCTTTCATTTCTCTGTCATATATATAATTTTTCTAACATCCGCAAGTTTATTTGTAGAAGTAGATCAAGTATTTTTCTTTAGTATATTTCATTATCAGGTGATCTATAGTGGGAAATTATACACAAGGTATGCTAAGCACGTGTAAGGCATGCCAGGTAATATCAGGGAATGTCAAGAAGTGATAGAGTGTGCTAGGTATTTTTGGGGTGTGCTAGCATGTGCCAAATAGTGCCAAGGCATTCCAGGTGTTGAAACGTGCTAGGATGTGTGTTGGGGCAAAGTTATTGCCTATCATTTAATTTTTCAACTGGAGGGTTTCGTAAACTTGTGAAGTATGCGTGCACTCTATGTGCTAGAAAATGTCTTTTAGTTTAGATCAATCTAACCACAAAATAATGAAAACTAGTTCATCTAATCTATGAAATCAAATAATGAAAATGAAATTCAACTAACCTGTGAAATCAAAAACAACTAATGTATACTTAGTTACTCCAGCATTCAATTATGAAGTGTTACCTTCTTGAGATGATGTGTAAGCAACTATTTATACTTTAACTTATAATGTGCTAGAAAATCAAGTAAAGTGTGCATAAAATAACTCAGTAATTGCATGTATTAAATATTCAACCATTCAAGCTTGAAATATGATTAAATCAATTTCTTAGAATGATCTTTAGGAATATCATTTAATGCAATTAAATGAGGATGTTAAAATAAAATATAAAAGCATGAAAAAGTAAAGCTCAATGATTGCATAGGTTGAACATTCAATCACCCAATTTGAAGTCACCTTCTTAGCCTGATCCTTTATTCGATTATACAGTGAATTGATAATTTGATCTAAGAAAGTAAATAACAGAACATGAAAGGAAACTAAATAACTATGAGCCCTTGCTTCAAAATTAATCCAATTATAAAATATATAAATCTTCCCTATTGAAATGTTTTTAGAAAAGAAAAGATTACACAGTCATTCTAAAACTAATACTAAGAAAGCAAATGAACTTTAATCTATAAAAGAAATTAAATCTCACACATTGTAGGTGGCCAATCCAAAAGCATGAGAGATGGCAAGTTGAAAAAGTTCCATATGCAAGCAAAGCTAAATCTTCAAATCTCCAAGTATAAGCTCCAAATTCTCTACTAAAAACATGAGCATTTCTCCAACTTTACACATGCCTTTCAAAGGATAATGCCTTCTATTTATACAAAAACATAAGAAGCTACCCTATTTAATGAAGATCCACTAAAATATCATATAGTTACAACCATTAGCTCATAATGAGACACATATCCGCTAAGTGTCTCATAGAGTTCTAATCCAAATAAGAAATGATGAGACACCTCATAGAGTTACAATCCAAATAGGACACATATCCTTCTTTGACCTTTATCCAAATATCCTTTGAAGGGAATTCGAATTTGAGCATTGGAGGTCACATAAGGGTGCCTTGGAAGCTTCCAAATGACCTACACATGTCATGAAACTCAAGCCACATATATATATATATATACATGAAACCATGTTAATTTCATAGTTTTTAATCATAAATTCACTTTAAACACATCAAATAAATAACTTTGGTAAATAAGGACCCTAACCCATATATTTATGAAAATGGTGGCTAATGAAAGGTTATATGGTTATGGAGTTGTGACATGTGAGTGAAATGGTGGTGATAAAGGTGAAAGTGGATGTCATTTTGAAGACATTTTGGAGGCCCAACATACCCCCCAACTAGAGTAATTGCATGTTCTCATGCAAATATTGCATTAATTCCTTTGATTTGCTCGCACCATCTTTTCTTTTGAATGATCTTGGCTTATATCATATGTCCTTAACTTTGCATTTGACAAGTTTATTTATTTTTGCAAAGTATTCATTGTCATACATTGAATTGCAACATGTTTGGTTGGTTCTTGTGTTTCAACCAAATTCTATTTGGTATTGGTTCTTTTGTTTCAATACCTTGTTTCTTTTTTTTGCAGCAAGACTCATTGAACATATTTAAGAATGCATCTTTAAAATTAGCCATATAGTCTGCTCATAATTTAGGCATTATTTGCAAATCATATAACTTTTTGAACCATAATGCAATCATAATTGATTAGGACAAGTATGTTAGGATGAAATGAAAATGTGTGATGGTGTATGATATATGAATATGAAATGATGCCCCTTCCCCCCCTCCCAACTAAAGATATGACAATGTGAAAGAGGAAGTGAGGAATTTCCCAAAGTTACAATTTTAGTATTTTAAGGAATTGCATGACTAAAAATTAGAAAACTGCATACCTTCACTTACCTTCAATGTGCATGAGTTATGGAATTGAAGAGTGTGGTTGCTTCTAGATCATGGAATGAAATGTAGAATTCATCTAATTCTTGGTTTCATAAATGGTTGATGAGGTTGTGAAGTGGATTCTTTATTTCTGCTTCTAAATCTATTGTATTTGCTGCAAAATGTTGAAATGATATAGTCTTCAATCGCTATAAAACTGATGGTACAACTCCAGTCATGCGAATAAATGTGTCAGTGTCGAGCATGAAGAGAGGTAATCGGATAACCAACCACTGATGAATGTCGTTAACTAATGCAAGGCAAAATCGCCATTAATGTCAATGAGTGCCAAGGTACCTAAGTACATCTTGCGAAGGGCGAATAAATAAGTCGATGTCGAGCCACTTACAAGATCCAACGATCAAGGGACATTGATGTATTCACATGATTGTTGGCGAGAGAGCATGTCATTAAGGCATACAAGCCTCAAGGTACTAATGAGGACTCTAGCCTTGGACCTAGATAATGTGTCGATGTCGATAGGCCAAAGCTTGTTTGAAGGAATGCCTCAAGGAATCCTCCATCATCTAACGAGAGCATGAAAAAATGATTTTGAAGGACTATGAATGGACAATTTTGCAGTCGATCAGGGTTTATTTAACAGAAAGGAAAATGACAAGTGAATGGAAAGTAAAAGGACAAATCAGCATGTAAGTGAGATGAATGTCTTTATGAAAATGGGTTATGAGTTAGTGAAAGCAAGGCAGGAAAATATAGTTTCTATGAATAAAAATGAGCAGTGAAGGAAAATGAGATGAGAATTTTTATTGACTGAATAAGTGAAATTCAATGCAACTGCAAAGGAAATGAGATGAAGGTTTTATTGAATGAAGGAGTATGGATGCATTGGAAACATTGGCATCTAAAAGGCTTGCAACTGCTGGATCTGATATGCATTAGCATGTGCTCATGCATCGATGTTTCATCTCTGTTGCTGCTATGATCATTTTCTTGTGAAATAAATGTGGTCTTTGAGAGACGCTATTTGCTTATAGTCATCTATTCTTCCTCCTGGAACCTGCAAAAAATAGTACTTCTTCTCCAATGGATTGTAAGGTTATCAAAATAGAGAGGCGATCAATCTCTCTATTAATGACATTTACATAAAGAAAAAATAAGAATCGATACTATTAAACAAGTTCATGAAAGAAAACCAAAAGAGTTTATGCTTGTGTCGAAAGTAGTTCCTCAAGTTACCTGTTGTTTATTTCAGCCATTTATTCATTCTTTACTATTTCAAAATTTGATAATAGCTTCCTCATTTTGTAGATCTCATCGAGATCTTTCCAACGATGCTTAAATCATCAAATTCCGATGTCGTATGAGAAAGTTAGATTGTTTTGAAATTTTTATGAAACAGTGAAAATTGTCATGTAAAATGTGGCATGGGAACATGATGCTACAGTGAAAGATGATGTAAGCAGATGAAATGGCATGGTGATTGTGAATTTCTGGTTAGAATGCATTGTTTGACAAATAAATCATTGAGTTAAATGCATAGCTGCATAATTGTCGATTAGCTGCAGAATCGTTGTTCAGCTGCAGAATGTGCACAGTTTCTGTAGCTAAAATCCTGAACAAACAACCCAAGTCAGTAAATAACCAAAAATGAATTCAAAGAACAAGAAACAATGTTGTGGTTTACTGGAGCCAAAATCCAGTGATAATTGCAATGCCTCATGGGCATGAATTCACTCCAACATGTGTCATATGCCATATAGCATTAAAAAAACACAATAGCCTTGAATGGAACCAAATGCAACAACACCAAAACGTTGGGGCAAAGGGATTACCTGTCATTTAATTTGTCAACCTGAGGGTTTCGTAAACTTGTGAAGCATGCGTTAACCATATGTGCTAGAAATTGTCTTTCAGTTTAGATCAATCTAACTACAAAATAATGAAAACCAGTTCATCTAATCTATGAAATCAAATAATGAAAATGAAATTCAACTAACATGTGAAATAAAAAACAACTAATGTATACTTAGTTACTCTAGCATTCAATTATGAAGTTTTACCTTCTTCGAATGATGCATAAGCAACTATTTATACTTTAACTTCTAATGTCCTAGAAAATCAAGTAAAGTGTGCAGAAAATAACTCAGTAATTGCATGTATTAAATATTCAACCATTCAATCTTGAAATATGATTAAATCAATTTCTTAGAATGATCTTTAGGAATATCAGTTAATGCAATTAAATGAGCATCTTAAAAGCAAATATAAAATCACGAAAAAGTAAAGCTCAATGATTACGTAGGTTGAACATCAATCACCCACTTTGAAGTCACCTTCTTGGCCTGATCCTTTATTCAATTATACAATGAATTGATAGCTTGATCTCAGAAAGTAAATAAAAGAACACGAAAAGAAACTAAATAACTATGAGCCCTTGCCTCAAACTTAATCCAATTAGAAAATACATAAATCTTCTCTATTGAAATGTTTTTAGAAAAGCAAAGATTAGACAATCATACTAAAACTAATACTAAGAAAACAAATGAACTTTAATCTATAAAAGTAATTAAATCTCACACATTGTAGGTGGCCAATCCAAAAGAAAGAGAGATGGCAAGTTGAAGAACCTCCATATGCAAGCAAAACTAAATCTTAAAATCTCCAAGTATAAGCTACAAATTCTCTATTAAAAACATGAGAATTTCTCCAACTTTACACATGTCTTTCAAAGGAGAGGGCTCTCCTATTTATACAAAAACATAAGAAGCTACCGTATTTAATGAAGATCCACTAAAATCTCATATAGTTACAACAAAATAGCTCATAATGAGACACATATCCCCTAAGTGTCTCATAGAGTTCTAATCCAAATAAGAAATGATGAGACACCTCATAGAGTTACAATCAAAATAGGACACATATCCCTCTTTGACCTTTATCCAAATCTCCTTTGAAGGGGATTTGAATTTGAGCATTGGAGGCCACATAAGGGTGCCTTGGAAGCTTCCAAATGACCTACACTTGTTATGAAACTCAAGCCACATATATAGATACATGAAACTGTTAATTTCCTAGTTTTTAATCATAATTTTTCTTTTGTTGACTAGCGGAATTGACAATGACGGTGGTATCGTACTTGCATTACACAGGGTCGAATCCCACCTGCTGCCACTATAACCTCTAGGAGGAATCGCCCAGCCTGCAAGAACGACACTCAGTTACGACGAGACTCGAACTCGTGACCTGCACAGTGGCACGGACGACTTAGCAGATCATCCGCTGGCCATGAGACCAACCCTCTACGGGCTTTTTTTGTTGACTAGCGGAATCGGCAATGGAGATGGTATCGTACTCGTGTTACATGGGTTCGAATCCCACTGGCTACCACTATAACCTCTAGGAGGAACTGCCCAGGACGCAAGAACGACCCTCGGTTAAGACGAGACTCGAACTCATGACCTGCATAGTGGCATGGATGACTTAGCAGATCGTCCACTAGCCACGAGACCAAACCTCTGAGGGCAGTTTTTTAATCATAAATTCACTTTAAATACATAAAATAAATAACTTTGGTAAATATGGATCCTAACCCATATATTTATGAAAATGGTGGCTAATGAAAGATTATATGGTTATGGAGTTGCGACATGTGAGTGAAATGGTGGCGATAAAGGTGAAAGTGGATGTCATTTTGAAGACATTTGGGATGCCCAACAATGTGCATGGTGCCATAGTATGCCAATATGCGTCTAGGAGTTTCAAGGAAAAAAAAGGAATAAACAAGCTAAAATGCAAGGAAATGAACAAATAAGAGGGTTAATAAGTTGGGACTTTATCTTTTTCAAAAGGGGCATGCTAGGCACACTTATAATATGTTCCAATACATGCCAAGTGCCAATGTGTGCCATGTTCTAATGTTTTTCAATGCAATATTTTGCCAAGGTGTTCCAGCACATGCCAACACATGATAGGGGAGTGCTATGCTGTGCTAGGGCATGCCAACATGTGCTTGGGCATCCTACTCATGGCAAGATGTTCTAGGTACAAAGATGTTCCAAGACATGCGAGGTGCCAAGGAATGTTATTGTACTATTCCAGAGCATGTTAAGGTGTTCCATGAGTTTTGAGGAGTGTTAGGTCTCTCTCATTAATAAAATTGATAGAGCTTGATTATGTATTAAATAATATAGTTTCTACACACACTAGTGCAACTTTATTTAAAGGAAATTTGCTAGATAATAAACCTAATAGAAATGAATCATGTGTTGACTCATAGGAAAACTATATTCTTATGACTTGAGGGAAATGATACACACTAATTAATTCTTTACAAATTGACTGACTATTATAACCACTATGACCTTGGACACATAATAAAAAAGACTCCACAACAATGGTCTCATATTGTTATTTTTTGACAAAAAATATAGTAACAAGTACATAGCTTCATCAAAAACTCATTGGAATGATCAATGATTACGAACATTTTTTACCGTCGCCAAAAGTAACCAAAAAGAGCATTAGTGAGGGTCAATAAAATATCGTCAATAGAAGTGTCACAAAAAGAGCATTAGTGAGGGTCAATAAAATATCGTCAATAGAAGTGTCACAAAAAATAGAATTAGTAATGGGCCTTTAACGACCCTCACCAAAAGTGTCACCAAAGAGAAAATTAGTGATAGGCCTTTAACAACCCTCACCAAAAGTGTCATTGAAAATGGATTTGGCGACAAACCTTAAAGGACCATCACTTTATACACTTACAACAACGATTTTTTAAATATCGTCACCATATGTAACATTGGTGACGGACCTTAAAGGTCCGTCACAGACATGAAGTGTCATAAAAAACTCATTGGAATGATCAATGATGACGAACATTTATTGATCGTCACCAAAAGTAACCAAAAAGATCATTGGTGACTGTCAATAAAATATCGTCACTAGAAGTGTCACCAAAGAGATAATTAGTGATGGGCATTTAACAACCCTTACCAAAAGTGTCACCAAAGAGAGAATTAGTGACGAGCCTTTAATGACCCTCACCAAAAGTGTCATTGAAAATGGCTTTGGTGACAAACCTTAAAGGACCATCACTATATACACTTACAACAACGCTTTTTTTAAAGACCGTCACCATATGTCACATTGGTGACGGACCTTAAAGGTTCGTCACAGGCATGACCCTCACCAATGACCTTTTTTCTTGTAGTGTTTATACATGTTAATTAGGTAAATGTGTGCACTGGTAAGGCATTCTTCATGTTGCAATAGTTTTTTTAGATATATTTATGAATCCTTTGGCTATATTATCCATATTAATATTTTTAATGTGGTTGTAGTAGTTATACCATACCTTAGTTACATTGGATTATTTTGAAGTAGGGTCTAATTAAATTTAATCTATAAGTAATAAAGGACGCATAACTTACAAAATAATTTCTCAACTAATAAATTTAATAAGCATGGGAACTAAGAGATATAGTTTTCATATCATTAAATTAAAATAATTCTACAAATATTGGTAGTGAAAATTTTAAGGAAAATTATAGTTTATAGATCTAAAATTGAATCTTAGAAAGTTATTGAGTGTCACCCATCTTATGTTATTATGAAGAGCATATTATGTTAAATAGTTATATAACTATGTTATGTGTGTGTGTGTGTGTGTGTGATGTCATGTCATAGTTTGTTGGGATAGGGTCCCCTGTGGTAAATTTTGTAATTATTTTTGTTAATTATGTAAAGTCACCGCATTTTGAGGGAGCGGAGTGCGAAGGTCATAGGAGTCAAAGGGTATTTATTCCCTTAGTTTGTTAGAAGATAGGATGTTTTTTGACCCACCCATGGTTCACAAACCATGGTATCGTAATGGAAAGAGCTATAAAGAAGTCTTAGCGAGTCATAAGAGGTCATAATATAATAGAATATTTGTATGGGAAAGTAGTCTGAGCTGACGAAGTCTATTTCCTGTACTTAGGCAAAGGGGAAGGCTCCTACTGCTGAGTGCACAAAGACCTTGGTAAGTTCGTAGGCTGAGTGCACGAGCCCCTGCAGCTCTGTGCATAATGAAGCAAAGTCTGTAACAGAAAGAAATACATCTAATAAAGATTGTTTTGAAGCCACAATTGTGTATCTGTGTGTTTGTGTTTACTTATGCAATTTGTATGTATTCACTCAATTATCTAAATTTATATGAATACCATTTTAATTGATGCACGAAAGTAGTATATATTCTCATTTAGTTGGTGTTATGAATGTTTAATGCACTTCGCGAAGTGTTAGATTCTGTTTCTGCAAGTTACTGCAATTATCTGTATTTTAAGGGTTATGGTTCATGACGGTTGGAAATAAGCCCTAGAATCCACAGGAACCCATCACACTAACCTCTAGATCCAGAAACCTAGTTTTGCCATCCCCCAATACTGCTTTGGGTGAGATTTTAGCCTATGCTACATGGGTTTTTTCCCAAAGAGCAAGCAATTTAGGGTTTTGTTGGTTGGCGCAGCGAACTCTAAACTTGGTTCAGGAAACCTCAAGCCAACAAATGGTTCTGTTACTGGGACCGAGATCTGTCTGAGGAATGTGTGATGTTGAATAAGAGGTTCCCCACTAAGAAACAGATCAAAAATTGGATAGATCGGAAACTGCACGAGTTTTTAGCCCAAGAAAATAGGAATTTGTGCCTGTCAAAAGAAGAGTAGTTGAATAGATACTGATTCGCATACGAACACGAGATATTCTTCTCCTCTTTTCCATGCAAATTACATGAGTGGTAGTCTAAATTGGCAGACAATCAGGGTACGTGGAAGCTAGACAACCCTATTATGTGGACCCCAGAACTGGTAAAGGGCTCGAAGGCTTCATAAAACAAAATTGCGCGGGTTGTCGATTACTAGATCGATAATATTCTAGGAGGATTCACCACCGAGTTTGCTATCGATACATCCACCATTTATAATGAAGTTGAGTGTCGATTTTCAAGGGACCAAGAGGTAAGTATCTGAAATCCTTGAAGACCTGGATTAAAATGTTAATGTGCGAAAAATGGGTTATGCCCTTGAGTTGATGTTTGGGACTACGTGAATTGGAAGAGCGTTCAGAAGGAACCTAAATTCAAGTGTTGAATACAACCCTCTATTGGGATCATCTAATAGTGATGATGAAAGTAGTATTTTGAAGACACTACGAGGTGCACTACAGACTATAATTCAGGGTATCGCGGGAATACCACATCCATCCACTCCACCTCTGCTGCTACCTCTGCCTCACACACTTACACCTCCACCTCCATCATTCAATATGGAAAAGGCAATGAAGATGTCTATGTTTAAGGATTTGGGGACTGAAGACCCTGAACAGTTCTGGTTTGTAGTAGATGTTGTATGGAAGGCACGGTAGATTACAGATGATGACATGAAGAAAGAACAACTAGTTACAATGCTACAGAATAGAGCGCTCAACTGGTATATCAAGTTTTTTTCAGCTAAACCAAATGCGACTGTGCAAGAAACACAAGAAGCATTGAACAATAAGTTTAAGAAGCCTAAATCGCAAGCCCAATCAGTGTCGGAGTTTAAAGAGATCCAACAGAAGGTAAATGAGTCTACATGGGACTTTAATCAGAGGCTGAAGTGTCTACTCCATCGGGCTAATATGAGGATCACAGATGATCAAAACAGATATTGGTACATTTCTTCGCTATTGCCTCATCTGAGATTGTGGTTGTTGCAACAAAAAATAGGGACACGAGCTAAAGCCTTAGAAATTGCTATGAGATTAGAGGCTTCACTCATTTAGGATACGAATCTAGGAGTACAACAAATTCAATCGTAGTTGGTCAGCTTACACATGGAGTTACAAAGCCTCAAAAAGGGAAAGGAAGCCCAGACTGAGGTTCATGCAGAAGACTAGTTCTTGAAATGCAATGGTGGTGGTCATGATAAGGACCATTGCCCAATCTATCATAATTATCTTATCGAGGGAGGCCCTGTCCCCTTGAACCTGGAAAATACCATTAGGTCAAGTGCAGGAGTAGAATTATGGTGCGTTATTTGTCAAATTTTGGAAAGAGCACGAAAAATAATTGTCATCTTCTACAGAAGTTTGTACAGACTCCACAAAAGTTGTTTTGCACTTTCTGCAAATCGGTAGGTCATGATGAGCACAACTGCCGAAGTTACAAATTGATGATGGAGAGGACCCCTATATAGGATGCAGGAAGAGAATCAGCCTCAAGATCAGGGTGTAATGATGGCATGCAGAGGATTCCAAGGCTAAGGAAGAGGGCGAGGTGGAGGAGCTACAAGGGGTCGTGGAAAGTTATATGTTACAATTGTGGGGAAGCAGGTCATTTTGCGCGTGATTTTTAGAATCTGACACACCCCTCCTGTCAGTATTATAGCTAGTTTGACCATGTCATAGAAGATTGTGCGATACTTGTAGCGAAGATGCAAGAAAAAAAGACTCAAACCCAATAGCCTATGCAAAATATCCAAATGATGAGGTCAGAGCCCCACAAAGAGGAGCCTACGTCAATATCGTTACACGAAGCAGTATAGCTACCGACGAAGACAAGAGGAAGAAATCAAAAGCAGATGGATGGGTACATAAGGATGTTGAAAGGAATTTGGGTTTGATTTAAGTAAAGAAAATGAAACCTTTATGGAGGCTAAAATAGCTTCGTGGAAGCTTCTACATCAAGAAGCCAGGAGAAGTCTGAAGGAAGAAATACTGCGCAGGACGCAGAACCTTCATTATTAGTGTCATTCTTAAAGACTTGCATGAAGCTTATATGAGATAGGAGGGCAGTAGAGGGGATACAAGAATTGATAATTAACTGTACTAGCAAAAATAAACCTCTGCTCGAAAAATGTGTGGTACGCAAGGTAGGAAAAATCCAGAATAAAATTGGTCGCGAGATGAGACTGATTGTGCAAATTGATGAATACGAGATGGATCAAGTAATTCTTGATTTGGGGTCTAATACGAACGTTTTGTTGAAGCAAACTTGGGAGAGAATGGGGAGACCCACGCTACAGTGGTCTCTGATCCAGCTACAAATGGCGAACCAACAGAAGATCATTCCTATGGGGCACCTATATGGGGTAACGATAGACATTGAAGGAGAAAGCACCCTAGATGATTTTGAAGTGATTGAGATAGTTGATGATAGTAACCCTTACCCAGCACTACTTGGCATTTATTAGGCCTTTGATATGGACACAATCATCAATCTCAAAAAGCACAGAATAACATTGGAAAGGAAGGAGCTTAGGGTTATCATTCCCTTAGATCCAACCAAAGGTGCCCGATATACTGAACTGGTCCGCGATTATGAAGAAGAGGATGACATTGCTCAGATCTACAAGATCATTGCACGAGATGAGGACTACATTAACCCTACTTTGGATGGAAATATTTCGTGGGATAGGGATAGTTCATGCACTTTAGATTCTGATGAGGAGATTGAGCATTGGCAGAACTGATTATATGAGGTTTCATCATTGCGCTGCAATAGGTTTACAAAGTGGCTTCGATGTATATCCACTGAGGTACGGAATTTATCTTATTATGATGGTTTATAATATGTTAATTTGTTTTTGGATAAATTTGAAAGGGATGTTGCAGAGGAGCATTGGTTCCAATCTCTATATATTGTGTTGCAAGCTACACCTGCCTGATGGTGGGCTTTACATAAGGATAGGTTCGTCAATTGGAAAGAGTACCGAAGAATGATGAAATTGAGGTTTGGGCATGGCAATACCCACATATTGGAGAAATACATAGGGAAGGACAATCTGCGCTAGAATTTTGTGTGATGGACGAAAGCATGGGGAGAAGAACCCCAGCCGGAGTGGGTTCATATACTTTTTCATACATTGGATACCATCCTAATGAATTGGTAATTAGAAACTGAACTGTGACATGGGATAGGAGACTACTGGGATGAAGATACAATGGATAAGGTCATGGAGCTATTGCGAGAGTATTAGGACTTGTTTCCCACCAAGATTTCTGATCTAAAAGGGATAGTAGGGGATTTGGGTGTCATGAATATCACTTTGAAGCCAGATGTAAAGCCAGTAAAGTAGTGCCCCTATTGATTAAATCCCAAGTATAAGGAAAATGTGCACAAGTAATTGGATAAGACGCTTGAAGCTAGGAACATTGAACTTATGGAGGAATCAGACAAGGTTAGTCTTGTGGTGGTTTAAGAAAAGAAAACATAGGTTGAAATTCTGATATGCGTAGACCTAAGGAAGTTGAATGGTGCATGTGTCCACAATCCATTCCCTATGCCATTCACAGATGAGGTCTTGGAGAATATTGGAGGACATGAAGCACATTTGTTCACAAATGGATTTTCAGGGTACCATCAGATCAAGATCGCGCCAGAGGATTGGAGTAAAACCACCTTCCCAAATGAGTGTGTTTGTTTCTAATATACAATGATTCCTTTTGGGTTAAAGAATGCACCTGCAATCTTCTCATAAAACCACCTTCGCAATTGAGTGGGGTTGTTTCCAATATACAGTGATTCCTTTTGGGTTAAAGAATGTGTCTGCAATCTTCTCATGAATGGTAATTGTGGCCTTCAAGGAGTTTATTCACAAATTTTTGGTGGACTACTTTGATGACTGGACAATGTTTGGAGTGGTAAAGCATCATGTTGCTAGTATGCGCCTCATGCTAGATACCTGTCAAAAACACCAAATAGCCCTTAACTTGAAGAAATGGATAGTATGCGTACCTTATGGGATACTCTTGGGCCATGTGGTTTGAAATCAGGGATCGATGGTAGACCCCGCCAAGATTGCAGCCATCGTTAATTTTGAGGCCCTGAAGAATGTTAAACAGTTGCGCCAACATTGGGCCATACAAGGTATTATAAGAAGTTCATGAAGGCGTATGCGCTAATAACTACGCCAATGGAAAAACTGTTGAAAAGGTATATAACATTTTGCTGGAACGAAGATTTCCAGAAGAGTTTGGACATTTTGAAGGAGAAAATGGTCACCATGCCCATTTTAATGTTCCCTGACTGGAAGAAGGAGTTCCACGTTCATGTAGATGCTTCTTGTATTGCGCTAGGAGTTGTGTTAAACCAACCAAGCAAAGGAGATATTGACCACCCAATAGCATTTGTGAGTAGGAAGTTACCGAAGGCGGAAAAGAAATATTCAACCATAGAGAAAGAGGGGTTAGCAATGGTGTACGTGCTGCAGAAATTTCGGCACTATCTTTTGGGAGCACACTTCAAGATGTATACAGACTATTCTGCTCTGAAATACTTGGTCAACAAGCTTGTGTTTGTGGTGTTTTGGGCAAATTTTTAGTTTTATCAAACGCCTAACCCTCTAGACTTAGTAGTTAGTTTAGAAACAACAGACAAAGTAATTCGCTACCTTTTCTTTAATCAACAGATAAGAGAGGAGGTAAGAAGAGAAACCAACCCGTAGCTTTCGCTTGCTCCCTCTCTTCTTTGACTGATTCTGTCACTCCTTTCCATACTTCACTCGCTTGGAAAGTACCTGCACACAAACCGAGATAGAAACCCATCAAAGCATACAATAAAGATCTATTAATTAAACATATCATAGAATCTAGAATATTATATACATCATATAAGAACATGAATGGAAAAAGCTTTGAATTCTTTATTGATAAAATGAAAGATTACAACCCATGAATGTTCCTACTCGATTCAGTGTCTTCCTTCCAGTTCAATCCCTTCTCTCCTCATGAAGCAACAATTCAATATCATTATAATACTCTCACTAATCTCATTCAAACAACATCTCCTTAGCTCAAGAAATTCCAACCTAGACTAGCATTTGAATGCTTGGTCAATTTATAGCTGAATGGAGGAGGTTAAGCCATTAATGGCCTTCATGAATGCTCTGCCAAATTTGGGAAGTGGTTCCATGGAGGAAGGGATAATGGATTAAGGTTCATTCATCCTCTTCCTCATCCAAATGTGAGCTCAACCAACTTGGAAACTTCCAGAAGTATCCATTGGATGAGGAATCCAATGGATTCATTTAAAAAATCGTTGAATCTTGCTCAGCACAGGTGAAACAAAGGCTAAGTGCATTGCAGCGCACCCAGTTAGTGCAATTCCTGCATTGCAATGCAGCCTGACAGAAGGCTACCTGCACTGATCTCCTTAGGGACACTTTTTGGATGAATGGTGTCATGGAAACTCTTGGGAGGCAAGCATGATGTAGGTTAACCTCATTAGGGAATGAAAACAACTAAATTGGGGATTTATGGACCCTAATAGTACTGATCTTGAAGTCGGGGTTTGATGTGCCCAAATTGACTTGTAACAGGGGGGAGATCTGGAGGTGGTTGTTGTTGTTATAGGAATATGAATTTGAAGTAATTGTGAAGCTAGGGCACCTTAATGTTGGTTTAGATCACCTCTCGCAGATTGAGAATGTTGATGAGCCCACAAGTTTGGAGGAAGGGTTACCTAATGTGCAACTCTTCACTATTTGTGTCCCCGATGATCACTTCACAGATATAATTCAATTTTTGTCCACGAGTATAGCTCCGAAAGGATATTTGGCGCAGCAAAAGAAAACTTGTGGTCTAGGCTACTAATTTTTTTGTGATAACTAGTCACTTATACAAAATGGGCTCTGACAAATTTTTTCACATATATTTTTTGGAGTATGAGTGGCAAACTATCCTTGCAGAAGTACATGGAGGAGTAGCGGGAGGACATTATGCAGGAAGGGCAACTATATAGAAGATCCTACACATAGGACTTTGGTGGCCTAATATTCATAAGGACTCTAAGACGTACTAAAGGGCATGCGATGTCTGTCAGAGGATGGGGAGACCGTCATGAAGAGATGAATTTCCACTGAATCCACAATTGACGTTGTAGGCATTTGATAAGTGGGCAATAGATTTTGTGGGACCAATACATCCACTAGCAAATAAAATAGGGGCTAGGTACATCATTACAATGACTCAATACTTGACCAAATGGGTGGAGGCACAACCTATCAAATACCATAGTTATGCTATTTCCGTGAACTTTATTTTTCAGTATATTTTGTCTTGGTCTCGCTGCCCTAAGATTTTCATGAGAGATCGAGGCACACTCTTCTTAAATAAAAAAACTATTGCACTACTTGAGGAATTCCAAGTATATAATCAAAAGAGTATGCCTTATCACCCTCAAGTGAATGGCACAATAGAAGCCTTCAACAAAATTCTGGAGAGTGCCTTGACAAAGATTTGCAACACAAAGAGGAATGACTGGGATGTGCGCATACCGGTGATCCTTTGGGTGTACATGACTACTTGCAATAATTTGACAGGCCAAACCCTATTCAGATTGGTATATGGACAAGAGCCTGTAATTCCCATTGAATATATTCTGCCAAATTTGTGGATTGTAGCAGTTACAGATATGGATGATCATGAAATCATGGAGGAATGACTCGTGCAACTCATCAAGTTGGAAGAGGATCGCTTCTTGGAAAGACTTCATGAACAGGTGTAGAAGGACCGTGAAAGGCATGGCATGATCACCATACCAAATTGCACACCTTCAAGAATGATGAATTAGTATTTCTTTATGACAGTAAGTTTACAAAATTCCCCGAAAATTTTCAAATGCATTGGCTGAGACCTTATGTTGTTAAGGGAATTACAGATGGAGGCGCAGTTCAGCTCACGAAGCTGAATGGGGAATTATTTTCAGGAAAGGTCAATGGAAGTCTATTGAAGTTGTACAAGGGTGATCCCGCCCCTGCGCAATGGCTATATGATTGTGGGATAGTCTTAGTACTCTAGGCAGCTACAAGGAAGTATGGGACTTTAAACTACATTGCCCGAAAGTTAGAAAGGAAAAGTGAAGGGGTTGCATGACAAGTCGAAGGATGGTGTCGAAGAGAGCTACGTCGAAGGAGCTGCACTAGGTGGGTGGGCCCCGCGTAGCCTAGCCAAAAAGTGACTATTGGAAGCACTGTAGATTATTAGATGGAGAATTTTCCGTTGAAAGGAGTGGGGGGGAAGCATTTATGGAGCATATCTTTGGAAATCTGCCACCAAATGTGCATTAATGACTAGGAATTGGAGGGAACAGTTGGATTTGAATTCAAATGGTTTATAAATATGGAATACTGATCTACATTCAAACACTTCGCTTCCTGAGAGTTTTCCTTAAGATTTTTTGCCTTAATTTTCACTAAGAATAATGTTATATATGTGTTGGGAACGGGTTCCCCTAGAGCCAATTTTGGGGTCAAAAGCCCATATTTTGGGGAAGAAAGG
This sequence comes from Pinus tabuliformis, assembly GCA_031772625.1. NCBI lineage: Eukaryota > Viridiplantae > Streptophyta > Pinopsida > Pinales > Pinaceae > Pinus > Pinus tabuliformis. The sequence continues at coordinate 752,899,133 of CM062811.1, forward strand.
CCAAATTTTGTATGAAGAATGTAACATCTCCACATTTTGTGGTCGCTGAGCATGAAGATGTAAAGAGTCATTAAGGGTTTCTGCCCTTCTTTTGTGTAAGTCATGTCAGCTTTAGATTGTATAAAAGAAGTCCTAGAAGAGTCTCTTAGTAGTTTAGTTCAGTAGATCATGGATGAGTCATTGATGTAATGGGTCTGTGAGAGCTAAGAGCAAAGAATCTTAGCATAGGAAGAGGCTCTACAGCTGAGTGCATAGAGGCCTAGGGTAGAAATCCGTAGCTAAGTGCGCAGACCCCTGCAGCTGTGTTCGCAGGGTAGTCAAAGTCTATACTGGAAATATGGATTATCAATAAAGAGAAGTATTCTAGAACTACCTGTGTATTTTACTTTTGTTAATTGCATGCGATTATGTTACGTTGAACACTGGGTTTATGTTTTAATGTTATTCTAATGCGTGAATCTATATGTTTCTCTTTTTTATATGAACGCAAGCAAAGATATATGTTTACGTGAAGATAATCATAATTACATGTTAAGACTGTATGAAACTAAGATAATTTGAGTAAATACATAAGTAGGATTAATTACAGAGGCGCGTAAGTGTCTGATCTATCTATTTAGGGTACGTGAAGGACAATCGTAGACCTTCATGGAGGACTCTAGGACAATTAAGGAAGGTGTATCGATAAGCCCTAGAGGGCTTATCGATCTACGTGAAGGTAGAGTGAAGGTCTAAAAGCAACATCACTACCATCTCAGGGTGCGGAAACTTGGTTCCTGCATCCCCCCATACTGCTTCGGGTGAGACTTCGGTCCGTGCTCCACGGATTGATGCCGAAAGGGCCAGTAGTGTAGGTATTTTCTTGGTTGACTAATGTTGAACCTGGGTCAGGGCCCATCAAGCCAAAAAATGGTTCTGTTTCTGGGACCGGGATCTGCATGAGATATGTGTGATGTTGCATCATTGGAATCCAACTAAGAAAGAGATTGAAGAGTAGTTGGATAGAAATATCGACGAATTCACGGCACAAGAAAACAGGAATCCATGATTGATGAAAGAATAGTGGTTGGATAGATATCTATACACATAGATACACAAAATATTCTTATGTTCCATCCCAGTTTCATTATACGAGTGGATCCAAAAGTTGGCAGACGACCAAGGGAGGTGGAGGCTTGAGGGTCCGATTGTCTGGACCCCAGAGTTAGTGCAGAGATTGGAAGCCTCTCAAGATAAGATCACGAGTGTTTTCGATCATTGGCTCGATCATATCATAGGAGGATTTGTGACAGAGTTCACGGTCGATACTTCGGTTAGTTACAGTGAAGCAGAGTGGCGCTTCTTCAAAGGACCGCAAGGTAAGTATTTAAGGTCTTTAAATACTTGGATTAAGATGCTATTGTGTGAAAATTGGGTTATGCAGTTACCTTGATGTTTGGGGCTACGCGAAGTGGAAGGACTTTCAAGAACGGAGGAAAAAAAGGCCCTGAATATAGCCCGCTAATTGAACCTCCTCTGAGTGATGACAAGGGAGTAGCATAGGCTTCTCCATAGAGCGTTGTTTAGTTGATAAGATAGGGGTTCCCACGAATACCTCATCCACCCACATTACCTCCATCTTCACCTCCACCACTTACACCCTCACCCACACCACCACCACCTCCACCACCGTTCAGTATGGTGAATTCAATAAAGTTGTCAGTGTTCAAGGGCTTTGGAAATGAGGACCCGGACCAATTTTGGTTCATCGCGAAGGCTGTATGGGAAGCTCAGGGTATTACTAATGATCAAATGAAGAAGGAAACGTTAGTTAGTGCTTTACAGGAATGCGCACTAACGTGGTACATTAAGTACTGCACTGATAATATGATGTCCGTGTTGGCAGATATCCAGACTGCGTTGATTAAGGAATTCAGTAGACCTAAGTTTGAGGCGCAATCAATTATGGGATTCAAAGAGATCATGATGAAGCCTAGTGAGACACCCTAGGATTTGGATCAGAGATTGAAGTGTATGATCCGTGAGGCTAACATGAATCTGACTAATGGGTTGCACCGCGAATGGTTTGTGTCTTTGCTCCTGCCTCATCTAAGGGTTGTGCTATCACAACAAAAGATTGGGACCCAGGTAGAAGCTTTGGAAATCACGATGAGATTTCACGAGACACCAATGCAAGATTCTAATCTAGCGGTTGAGCAGATTCATGCGTAATTGCAAAACCTTTTCCTAGAAATGCAGAGTTTGAAGAAAGATAGAACATCTCGGCCCGAGGCGCGTGAAAAAGTTTGGTGCCTGAAGTGAAAAAGCCAAGGGAATGAAAAAGATCACTACCCATTTTTCACAAATTATGTTGCATCAGGGGGGCCAATGCCTCTGAGGCCAGAAGCACCAGCAAGGCCAAGTACAGGGCTCACACAATGGTGTGTTATCTGTCAGGTAGCTGGAAAAAATGTGACAGACAATTGCCATTTGCTGCAAAAATTCATACAGACACTGCAACAACTATTCTGCAACTTCTGTCAATTAGTGGGTCATGATGAGTGCAATTGTCGTAGTTACGAACTAATGATGGATATAACACATGCATACAAGGTGCAGGCAGAAACTTGGCCTCTGGACCAAGGCGCTGGAGGAGCGTGAGGTGAGTATCAGGGGCGCGGACGAGGACAAGGTGGAGGAGGACCTAGCAGAGGTCGAGGGCAGATCATTTGTTACAACTGTGGGGGACCAGGACACTACACGTGAGACTGCCCAAATCTGACAAGTATGTTAAGCCACTATTGTACTCAGTTTTACCATGCAACAAAGGATTGCCCTATATTGTTGGCTAACATACACGAAAAGAGGGTGCAGCCTCAGAAGCTGACTCATAACCTGCAAATGATGAGGGTTGAGCCTCACGAAGAGGATCTGAATGTGAATATAGTGTTGAGAAGTGGAGTTACCATCGACGAAGATAAGGGAGGCACCCTGAAGAAGGTGAGTGGGTCCGCAAAGCGCCAGAAAAGGAGATCGGGTTTGATCTAGAATGCACAAAAGAAACATTTATGGAAGCAAAGAAAAGTTTCGCTAAGGCCTCCACCTTAGGGAGTTAGGAGAAGTTGGCTGAAGAAGTGGACCCATCCATGATTACCACATTTTTAGAGACCTGCATGAAACTGCTACGCGATAGCAAGGCTGTGAAGGGACTGCAGGAGATGATCAATGGGTGCGTTGGGAAGGAAAACGCTACTGATAGACCGCGTGTAGTCAGAAAGATTGGGAGGCATAAGGAAAGAACTGGACGTGAGATTAGACTCAACATGTAGATAGGAGAATACGAAATGGACCAAGTTATCTTGGACCTAGGATGCAACGTGAATGTTTTGCCTAAACAAACATGGGAGTGAATGGGGAGACCTGCAATGCAATGGTCTCCGATTTAGTTAAGGATGGCGAACCAGCAGAATATCATCCCCACGAGACGACTGCAAGGAGTAATAGTGGATATTGAAGGCGCAAGCGCATTGGCTAACTTTGAAGTGATAGATATTGTGGATGACAGCAACCCCTACCCTGCACTCCTTGGGATTGATTGGGCTACTGACATGAATGGGGTGATTAATCTGAAGAATCGAAAGATGATGTTTGAGAAGAAATCACTTCACATAGTAGTACCCCTAGATCCTGCAAAAGGACCGCGCTATACTGAACTAGTCCGTGATTATGAAAGTGATGATGATTTGGACCACATATATAAGATAACAGCATGAGATCAAGATAGGATGAATTCGATAGCAGATGGATGTATTGCATGGGACCGTGAAAGTTCTTGTACATCAGGTTCAGACGAAGAATTGGAGCACTAGTAGAACTGATTACATTAAGTCTCTACATTGCGTTGTAATATGATGACCAAATCATTGCACTGTGTATCTTTGGAGGTGAGAAGTCTACCATATTATGATGGGTTGACTGATGTTGATGCATTTTTGGATGCCTTTGAAAGGGAAGTGCCAGAGAAGTATCGCTTCCAGGCCTTGGATTGTGCACTGCACGCTACGCCTGCAAGATGGTGGGGTACGTACAAAGATAGCTTTGATGATTGGCGCGAATATAGGAGAATGATGAGAGTATGCTTTGGACATCCGAAGGTGCCATTAACAGAAAAATATGATGGGAGGAATGATTCATGTGATCACTTGGCCAAATGGACTAAAGTTTATGGAGCGGAGCCCTAGCCTAAATGGGTGCATCTGTTCTGCCATACTTTAGATGTGATACTGATGAATTGGTACTTGGAGATGGAGCTCCGCCATGGAACTGAAGAATGGGATATTTTGCGCCAAGGGTTCTTAATGACGTTCAGCTTTGAGGATGGATTTGAATGTATTGATGAAGCACTACAGGAAGTCAAAGCAGCGATCTTCAAGATACCGCAGGATCCTTTAGATCTGATTCAACCTGATTGGACCACTCAACTGAGCCACGCGCTGGAGTGCTATAATGTGATTGTTGAAGAAGAAGATGAGGATCCAAGGAAGATTAATATTCTAGAAACTGAAGGTCACCACGAAGTTGAAGGACCATAAATAGAGAATCCTAACATAACCATGCCACTCAAAACTAGACAAGTAAACATTGGTACGAAAGTGGAGCTGAAATTTTCAAATATTGGAGACTATTGGGATGATCCAATAGTAGATAAGGTCGTCGAATTGCTCCACGAATACCAAGATTTTTTTCCTACAAAGTTTTCAGACTTAAAAGGGATAATAGGGGACCTAGGTGTTATGAAGATTACTTTAAAACCAGACATGAAGCCAGTCAAGCAAAGGCCTTACCACCTCAATCTGAAGTATAAAGAAAAGGTTCGCTTAGAGTTGGATAAGATGCTCACAGCAGGCATTATCGAGCCAGTGGAAGAATTCGATTGGGTAAGCCCAATGGTAGTCCAAGAGAAGAAGCAAAAGGATGAAATAAGGATATGTGTAGACCTTAGGAAGTTAAATGATGCCTGTGTGCATGATCCTTTCCCAAATCCATTTACCGATGAGGTACTGGATAATGTAGGTGGTCAGGAAGCATATTCATTCACTGATGGGTTATCTGGGTACCATCAAATCAAAATCGTGCCTGAGGATAGAAGTAATACAACCTTCGTGACCGAGTGGGGATGCTTTCAGTACACTATAATGCCTTTTGGGCTAAAGAATGTGTTGGTGATCTTTTCGCGCGTAGTCAATGTGGCGTTCAAGGACTTCATTCATAAATTTCTGGAGGTATACTTTGATGATTGGACAGTGTTTGGATTGGTAAAGCACCATGTGGCAAGTCTATGCTTGATGCTAGATACATGTCGGAGGTACCAAATCGCGCTCAATCTGAAGAAATGTTTGTTTTGTGTCCCCTTTGGGATCTTGTTGGGTCATGTGGTAGGAAAACAAGGCTTGATGGCAGACCCTATGAAGATCACAGTAATAAACAATTTAGAGGTTCCAAGGAGTGTGAAACAGCTACATGCAACATTGGGGCATACGGGATACTATAGGAAATTCATCAAGAGTTATGCCCAGATCACCGCGCCAAGGGAAAAATTGTTAAAGAAGGATGTTGTGTTCTGTTGGAATGAAGAATGTCAGAAGAGCTTGGATGTGCTAAAGGAGAAAATGGTCACAGCAATGATCCTAGTCTTCCCAGATTGAAAGAAGGAATTTCATGTGCATGTGGAAGCATCATGTATTGCGCTAGGAGCAGTACTAATACAGGCCGATGAAGGGGACTTGAATCATCCTATAGCGTTCGCAAGTAGGAAGTTGTCCAAAGCTGAGAAAAATTATTCCACGACAGAGCATGAAGGATCAGCTATGGTGTACGCACTCGAGAAATTCAGGCATTATCTGTTGGATGGACATCTTAAGATGTATACAGACTATTTTTCATTGAAATACTTGGTCAACAAGCCTGTGTTGGGGGGGAAGATATGCAGGTGGTTGTTGTTGTTCCAGGAATATGATTTTGAAGTCATTGTGAAACCAGGATGATTGAATGCAGGACCGAATCATCTGTCGCGCATTGAAACTGGAGAAGAGCCTACTAATTTGGAGGAAGGACTACCTGACACACAGCTCTTTGCAGTGTGCATCACAGACAGTCACTTTGAAGATATTATACACTTCCTGATGACAGGAATGACTCCGGAAGGATATACAAGTCAACAGAAGAAGGAACTGGTGGTGTGCGCGACAAACTTTTCTGTCATTCTAGGGCACTTGTACAAAATTGGATCAGATGAAATATTGTGATGTTATGTGCCAAAGTTTGAACGAAACAGCATCATCGTTGAGGCTCATGGTGGAGCCACGAGAGGTCATTATGTAGGAAAAGCAACAGCGCAAAAGATTCTACGCACTGGGTTATGGTGGCCGACCTTGTATAAGGATTCAAAAGAATATTGTAGGGCATGTGATGCATGTCAAAGGAGTGGCAGGCCATCGCCGAGGGATGAGATGATCTGAATCTACAGGTGATGTTACAACCATTCAAAAGGTGGGAAATTAACCTTGTGGGACCGATTCAACCTCCAGGAAAGAAGACGGGTGCACGGTACATCATCACCGCGACCGAGTATTTAACCAGATGGGTAGAGGAAAAGCCTATGAAAGACTGTATAGGCATAACAACAGCAAAGTTCATTTTTGAGTATGTACTAACAAGGTTTAGGTGTCCGAAGATTTTGATGAGCGATTGTGATATGCATTTTCTTAATGAAACGATGAGCGCGTTGATGGAGGAATTTCAGGTTTACCATAAAAAAAGTATGCCTTATCATCTGCAGGCTAATGGGACAATGGAAGCATTTAATAAAATATTGGAGAGCATGTTAACAAAGGTTTACAATGCTCAAAGAAATGATTGGGATGTGTGTGTACCCTCAGTGCTATGGGCTTATAGAACAACTTGCAAGAAGCTGATTGGAAAAAAGGTGTTCAGGCTGGTTTATGGCATAGAAGCTATGATGTCGATGGAGTACATTGTATCTAGTCTGTGCATAGTGGAATTCACAGGAATGGTGGATCGTGGAGCCCTGGAGGAGAGGCTCGTGCAGCTAACAAAGCTTGAAGAGGATAGATTTCTAGTTGGATTCCATCAACAAGTTCAAAAGGAGCGTGAAAAGCCATGGCATGATCGACACATCAAACTGTGCACAGATTTTCTTGGCTGACTAATGCTGAACCTGGGTTAGGGCCCATCAAGCCAACAATATGTCTGAGCCGGATTGGGAGGAACTATTTTCATGACCAGAGTTAGCAAATTTGTCTGAGTACTTCCAAAAGAGCTTCATGGAGAGTATTACTGCAACTCGCTTAAAGACGGAGCCACCCCCATACGAGGCAGTGCCAGCCGAACCTATGTCTACTATATTTTTTACTGTCGCACCTAGGTCACCAAGGCCTAAACTCTTTATGTCTATGAAGCAGAAAAAGCCTCAACAAGTGTCGGTGAGGAAATCATCAAGGAAAAACCCGATAGTGATCCACTAGAAGGGAAAAATGGATAAGCCCAAGCAGTCGACGGAGCCATTAGATCTGGATGAGGAAGAACTGTGTGGAGGAATAGAGGAGATTGATGCAGAAGAGGTTAAACCAATAACTTGGTTGTCGAAGTACATACCACCTCAAAAACCCATGGCAAAGGTGCCCAAAGATCCGTACAATGCGAAGTTTGTCTCCACACCATTTTTTACTGGAGACTGTGTTGTTTGAGGGTCTGTTGCTGGGTCGAATACTAAATCTAAAAATGGAGGATTGGGACCTTAGGGATCATGAGAAATTCCCTTAATTAGCGTCGAGTAAATACCTCAAGAAGGTCAATTATGAGGAGTTAGGTGTTGCGTGCCTCAAACCAATGAACTCGGTGGCTGGAGTTGGGGTTGCGGGGTTCCTAAACATGTTGTGGGTGTCGCACTTGAGTCACACCAATTTTAACACCATCTGTGTGCAAAAATTGCTCACACTTGTGCACGATGGGTGTCTCTAGCTGGGAGAACCTATCCTGATCATAGACAGGTTGATCCACCAAATCATATTGTTTCCATCCTAAGGAGTGGACCCTGTGGAGGCTTTCATCCAAAAGTCGTAGGAAAAGAAATTGGCAGACCAAATGAAGGAAAAATTTGGTTTGGTCAAGAAGTCATACAAATACTCCATTCAATCCATATCTGATGGTGCAGTGTAGTTTGTTGCGCAGATATTAGCTGGGAAAATCATGAGAAATTGTCGTGTTGATGAAGTACAAGCATCAATCATTTTTTTGGCTGCGCAGTGCACGCAAGGGTTCTAATATAACTGGGCTCAATATATATGGAGTTTTTGGAGGACTGTAAGGATGCCCAGGATTATGGAAAGTTGTTTCACTACGCTTGGTTGTTGTTGTTGATCACCCTGGTGTCATGGAAGACTCTTGAAGAGAGTCAATTCCCTCAGTAGGACTCAAATATACCAAAGGCAACGAAGTTCGCTTTGCTATGGGCTACTAAAGACCATGCATGCATAATGGAGACCAAGATGTTTTGGGTGTTGTTAGAGATGGAATTCAGAATGATGATCAGCCAGTGGCCAAGGCTATCCCCCACCTTGCAAGCGCATTATGCTCACATTGTTGACTTTAAGGCATATTTTCACAATCAGCATATTTGTGCAAAGAAGGATGCCCGGGGAATATGGCACAAGTTTCCTTACTTAGTTTATGAGGAGTAGTAGGGTCATCAACAAGTGGCCAAGTGATTAGCTCACCCCTTTTGATGCTGACATAGGTACAAGCACTATTGCTGAAGGGTCAACAACGTAGACCACAGGAGCAGAAAAAAATAAGGAGGCTTATAAAGTTGCCCAAGAAAAGGCTGCGCAGAAGAAAGCAGTTGTGACAAGGAAGAAAGAAGTTGATGAAGTGGCGACCAAGGAAAAATACACCACGCAAGACAAAACAACGATTGATGTTGAAGAGTCAGACCCCGAGAAAATGTAAGAGGAGGAAGAGGCAGAGGTGGATGAAGAAGGGGGCGCAGAGTTGGGATCCCCCTTCCTTGTCAAAAAGAGGAAGAAGAGGACTTCCACAAGGCAGTGCAAGAAGAAAAAATCTGACAACTCAGAGGGTGTGACATTGTTGGTCCTCACCGAAGGGGACTTGGACGAAATTGGGGATGTGGTCCGTGATGTGACAACAGACCTCATGAGCCATTTTGAATAGAAGTACCAGCAGTCACTCAGCAAGGTCCAACAAGGCCTATGGGATTTGTAGGTACAAATAGGGTTAATTCAAGCAAGTGTGGGATAGGCAAGCAGGAAGCAAGTGAGCCTGAATCAAGCGAGTGAGTCAGTTTTCAATGCTGAAATTACCATGGATCTCCATGCGATACCACTGCTAGAAGGATCCCTGCACGACGACTCAGTTAAAGAGTAGGCACAACTCATCCAGAATCTTAATATGAATTTGGTTGCTATCCATTTAGACTCTTCATGAGCTACACCAGGGGGTTTCCAACAAGTGCAAGATCTGGGAGAAACATGCGTTGCTGGTGATCAATGACATAAAAACTAACAACTAACAAATTTTTTAGGAAAAAGCTTAGGCACTAAAATAAAAGGAGGAGAACACAACACGAAGCCAGCAGCTAGAAGTTGCTATTGTGAAGGCCTGCAATGAGCTTCCATGGCTCAAGATTCCAGTAGAAGCAGCCTTTGTGGAAAATATTTAAAAGATGGCCACTGTAGTGAAAGAATTGCAAGACAAAATCAGTCAAGTTAGGTTTGATTGTAGCTAGAAATATTAGAGTTACAATTAAAGCTGCAACCCACTATGCCTCTTGAAGTTAGAGAGAGGCGCGGAGCTGCTACTAAAGAAGGCATGGCTACCTTGGAAGATGTAGTCAAGGGCTGCACTGAGCTATTTGAGTAGGCCATGGAGTTATAGACCTCATTGCAGGAGGATCCCACTTTGAAAAAGATAGGGGCAGACATCTGGGAAAAGCAGAGGCAATTCAATGAAATCTAATCGAATGTGTAAACCTTGGCTCTAGTGCAAAGGTTCACTCGATTGCAAGAAGGAAAGAACATCCAAAATTAAATTGATGAGTTGTGTTGTAAGGAAGCAACAATATCTTCAAGGATGCAGTCGTGGATAGATGAGGCCAGTCAGTTGACTCTGTTAGTGCAAAGTAAGCTCAAACGGATGCAACAGACTCAAAGGACCATAGGCCTTGTAGTTGAAGGCCCAACTACTAAAAAGTTGGTTGAGGAAGTACAACAAGCTACTACGCAGGGAACAACAGACCTCCAGGTTTTGAAGATCGAGTTTAGTAAGCTGCAGGCGAAGATCGAGGTGCCACCAGCAGAGTGAATCAAGGACGAGTCACCAAATTTTGTTGGGGGGTCGTTGGGACAAGGTCCCGTGGGGTAAATTCTGTAATTAATTTTGTTAATTATCTAAAGTCTCCACATTTTAAGGGAGCAGAGTGCAAAGTTCATAGGAGTCAAAGGGGCTTTAGTCCCTTAGTTTTTTAAAAGATAGGATGTTTTGTAATCCACCCATGGTTCACGAACCATGGTATTGTAATGGAAAGGGCTATATAAAGAAGTCTTAGCGAGTCATAAAAGGTCATAAGATAATAGAAGATTTGTAAGGGAAAGTTGTCTAAGACAGGAAAGTCTGATTCATGTACTTAGGCGAAGGGGAAGGCTCATGCTGCTAAGTGCACAAAGATATTGGTAAGTCCGCAAGCTGAGTGCGTAGGCCCCTACAGCTATGTGCGTAGGGAAGGAAAGTTTGTAACAGAAAGAAATACATCTAATAAAGATTGTTTTGAAGCCATAATTTTGTATCTGTGCGTTTGTATTTACTTATGCAATTTCTATGTATTCGCTCGGTTATCTAAATTTATATGAAGAATTGTTTAATTGATGCGCAAAAGTAGTAGATATGCTCATTTACTTGATGTTATGAATGTTTAAAGCACTTCACGAAGGGTTAGATTTTATTTCTGCAAGTTACTACAATTATCTGTATTTTAAGGGTTAGGGTTCGCGAAGGTTGGAAATAAGCCCTAGAAGCCACAGGAACCCATCACACTAACCTCTGGATGTAGAAACCTGGTTTTCTCATCCCCCAATACTATTTCGGGTGAGACTACAGCCTGTGCTACACGAGTTGTTTCCGAAAGGGCCAGCATTTTAGTTTAGGGTTTTGTTGGTTGGCGCAACTAACTCTCAACCTGGGTCAGGACCCCTCAAGCCAACATAGTTATTTAGTTATATTGAATGTATATGTATATATGTGTGTGTGTGTGTGGGGTTAACAAAATTTAATTTAGTTAATATTTTATTTAAGTACAATTAATTATTTAAAATATATTAAATTAGATTTATTATTAAAAAATATTTAAAATATAAATAAACTTAAATTTTATATTAAAAAATTAAATAAAATTTCTTATTTGATAAATAGAAGTTCATCATGAGCAACCATATTCATCATGTCAGTTTTAAGCTCCTAGTTTATTTATTTATTGTTTATAGTTTGGTTGTTTTTTTATTTTGGAGTTTTTTTCTGGGCATATTCTTGTCAAATTTGTTCAAAATTTAAAATGCATTTTAAATAATAAGGAATCATTTATTTTTGAAAATTTATTTAACTAAATTCTTATTTAAAAACTTTAAAACCTAAAATAATTAGAAAATCTAGTTTTTGCAATTCAAAATTAGAGAAAAATCATAATAAATAGGGTACGATTGCAATTATTTGAAAACTTACACAATGAAATGAAAAAAAGAATAAAACATAAATTATAGTTTTTTTCTGGTGGATTTCAGGGTTTTCTTAGTGGTTTTTGATGGTTTTCTAGGTTGTTTTTTGTGGTTTTCAAGGGTTTCCTTGGTGGTTTTTTGTGAGTTTCATGGCGGTTTTCATGGTTGCTTTTTTTTTTTTTTTCGTAGGTTTTTATTTCAAATTAATTTATTTTATTTTGTAAGAAAAAATAAATAAATGAGACAAAAAAGATCAGAAACCTACCTTAGCTTGAGCCTCTGGGGCATTTGCAAGGTCACTAGGTAGTTGGGTTGAGCTCCTCCATCATTGAGAATTCCTCAATCGAGCTCCTTCTCCATTGTGTTCTACGCAAAATGAGTTGCACAGAATGCATCGGGTTTTTAAAAAGACTTAACGACTCGATCGAGCCCTAAAGCTTTATTGAGGTTTTAACCATAGCTCGATCAAGGGTTTGTTTTAAACTTGATCGAGCTATCGCTTATCTCTCAAGCAGCTCGATTGAACTCTTAAAAGTGGCTCGATCAAGCACTTAAAATGGCTCAATCGAGCACCCTTTTCTACCAAAATTCGCCTTCCCTTTGCTAAAAAGTGTAACCAACCCATGCACTCACCCTCTTATGTATCCCAATAGAGAATTTTACATGACAATAGTAATACTACTTGGGTGACTATTTTTTCAATTATCATGGTTAAACACCTATGCAAAACAATCATGTAAACATATAATTATTTAGCATATGTCAAAAGATTTGACACACTTCTTTGAAAATTTCACAAGACATTGTGATTCTTCGCTAAGTCTCGATAAATAAACAAAATAAAAATAAAAATTTGAACTTCAAGAAAAAACAATTAAAATTGATGGTAGGTGGGGCCCTACCTCCTTGGTTGAAATAAAGAGAATAGACTTATATTGAATGGTGTTATAGACATACTTATCTAATCTTCAAGTTGCCCCAAATTTCAAATTTACTTTTCATATCATAAATTTTAGATATCTTTAATAATGATTTTAACCAAGGATACTACAGTGAATATTTTTTATACAAATATATTTGTACACCTCGGTATGACAGAACAAATATTTATGGTCCCTATCATTTCAAAGGTTTTAATCAATAAAGAGTATTTAAAAGGTTTGGTTTTAATAAATTAAAGAGGGTTATTGTTCTAACATTATACCCATAGACCTTCGTAGCAAAGTGATCTTTCATAATTATATGAAAGATTATGGGGTATGACAATACCCACCTTTTAACTGTGTTCCAACGTATAATGTATTACATGGTGGGGATATAGTTTTTAAATAGATTTACACTTATGCTTATTTTTACAAGAGTCACCTCTCATCACGTAGCATGTATGTAATCACACATTCTTGATTTTCCATATATATTTTTTGAGGAGGATCGTAACACATTGACAGAAGTCTTTATGCAGAAGTTATTATATATATGATATAATTTTAATGTGCAATATATGTTAAAGGGTTGCAGAGGGTATGAGTTGATTTCACCAACTCATTTCCATTGTAACCTAACTAGAGGTTTTAATGAATGATGGATACAACCAATATGTTGACCTTATATCAAACCTCTTGATGGCGGTTTGGCACTTAGTTGGAGATGTTAGTAGGCATGGTGCCTCCAACATGGCTAACAACGTAGAATCCTGCATGTCTAATAAATATAATATCGTATTCGATCTTTCTGGTATTTAGTTGACAATTGTACTTAGATTAATAACATGTAATTTTCTCAACTAAATGTGGGATTATTGCTCCAAATTTTGGGACACTACTCCATAATTTCTCTGGATACTCTTTCGAGTTCGAGAGAGGTTTGTTTGGTGGGGAATTGAGAAAACACCTATGATAAATTTTTCAAGAAAGAACAAAGAAATTGGAGCATTGAATCTGTCACAACTGAACTTTCACAGCTTAAAAACACACAAAGATAACGTATGCACTTCTCTTAATCATGTTGATAAGAGGTATGTTGGAAATCTATTGTAGGATCACTTTGAAACTACATAAGGTGAATCCCTAGCCCCTACAACTCTTGATGACCTATGTTATTCATAAACTCTGCGTGCATTTGTTTTGAAAGTCCTACCTGCGTCTAATAACCTTTGAGGTTGATAGGGCTAATATATTAAGGCGTTGGCTCACTCTTTTTATTTCAATTAGATGTTATTATTATTCCCCTATGTTCTCCACTAACTCTTCTATAATCCTCCATAAAATGCATAGGTTGCAAGATAATCTTGTTCAAAAATTAATGTCGCACTGGCCTATTACATATGAAGTAAAACTGGAAACTCGTATTGAAGCTACAACAATCCTTCTGTGGTCGAAAAGCACGCCTATATATATATATATATATATATATATATATATATATATAAGGGGCTTCATCTTCTTGTGATGCTCATATATCATGCAACATTTGAAGAGATATTGGGTTTCTTCCCTACAAAATTTTCATTATGCACTATGAATATTCTTATTATCTTGAGACTTCATAGTTTCAGGATTGAATGAGGTTCTTCAATAAAAAAAAATGTGTTTCGTTTATAAATTTCCCTATTGTGCAAAAGGTTGTGAACATCTCTTTCCATTATTGCAACCTGTCTATTCACTCTAATAATTCATTCCAAAACAATATCATGGCACTATTCTAATGCACACATGAGTTCTATTCCTTTGCTATAGATAACAGTTTTATGTGATGTTTTCTTCACCCTTGCAATAGTAAAAGTTTTAGTTAGATATTAATTTATTTTCTTACAAAGTTAACATCATATTTTATTGGAAAATATTAGCCTTTTTTTTTAGCAGAGGTGGGCATACAGGGAAATAATAGAGGAATATAAATATTGCTTCCCATAACAAATATGGCTTTTGATTCTGATGGTTGATTAGTTTCAGACGCTTGTGTCTCAACATTGTTGCATGTACAAGAAAACATTATACGTTTAGCTTTATATGCACATTTCACAGTGTCTTTCTACATGGTTTTGATTACAGCATATCTATTTTTGAACAAAAATATATTTTGGGCTTTTTTCATAGCATGCTCCGTGAATGTGAATGTGTTTCTTGTAGATAATTGGCTTATGACCTATGAGCCTTAATTCAATTTTTGTTTCGTTAGCAGCTATGCAATTTATACCTCTCTTGACTATGTATGAATCTGGTTTGAATTTCATGGCCACTATAGGTATCATTAGTTGTCCCATCTTTGATGGTAACTCGTGGGATTATTCTCCTCATCACATCGATGAATTATTTACGTTTTGTCAATCTATTGGGGTTTAGAACATATTGAATTTTTATCATTTATTTCCGCATTCCCTTCATGGAAAAGAGAAAGATTGGTATAAGTATATAACACCTAATCCAAACTTTGTAAGAGAAAATATTTTTATAAAAAAAATTGTTGATTTTCCTCCTCCACCCAATCACTTCGAGTTTTTTCTTGAGCTTTTGTGTGACTTTTGCTAAATCACTTGTGACGCCTTAACCTGTCAAGTAATTTTAGAGGCCAAAGAGTAGTATGAGATGGAAAAAGAGAATCTTGTCACCTCATATGGATGGTAATTTGTAGATGTTTAACTTGTATCTCATAGTTCGTAAGAAGAAATCATTTATAATTTCCCATCAGTTGATTAAGAAACTTTATTTCATGTCTTTACGTTTGATTGTTTTCTCTTTCATACATATTGTAAATATCATCGTGTGATTACAACCATGATCCTCAAACTAATTTTGACCTTTTTTACCTCATACATGTCATTATCTATGATCATTATGATGATGAAAGGTTGACTCTTGCTTATGAAAATAACTTTCTTGATTTGCATGATGTATCCTTCTTTGAGGATATTGACAACAAAGTCTTTACTTTTGATCTTGGGGATGCCTCATTAATTAGTTTGACTGAATTTGAAAGTTTTTCATTTGAAATGCCTAAGAAAAAGATGGCTTCATTCATTTGTAATGTGGGGAATGTTCAAAATCACATTGATGTATTTCTTGATGCTAGCCTTGGTCATCATGTGCATGAATCTCTTTATGTTCCTAGTATGGTATGCAAGCCTATGCTTGTTGGTTGGCATGTCATGCGAGATGGAAAACAATTATTTTGGCTTCTTATCAAGCCTTTTCCATCACATTATACACATGTTGGTTGGCATGACATTCATATTTTCTTGATTGTCACCCTCCACATCACGAATCATACATGCAGTGTTCAGGATATGTTCCTCTACACTAAATTTCACCCATTATAAATGTAAGTGCATCCCATAATTCTTCTTATGTATATAAATAAAACTCACTCAAAAAAAAAAAAAAAAAAATCTTTCTTGCTTTATTTTGGTTTTCTTTTGGCAGATCTTTTCTAACATTATCTTTATTTATTTTCAATGATTTATATTTTGAAAATTTGTGCTTTACTTCTTTATGATTTAGTTTATTGCTTTTATTCTTTAGTTTTCTTTCATTCTTTTCTTAAATCATTCATTTTTACTTTTGACTATTTGTTTATATTAACATGACTAATCTATAGCAAGATCTATAATGAAATAATGAAATCCTTCTATGATGTAATTTATTAAAATCTATATTTCTCTGAAAAAAATTATGTGTTAACATTTTTTCCATGTACTCAATAAAACCATTAATATAGGAAAGCAACCTTTTGTTTGTACTTAGATATAGATTGCAAAAAAGCCTTGTTACACTTTATCATTTTTCTTGCATCAAAGACACTTCAGATTTGTCTTCTTCATCCCACCTCTTGTGCCCCATACTTCCCACCTAAACTACAACTTGTTTCCTTCTTGCTCACAATCAATAATCATCTAATTTAACTAGAAATTATGAGTTTTGTTTTGCCTCATATAAGCCACCCTATGGAGTCGCTAATGCTGATACACATCTTTGAAAATTTTGCAAGATATTGCGATCCTTCGATAAATCTCTCCTTAAATGAACAAAAAAATGAAAATAAAATTGTGAACTTGAAAAAAAACATTTAAAAATGATGGTAGGTAAGGCCCTACCTTCTTGGGTGACATAAGGAGAATAGACTTATATAAAATGATGTTATAGACATACTTATCTCATCGCTAGGTTGCGTCAAACTTCAAATTAACTTTGAATATCATAAATGTCACACATCTTTAATGGGGATTTTAACAAAGAATACTACAGTGAATGTTTTCAAATACAAATATGTTTGTACACCTCAATATGACTTTGAAAAGATTTATGGTCCTTATAATTTCAAAGATTTTAATCAATAAAGAGTATTTAAAAGGTTTGGTTTTAATAAATTAAAAGAGGGTTATTGTTCTGAAATTATATCCATACACCTTCATAGAAAAGCGATGATTATATGAAACCTTCAAATGTATATTTACACCGTAAGGCGTTCCCTTCTGAAATCAACTATTTACGCTGTAAGGCGTTTCCCTCTGAAATCAACTATCCCACCTACTTTCGTGTCATAACCTGTGCCATTAGATATGTTGTTAGACGATTAGGTTAAGACGATCCGTTGATTTGAATTGGACGACGGTTAGCTTTCCCAACCGCACAAACTAACAGCACAAACTACTGTGGCTTGTGAGTCAAACGTGTTTATTTTTCCTAGCGTTTTGTTGGGGATAGTTAATCTGTTGCAACTGCTCTGGAGATGGCCCAGCACCACGCAGCTGGACTCTCACCATCATTGCCAGCGACAGATCTGCGGCCAATTTCACTGCTCGAATTCGAGCGGAGAGCCTCGTCCAGCGTTGATGGATTTTTCTACGGCGTAGCAGCGAGAGGAGCCGGCTCAAATATTTATGTTGGAAATCAGCCCTCCATGGTGCCCATTTCCCACCTGCAGAATGCAGCGCCATATGATAAGCAGCTCAGCAAATTTCCAAACTAAATTTTTCTCTGCCATTGCGCTTTCCCTCGGTTGTTTCTACTATATTATGTAACACAAATTTCATGTTATCATTATAAAGTACGTTCCAGTTGTATATTGTCAACGATATTCCTAGCTTGTTGAATTTTCTTTCTAATGCAGTGTGGAGTTATAATATAAAATGTATTGGCCTATCTTTCATTCTTCATATACTAATGAAATTTAGAATCACAACTTTTCCAATTATCTAATTGTGGATGCAGAAGTGGGTTTGTGTTTGAATAAGGAGAACCGGATAGTTGAAGCTTCTGATCGTGGAGGAACGCACCCTAACATTATTAAGGAGAACTGGTTGTGTGAGCTTGAAGAGCCCAAGAAAGGTTATGGTAGTTTAGACGAATATCATGTAACGAGGATACTCTAGGAACACGACTGGATGGAATTTCAAATGCAAATTTTCTCTCATACAGTACCCAGGAACTGAATGATGTAGCAAATTTTCTCTCATACAGTACCCAGGAATTGAATGATGTAGCAGAAGGTTTGGGTTTAAGCCTCAACGATCAAGAATGGCCTGCTGAGAAATTTGACAAACCATTGGAGGGAACCCTTGTGTATCCGCCTCCCTAGGTATGATGGTCAATCATGAGAGCTCCATTTGTTTAACTACCTTATCTCAAAATATAGTTGCGCATGAAAATTATGTTTACGATATCAAATAACTAATAAAATCGACGACAGCTATAGAAAACTTTGGTAAACAGTCAAGAAGCTAATTGGCTGGATGACTCGTTTTGTCTAGATTCTCATAATGGCAGTTTCCAATATGGGGGACTGATTTGATTTAGAAGGTAAAGATATAGTTTCTACTTTTTGATCCCCTAATTAGCTGGTATAAAATATAAACTGATTCTCAGCGGATTGAATTCACCATTACACTGATTGTTTTTTGACTTTACAACTTCCTTTTATTAGATAACCAATCTAACAGAATATATTTGATATTTTCTAATTGCCCGCAGGTTGTATTATACTGTACACAATATTATTATGACTTTCTCCATTTTTTGGCATTAGAGAAGGCAGTTTCTGGTGCACCAAGACCGATAATAGAGAAGCGTCACACATTTATTTTTATTCACTGTAACAAAAGCTTCATTAACCTAGTGATCCAGGTGGATATTGGTGGCCACCTGCCAAGTCCACCTGGACCCCCACCATTGTCTTTCTCAGCATTTTCAGTTTCCTTAATTGTAGCCCAACTTACTATTTTTAGCAGTTTTTCGGGTCCTGAACTTCCGGAGCCGTTTTGAGGCCCTAAACGACGTTTTTTTGGGGAATCCGCCCATTCCAACAATGATAGTGCTCGGATAGATCTTTCTAACGAGCTATTGTATGCATCAAACAGAGATCATATGCCAAAGTTACGACCCCGGGAAGTTGATGTACCAATTTACCCCAAACGGGGCCCACAGTTTGGCGTTTCATCTCCTAGGGTTAGGTTTTGGAATGTTAAGGGTTTTCCATTGTTTCTCAACAATAAAGAGGCCTTCGAGCCTCATTGTAACACAGTTCAGAGGCATGTAGCCATCACATCTCTTCTCAGAGATAAGCTACCATCGCCCTAGCTGGTTTATTTCCATTTCTGGTTGTAAGCATATTTCAGTATTTTCCATTAATGAAATGAAGTATTATTTCCGCTGCATCTTTGTGTATATGGTTATCTCTGTAATTTGTTGCGTTCCTGTTTAAATCCGGATCAGTGGTATCAGAGCGGTCTGCTTTTTCTCTGTTTTTCTTTGCATGTCCCCAACAAGGTCGGGATATAAGGAGTTAGGGCTTGAACTGGTTGAACCTTTGCAAGACCAGCCTCCCAAATCCCGACGGCCTCCCATGGCGGACGAGAAGAAAGACGAGGGGGCAGGAGATCCCATCAAAATCTTGCTCGAAGAAGCCCTCGAGCGACAACGGAACGCGATGATGGACAGCTTTGCCCAGATCCTTCAGCGGCTACCCAGAAGCGACGCATCGGCTTCCAGCAGCTACTCTGGAAACGCAACACCCTTTAAGGTACAAGTTCATTTTGAAATCCCCATATTCGAGGGTCAGATAGACGCAACTGCCGTAGATAAATGGTTAAATCTGCTAGAGGGTTATTTTTCTGTTCATGAATTTTCGAGTCGGGAAAAGATTATTTTTGCTCTTCTCAAAGCAGCCCCCCACGTCAAGGACTGGTGGGAAACCTACTGCGAGCAAAAGGATGAAAGTACTGGCTCACTATTTTCAGCCGCACCCACCTGGGATTCGTTCCGGGATGCCATCAAGGAACAGTACTACCCTGTCGGAAGCTATGAGGATGAATACATAAAGTGGACCACGCTGCGGCAGGGAAGGGACCAAGACGTGCCGGAGTTCACCAATCTTTTCCATACCCTTCGCACAAAGTTGGGTATCAAGGATTCGGAGCAACATTTGATACTCAAATACCGTGGCTGCCTGCACAAGTACATCCAGGAAGAAATACAATTCCTAAACATCCCCTCGCTCGGCGCAGCGTACCGATATGCCGTCAAGGTCGAGCAGAAGTTTAAACAAAAGAAGCGAGACTTTGGATCTGCGAATCCAAAGCAGGGGAAAGGTGCCCCTAAACCACAGAACAAAGGACAAAGCCAAGGCGGGACAGCCCAAGACAACCAGCCGAAGCTGCAAGCAAAGAACAACGTCGCGAAGCCGAGAAAGGACACTAGAAAATGGTGCGAGTTCCATAAGAGCTCCACTCACAACACAAGTGAGTGTTGGGCCAAGTAGTCACTGGTGGCTGAGCTAAAGGTTTCAGAATCAGATGCATGTTCCGACTCTGAGTCAGAACCCGATAAGGGGTATGAAAAAGGGAAGCAGATCATTGATGCGGATCCCAGTGCCACTGTTGCTACCGCAAAGATCCAGAAAAATGAACCCGAAGATCCAGAGGAGGAGGAGCGTCTCTTCCACTCCCAGATGTGGGTAAAGGGCTCCCCGATACAGTTCATTGTTGATAGCGGGAGACAAAAGAACCTCATTTCGGCAGAGGTCGTGAAGCGGCTGGGCTTACCGACCACAGCACATCCACAACCATACACCATTGGGTGGCTTCACCAAGGACGAGATCTTCGCGTGAGCCAGCAGTGTCGCCTTCCATACAACATCAATCCCTTCACGGATGAGGTATTGTGTGACATTGCTCCCCTTGAAGTTTGTGATGTATTACTAGGACAACCATACTTGTGGAAGCCACATGCTGTGTATGAATCAAGGCCCTGTGCTGTTATTATTACATTAGGAAATAAGTTGTTCAGGATACCAGAGGTAGCACCACCTGCCGCCATCTCTTTGATTACTGCAAAACAATGCAGTAAGATCATTTCCAAAACTAGGAAATTTGTTTTCCTAATGATACGCCCTCAAGGAAAGAAGAAGACAGTGGCCGCGGCCTCCAGACGGGGTCCCTCTGCACGACAACTACAGATGGACAAGATTGTGGAGGAGTATGAGGACATCTTCACCTCCCCGGCAGGGATACCTCTGCACTGTCAAGTCAAGCACTCCATCGATCTGACCCCAGGTGCGCCGCTACCCAATGGACCAATTTATCGGCGCTCCTTTCTGGAGAACAATGAAATCAAGAGGCAGATTCAGGAGCTCCTGCAGAAAGGTCACATCCGTCCGAGTTCATCGCCCTGTGGGAGCCCGATCGTGTTGGTACAGAAGAAGGATGGGACGTGGAGACTCTGTATTGACTATCGGGCGCTGAACAAGATCAATGTCCGTAATAGGTACCCGATCCCGCGGATTGATGACCTCCTAGACCAACTAAAGGGGGCGAAATATTTCAGCAAGATCGATCTAAAGTCAGGATATCACCAGGTACCGATCGAACCCTCTGATGTGTGGAAGACTGCCTTCAAATCCAAGGAGGGCCTCTTCGAATGGTTGGTCATGCCTTTCGGATTGACGAATGCTCCTGCAACCTTTATGAGGCTAATGGATGACATCTTGCGGCCATTCACCAACTCCTTTGTAGTAGTATACTTGGATGACATTCTGATCTTCAGCCAGAGTTGGGAAGAGCACCTCCACCACATCCGACAGGTTCTCCAAACACTGCGGCAACACAAGCTATGTGCCAATTTGGAGAAATGCACTTTTGGCATGACCCAGGTTCAGTATCTGGGATACATCATTGATGAAAAGGGGGTGCATGTCGATCCAGCCAAGATCCAAGTCATTCGGGATTGGCCCTCTCCAACCACTCTAACAGAGCTCCGCAGCTTTCTAGGTCTTGCCAACTTCTACCGCAGGTTTTTGTTGGGGTTTTCTCATATTTCTTAGCCCTTGAGTCAAGTCACCAAGGGAGGGGCGAAAGCAAAATTATTTTGGTCTGGATCTCAACAGGAGGCATTCATGGAGTTGAAGGATCGCCTCTGCACGGCACCAGTGCTCGCGTTACCAGATTTACAACAACCATTTGAGGTCGAGACAGATGCCTCTGACTATGCTATTGGGGCAGTCCTTACTCAACATGGACATCCAGTGGCATATCACAGTGAAACACTTTCAGACACAGTCCGGAAGTACCCCACTTATGATAAAGAGATGTATTCCATTGTACAGGCCTGCCGAAAATGGAAGCATTACATTTTGGGGAAGGAAACGGTCATCCACACAGACCACCGACCCCTGCAGTTCATACAGACCCAAGGGAAATTGCAGAATGATCGCCATCAGAAGTGGTCTACATACCTGCAACAGTTCCACTTGAATATCAAGTATAAGAAGGGCAGCACCAATAATGTTGCAGATTGCCTCAGTCGACCACCGATCATGGCGTTAACCACCATGCTCAACTCTTGTGGGCACGAGACTTCTGATTGGCCACTTCTCTACAAAAGTGACCCAGAATTCGGCCACACATACCAGACACTCTTGGAGGGTCGGCATGTTGCAGATTTTCACCTCCAGGATGCCTTATTATGCCACCTCGGTCACCTTTGTGTTCCTTCAAGCGAGCGTGCCAAGATGATTTGGGAAGCACACTACAGTCGGGCTGCTGGGCATTTCGGGGTCGAGAAAACAGTGGCAGTACTGCAAAATTATTTCTATTGGCCGAATCTTTGACAGGATGTTGGGAAGTACATCCGATCATGTACTTCCTGTGCCATTGCCAAACCGACCATTAAGAAGCACGGCCTCTATACCCCGTTGCCTACCCCGAGTCAACCTTGGGAATCCATCTCCATAGATTACATGTCAGGCCTTCCTTCCACTAAGCATGGAAATGACTGTGTTTTTGTGGTTGTCGACAGGTTCTCGAAGATGGCCATTATGGTGGCCTGCAAGAAGAATATCACAGCAGAAGCCACTGCTAACCTCTTCTTTGAACGAGTGTGGGTGCACTTTGGGATCACACAGTCTATCATCTCAGATCGGGACAGTCGGTTTCTCAGCACATTTTGGTCCAGTCTCTGGTCAATGCTGGACACCAAACTCACGAAGTCCACAGCCTTCCATCCTCAAACTGATGGCCAGACAGAGGTTGTCAATAGGATGATTGTGCACATTCTGCGCATGTATAACTCAAAGCATCCACGCACATGGGACGAGAGCCTCCCCTATGTTCAACACAGCTACAACCGAGCTCTTCACATCTCCACTGGCCATAGCCCTTTTCAGGTAGGTTTGGGATTCCAGCCACTATGCCCCATTGATGTGGCCATGCCACTTGCAGCTACTCACATGAATTCAGCTCATGTCCAGTCCGAAACAGATAAGGCCACCAGCTTCATTGAGCGCATCCAACATATTCGCCAGCAGATCCATGACATTCTTGAGAAATCAAATGCCAAGTACAAGCAGCGACATGATCAACATCGGGTGCCACACAAGTTTCAGGTGGGCGACAAAGTCTGGTTGCATTTGCAAAAGGAACGCCTTACTGGAGCCTATCGGAAATTGAGACCACTCCGATATGGTCCTTACACCATTACTAAGGCTATGGGAGACAATGCATTTGAGCTCAGCATTCCCCCATTCCTTGGCCTGCACCCAGTGTTCAATGTGGACCGCCTTCGGCCATACTTTCCACCATTGCTAGACACATCCGACATTGCAGAACAGCTCAAACCCACAGAATTAAATCCAGATTGCATGGAACAAGCTGCAACTGATCGGATCATGGACACATAGATCAAGAACACTCGCCAACAGAATATCCAACTGTATCGAGTTGTCAAAGCAGGCCAACTCCTTCAGCAGGGCAAGTGGCTCACCAGGGACCAAGTTCAGCGAAAGTTTCCTCATCTCATGGAGTAGCTCAACGCAATGGGGACCATTGCTTCCTAAGGGGGGAGGAATGATCCAGGTGGATATTGGTGGCCACCTGCCAAGTCCACCTGGACCCCCACCATTGTATTTCTCAGCATTTTCAGTTTCCTTAATTGTAGCCCAACTTACTATTTTTAGCAGTTTTTCGGGTCCTGAACTTCCGGAGCCGTTTTGAGGCCCTAAACGACGTTTTTTTGGGGAATCCGGGGGCAACATGGGTCCATGGAATGGACCGATGTTTCCCGTTCCAACAATGATAGTGCTCGTATAGATCTTTCTAACGAGCTATTGTATGCGTCAAACGGAGATCATATGCCAAAGTTACGACCCCGGGAAGTTGATGTACCAATTTACCCCAAACGGGGCCCACAGTTTGGCGTTTCATCTCCTAGGGTTAGGTTTTGGAATGTTAAGGGTTTTCCATTGTTTCTCAACAATAAAGAGGCCTTCGAGCCTCATTGTAACACAGTTCAGAGGCATGTAGCCATCACATCTCTTCTCAGAGATAAGCTACCATCGCCCTAGCTGGTTTATTTCCATTTCTGGTTGTAAGCATATTTTAGTATTTTCCATTAATGAAATGAATCATTATTTCCGCTGCATCTTTGTGTATATGGTTATCTCTGTAATTTGTTGCGTTCCTGTTTAAATCCGGATCACCTAGCACCCTACGAGATTGTTGTATATTTATATCTATTGAATTGAAAAAAACAAAACCGATATCTAACATTTTGTATGTTAACTACAGAGTATTCCGCCTCCCATCAATTTTGATTAAAAAAAAATCATATTAGTTATTGAACTTCTGTTCAAGTTGAGATTCGGGTTCTGAAGTATAGAGTGATGGAGTGAGGCTTTGTATAATAAATTTTTAAGGCGGCATAACACATAGCTACACATAGCTATAGGATGGCAATCCTCCAATCCAACAAAGATATTTGTAGAGAAATCTCTGTGATTCAAATAATTTACTATAGATCTTCCTTCCATTCTACCCAACAAAGATGGGTTGTATGCAATGTTTTTAAAATAATAATATTTTATCTTATTTTTCTCTGATGGAAATTGTTCACATATTATAATATCAGTTCGTGTAGCCGTCTACTCAAAAGTGGTTGCGAAACGAATGAACTTGCAAATTTAACCCTGAATAACACGACATATCCCCAATTGATATTCACAGTAAATTTGAGATTAATGTTAACTTAAAATGGTAATCAACATCATTTTAAATCAGAATTATTCAAAAGAATTTAACACATATTTTTTATTATTTATAAATTTAGTTTCACTAAATATTAATATAGGTTTATTTTATTTTTTTACAGTCCAAATGTGTATAAACTTTCTTCAGTTTAAAATAAACATCGTAATTATGGATTACTAAAAACTATAATCTATAAATAATTTTATAGATAATATCTTTTTACTAGTAAGAAATCAAAAGTTCATTTTAAAATTAATTATATTTTGAAAATTATTTTGTTATCAAGTTAAAAATTAAATATTCTTGTCAAGGTAAGATTTTACTGATTAATTTGTCAAAAGTAAAATTTTACTAATAAACTTGTAATTTAAAAATTCAATTCATATAACTATATAAATCAATTTTATTGTTGTAGATACACCTGGTTAATTCACAACACACCGCGCAACAGTCAAAACCACCCAGGGCAACAGTGAAAACCTTACAACATGGCCTTGTCAATGGCCAATTTGATGCATGTGTTTACGCTGTAAACATGTCAACTATATATAATATAGATACTTTTGGTTATGAAGGGTATTTATTCTATTTCTTAGGGTAGATAATAAGCAAGTTGAAAGCCATGCATGTGTTGCTTGTCTTATTTCATACAATGTTGATAATTAATTTAGTTAGTTCGTAGTTGAAAAACATGACTTAATTCTCGATGTTTTGTGGGTTGAATAATTGTGATTAAGTTTGATTAAAAAAATAGCATGTATTGATGTTTTGATGTTTTGTTGGTCGAAAAATAGTGAACCCCTATTCTAGAAGTTTTAGAAAATACTAGAAAATACCGAAATTAATATCCAAGTTGGTCCATCCTAAAACCCTCAACCTTATTAAAATGTGTGTATCCTTTAAAACATGACTTAATTCTCGATGCTTTGTGGGTTGAATAATTGTGATTAAGTTTGATTAAAAAAATAGCATGTATTGATGTTTTGATGGTCGAAAAATAGTGAATCCTTCTTCCTATCGATCCTGAAACCCTCAACCTTATTAAAATGTGTGTATCCTTTACTTGCTTTTCCTACAATGGTATTTTCTATGAACGCCTCGACTTTATTAAAATGTGGGTATCCTCTACCTTCTTTTCCTACAATGGTATTTTCTATGAACACACATAAAGAATGACAATGGGATCTAATGATTTTTTATATGTCATGATTCTTCTTGAATTTATGCCTTACGGCGTTTCCTTTGCAACCTCTGATGCAAATGCTAGTATATTACGTGGCAAGTACATGGTTTTAATTAGGTTTACACTTACACCTATTTTTACAATAGTCACATCTCGTCACATAACATGTATGTAATCACATATTA
The DNA here is from genome assembly GCA_031772625.1 of Pinus tabuliformis. Taxonomy (NCBI): domain Eukaryota; kingdom Viridiplantae; phylum Streptophyta; class Pinopsida; order Pinales; family Pinaceae; genus Pinus; species Pinus tabuliformis. The sequence goes on from CM062811.1 coordinate 752,925,791, forward strand.
TTGATTTTCCATATATATTTTTGGACGAGGATTGTAATGCATGAAACAGGTCGACGTGTAGAAGGTATTTTATATACAATATAATTTTAATGTCATTAACATGCAGTATATGTTAAAGCGTTGCAAAGGGTATGAGCTGATTTTACCAACTCACTGTCGTTGTAACATAACTGGAGGTTTTAATGAATGATGGATACAATAGATATGTTAACCTTATAGTGAATCTCTTGATGGACATTTTGGAACTTAGTTGGAGAGGTTATCAGGCATAGTGCCTCCAACGTGGCTAGCCACATAGACTCATGCATATTTAGAAGAAATAATATCTTGTTCGACCTAAGCGGTAATTAGTTGGCAATCATACTTTGGATTAATAACGTCATTTTCTCAACTAAATACGGGAGTATTGCTCGACTTTTGAGCCATGATTCAATAAGTTCTTCCGATACTCTTCCACATTTGGAAAAGGTTTGGTCTGGTGAAGAATTGAGAAAACACATGTAGCAACTATTGCAAGAAAGAACCAAGAAAATAGAGCATTAGCTATGTCACAACTGAACTTATGTAGCATAAAAACGCATAGAGACCAGGTATGCACTTCTCTTGATCATGTTTATAAGACATAAGATGGAAATCTACTGCCTGATCGCTTTGAAATTGAATAAGGTGAATCTCTACCCCCTGCAACTCCCGATTTTCTGTGTTGTTATTGAACTCTGTGTGCATTGGTTTTAAAATTATTACCTACCGCCTCTAATAACTTTTCAGGCTCAAAGGGTTAATCAACATTTTTGCATGTACAAGACACAATTATAGTTTTTTGAGCAAATTTCATAGTATTTTTTTATGAAGTTTTGATTACAACATGTCTATTTTCAAACAACAATATATTTCGGGCATTTTTCATGGCATTTTATTGGAGGTAAAGGGTTGTGCCATGTCATATTTTATATATGGAATAATCTATTATGCACACAATATGATGGAAAATATGGGAGTCATAATGTGCACGTTTTTATTGTTTTTCAGCATTACATTTTTAGGGGGAAATGTGTGCACATGGTTCATGGTTCATATATATGTTTTATGATATACATGATGTGGCAAGAATGTATATGTTATTTTTCTGAATACTTTATCCTATATTGTTTTATTATTGAAGAAACATTATGAGTTGGGAAACAAAAATAAGTGAATCATTTAAGGAAGAGGGGGGCCTACCTACCCAATACGAGTTAAATATAATTTAACTCACCCCTTTAGAACACTCCATTGTCATAACATAAATTAAACATGATTAAAAAATAAAAAATAATGAATCCCTCAAGCAGTTGAACTACCCAACTACATGAAGAACACACAAAAAGGGATGGAGCCTACGAAGGGAGAAGAGGTTACACTATGAGGAGAGGTATGCACCAACATTAATAAGTTGTCATTTTCCTTCTGATTTTCTTTCTATGAGTTAGAGAAGCTAATTTGTGAGTGGAAACAAACTTTTTTCCAAGGAGAGACAAAGGATGAAAAGAAAATTATTCTAAATCTTCTCCATTTTTTCAAGTAATCCTGATTTTTCTACAACCTAATTTGTTGATAGAAGGTCTGGTTTCTTATAGCCAGTACTAATAGCCTCTAATTTTGTAGAAAAAGCAAACAAACATAAATTATATCAGGCAGTCATAAGGGTTTACTGAAGATGTTTCACATCTTTATGCTTTCTTGAATGTTCACATATGATTCTATAATGTTGTAGAGATTTAATGTTTGGCTAAGAGTTTTTGTAGAAACTCACCAATTAGATTGGTGTACTCACGCATTTCAATGTAAATCAGTCATTTTTCCACTTCAAATCTTTGTGTATACTTCCCTTGATTTTGCATATTTACATCAGTGATTGTCTCTAAATATCTCACTCAAATTTGTATTAATTTACAACAAAATATTTGCAGTGTTTGTGTGGCCTTGTGGCTTCTATAACACTTATCAATATGTTATTCAATAATTTTTTTATTTTATTTCATTGTTGATATATTACGAATAATGTAATTTTTGTATAATATTTTATTTTCTTGTTATTGATCCATTAATATTTTTTTTATGTTTAAATTTAGTCTTGTATACAATTATAATCAAACTATCCATATTGTAAAAATATCTATAAATTCCTGAATCCGGCCACTACTTTTCTCGAGCATAAAGCAATCGGTCCTAGTCCCACTATCTCACTTTCCCAGTGAGATTCGAGGGGTTGGTTAGAGAAGGCATAAAAAATTATCTCTTCGTAAAAAAAGGGAAAAACTGAAGGAATTACATTAAGGTATCAATACTTGGTCACAATATTTTGACAACACTACTACACTACTTAAGTGATTAAGTATGATGCATATTAACACATAAAAGAGGATTGATAAATAATAAAGAGGAAGTCAAAAATAACTGACAAGATTGCTACATAATTAGTTGGATCAATAATACATCTATTTTAAGTATAGGACAATGGGATGTAAAGAATGGCACAATCAAAGAAATGTAGAGAGATAACTTTGGCTCAAACAATGATAATAACTATAGTGAGGTCAATGAGTTGAGAGATAGAACTGATAGATGAAATTTGAAAATAGAGAACCATTAAAAAATGGATTTAGTAGATGTTCATAGGATCAAGTGGGTAAGGAAATGGAAAAACTTAAGAGCGGCAGACTTTCTACCAAATTACAATTAAGGAAAGACTTGTTGTGAGCCCAAAGGCACCAAGGCATAAATTACATTGTGATTGCCACTGAATATGTAGTCAGCGAGAAAAATTGAAGAATGACAAATGAACTCCTTCATAATATCAAGAGAATGTGTATAAAAAAGTAATAAAGGAGTATTAAATATGATTGAGTGTTCTAGGTGCATAAACATTTATCCACTCCCTGTAAACATTACTTATTCTTGCTTCCTTTATCATCTCAAAATGAATAAGTTATATATTAAATAGTTGTCATACCAAACTATTCCCTATTTTTTCGAATATTTTATATTATTTTTTTATGAATAGGAATTCCCATTTTATAAATAGGATGGAGGGTGCAAGATTAGATAGTGGGAATACATCCAATAGTCATATTTTCTACCCTTCTGAATAATTTCTATTTAACTACATTTAAGTGATTTTGCATAGATATATTATTGTTATTCCTTATTCACATGATGATGTAGACATGCCATTATGATTTCAAAACTTGTAAATATTGTTATTTTCTAGTTAAGAAAAGAGCAAAAACTAATTGATCATGAACACCTAAAGGGCATATGATATGAAAAGAGGGAAATGTTAGGGGAGTTAAGGGAATTCTACATGCTGAGAATCTTATGCCACCTTTTCTATTCATCTTGTCATTAACCTTCACTCCACAAACACTATTTTATAGTTTAAATTGGAGATAAGAGGAATGGATGATACCAACTATTACATCTAGTCCATCACCTCCTAAATTCTAGGAAATTTGCTCCCCTCAAAAATTATTTGCTTTAGGGTTTTTACTTGCCACCTTTCACTCATGCAGAGAAAGGGAAACTAAATGGGAAGATGGAAGAGAGAAAAGCTAAGCTTTTGCTTGGATAGATTAGGTTTCTAAAGAGCACTACAGATAGGGACCTTTCTAAAAAACAACTTGGACCTTTCTATGGCCACACTAAAGAGCAATAGAGATAGGGACTTCTGAGGTACTATTGAGTAGAGAAGGAATAATTCTCCTTGTGTTATGTGAACCAACTATTGTGAGTGCCAAATAGTTATTTTGTTTATAAGCATGTAGTAATGAGACACTTGGTTTTTTTTCTTCTTGCACCTAAGATGGAGAAATTACCCTAAGAATTATGCATTGCTCATTTTTTCTCTAGTGATATCATACCTTGGCTAGGGGGTGGTGTCTACATAAGACTACCTATGGTTTGTGGAAATTTTCTCTATCCTAATTAGTAATTTAACATTCAATCTTAAATATAAATATACACTTCATCTTTTCTCTAAAAATTTTCACTAATTTTACAAAAATAAAATAAAATCTTATTATTAAAAATAAAAATAAAAATAAAAAATATATTTATGACTTTTTGAAAATGTCATTTTTAATAACTTTTTAAAAATGTCATTTTTAATGGCTTTTTAAAATGGTAACATAGAAATCATTACATTTTCTCTCAACTATCTCCACATATTACTGGATACCATTCTTCACATAGTTCTCAAATGACTTTTATCAACCTTCTTTAAGTTCTTTGGATAAAGGAATATTCAATGATTTCCATTTATTTTGCTTATCTCGTGGTATTTGGATATAAAATCACTAACTATCATTGACAGGGATATCCTTGGAATGCACTACTATTACCCAAGGTTGGAATAGATAATTGGTTGGAATGGTCACTGACTTTTTGAGCACAACAATGTAAAGACACGAAATTTTCCTAAATTGTACCTGCGTGTACTGTCGTGTTGACTTTCAAATGGAATGTTTCCACTTCGTAGATAAAGACAATAATTTTTGAGCCTCGAGCCATCATATCAAAGTAAAAATTGATTTCACACTATATGATTTTCTAAGTCCCTCACCATTGAGAAAAATATTCCTCTTGTCAGTTATGTGTGGTGTGGCATTTATTTGTATGTGAATTTATTACATCTTATATGTTGTTGTAGATGAGCTTTATCTATTGTTGTGGATTTGCTATCTCCTCTAGGTGCACAATAGTGAATCACAGAATGGAAACCATCACACTATAAAACCCATAATTCTTGTTAATTTTTGCATCACATTTGTAACAAGACCAATGCAGTGGGAATACATGCCAAATAAATGATTATGAGGTATCCTATCTTAAAGAGTTCCTTTTTATCGGATGGTTCCAAATTGATCAGATTTAATATCAATTAAAGACTATTGGGTTTTGTGCAACCTTGATATAAAAAGAATCGACCAATTACTATACTCCCTATGGCCCTTTTGGCAGGGACTAAAAATAATGTGAAAGTCCCCAACACTTCATTTAGCATCGGTGGTGGAGAAAACAGTGTCAACCAGAAAAATTATTATTGATATAATTCGGCTAAGTATGTACAGACGTACTATTAGAGTATTTATTAAAATCAATCTTATTATATATTAATAATTCTCTTCAAAGTGTTTTTTTATTTTATAAATTTGTCTATATTTCAAATATATGAAAAAAGTAATGTATTTTTGGAGAATAACTATCAATCAATTTGGATAGAAAAGACAATTCAACCGTGGTGAAAATTAATAAATAAAATCTGGCAATGGTATTACCAATATTTAGGGTTGTATTAGCTAATATGTTTATATGTCATAAACTTCTTTAGAAAAATAGTATAAGTAATGCATGATTATCACAACCAAAAAATGGTGAAAACGAGGATTTTTGTTCCTCGAGGATTATGTGAATGCAGTAATAGCATATTTACGCTTTAAGGCGTTCCCCTCTGAAAAGAACTCACCCAACTGCCACTTTGCGTTGTTTGGCACTGTCGATCTTATGTGTTAAATGATTCAAATATTATTCGTGATCAGATGCAAGTTTTGGTTGTTTTGGTTGTTTTGGTTGGTTAGAGTATGTTAGTTACTGGTTAATTATTACTCTTTCTTCCAAGCCTTTGCATATTCGATGTGTAGGGATCCTTTCAGAGTACTTTTAGTTTTCAGTAGATGCAAAGGGTGAACTGCTAGGCTCATACAAATAGGAATGCCTTCTATTGGTTGATACAGATAAGGTTCTACCAAGCAATCAAAGAAGAAATATATTTGTTTCCTATGTCAAGTATCTGAGCTCTCTCTGCAACACAGAAACGACTATCCAAATCCATTCTTCTTGGAAGCCAAGCAACTTCTAGCACAGATACTGCTATGGTTGTTGACGAGTAGCACAAATAATGCTATGGTTGTTGACGAGGAGCCCAAAAAAATGAAATATTTGAAGCGTGCCTTATCAATGTGGACCTGACTGGTGGAGCTTGAAGTTGAAGGAGAAATTTCAAAATCCATGAAGTTGACATGCCTCAGATAAAGGGCTTTCAAAGATCGTTAAAGCGTAACAGCAAGGTATTCACGCTTGCTATAGTCTCTTTATTGCATTTCTGGGTTGAATTTCCTATAAATATTTCTTTCTTTCTTGCTCAATATTACTATTCTTCTTGGAAGCCAATCAACTTCTAGCACAGATACTGCTATGGTTGGAAGCCAAGCAGCTTCTAGCATAGATACTACTCTGATTGTTGACGAGGAGCCCAGCGAAATGAAATATTTGAAGCGTGCTTTGGTGGACTCTTTCTACGGTACTGACAGGGGACTGAGAGCTAGCAGTGAAACAAGGGTTGAAATTGTAGAGTTAATTACCCTACTCCAACACCTACAACAACTCCCAATCTCCTCAATGGAAAATGGATCCTAGTGTGATTCTTCACACAATTCTTCACACAACTTAACTTTTTTCATTTTCTGAAAATTTATCTTGAATGTTAACAGAAACATAAACCTAACTAGGGGACTACCTGTTTCTTACCCTTTCTGTTTTGAAATTGCCTTAATTATTTACTATCAATATTGTATTCGTATTATACCCAAAAACCCTTTAGGTCATTTCTGTATCTTGTTTACCCTTTCTGGTAAATTTAAAATACTGACATTTCTAATTTTGCAGGTATACATCCTTCTCTGAGCTATTCCCATTGCTTGCTATAGGGACTTTTCCATTGGTGAAGGTTTAGAAAATTTCACAAAAAATTGCTTCGACAACTCTCATAGTGGAGAACTCTGTGCAATTTGCAGGACCTCTAGCTACCACATCCTTTAGTACAAATGTAACTTTCGAAGTGTGGAGTCCCAAGCGAGTGCAGGTATAGTGTTCATCGCAGTTTTACAAGTATGGACTTGCATTTTGCAAATACAAAAATTGAGGTTTGATTCCTTTCAGATATGTTGCACTTTTGTGCCTTGTAAGCTCCCTTTTCTACTGAGAATGCATGCTTATTCAATGGAACACTAATGTCTAGAAACAACTGGTTTAGTTTTCTCAATAGATTTACAAATACAAAAATTAAGGTTTAGATGTTCAAAGCAGTTTTACTCTTTGCATCTTTCTTTAGCGTAGGATTCCTTCAGGTTGACTACCCTATGTTGAAGAATCCCAGTTTGGGGCATCTTCAATCTGACTTGGCCCTAGCGTTAGGAAAATTTTGTACAAAACTTGTTACTGTTTCACCTGTACCAAATGGAACACTATGAAGTTTTTCATAATCTTGTGACACAATTAGTGCCAGTGAAGAATCAGAATGTATGTTGTCATTAAAACTGAATGAATGATGTCCATCCTGAAATGAATGGCCTGAAAATGATCCATGATTGTTGGAAGAAGAGGGACTGGAAGAGTCAACGTTGTGGTAAGATTGGCATGGCATCAAAGAAGGCTTGTGGAAAGAACCTTCAGGTAATGAGGAATCAAGGGGTTGGGGTAGTCCGATAATCACATCCCAGACATCAGGTCGGTCAATGGGTACAACGATGTCGATGTAGTAGAGTTGGGAAGTGCATCTGTTTTGAAATGAGGACTCTCTGTGTGATGGTGTGGCAAGCTACCACTATGGTGATCAATTGCAGAATGTAGCATATATGATGAACAACCAAATTGAGTATAGGAATCAAAAGTTTGACGATGGTACTGGTAGTATGAGCTATTATAATGAATGCTCTCCTGATAGGGGTAAGGATATGAACTTTGGGTTAAAGATGCAGAGTGTAGCCACCCCACTGGAGTAGATTAAGTTGGGGAGTAGGGGACTACCTGTTTCCTACCCTTTCTGTTTTGAAATTGCCTTAGTTCTTTACTATCAATATTGTATTCATATAATACTTGAAAACCATTTAGGTCATTTTTGTATCTTGTTTACCCTTTTTGGTAAATTTAAAATACTGACATTTCTGATTTTACAGGGATACATCCTCCTTTGCACTATTCCCATTGTTTTCTATAAGGACTCTACTATTGGTGAAGGTTTATAAATTTTCACAAAAAATTTGGTTCAGTGACTCTCATAGTGGATAACTCTATGCAATTTGTAAGACCTATGGCTACCACATCCTTTAGTACAAATACAACTTTAAAAGTGTGAAGTCCTGAGTGAATTGTTCATCACATTTTTACAAGTACGGACTTGCGTTTTGCAAATACAAAAATTAAGTTTTGATTCCTTTTAGATATGTCGCACTTTTGTGCCTTGTAAGCTCCCTTTCCTACTGAGAATGCATGCTTATTCAATGGAACACTAATGTCTAGAAACAACTGGTTTAGTTTTCTGGATAGATTTACAAATGAAAAAATTAAGGTTTAGATGTTCAAAGTAGTTTTACTCTTTGCATCTTTCTTTAGCGCAAGATTCCTTAAGGTTGATTTCCCTATGTTCAAGAAGCCCAATCTGCGGCATCTTCAATCTAACTTGGCCCTTGTGTTAGGAATTTTTTTAGAGAATTTGTTACTGTTTCACTTGCCTACCCTTCCTCCTCTGCCACTACAACAACACAAGATAACCATCCCAGCAAGCCAATGAACCTTATAATTAACAACTGCAAGGTGTAGGAGCTTCCCAACCAGTTCTTGAAGAAGCCCATTTTGAAAACAAAGTTTCTTATGTTGTACAATGCAAATGAGATGCTTATATTACACTTTATATTTTATCTAAAAAATGCAAACACTCATTCCCATAGAGGGTGTTAACACCTAGGTTGTTCCCTATGACTCCCAAGGGAATACGGCCGGGGTAACCACTAACCAAGCTTTGGATTACAGTTTCTAGCCAAACTGTAATCAGAGAGGGCTCTCTCTTTAAGATTTATCTCTGTTTTGTGAGGATTTTAGGCTAGTTATGAAGTGAGGGTTTGGTTTGAATTCTGGTTGAATGATATCTTTCGATACCTAAGATGTAGTGTTCAGACAGTTGTAATTCATTGGGCAATGGAGTCTAGAGCTGTGAATTGTTTGAAATGCTTAAGTGGGAGTGTTCAGACTGCAGGGCCTATTGGGTATTCCAACAAACAAACTTAAAACTGTGGTGATGATGTATGATTAGCCAATGGAAAGCAATTAAGAATTTTCCACTAAGCTAGTGGTGTGAAAGTGAAGTATATTGCACAGGAGCAAACTTGAATTCCTGAAACAAGGGTCACTGTGAAAGATATATTCTAGAAAGTGCAGCAATTAAGAATTACACTTATCAAGATTATAACTGAAGAAAACATTCATTAACAACATAGATTGAGCTCAGGGTATTTCATGAATAAATCCTGAAGCTATTCTTTTTCTTTGCTGCTAAATACTAGAACAAAGAAACATGTATGGATTGTAAAAGACTGAAACACATAACGAAGAGAGTTACATAAGACTTATTGTATTGTGAGATGCACAGGGATCTTGCAACTTTTAACAAACACCATGAACGCATTCAAACAACTCAGAACTTGAGAAATTCCATCACTTCTTTTATTAAACTCTGAATAAATTACAGCATAGGATCTCTTCAAGAGGAAATCAACAACCCCTGCAAGCTTATGCGAGGGGGAATTTATACAATCGGTTCCAAAATATCTGAACCATTGAGTTATCTGATAATTAAATACGTTACCAACTTTTACAAAATATCAGAAAAGCAGTTACTGCTGCTATTAATACAAAATGAATGCCCTTTATATCTGTTAGGAGATACTTTGACCCTTGGAGGCCACTTAGTTGGTCTGAACGTTCTGCTTTAATGCTGGAAATGTGCCTTTATGGCTGTTGTGCTGTAGCTTTTCGGCCCTGTTACCTGTTAGCTGTCAATCTTGCTTTTGTTGGCCGAATATGATCTGCTGAGTTGGCTCAGCCCTTCCCTTTTCATGCATGCTGATTTTACTAAGTTTTCATGTGCATGCCAACTTGTATTTTTTGATTAAAAAACTTAGTGAATGGCTTCTTGGTCTATAAGATCATCTGAATTGCTTTAGTCCACCATTCCTGTGTGGGCAGTTGATGTCTAAGAATTGCATCCAAAGTCTCATCTGCCTCTGTGTATTTATAGAAATTGGGAGGCACTTCAAACAGGTGTTTAATTTCATTCATTATAAAAAATAAATTCTCTACCCTGTTGTAGAGACTTTGTCCTGTAGCTGGCCCTGTTTCCTCTGAGGTGCTGGGCCTTTCAGTGATCTGATTTATGGCGAATGTGTTGACCCTCTTGGCATACTGCTCATGTGTAAGTAGTCTTCCTGCGCTGTTCAGTAAGCCAGGGAGACCTCTGTTTTGCAATGCCACAAATTTGTCCATGAATCTGTTGACCTCTGTCTGCATGTCCTGGGTCCTTCTTTCTAATGTCTGCACCAGGTTTCTTAATGTCAGGACCCTCTTTACTAACAAAATAGTCTCAGTCCTGTTGGAAATTCCCATAGTTGCTAACTGAGCACTTGTTCTATTATTAAGCACATTGATCATCATGTTGGCAACTTCAGGCATATTGCCTAGAGAGGCCCTTGATCTCTGAATTTCCTTCTGTGCTTTTGCGATGAGCTCCAACTGCTCATGAATTGTCTCAATATACTGCCATTGATCAGTGATGGATTGGCCAATATTGGCCCATAACACTGTCTTGAGCTCAGCCACTACTTTATCCAGTTTGAGCTTCTTCTCCAGCTCCTTTATCCTGTCTTTGAGGGCTTTTATTTCCCTGCCCTTTTCTGCCACAGTCTGCTTGGATTTGTCATATCTTTCATTTACCTTGGCTAAATTCTCCCTGGCCTCATTCAATTCTGTCATTTGAGCTTCCAGGGCCTGAATCTCATTTCTCAGCTTTCGCATGTCCAGGCTTGGGGCCTGCTCTGTTGTTGGTGGTGGTGCTGAGGTAGAAGGTGCTACCTATTCTGTTTGTTGAGCGAGGGGAGCAGTAGTTGGAGGAGCTTCCTCAAGGTTAATTATTTCAGGAGGAGGCTGAGATGTTTGACCTCCTTCCTTTTGCCGTAATGATGCTTGCAATGCTGCCTGTGCAGCTTCTGATTCTCCCATCTTTTCTTGAGTCTGGATTAGCTGTTTATATAAAGACACCAGCAAAGTTGTGGCATCTTGATCATGTCTCAGCTGGGCAACTTCATCTGTTTGAGGGTGAATTGTTGCTGGGATTTTGATCTTTCTTCTCAAAGCTGCCATGTCTGCATCCCTCAATTTCAATATTTCTTGTATGCCCTTGATGTCCTTGGGCATCATGCCCAATCTCTATGATTATATCTTCTAAGGACCTGATCCTGTTGTCCTTTGCTTGAGAGGATGCTCTCTCCAACTCAAGTTGGGCAGCTGTATTATTTAGGCTATTTTCTAGCCTATAATTATCCAATGTCTTATCTGCCAAGGAGGCATACACCATCTCACCCGTTTGTTTATGCAATTCGATTTTGTCCATTAGGTGGATGTCCTTGGCAAGGACCTCAAGATTGGTCCTCAAGTAGTCTGAAGGAGACTGTGGCTGCAATGCAGTTGGCATGAAGTGACTCATGATCATTTTGCCTTCATTAACATCATATGCAGACATGAGTCTTTGCTGGGTCGTGGGAGCCATTTTCAACAAATGATTATATAGTTGTATCTTTATTGGCTCATTCCTCCTCTTTATGTCAATGAACTGCTGTTTGATGCTCAGTTCACCTTCTCTCTGCTGGGTTGAGGAGCTGACTTCTCCTCCCATCATCCTCTCTTGTTCCTGCTGGAAGGAACTTGCTGAGGCCTCCAGACTTGGTGGGCCCATGACCAAAGATTTCCCCAAAGGCATTTCCTTTTCTGAAAGGGGATTCATTCTGTGTCTTTTCTCCCCTTGAGTCGTTGTTGTTGTGAGGGGAGTCTCTCTGTCCCTCTTCCTGCTTATGTCTTCTTTTTGTGGGGTTTGGAGGACTGAGGCCTCCATTGTTGTTTCTGGCCTAGGAGGCACCATGTCCTGAGCCTGCTGCTCAGTGGAAATTGGGGCTTCAGCTGCCTTTTCTTGCTGTAATGGCTGCTTTTTCTCTTGCTGCCCCTCTTGTTGCTATTGTACCTGTTGTTGTTGCTGCTGTGCCTCCTCATGAGGTGGCTGTTCTGGTTCCATCTCCTTTTCTTTGCCTTTGCTTGAGGTTTGCTCAGTAGCTTTAACCGATTGCTGATTTGCTGTGGAGGAAGATGCAGCTGCTCCCACTTGAGTGCTTGGAAGAGTAAACACCTGTGCACAAAGCTCCAAGTCAGCCATCTTTTGGATATTTCTAACTGCTCTTTGATTTAATTCTTCTTGTGTAGCAGCCTCCTCTAAGGTTCCCCTCCTCCATTTTACTTGATTTGCATACTTTTCTATGTGAGGCAACCTTACATGGTCATAACCAGACAGCCTATACTTGACCCTTCTTAAAGTTATGAAGTGATTGGGGTCATAAGGTTTCCAAAGGAAACTGGTCTGTAGGCCAAGGGATCCTAACATGTTGTCGGCTTCTTGCCAACCTTCCTCCCTTTTGTTTTAGATGAAGTGGCCTAATTGGTTTCTGACCTTGAGTTGTGCTTTCTTGCCTCTGCTTGAAAAGTGCAGCACATCAGCATTCCCAAATTGCCTGAAGTATTCCAGGGCAAACAATCTCATGGGCACATATCTGGGCAATCTGTATGGGGGCAGCTCACACCCATATATTCTGATGACTGTGTGGTGTTGGTAATAATACCAATCCCCGATGCTGTATGCCTTGGACAGCTGAAGAATCCTCTGCATCTCATCAGTTAGCCTAGGAGGAGGTGAGCTCATCATTAGAGACATGGCTGGGTGGATGAAGAGGTCTATAAATTCACAATAAGTGTATGGAGAAACAGATCTGCAGTGGAAGGCAGAGGACCAATACACCACTGACCTTGGATTTCCTTGTGCATCCACTCTCTTCATAGCAAAGTGGAACTTCTCATGTTGATAATACAAAATCAAGTGGTAGATGTAGGAGGTGTATCTGAACACCCTTTCTCTTGGTAAGTTCATCAATTGCTCATGTATTTTGTCAGATATGTAAGTGGCATAGTCATAGCAGATTGGAGACTTGCCAGGGGCAAACATGAGCATCATCACCAGCACAGTCTCATCAACAAACTCAATAGAATTATAGCCCAGAATGGGACTGATCATGTCTACAAGGTCCCTGCCCAATTGGTTTAGGTAAACATGAGAAATGGGAGGGTACTTCACTGTGTCAGAGTCAATATATAATTGATTTAGTTTGGTGATCTGGGCATCTGTCAATTTGGCTCCTTGCTTTATCAGATCAGCCAGTGATAAAGGGACTAATTTCTTCTCAGTTTTGAAATGGAGCATCTCTCTGATGGCTTCAGGGGTGATATAGAAAACAACTGAGCCTGAAGGGTCAATCACAGCCCTCTGAGTGGCATCGTAGGATTCAACACATAGGTGGATCAGGTCAGGAAACTGGTTGACCTGAGGGAGTTTGAATAGAGGGAGGAAAGAATCCCAAATGCCCAATACATCTGTTCCAGCCTCATGTTTAATCCTCAACTCATTCAGCAAATGAATGTGGTACTTGCTGTGCATTAGCATTTCTTCTGCTATCTGATAATCCAGGTCTGCTAGAGGCTGCCACTCCAATTGTCTCTGAGGGGCATTTAGAGGAGCAATATTCAATGCTACAGGAGCTACTGGTGGATCCATGGTTACTTTTAGGATTTATGTCGTTTATAAACTGGTGTTACTGTGCAGAGCAACACCACAGAGTTTTCTTTGAACAGAAAGGTAAATTACTGAGGGACAGAGGATAAATGGTCAATTGCAGCAATTGAAATACTGCTTAAAGTATGGATAAGACAAATGTCTGGTCTTAAACTCTTTTTCTCAGCAAATTGGTACAGTTTGGGTTACCATTTCGCGATTGCGCGAACAGAATGCAGTTATTGGTAAAAACCTCGGGCAAACAAGGCTCAACCGGTGAATTTCGACCTTAGAGTGTAAATGGGGACTAGGCACAGGGGATTTGCCGGTGAATTATAAGTTTCTCAGTGTTTTAAGCTTTCTTGGCAATTTACAGACGAAACCAGGTGCAGGAGGGATTCACAAGGATAAATACCTGGTATACAGAGAACAATGGACACGAATGCAGGTGGAAATGGCGCGCCAGCGGTCTCCAGGTCGAGTTCAGCAGGTTGGTGCGCGGTTGGACGTAAAAACCATGCAGAAAAAACAACAGCGTTTTTGGCAAAAAGTGCAAAAAACGCGAAATTTTGGCCAAAATATGGATTTTTTGGAACATTGGCGCCTTTTTTGGATGACGTCAGCATGACGTCATCAGGTGGGGTCAAGGTCGGATGACGTCATCGGGTGACGTGGCGGCATAAGAGAGGTCCACGGGGATGGTGAGGTGGCAGACAGGTGGAGCAATGGCGGACGGGGTGTACCGACGCGGTGCTAACGTAGCAGTGATGCTGGCAGTGACGTAGGCAGGGCGGATTAACCGAAACCAGAAGTGGTTAGCGGTTTCATATCGCACCACCTTCCATACGGAAGCGGAATTGTCAGAGGTACCTCCGATACGATGTGGGGGTGACGCGTGGCAGAGGCCTGACGTCACCCTCTGACAGATATCGGAAGGTATCTTTCGGACGTCGGGGCCGGTCCGATATGCACGAGGGCCATCGGATGAAAAGGGCCTGATCCAACGGTCGACGGATCGTTGAGCTGGCTGGACGATACGGATGTGGGCGGGATTAAAATAATATTTCTTTTGAAATTTGCGCCCGGCGGGACCTTTGGGAATTTGGCGATTCATATGGTTTTTTCAATGTTTTTTACAAAAATGCGCATAGCGCTAAGACTTTGGGTAAACGGGAAAAAGTGGGTTTTTTATGTTTTTTGCAAATGAAGCGGGTTATGGGTAAAAAGGGGTTTTTTTACAAGGTTTTTTAGCAAATGAAGGGTTCAATGGGTTAAATGACTTCTGAAGGGGAAAGAGGGGTAAGGCTTAGGGTTCTCAAACTGACCAGATGTCAATTTAATCCCTAACAGTGAACATATGGCTATAATGCCAAGGGGAGGGATATTTATACAATGCTTGGGGTTTATACACCATAGTGTTATAATAGTAGGGAAAGGATAACATAGGGGATTTAGATAATAGAAGTTAGGGGTTAATATGGAAGGAAAAGGCGAATGAGGAGTGAAATTACTAAGTTTATGTGAAGATAACTTAGCTTAGGGAGTAGATCAAAATGAAAAGATTTTTAGACAAGAAATGTGGCTTTTAAAGGAATAAGAACCACCATAAAACCTCAAATTCTTCCATGAATCTCAACTGATGAAGGGATGTTAGTAATGAATGTGAAAGGGGAAAATGTGAAGTTAGACATGCTCCTTTGCTTTGCTGCAACATGATGGAGAAGAAGACCTTCTCAATCCATTGATTTTCCTTTGTGAATAGGTTAGCACACATTCAATTGTAAGGAAATGACATTTCTGCAACCCCATCTGCCTACCCATCTACTTGCCTAGCATTTTTTGTTTCTTCTTGGAGGGTGCACTTAGACTTGCAGACCCTTATTTGCCTTTTCTTTTCTCTTGGCTTTTTCTTTTGATTTTCTATCTAGAATTATCCTTATTGCTTCCAAGGTCCCAGATTAAGCAGTTGGGAACCTTAATTCTCTACCTAAGCTACTGGTCTGCCAAGATTAAACAGTTTGGACAGACTTCTTTCTCTATTCTACAACAGAAAATTGAAACATGGCATGACCCAGATTAGGCTGTTGGACCATCCATCAAAATTGAGTCAACATAAAGCTATATACACACATTGTTTTCTCATGGAAATATGGGATCTTTGTATCACCAAAGCAGAGCATATTTGGGACTTTCTTTGCCAATCATGAAATATGAAACCTATTGATATAGGTAGCTAACAGTGGCTCCACATGGGGATGGCTTTTCCATTTGAAAGGCCAAGAACAGCAGGTCAGAATGCCTTGGGCCCTTGACTGCTTTTACCAAAGCTTGAAGTATGCTGCTTTGACATGCCGAATTGTACTCTTCTCATCTTGGTAAATCTCTGAGCTTATTTGCCTTTTGCTGATACCTTATAAACTTGAGAAACTGCATTTTTACATATTTAACAGAAAGTAATATATACACCTGGATATGTACAAGGGAAACTCAGGTTGCACTTATGGATGGTAGTCAAAATAGTGCTTCAACATCCTGCCATTCACAGGACCTTCATCCAAATCAGTTTCATTAAGACTTTTAAGGAAGTAAGTATTATTTCCTTGTACTGCTTGAACAACAAATGGTCCTCTCCAAAGGGAATCAAATTTTCCATGTTTTCCCTTATCTTCTCTTCTTGAATCCCACTTGAGGACTTTGTCTCCAACATTAAAATCTTCTGCCTTGGTCCTTCTGTCAAAGGCTTTCTTTAACTTTTCTTGTAAAACTTGAACTCTGCTGTAAACTTGGTCTCTAGTTTGCTGCAAACATATTATTTGATTGATCCTTCTTTGCATATCATTTGGTTCAGCTTGACTTTCTTGAAGTAATTTCATGACAGGGATTCCCAGTGATGAAGGAAATTTGGCTTCTAATCCATAAACTAATTCATATGGGCTGATCCCAATTGATCTTTTGGTTGTTAGTCTATCTGCCCATAAGGCATTCACAAGCTTCTTATGCCAATTCTTCTTATTTTCTTCCAAAACCTTCTTTATGATGTTCACAAGGCTTTTGTTTGATGATTCAGCAAGGCCATTTCCTTGGGGATAATATGCAGTAGAATGGCCCAAGGTAATGTGAAATTTGTGACAGAAATTCACCATCTTCTTAGATCTGAAGGCAGCAGCATTGTCTGTTATTATTTTATCAGGACAACCAAATCTAGAAAGAATACTGGTCTCAAGGAACTGAATGATAGTGGAATCATTTGCTTGTCTGCATGGAACAGCTTCAATCCATTTAGTAAAGTAGTCTGTAGCTGTTAGAATCCATCTATGTTGGCCTGAAGATGAAGGGTGAATTTCCCCAATGAAATCCAAGCCCCATTGTTGAAAAGGTCTCTTTGTTGCAATAGACCTCAAAGGAAGTTGTAGTAACTTTCTTTTTCCCTCAAACACTTGACATTTATGACATGAGGTGGTGAATTTCATGACATCAGAGAAAACAGTGGGCCAATAGTAACCAGCTCTTAATATCTTATCCACAGTGGACATCCAATACAAATGTCCACCACAATTACCTGCATGAAATTCTTCCATGATTTTGTTAGACTCATTTTCCATTAAGCAGTTTAACAATATACCCTCATGGTTTTTCCAAAGCAAATTTCCATTCATAACACAAAATTTTGAAGCTTTCATTTTTAGGAACCTACATTTAGTTCTGGACAGTCATGGGGGAGCACACAAGTTTTGTAACACATAACAGATATCAGAATACCAGGGGGATTGTTCAAAGGCTACATTGATCTTTGGAGTCGCCAGCTCCGGTTCACTGTCCAGCTGGTTGATGTCCAAGGCTTGGAAATTTGTTTCAGACATTAATTTGGCCAAACCTTGCCCTTTTATCAGTTTTGTAGGTTTTATTTCAATGTCAAATTCTAAAATGTTGGCAATCCATTTGCCTCTTCTGCCCTCTAAGTTCTCTTGAGTAAGTATGTCTTTCACAATTGGGCTTGGTACATAGGCTATAACATGGGAGTATAGGATGTAGATCCTAAAGTCTTTAATAGCTTTGACCAAAGCATATGCTTGCTTTTCCATGATCTGGTATTTCAGGGGTGCATCTCTAAGAGCTCTACTAAAAAAAACAATAGGTTTTTCATTTCCTTGGTCATATTTCTGTAATAAGACAGCAGCAATTGTGTGTTGGGAAGCAAAGGAAAATATGATAAATTCCCTATCAAATTGAGGGTTGGTTAAGACTGGGGTTTGGGTGAGGGCTAGTTTGATACCTTCAAAAGCTTGATTTACTTCTACTGTCCATTTTACTTTTGAATCCTTTTTTAGCATGTTATTGAGTAATCTGCTTAATTCAGCCAAATTTGGGATAAATCTCCTTAGGAAGTTGATTTTACCCAGAAAGGCTTGTAATTCCTTTACATTTCTTGGATGAGGCATTTGTAAGATGGCCTGGATTCTGTCTGGGTCGATCCTAATGCCATCCTTTGAAATGATGTGACCCAACAGTTTACCTTCTTCCAAACCAAACAGGGATTTCTTGGGATTTAAGGAAATTCCATATTTCCTACAAGTTGTGAATATCTGCCTTAGATGTTTCAGATGTTCAGGGTCAGATTTTGAAAATGGTGTAAGGTCATCTAAGTAGACCACAAGGAAATCATGGATCTCTTTGGCAAAAGCAATATCCATTGCTCTTTGAAAGGTAGCCCCTGCATTTTTCAATCCAAAAGGCATTTTCACATATTTGAAGGTTCCCCAAGGGGTTGTAAATGCTGTTTTGTCCTGATCATCAAGGTGAACTAAGATCTGGTTGAAACCTGAGAATCCATCAAGTAGAGAAATTCTTGAGGCCCCCACTACTCTCTGCAAGATGTGATCCATTTTGGGTAAGGGGTAGTTATCTTTCAAGGACACTTGATTTAAGTTCCTTAGATCAACACAGAGCCTTATTTCACCAGTTTTCTTTCTTGTAGGGACTAAGTTTGAAATCCAATCAGAAAATCTGATTGGTGCTATGATGCTAGCCTTAAACATTTTTTGTACCTCTTGTTCCATTGCTGGGAGAAGCATAGGATTGATTCTCCTCAATTTTTGCTTAAAGGGTTTTTGATCTGGCTTGAGAGGGATAGTGTGTTGAATTACAGAGGTGTCATAGGATTTTAAATCCTCATAACTCCATGCAAAGACATCCTGGAAATCCTTGAAGAGGTCAATGTATTTAGGCTTTTGATCAGGAGGTAATGAAGCAGACTGTTTTATTATTTTGGGTTGTTTAGCAGTCCCAATGTTACACTCTTCTATGGCAGTGTTGAGGGGCTGGATTTTTCGTTTGCTGGGAACATCATTGGAGTCGAAAATGTCTTCTAATGGAGCTAAGCCTATTGGAAGAAAATTGTCTTTCAATTGTATAACTTCGGCTTCATCATCAACTATCTCTTCACAACTGTTTTGTCCAAGTTCTTGTATGTTTTCTTTGTTAAAAATTGTTGGATGTAACATTTGGTTTGCTGTTTTAGGTGATACTGGCTTGTTTTTCAGTTTACTCTGTATTTGTGATTGACTTGCTCTTTCAAGTATTTGTGATTGACTTGCTCCCTCAGTGTCAATATTTAGTCCTGCAAATTCTTGCTGTAAAGTCAAGAAATTGTTTATTTGTGTATCATCATCAAATACTTGCCAATCCTTGACATTATTTGGGACAGATGGTCTGTGTTTTATCTCAGCTGTAAAACAGTGATGGGGCTCAAAAGGTAACTTGCAGGTACTTGCAAATGTGGCCAAACTATGGGCATGAAGATTATGTGTTCTCAGAATTTTGGTTATTTGAAATTCAGTGAAGGAGTTTAGTAGTTCAGCAGCAACAGACCTATAAGCCCTCAGTCTTTTGTCATTGGTGACAAAATTTCCCTTTACTTGTTGGATAATTAGGTCTGAATCTCCTAGGACTGAGACTTTTATGGCTTGTAAGGATTTTACTAGCTTTAGGCCTAGTAAGAGAACTTCATATTCAGCCATATTGTTGGTGCACCTGAAGTTTAACCTATAGGCTCGGCCCTTTGCATGACTTTTTTGTTTGTTATGTATCCAAACCCCTGCTCCTGCCCCTAACTTGTTGACTAACCCATCAAATTCAAGAAACCAGAGGACTTCTTGGTTAAGGGAAGGTTTGTCAACTGTTATGGGAGTTGGCATCAACAACTTGAGATCTTGGTTTACCCTTGATTTTTCTTTTGGAACATTTTTGTTAATTGATTTCTCAACCTTCATTTCTTGAACAGCAGTCTCTTCATTTGTCTGCTGGTGTTTTTTGAGTGTGTGGAATTCCTCATCACCTGTGGGGTTTGTTTTGTCATTGAAGAGAATGTAGGAGTCAATGTCAGAATGGACAGCATATATGGGGAAGTTTTGAGGTTTTTCTTCACTGCTGACCATGTATTTCATAAGTGACTCTCTATATAGTCTCTTGGGTTGACCAAAGACTGTGATTGTGGCATATGACATGTCTAATTGTAGGGACCCTTGAAGTTTAGCCCCCCATGATCTTGATAACAACATTCCATATTTGGGTGGGATATCAGCAACTACAACATCCATTAAGATTGTTTTATTTGGATATTGGACAAGGGATACACATAAGTCTTTTATCAATCCTAAACACTTAACTTGGCTGGAGTCAAATGATAATAGGTCCTTATATGGTCTTGTAATATCTAGATTCAACCTTTCCATGACTGATTTCGGCATCAGGTTATGAGAGGCACCTGAGTCAAACATTGCATTGTGTAGTATCTTATCATGAACATGTAAACTGACATAAAAAGGTAAGATCCCTGTGACTGCTGTCTTTCCATCAACCTCTGGACCGAACAACAATTCTGGGGTATCATCCAACACATTGACATTGTCTTTATTACGAGTAAGTTGGAGGGACTTCTTGATTTGTTGTTTGTAGATGTCATGCTTGGCTAGTTCTGAGAGAGGGATGGCTACCTTCAGTTTGCCAATTTCAGCTTCCAAGTCAAAGGGTCTTTCAGATTGAACCTTAGTGTTGTGGGTGACAACCTTTTCTTTGTTTAGTAAGTTTTCTTCTTGATCCTTGTCTTGATCTTGGGGCTTGTGCCTTTCATTCATCTTTTGAGGAAGGTCACTTGGATTAGGCTGCAAAGATGATGCAGCCAGTGGCTGTTGTGTTGAGGGAAGTTGTTCAGTAACTTCTTCAACGGTTACCTCCTTTGTAAGTGAATCAGTTGTGTTAATTGGTTCTGTGACTATGGCTCTTTTAGGCTGCAGCCTGTCCTTTGTTTTTTCAGGCTGTGTTATATTTACAGTTCTACTTCTTAGTTTGTATTGTTTATGAACTTCATAAACAGCTGTGTCATAGCCTTGTTTGAAGTCAAATGACTCACCTGACTTGGTTTGGAATTGTTTAATGTCATCATCTTTGTGATCTTCTTGACTCAGAAAAACTTGATGCTCATCATTGAGGCCCATTAGGTTGATGTGGGTGTCATCTACTTGCTCGTTTGAAGTGGATGTTTCAGCATAGTTTTCCTGGAACGGAGGTCTTATCTCTGGATCAGAATTGACCTTGCCAACGTTTGGGTTTTGATTTCTCCTAAAATTGGGATTCCTTATAGGGTTGTTTTGCGGTGCTTCCCATGATGCCTTTCTCTCAACTGATTCCACTCTATCACCCAATCTCTTCATGCCATTGAGTATTGCATCCAGTTTCTGATCAAAGGCCGAGGGTTCTTCTTTGTATATGTTTCTCTTTTCCAATCTTGCCCTGTTTCTTTTAGCAATCAGGTTTGCTTCTATTGTGACAGCTACCTTTTGGGCATCTTGGAGAGTTTCAGGTGCTCTTTCCTTTAACTGATATGCCATGTCAGGGTCAAATCCATCAGGGAATTTGTACAAGGCTAAATCAGGAGGAGGTCTTAAGTTTTGTGGTATTGCGTTGTATACATTGTTAAATCTGGCACAATACTCCAGAACGGTCTCTTGAGGACCTCTCTTGATTGTGTCATATTCACCAAGTATGTGCAAGGGATCTTTCTTTTTCTCCCATTTGTTAGTAAAGGCTTGATAAAGCTCATCAGGGGTTGTGATGGTATTTACAGCAAGTGATCTGAACCAAGTTCGGACATCACCTGTCAGGCTCTGGACAAAAATTCTCATTCTCACACTATCATCATCTATTTCATAGTTCTCAAAGTGATCCTGCATCTTCTTGGCATGTTGAATAGCTGTGAAAGGGCCAGTGGAGTCAAAATATGAGATTTTGGTTTGGTAATCCTGAGGTAAGGCTGCAGGATTAGCAGGCAACTGCAAGGGTGCATATCTGTTAGCCATATTTATAGGGTTTAGAGGATTGACAAGGGCAACGGGGACAACAGGAACGATGGGTACCACAGGGGTAACAGGTATAACAGAACCTAGAGTGTTGGTCAAGGGAATATGTGCAGTGGATGAAGGTGTGAAAGGAGGGCTTTGAGATGTGGATGGTGAACTAGGGGAATTGGGGGCAGACCAAAAAAGAACCTTGATTGGAGTGGAAATGGGGTTAGGGTGAACTGTCTCTAGACTTAAGTCAGCAAGCTTATCTGGCCCTTGCTGCTTCCTAACAATCTTAGGGATTGTGTTAGGATTTTCAAAAATAGTGGGTGGGTTGGGGTCCGGATTTGACCTTGTGTACCGTGGATTCTTCTTGGGAACCAACTTCTGAACTTGTTTTTGAGTATTTTGAGGAAATTTTTATATCTGCAAGGACTAGACTAGATTTTGGAATTGCTGTATATGTCTCAAAGCTATCATGAAGATTTGATTGAAGTAGCTTCAGGGGATATATATCAACTAGAAAATCGTAAGGAGTCCCCAGTGGAGTCGCCATTTATGTTAACACCCAGGTTGTTCCCTATGACTCCCAAGGGAATACGGCCGGGGTAACCACTAACCAAGATTTGGATTACAGTTTCTAGCCAAACTGTAATTAGAGAGGGCTCTCTCTTTAAGATTTATCTCTGTTTTGTGAGGATTTTAGGCTAGTTATGAAGTGAGGGTTTGGTTTGAATTTTGGTTGAATGATATCTTTCGATACCTAAGATGTAGTGTTCAGACAGTTGTAATTCATTGGGCAATAGAGTCTAGAGCTGTGAATTGTTTGAAATTCTTAAGTGGGAGTGTTCAGACTGCAGGGCCTATTGGGTATTCCAACAAACAAACTTAAAACTGTGGTGATGATGTATGATTAGCCAATGGAAAGCAATTAAGAATTTTCCACTAAGCTAGTGGTGTGAAAGTGAAGTATATTGCACAGGAGCAAACTTGAATTCCTGAAACAAGGGTCACTGTGAAAGATATATTCTGAAAGTGCAGCAATTAAGAATTACACTTATCAAGATTATAACTGAAGAAAACATTCATTAACAACATAGATTGAGCTCAGGGTATTTCATGAATAAATCCTGAAGCTATTCTTTTTCTTTGCTGCTAAATACTAGAACTTAGAAACATGTATGGATTGTAAAAGACTGAAACACATAACGAAGAGAGTTACAGAAGACTTATTGTATTGTGAGATGCACAGGGATCCTGCAACTTTTAACAAACACCATGAACGCATTCAAACAGCTCAGAACTTGAGAAATTCCATCACTTCTTTTATTAAACTCTGAATAAATTACAGCATAGGATCTCTTCAAGAGGAAATCAACAACCCCTGCAAGCTTATGCGAGGGGGAATTTATACAATCGGTTCCAAAATATCTGAACCGCTGAGTTATCTGATAATTAAATACGTTACCAACTTTTACAAAATATCAGAAAGGCAGTTACTGCTGCTATTAATACAAAATGAATGCCCTTTATATCTGTTAGGAGATACTTTGACCCTTGGAGGCCACTTAGTCGGTCTGAACGTTCTGCTTTAATGCTGGAAATGTGCCTTTATGGCTGTTGTGCTGTAGCTTTTCGGCCCTGTTACCTGTTAGCTGTCAATCTTGCTTTTGTTGGCCGAATATGATCTACTGAGTTGGCTCAGCCCTTCCCTTTTCATGCATGCTGATTTTACTAAGTTTTCCTGTGCATGCCAACTTGTATTTTTTGATGAAAAAACTTAGTGAATGGCTTCCTGGTCTATAAGATCATCTGAATTGCTTTAGTCCACCATTCCTGTGTGGGCAGTTGATGTCTAAGAATTGCATCCAAAGTCTCATCTGCCTCTGTGTATTTATAGAAATTGGGAGGCACTTCAAACAGGTGTTTAATTTCATTCATTATAAAAAATAAATTCTCTACCCTGTTGTAGAGACTTTGTCCTATAGCTGGCCCTGTTTCCTCTGAGGTGCTGGGCCTTTCAGTGATTTGATTTGTGGCGAATGTGTTGACCCTCTTGGCATACTGCTCATGTGTAAGTAGTCTTCCTGCGCTGTTCAGTAAGCCAGGGAGACCTCTGTTTTGCAATGCCACAAATTTGTCCATGAATCTGTTGACCTCTGTCTGCATGTCCTGGGTCCTTCTTTCTAATGTCTGCACCAGGTTTCTTAATGTCAGGACCCTCTTTACTAACAAAATAGTCTCAGTCCTGTTGGAAATTCCCATAGTTGCTAACTGAGCACTTGTTCTATTATTAAGCACATTGATCATCCTGTTGGCAACTTCAGGCATATTGCCTAGAGAGGCCCTTGATCTCTGAATTTCCTTCTATGCTTTTGTGATGAGCTCCAATTGCTCATGAATTGTCTCAATATACTGCCATTGATCAGTGATGGATTGGCCAATATTGGCCCATAGCACTGTCTTGAGCTCAGCCACTACTTTATCCAGTTTGAGCTCCTTCTCCAGCTCCTTTATCCTGTCTTTGAGGGCTTTTATTTCCCTGCCCTTTTCTGCCACAGTCTGCTTGGATTTGTCATATCTTTCATTTACCTTGGCTAAATTCTCCATGGCCTCATTCAATTCTTTCATTTGAGCTTCCAGGGCTTGAATCTCATTTCTCAGCTTTTGCATGTCCAGGCTTGGGGCCTGCTCTGTTGTTGGTGGTGGTGCTGAGGTAGAAGGTGCTGCCTGTTCTGTTTGTTTAGCGAGGGGAGCAGTAGTTGGAGGAGCTTCCTCAAGGTTAATTATTTCAGGAGGAGGCTGAGATGTTTGACCTCCTTCCTTTTGCCGTAATGATGCTTGCAATGCTGCCTGTGCAGCTTCTGATTCTCCCAGCTTTTCTTGAGTCTGGATTAGCTGTTTATATAAAGACACCAGCAAAGCTGTGGCATCTTGATCATGTCTCAGCTGGGCAACTTCATCTGTTTGAGGGTGAATTGTTGCTGGGATTTTGATATTTCTTCTCAAAGCTGCCATGTCTGCATCCCTCAATTTCAATATTTCTTGTATGCCCTTGATGTCCTTGGGATCATGCCGAATATCTATGATTATATCTTCTAAGGACCTGATCCTGTTGTCCTTTGCTTGAGAGGATGCTATCTCCAACTCAAGTTGGGCAGCTGTATTATTTAGGCTATTTTCTAGCTTATAATTATCCAATGTCTTATCTGCCAAGGAGGCATACACCATCTCACCCGTTTGTTTATGCAATTCGATTTTGTCCATTAGGTGGATGTCCTTGGCAAGGACCTCAAGATTGGTCCTCAAGTAGTCTGAAGGAGACTGTGGCTGCAATGCAGTTGGCATGAAGTGACTCATGATCATTTTGCCTTCATTAACATCATATGCAGATATGAGTCTTTGCTGGTTGGTGGGAGCCATTTTCAACAAATGATTATATAGCTGTATCTTTATTGGCTCATTCCTCCTCTTTATGTCAATGAACTGTTGTTTGATGCTCAGTTCACCTTCTCTCTGCTGGCTTGAGGAGCTGACTTCTCCTCCCATCATCCTCTTTTGTTCCTGCTGGAAGGAACTTGCTGAGGCCTCCAGACTTGGTGGGCCCATGCCCAAAGATTGCCCCAAAGGCATTTCCTCTTCTGAAAGGGGATTCATTATGTGTCTTTTCTCCCCTTGAGTCGTTGTTGTTGTGAGGGGAGTCTCTCTGTCCCTCTTCCTGCTTATGTCTTCTTTTTGTGGGGTTTGGAGGACTGAGGCCTCCACTGTCGTTTCTGGCCTAGGAGGCACCGTGTCCTGAGCCTGCTGCTCAGTGGAAATTGGGGCTTCAGCTGCCTTTTCTTGCTGTAATGGCTGCTCTTTCTCTTGCTGCCCCTCTTATTGTTGTTGTACCTGTTGTTGTTGCTGCTGTGCCTCCTCATGAGGTGGCTGTTCTAGTTCCATCTCCTTTTCTTTGACTTTGCTTGAGGTTTGCTCAGTAGCTTTAACCGCTTGCTGATTTGCTGTGGAGGAAGATGTAGCTGCTCCCACTTGAGTGCTTGGAAGAGTAAACACCTGTGCACAAAGCTCCAAGTCAGCCATCTTTTGGATATTTCTAACTACTCTTTGATTTAATTCTTCTTGTGTAGCAGCCTCCTCTAAGGTTCCCCTCCTCCATTTTACTTGATTTGCATACTTTTCTATGTGAGGCAACCTTACATGGTCATAACCAGACAGCCTATACTTGACCCTTCTTAAAGTTATGAAGTGATTGGGGTCATAAGGTTTCCAAAGGAAACTGGTCTGTAGGCCAAGGGATCCTAACATGCTGTCGGCTTCTTGCCAACCTTCCTCCCTTTTGTTGTAGATGAAGTGGCCTAATTGGTTTCTGACCTTGAGTTGTGCTTTCTTGCCTCTGCTTGAAAAGTGCAGCACATCAGCATTCCCAAATTGCCTGAAGTATTCTAGGGCAAACAATCTCATGGGCACATATCTGGGCAATCTGTATGGGGGCAGCTCACACCCATATATTCTGATGACTGTGTGGTGTTGGTAATAATACCAATCCCCGATGTTGTATGCCTTGGACAGCTGAAGAATCCTTTGCATCTCATCAGTTAGCCTAGGAGGAGGTGAGCTTATCATTAGAGACATGGCTGGGTGGATGAAGAGGTCTATAAATTCACAATAAGTGTATGGAGAAACAGATCTGCAGTGGAAGGCAGAGGACCAATACACCACTGACCTTGGATTTCCTTGTGCATCCACTCTCTTCATAGCAAAGTGGAACTTCTCATATTGATAATACAAAATCAAGTGGTAGATGTAGGAGGTGTATCTGAACACCCTTTCTCTTTGTAAGTTCATCAATTGCTCATGTATTTTGTCAGATATGTAAGTGGCATAGTCATATCATATTGGAGACTTGCCAGGGGCAAACATGAGCATCATCACCAGCACAGTCTCATCAACAAACTCAATAGAATTATAGCCCAGAATGGGACTGATCATGTCTACAAGGTCCCTGCCCAATTGGTTTAGGTAAACATGAGAAATGGGAGGGTACTTCACTGTGTCAGAGTCAATATATAATTGATTTAGTTTGGTGATCTGGGCATCTGTCAATTTGGCTCCTTGCTTTATCAGATCAGCCAGTGATAAAGGGACTAATTTCTTCTCAGTTTTGAAATGGAGCATCTCTCTGATGGCTTCAGGGGTGATATAGAAAACAACTGAGCCTGAAGGGTCAATCACAGCCCTCTGAGTGGCGTCGTAGGATTCAGCACATAGGTGGATCAGGTCAGGAAACTGGTTGACCTGAGGGAGTTTGAATAGAGGGAGGAAAGAATCCCAAATGCCCAATACATCTGTTCCAGCCTCATGTTTAATCCTCAACTCATTCAGCAAATGAATGTGGTACTTGCTGTGCATTAGCATTTCTTCTGCTATCTGATAATCTAGGTCTGCTAGAGGCTGCCACTCCAATTGTCTCTGAGGGGCATTTAGAGGAGCAATATTCAATGCTACAGGAGCTACCGGTGGATCCATGGTTACTTTTAGGATTTATGTCGTTTATAAACTGGTGTTACTGTGCAGAGCAACACCACAGAGTTTTCTTTGAACAGAAAGGTAAATTACTGAGGGACAGAGGATAAATGGTCAATTGCAGCAATTGAAATACTGCTTAAAGTATGGATAAGACAAATGTCTGGTCTTAAACTCTTTTTCTCAGCAAATTGGTACAGTTTGGGTTACCATTTCGCGATTGCGCGAACAGAATGCAGTTATTGGTAAAAACCTCAGGCAAACAAGGCTCAACCAGTGAATTTCGACCTTAGAGTGTAAATGGGGACTAGGCACAGGGGATTTGCCGGTGAATTATAAGTTTCTCAGTGTTTTAAGCTTTCTTGGCAATTTATAGACGAAACCAGGTGCAGGAGGGATTCACAAGGATAAATACCTGGTATACAGAGAACAATGGACACGAATGCAGGTGGAAATGGCGCGCCAACGGTCTCCAGGTCGAGTTCAGCAGGTTGGTGCACGGTTGGACGTAAAAACCATGCAGAAAAAACAACAGCGTTTTTGGCAAAAAGTGCAAAAAACGCGAAATTTTGGCCAAAATATGGATTTTTTGGAACATTGGCGCCTTTTTTGGATGACGTCAGCATGACATCATCAGGTGGGGTCAAGGTCGGATGACGTCAGCATGACGTCATCGGGTGACGTGGCGGCATAAGAGAGGTCCACGGGGATGGTGAGGTGGCAGACAGGTGGAGCAATGGCGGACGGGGCGTACCGACGCGGTGCTGACGTAGCAGTGATGCTGGCAGTGACGTAGGCAGGGCGGATTAACCGAAACCAGAAGTGGTTAGCGGTTTCATATCACACCGCCTTCCATACGGAAGCGGAATTGTCAGAGGTACCTCCGATACGATGTGGGGGTGACGCATGGCAGAGGCCTGACGTCACCCTCTGACAGATATCGGAAGGTATCTTTCGGACGTCGGGGCCGGTCCGATATGCACGAGGGCCGTCGGATGAAAAGGGCCTGATCCGACGGTCGATGGATCGTTGAGCTGGCCGGACGATACGGATGCGGGCGGGATTAAAATACTATTTCTTTTGAAATTTGCGCTCGGCGGGACCTTTGGGAATTTGGCGATTCATATGGTTTTTTCAATGTTTTTTACAAAAATGCGCATAGCGCTAAGACTTTGGGTAAACGGGAAAAAGTGGTTTTTTGTATGTTTTTTGCAAATGAAGCGTGTTATGGGTAAAAAGGGGTTTTTTTACAAGGTTTTTTAGCAAATGAAGGGTTCAATGGGTTAAATGACTTCTGAAGGGGAAAGAGGGGTAAGGCTTAGGGTTCTCAAACTGACCAGATGTCAATTTAATCCCTAACAGTGAACATATGGCTATAATGCCAAGGGGAGGGATATTTATACAATGCTTGGGGTTTATACACCATAGTGTTATAATAGTAGGGAAAGGATGACATAGGGGATTTAGATAATAGAAGTTAGGGGTTAATATGGAAGGAAAAGGTGAATGAGGAGTGAAATTACTAAGTTTATGTGAAGATAACTTAGCTTAGGGAGTAGATCAAAATGAAAAGATTTTTAGACAAGAAATGTGGCTTTTAAAGAAATAAGAACCACCATAAAACCTCAAATTCTTCCATGAATCTCAACTGATGAAGGGATGTTAGTAATGAATGTGAAAGGGGAAAATGTGAAGTTAGACATGCTCCTTTGCTTTGCTGCAACATGATGGAGAAGAAGACCTTCTCAATCCATTGATTTTCCTTTGTGAATAGGTTAGCACACATTCAATTGTAAGGAAATGACATTTCTGCAACCCCATCTGCCTACCCATCTACTTGCCTAGCATTTTTTGTTTCTTCTTGGAGGGTGCACTTAGACTTGCAGACCCTTATTTGCCTTTTCTTTTCTCTTGGCTTTTTCTTTTGATTTTCTATCTAGAATTATCCTTATTGCTTCCAAGGTCCCAGATTAAGCAGTTGGGAACCATAATTCTCTACCTAAGCTACTGGTCTGCCAAGATTAAACAGTTTGGACAGACTTCTTTCTCTATTCTACAATAGAAAATTGAAACATGGCATGACCCAGATTAGGCTATTGGACCATCCATCAAAATTGAGTCAACATAAAGCTATATACACACATTGTTTTCTCATGGAAATATGGGATCTTTGTATCACCAAAGCAGAGCATATTTGGGACTTTCTTTGCCAATCGTGAAATATGAAACCTATTGATATAGGTAGCTAACAGAGGGTACCCTGTGGGGTAATTTGTTGCATTATGTACAATGCAGAAAAAGACCCATTTTGAAATCAATCATACGAATAATTTATTTGTGAAGAAAACCAACCACACAAATCACTGACTTTAGATTAGAACAAATAAGTACATCACTGTAGTTTAGTACAGTCTCCTGCCACCTATGTTTCCAACTACAGCTCTGCTAAAGAACAACCCTTTTTCGAGTCAAAGAGATGCCTTCTCAAACAACAAACCTTCTAAATGGTTCTAGCCATTTAAATTTTTCAAAACTGCTCTATTACTAGCCTAAATCAAAAAATTGATCTAAATGACTTTGGAAACCAAACATGTATTTTGCAACTCTCAATTGATTTTTGATCATTTCCTCACCTCATATTTAGCTTCAGGTGCCTCAATTCCCCCTTTTGATCTAGAAGAAGATGACCCACCAGATTGTTGATGCATATGTTGTCCTATTTTCAAGGATACTTGACTTACAGCATCAGTTTTCACTTTGATCATATCCAAGTCGTCACTGGACATGGATTTATTCAAATCAGCTACTGTCAATTCGATTTCAGTGACTACATTTGCAGGAATCTTGTCCTTGTAGTCACTTAAGCTCTTCTCCACACTGTATATCATGCTATCTATGTGGTTTCTAGCATCAATTAACTGTTTCTTTTCATGATCCTTTTGGGCATGCATCTCAACTTCCTTCACCATCTTCTGGATTTCATCGTCTGAAATCCCTCTAGATGATTTTATAGTAATTTGTTGCTCCTTTCCAGTGGATTTGTGTCGGCAGATACAATCACTATACCATTTGCATCAATGTCAAAGGTAACTTCTATTTGGGGAACACCTCTAGGAGCTAGTGGAATACCAACCAGCTGAAACTCACCTAGAAGCTTATTGTCTGCAGCCATTTCACGCTCTCCTTGGAATACCCTTACACCAACCTGAGTTTGACCATCTGTTGCAGTTGAGAATATCTTACGCTAGACACGACTATCACAATCCCCTAATCTAAAGACATACCTGGAATTCTCAGACATCTAACCAAAAGATCTTTCATTTCATCTGGCAATCAAGTTGGGTAAAATTTACCCACTATTTCTTACCAAATAGTGCCATGTTTATGTCCTTTTATTAGCTAAATCCAACAATCAAGCAAATTTCTCTACAACATTGCCAACAAGGCTCAACAATGCTTTAAGCCATCCATTAGGTTCCATTCTGGATGTGCTACATCCCACTGGATGGCCTCAGTTTTGAAAGGGACGAAGCTAGATGCTAGTCTGTTGCAATTCCTTACTTAAAACACTTTCCAAAATGACCAAAATATTTACCAGTCTGGTGCAATTCCTTACTTAAAACACTTTCCAAATGAACAAAATATCTACTGATTACATAAATTATACAATATTAAAAAAAAACAACAACAAAAACAAAAACAAACAAACTCATAGCCAAATGTTTTGCATAAAATAGGTGCAAAACTATAAATCTTATTCTTGATATTTAAAAAACAAAACTCACAGCCAAATGTTTTGCATAGAATAGGTGCAAAACTATAAATCTTATTCTTGATATTTATGAAAGAAGTGTTGTGGAACCACACAATATTTGGTTTTGGGTTGGATACAATAACATACTCACAGGTAATAACATAATCCCTCACTCCAGTGACTATGATTTTAGTGTCTTTGTGTGTAATCTTCTTACATTAGCATTTATTTAGGTGAATATTTTTTCCCATATTAATACTTTTTATTCTAATATGAAACTACTTTACAACCAGGTTACTCGATCATCCAAAGGATATGAAAACATTTAGCCGTATGGAGGAAAAATCAGAGCAATAACAAGGGAACAATAGTTGTGACTAAGGGAACTGCAATTATACCTTTGAAGGGAACAACAGCTGTAACAAAGGGAACAACAATTGTTTCTTTTAATGGAACAAGAGTTGTGTCAAAGGGAACAACAATCGTATGTTATGAAACCAGCTCACAAAAAGATAGAAAATAAATATATACACCTTAGAATTCAGCCTCTTCAAGGGGGCAACCTCCTTTACATTACACAAATGAACAATTCTTGGATGATACCAATGACAAGACCTCCTTTCTATATATAGGAGTCTAAGGGGTCATAATATAATCAGAGCCGACATAACAATAATAATGTAAGACACAATAATAACAAAAGTGGGCTTCTATGGGGCACAATAATAACAATATGGGGACTACATGGGCACAACAATATAATAAGGGGGTTGTACTAATAACAATAAGGGGTTACACTAGTAGTCTAGGGACCTAACATGCCCCTCTCCTTCAAAAAGTGTTGTCCTCAACGCTTGAGTAGTTCTTGATGCTTCTGTATAAAATTCTTGTCCTCCCATGTGGAATCTTCAGAGGGTAAGTTCTTCCACTTGATGAGATACTCTGAAATTGATCGATTTCGTAGCTATTGGGGTCTTGTTTCTGTGACTGCTCCAGGCTCCAATATGATTTTTCCTTCCTCAGCAAGTTCTGGTAATATTGTTTGAACTAGGATCTTCTACAACTTTTGAATGAGTAGCCACACTTATTCGTCCTTTTTCCAGTCATCCCTTGCTTCGTTTATCCAATCTGGTTTGATAATAGAAATGGCGCATAGCTATGCTTCCACATCCTCATCCTTTCTTGAGAGTACATCTGCCACAACATTTTTCTTCACTTTTTTGTAGATGATTTCAAAGTCATAACCCAACATCTTTGTGTCCCATTTTTGTTGCTCTTCATAGGATAATCTTTGTTATAAAAAGTATTTAAGACTATCATGATCTGTTTTTACCTTGAAGTGTCTTCCCATTAGGTAGGGTCACCATTTCTTAAGTGCATCTAGTATTTCCAACATTTCCTTCTCATAAATAGCTTTGTGTAAATACTTTCCTTTGATTAGACGACTTTCAAAAGCAATGGTTCTTTCATCTTCCATTAAAACAACACCAATTCCATTTCCTGAAGCATCACATTCCACAATAAAGGTTTTTGTGAAGTCTGGCATAGCTAAGACTGGTGCTTGGCACATTGCCTCTTTAAGATGTTCGAAGGCCTTTGTTGCTTCTGGAGTCCATCAAACTGCATCTTTCTTCAATAATGTTGTTCGAGGTGCTGCTATTCTCCCATAATTCTTAACAAACTTGCGATAATACCCTATCAACTCAAGAAATCCTCACAGATGCTTTATAGATGTGGGGATTTTCCATTCGTTAATGGCTTTAATTTTGCTAGGGTCTACCTTAACACCTTCATGAGATACAATATGACCCAGATATTCCACCTCTTGTACTCCAAAGAAACATTTGGATCTTTTTGCATATAATTGTTTCTCCTCCAATAGTTTGAGCACCCTCAACATGTTGAACATGATCCTTCCAAGGCTTGTTGTAGATTAGTATATCATCAAAAAAATACTAACACAAATTTTCTAAGGAAGGATTTGAAAATGGGATTCATCAAACCTTGAAATGTAGAAGGTGCATTGGTAAGGCAAAAAGGCATGACCAAAAATTCATAATGACCCTCATGAGTTCTAAATGTTGTTTTCGGAATGTCTTCAGTCTTCATTCTGATTTTATGATATCCTGAACGAAGATCCAACTTGGTGAAGTAAATTGATCCATGAAATTCATCCAATAATTTACTAATGATAGGAATGGGAAATTTATCTTTAATAGTGAGCTTGTTGAGCTCCCTATAATCCAGACACATGCACCATGATCCATCCTTCTTGTGCACCAATACTACTGGAGCAGAGAAGGAACTCTGACTAGGTTGAATTATACCAGCGTCTATCATTTCTACAACCATACATTCAATTTCACTCTTTTGGGCATAGGGATATCTATACGGCCTGATGTTTGGAGGAACACTTCCTGGAATCAAATGAATAGCATGATCATGATCACGAATAGGTGGGAGGCCTTTGGGAATCTCAAATACCTTGGAATGATTTTCCAAGACTTTTTGGAGATCTAGAGAAATAGATGTTTTCAATGTGTGAACCTCTAGCAAACATAATTTTGCAATTGCACCTCGTTGTTCCTTCTTTAGAAGATTTGGCATATCGTTAGAGCTAATTATCTTTCCCAGTTTCCTTGCAATATCCCTTCATTCAACTTCCTTTCCTTCCACACAAAATTTTATGAAAAGTTATTGAAAATTAAAAGCTATTGTACCCAAGGATTGTAGCCATTGGACTCCTAGTACAACATCAGCACCACCCATTAGAATGGAAAGCATTGGGCTATTCAATACATATTCTCCCATGGATAGCTTGATATTATGGCACTTTCTAGAGCAATTTATGGTTCCTCCACTTGCAACCATCACTTGACACTCTGGTGCCGGATATAGGAAGCAATTCATTTCCTTGGGTATCTTACAATGAATAACATTATGGGTACTTCCCGAATCAATCAACACTATTACCTTTTTCTTCTTGATATGTCCTTCTATCTTCATAGTTTGAGGAGTGGTAATTCTAGCCAATGCATTACAAGATATGGTCAGATTCATTTCTTCTTTATCTAGGGTTTGTTCCTGGAGTATATCCTCTTCTTTTGACATTTCTTGTTCCTTTTCTTCCTCCTCTTCACAATATATGTAGAATAATTTCTTCTCAGCACACTTATGACCTTTAGTGTATTTTCTATCAAAACTGTAACAAAGCCCTTTTGCTCTTTTTTCTTCCAATTGTTGTGGTGTCAACCTTGTAGGTTGTGGAAGGCTATGGGCAAAAGCACTTCCATATTTATAGTTGTGAGTGGTAGGCTTCCTAGTTGCCATAATTTTGCTTTCCATTTTTCTTGCTAACCTAAATGCCTTCTACAATGAATCAGGTTCCCAAAGGCAAACCTCATGTTGGATATTATCCTTTAAAGTCCCTATGAACAAATCAATCCTATGCTCCTTTGGAATATCTTTTACCCTTATGTTCAATTTTTGGAAGTCCTCAATGTGCTCCATCATTCAATCATTTTGTTTGAGATTTATCAATTGGCTAAAAAAGGTGTTGCTTTTTGTATCCTCATAATGTGCTATCATTTATTTCGTAAAAATTGCCCAAGTGATAATTTATTTACGAGAGCAAAGCCATCGATACCATACAAACTGATTTGATTCCAAATATAAAGTTTCAATACGTACCTTTTGTGTGTTTTGCACATTATGGAGATCGAAAAATTGCTCCATCTGTAGTATCCATGTTCCGGGATCCTTGCCATCAAACTTCCTCATATCAATTTTTGGAACATGGTGGGTCTTCAATCCAACATTAGATTCTATGAAATCATGATTAACATTTCTTTTGTTCTCATCATGAGTTTCCTTTACTACCCTTTCACCATTAGTAACCATTTCTTGTAGCAACTTATTCAAATTTATCTTCAATTCTTCCATCTTAGCATCCATGCCATTCATCTTAGCATCCATGCCATTCATCTTAGCTTCCATGCCATCCATCTTAGCTTCCATGCCATCCATCTTAACTTGCACACCATTCATATTAGCTTCCACGCCATTCATCTTGGCTTTAGTTACCTTTTGTGAGAGTGAAATTTGTTGTAGTTGGTCTTATAATTTTGATATATCATGTTGCATTTCTTCCTCTTCTTCATGAGTCATGTTAGAGCTTTTAGGTTGCTTACTAGGTGTTTCCATTTTCTTTCTTCAGGGCATCAATTAATGCTAATAATTCTTCACTATTCCCTTTGAATTCCTTCAAACTAATTTTTCAAACCAATCTTATGCAAAATTTAAAAAAAACTACACACCTTTTTTTCACTTTGTAAGAGCTCGATATTGAATCTGTTGTATCTCTGTAACTGCGGATCTTGAATATCTGAAATCACGTCCTGCAATAGCCCTTTGAGTCCTCTTTCTAACCCCGCAAGTATAATCAAGGTTGGATTCTCCAAGGAAGAGTAATGAAAATCTCCCACGATGACCTGTACAAAGTGCCACGTGTCACTGTTTCGACCTTAGTACCTGAAACTGATATACAAAAAACTACAGGTTGTCCTCTTTCTGAAACTTCTTACGAAATTTCAATCTGATGCTCAGAACAAAAGTTATGACGATTTTCCCCAGGTCACCTATTTGGAATGTAATTCAGGAGTCTGCAAAAACCCTAACTTCCTCAAATCATATCTCCAAAAATATAGCAGGACAAGCTTTGAAATTTGGAACCAAAGTTCAGAATGATTTCGGCTCAAGTGGGTTTTATTTTTTGCTTCCGAAACATCGCAGAAAAAAAGTTATAGCTAAAATTCCACGATGACTTGTTTGGAGTAGCAAAACCCTAGAATCCAAAGCTATGATACCAAATGTTATGAAACCAGCTCACAAAAAGACAGAAAAGAAATATATATGCCTTAGAATTCAACATCTTCAAGGGGTCAACCTCCTTTACATTACACAAATGAACAATTCTTGGATGATACAAATGACAAGACTTCCTTTCTATATATAGGAGTATAAGGGGTCATAATATAATCAGAGTCGACATAACAATAATAATGTAAGGGCACAATAATAACAATAGTGGGATTCTATGGGGCACAATAATAACAACATGGGGACTACATGGGCACAACAATATAATAAGGAGGTTGTACTAATAACAATAAGGGGTTAGACTAGTATTATAAGGACCTAACATCATACCTTTGAAGGAAACAACAATTATACCTTTGAAGGGAACAACAACCATGACAAAGGGAACGAAAATTGTACATTTGGAAGGAACAACAACTATACCATAAAGAGAGAATGACTTATCTATAAGGAACAACAATTGTTCCCAAAGGAATGGAAATCATGATTTTAGGATTATTTATTGAATAATCCCATTGTTGCATGTTACAACCTCAAAACTACCCATACTATTTTAAGCTCATGGACATGAAGTATCAAGCATGACTTGTAGCAATCCCTCCCAAATACTATCTCAAAGGGAAATCCTAGCAAGGTGAGATGGAAAAGGAATAGCCATCCAACAGTCATAGTCGCTTTACAAAATAATGAGGAATTAAATCATTTGTGACAAGACTTACCATAATAATATTTAATATTAGATATGAGGCAACCATATACTTGATCAGACTTGGGGAACAAATTGATAGATGTGGAGCAACATCATGAAAATTAAGAAATTCCTTATTTTATTTTGAAGAAGGAACAAAAGAGACAACTTTGAAGTAAACAACCCTTGAAATAGAAAAACATAAGACAAATCATAAACGAAATAATACTTTATTGAAAAACAATAAATAAATAACTTAAGTTACCACAATTGCGATTTCGGTTGCAACAATGGTGTTTCCTAATGGAACAACAATCTGTCAATGGTGAATGAATGGAAACAAAAGATCTTTTAGAAAAATTCTTTGGTAGAAATGATTTGGATCTTCAAATGGAGATCAATTCTTCATTATGAATCTGTCAAGTAATGAAAAATTATTCATGTTGTTTTCTCCATGTTGGTGAGTAATAGTGTGAACAATTTTCTAACAAGGCATTATGTCTCAAAATATTTTTAGATCGTAACACCTAGAAAAAATAAAATTCATATGACATTAAATTTCCTAACATGTGTTTAGATCAAATTCCCTTAATTTCATTAACATTCTCTTCAATAATAACTCGTTCGTAAATTGACCTCCTTTATCCTCCTGGGACCTGCAAAAAAAACGAGCGTATACCTGCAATAAATCATGAAATCATGGAGAAAGAGAGGTGATCGGGCTCCCCTAATCCAAGAAGCATGCAAAAAAATAACAAGTAGTTACTCTGTAAAAAGAACCCACAGAAAAAAATAAAAAAGTAAAATTAATTTATTACTTGCGGGAGAGGAGTGGCCAATCATGCTAACCTGTAGTGTTTTAATCATAACTTCTTTGTTTTTCGTCTGATTTGAGTGATTCCAAAGCCAAATGAAAGTGAATTCATAGGGATATCTCCAATAGAAACATATTTTAAAAATTTCATGAGATGATGTGTAAAATTTACTTAGAATGACCTGCATAATAGAGTCATTTTCGATTTCCCAGCTTAGACCAACAGTTGATATTTTAAGCATAACTTTTTTGTTTGATGATGGATTGAGTTGATTAAAATTGGAAATGAAATTAGATTCATGTATATCTCCAACAGAAGCAGGTTTTGAATAAAATAATAATTGATGGGTCAAATGTGCTAAGGAACGACCGAAAAAGCAAAGTTTTAAGAATGCTGATTTACGATAGGCAATCAGTATTTTGGTCATAACATTCTCATAAAATATCGAAATCAAGTGATTCAAATTGCCTTGTAAACTAGATTCATGGGGGAATATACCATAGAAAAATATTTTCAAAATATAATCATTTAGATTTCCAAAAATGGATCGTCCTAACTTTGTCCCTGAGCGGCCTACTAGACACCCTATCAATGTTTTGGTCATAAATTTTTGTTTCAAATCCAAATTGAGTAATTTTTAAAGTAGACATCAAGGGATAGTTAGTACAAAAACAGGTTTTAAAAATATGTCCATTTGGTCCCTCAAAACACGACTATCATGATTATGTTTTTAGTAATTTTCTCAAACCCACATGCCATAAAATATTGTAAACAAGAATTTTTTCCCAAAATGGTGATGAGTGTCTGTAGAAACCTAATTTTAAATATAATATGTCGACATACACAAATAGATTCAAACATTTATCATCGATATTAATTTTCACAGCGTGTTGCAACAAAAACAACTATTTTTACATATAAATTTATTTATTTATTTATGTACTTATTTATTTTATTTGCTACACTAACCTACTCTATTTGAAAAATAAAATATTCTTATGTATAAGAGTACTTCCAGTGGAGCCATTTTTGAAATAAGGCCTCAAGTATGTACATACCCGAATTTGAAAAATGCATGTTAATAAATAATAGGGTATGAGAAGCCAATTCCCCTTGAAAGGTTGGTGTTAAGAATTGCCAAAGTATGGAGTGATGTTGCAAACAAATGATGGAGTAAAACCAATTTTCAATATAGATTTTACTCTCTTGATTTCCCATAGTTTTCATTTATTGAAGTTCGTGAGTTTCTAATGTCTTATTGATCTCAACAGCTTGTTGATGTAGACTAGAAGAAACCTCATTTTCTTCCATAACTTTTGCCTTTTTTTTATCCAAATCTCAATATAAGTTTTCTTCAATGGTGCATGTGAGATATAATTTGTGGGAAGGGTGGCTAAATTTTGCAGTTTAGCACTGTAAGCATGCTATACTGGTTTATTACTGTGAGGGTGTGCAATGGATTGAGTAGGAAATTGTATAGGGCATGGATGATTTTGATGATGTAGTTGATTAGATTATGTGGATGATTTTTATAGACAAGAGAGATGTTGAAAAGCTGGTAAATAATATGGATGGTGTGTTTATGCTAAAATATGAGGGAAAGTACTCATGTAATCATAAGATGAGTCATGCCAAGCTTGTGAACAAGATTGTAGGGGGTTATATTGAGATTGGTATGGATGCCCTAACATAGGTGTATTCCATAATGGATTATGCAAGTAAGAAAATGGAGAGAAAGTGTTTTGAACCATACATGTAGGCCATGGTTTCCATGGTTTTGACCTTGTTGCAACTTCCCCATCTCTTTGATAGGCTACTTCCATCCTAGATAAGGAAGAGTGACTATCTATTGGATGCCCCTTTCGGCAATAAAGGCAAAACAATTCATCAATTTCTTCCTGATTTTTCTTAACCTGCAAAACATGCAATTGTGAATTTAGAGAGATAATAAAATCATATTTAAAATTCTCAAATAAAATATTGATTTCAGCTCGTATGTCTCCTGTTCTTGTAGAAGATTTTGAAAAGAAAGAAGAAAGTTCTATAGAATTCTTACCAACCATGGAGATTCCTCTTGAA
Source organism: Pinus tabuliformis (assembly GCA_031772625.1). NCBI lineage: Eukaryota > Viridiplantae > Streptophyta > Pinopsida > Pinales > Pinaceae > Pinus > Pinus tabuliformis. The sequence goes on from CM062811.1 coordinate 752,965,596, forward strand.
TACCTTATGCATAATTCAAAAACATCATCATATGATAGCTGAAAAAACATCACCTTTTCCTATCATATTTAAGATTTCTGAAAATTCGTCTTTGATTCCTTTGAGTAGTAGTGTTTTCAATGCGTCTTTTTCCAAATGCTTATGCTTTGATTTTTGAAGGCTGTATCAAAATCGCTCCACATAGTCCTCCAATCTTTCATCTTCCCCTTGTATCATACCAAAAATATCTTCATTGGATTTGCAAGTCTTTATACTTCTTCAAGAATACATTCTTCATGTCTTCCCATGTTTGAATGCAATTCCCACCAAGGCTGATGAACTATCGAAGAGACTGTCCTTTTAAAGTAAGAGGAAAATGTTTTAACCTTTGAGCATTAGTAAAATAATCATATCCTCTACAAAGTACTTCAAACTCAAATAAGAATGTATATGGATCTTCATTTTCCAAACCATGAAAATTTGGTAGAGCAGATGGGGGAATGACGTGCATTTGTGTCACTCCTCCTAGATCTCTGATAGGAAATTCAAAAGTAGTAATCCCAAAATAGAATATGTTCTTCATGTGATACTTTGGGGATCCTCCTTCAAATGTTCCTGTCAATTGGTTAGTGAAATGTGTGGTGCTTACAACACCACTTGAGTGGAATCATGAGATTTTCTTTTCTTTTCAAAATTCTACCTCTAAAATTCCTACTTCTATCAATGCATGCTATATGACCTAGGCCTGATTACTAAGGGTAGACCCATCACTGGTTCCCCAAGATACGTGCGTAGGTTCTTACCTTCCGTCTTCAATATCCATCGCTCACGAAGTTAGGTATGAATTTGCAACCATATATTAGTGTGGTAGTGCTATTTGACTACCTCCTCGGTAACGACACTAAAATGTTGGGGAAAATTAATTGCTTAATAAAAACACAACTAATCACCTAGACATTAATTTTCAACCCAAGGAGAGTCTTTTTATTTCAAGGAAATCGGCAAAATATATGCAAGAAAATACCAACAACTAACGTTGGTTCTACAAGATTATGTTCTACACTATCAAGCTCATTTGACAAGAAATAAAATGTAAGACTTGAAAAACAATGCTAAATTAAAAAGAAGAAAGTAAATGAAAATAAAAGAATTATGATAATCACATGAATTAAATCAATACTGAATTAAACCATACCTTGCAGAATTGGAAATTTAACCTATTTAACCCAACATAATTCAAATGCTAATCTAGAGCAGTAAATTAAATGAGATCTAGAAATTGCATGAAACAACAAATTTGGAAAGTGTAGCGACTAACAAATTACTTGATTAAAAGAGAAATTTATTTTAAGAATTAAGAATTGAAATTCGAGGGAACAAACACATAACTAAACTACTTTAGATGCTCAAGGTAGCACCTTGTCCAAGGTAGTGGGCCCACCTGCCCAAGACTCAGTTCCGCCTTGAGAAATAACTCATATCATATTACAAATAATAGATGTAGAACTCAATGGTAAATTCCTTCATTAAAATATCTTTGAGAAATAATTACAGCAGAATGAAGTTCTTATCTTTGCCTCAAATTCAACAAATGTTCATCATCTCCCATCTCCTCCTCTTTGATCTCTGTTTTCATTTAAATACACAAAGAGCAAAGGGAAGTTACAACAAAGTTTATTAAAAACTGATTTCCATTACAAATTTGGATTTTCCAAAACAAATTGATCAGAAAGATTAGATCTGAAATATCTTTCCATCAATATTTAGCAGGAACAAGTCAAATTTAGTATTGAAATTGAAAGAATTTGGAAAACAGCCGCAACAACAAATCCAAGAAAATCACCTTCAAATAACCTTGTGTTTCTCTCAATACAAAATGAATTTTGGAAAACTACTCATGGGAAAACTAATTTGCTATGTTCCGCTCAAAACCCATCTCTCTGATTTTCAAGATTCATTATCATTTTCCTGAAACATCTAATGCAATACTGTCACTTTTTATCCGGACGAATATTTGAGTTGGAATATTTGATTATGAGTTGGAGATCAAATTTGCAATCTGGAAAAGATTTTGGAGGCTAAAATAGTGAGTGATGTTATAAAAAATTCATTAATAAACCATCACTGGAAAAATCATGCATAATAATCATCAATTTATTAAAAATAAAGGAGAACAAGTATTATTTACTCAGAAGAGCATAAATAACTATGAAGTAGAAAAATATTTTTCTACAATGTTTGTGGGCTCCTATGGCTTCTAGAACACTGATCAACATGTTTTTCAATAAACTTTTATTTTATTTTAGATCGTTGATATATTCTGCATAATGTACTTTTTCTATAGTATTTTATTTTGTTGTTGTTGATCCATTAATATTTTATTTTTATTTAAATTTAGTCTTGCATATAGTTATAAATTAGGTTTTCCATACTATAAATGCATCCATAAATTCTTGAATCCACCTACTACTTTTTTCAAGCATAAATCAATCAGGCCTTGTCCCACTATCTCACTTGCCCAGTGATATTTGAGGGGTTGGTCATAGAAATAATAAAATAATTCTCTCTTGGTCAACGTTCTTTTGGTGATGATACTCGGGAAGGAAAGAGTGATCCCTAGTTTTTAATAAAATATCTATCTATCAAATGACCATTCAATCAGATGAAAAACTGAATATTGAGAATCAAATTGACAATCAAAGAGACATTACTCATTCTCTCTTTGATTTTATTCTTGCAACATTGTTTCAATTGAACAATTTGCACAAAATTGGGCTATGATTGCTTGGATATGGAATTGCGAGAGAAAATAGTGTTCTTGGAAAGACAAAACTATGAATGTGAATGTGTTTCTTGTAGATAATTGGCCTATGACTAGTGAGCCCCAATTCAATTTTTTCTTCTTTAGCATCTATGCAGTTTATACCTCTCTTGGCTATGTATGAATCCGATTTGAATTTTATGGCCAGTATAGGTCTCATTGATTCTCCCATATTTGAGGGTAACTCATGGGATTCTCTCCTCATCACATCAATGAATTATTTATGTTTTGTCAATCTATTGGGGTTTACAACATATTGAATTCTTCTCATTTATTTCCTCATTCCGTTCATAGAAAAGTGAAATATTGGTATAAGTATATAGCACCTAATCCAAAGTTTGTAAGAGCTTTTATAAAATTTATTATTGATTTTCCTCCTCCACCCAATCACTATGAGTTTTTTCCTGAGATTTGGTGTGACTTTTGCTAAAGCCCTCATGACCCCTTAACTTGTCAAGTATTTTTAGAGGCCAAAAAGTAGTATAAGTTGGAAAAAGAGAATCTTGTCACCTCATATGGATGGAAATTTGTAGATGTTGAACTTTTGTCTCATAGTTCGTAAGAAAAAATCATTTATAATTCCCCCTTTTTAATTAAGAAACTTTGTTTCATGTCTTCATGTTTGGTGATTTTCTCTTTCAAACATATCGTAAAACTCAACGTATGATTACAAGCACAATCCTCAAACTGATTTTGACCTTTTTTACCCTGTAATTGTCATTATATATGATCATTATGTTGATGAAAGGTTGACTCTTGGTTATGAAAATAACTTTCTTGATTTGCATGATATATCCTTCTTTGAGGATATTCATAAAGAAGTCTTTACTTTTGATCTTGGGGATGCCTCATTAATTTTTTCGGTTGAATTTGAAAGGTTTGAATTTGAAATGCCTAAGCAACACATGGATTCATTCATTTGTGATGTGGAGAATCTTCAAAATCACATTGATGTATTTCTTGATGTCAGCCTTGGTCATCATGTGCATGAATCTATTTATGTTCCTAGTATGGTATGCAAGCCTATGCTTGCTGGTTGGCATGCCATATGAGATGACAAACAATTATTTTGGTTTCTTATCAAGCCTTTTCCATCGCATCATACGCATGTTAGTTGGCATGACATTCACCCTCCACATCACTAATCATACATGTAGTGTTCAAAATGTGCTCCTCTACACTAAATTTCACCCAATAAAAATGTAAGTGCATCCCATAATTCTTCTTATGTATATAAATAAAACTCACTCAAAAAGTTAAAATATAAAGATAAAGATAAAGATAAAAAGAATTCAAAAATTTAAAAAAAAACTTTCTCACTTTATTTTGGTTTACTTTTGGCATATATTTTTTAGCATTGTCTTTATTTCCTTTAAATGATTTATATTTTGAAATTTTGTTCTTTACTTCTTTATGGTTTAGTTTATTGCTTTTAATCTTTAGTTTGCTTTCTTTCTTTCTTTACATCATTCATTTTACTTTTGACTATCTGTTTATATTGGCATGACTAATCTATAGCAAGATCTATAACGAAACAATGAAATCCTTTCGTGATGTAATTTATTAAAAGTTATATTACTTTGAAAAAAATTGTGTTAACATTTTTTGCACGTAATCAACAAAATCATTAGAATAAGAAGCAAGACAAACTTTTGTTTTACGTAGATATGGATTGCAAGAAAGGCTTGCTAAACCTTATCTTTTTTCCTGTATATAAAACACCTCGGATTTGTCTTCTTCATCCAACCTCTTGCGCCCCATGCTTCCCACCTATATTACAACTGGCTTCCTTCTTTCTCACAATTAATAATAATCTATCTTAACCAGAAATTATGAGTTTTGTTTTGCCTCATGTAAGCCACCCTATGGAGTCGCTAATGTTGACACACTTCTTTGAAAATTTTGCAAGACATTGCGATTCTTTGATAAGTCTCTCCATAAATGAACAAAAAATAAAAATAAAAATTTGAAATTGAAGAAAAACATTTAAAAATGATGGTAGGTGGCACCCTACCTTCCTAGGTGACATAAGGAGGATAGACTTATACAAAATGGTGTTATAGACATACTCATTTGATCGCCAGGTTGCTCCAAACTTCATATTTACTTTGCATATCATAATTGCCATGCATATTTAATGGGGATTTTAACCAAGGATACTACAGTGAATGTTTTCTAATATAAATATGTTTGTACACCTCAATATGACTGTGCAAAGATTTATGGTCATTATAATTTCAAAGGTTTTAATCAATAAAGAGTATTTAAAAGGCTTGGTTTTAATAAATTAAAAGAGGGTTATTGTTCTGAAATTATACCCATATACCTTCATACCAAAGTGATGATTATATGAAATATTTTGGGGTATTACAATACCCAATCTTTAACGTGTGTTCAAATGTATAGTTTATTGTGTGGTAGGTACATGGTTTTGATTAGGTTAACCCTTACACCTATTTTTATAAGAGTCACCTCTCGTCACATAGCATGTATGTAATCACATATTATTAATTTGTCATATAATTTTTTTGAGGAGGATTGTAATGCATTGACACAGATTTATGTGTAGAAGGTATTATATATATGATATAATTTTGATGTCATTAATGTGTAGTATATATTAAAGGGTTTGAGACGGTATGCATTGATTGCATCAACTCATCGTCATTGTAACATAACTAGAGGTTTTAATGAATAATGGATACAACATATTTGTTAACTTTATAGTGAATCTCTTGATGGCGATTTTGGCACTTATTTGGAGAGGTTATTAGGCACGGTGCCTCCAATGTGGTTAGCCACATAGACTCTTGCACGTCTAGAAAAAATAATATCATATTCGACCTGGCCGGTAATTAGTTGGAAATCATACTTTGGATTAATAAGACCATTTTCTCAACTAAATGTGGGAGTATTGCTCTGACTTTTGAGCCATAATTCAACCAATTCTTTGGATACTTTTTCACATTTGGAAAAGGTTTGGTCTGGTGGAGAATTGAGAAAACACATGTAGCAACTATTGCAAGAAAGAACCAAGAAACTAGAGCATTAGCTCCATCACAACTAAACTTTTGTAGCATAAAATCACATAGAGATAAGATATTCACTTCTCTTGATCATGTTTATAAGAAATAAGCTAGAATTCTACTACCCAATCACTTTGAAACTACATAAGGTGAATCCCTACCCCCTGTAACTCCCAAATTTCTATGTTATTATTGAACTTTGTGTGCATTGGTTTTAAAATTATTACCTACCTCTAATAACCTTTCAGGCTCAGAGGGTTAATATATTAAGGCTATATCTCATTCATTTTATCTCAAGTAGCTGCTAGTATTATTCCCCTATTTTCTCTATGAATTCTTCTCTATTCCTACATAAAATGCATAGACTATGGTATAATCTTGTTAAAAGAAATCAATGACACAATGGGCTATCACATATGAAGTAAAATTGGAAACTCACATTGAAGCTACAACAATCCTTTCGTGGTCAAAAAGCACATTTGTATATATATATATATATATATATATATATATATATATATATATATATCTTCATCTTCATGTGATGCCCATATATGTTGCAGTGTTTGAAGGGATATTGGGTTCATTCCCTTTAATATTCTCATTACACATAATGAATATCCTCAGGCCCTTGAGATTTCATAGTTTCGGGCCTGAATGATGTTCTTAAATGAAAAAAAATGTGTTCCATTTATACGTTGCCCTATTGTACAAAAAAATTTAAACGTCCCTTTCCATTATTGCAACTTCTTGATTCACTCTAATAGTTCATTCTAAAACATTATGATGGCACTCTTATAATGCACACGCGAGTTATATTCCTCCCCTATAGATAATATTTTTTTATGGTGTTCTGTTCACCTTGGCAATAGTAAAAGTTTGACTTAGATATTAATTTCTTTGCTTACAAAGTTGACATGAAGTTAACACCATATTTTATTGTACAACATAAGATTTTTAGCAGAGGTCTAGGCATAATCAAGGGAGGAATAAAAAAGGAATATAAATAATGCTTCCCATAAAAATATGGCTTTTGATTTTGATGGTTGATTAGTTTTAGACACTTGTATTTCAACATATTTGCATGTACCAGAGAACACTATGTTTTTTTGTTTTCTGGGCATATTTCACAATATCTTTTTACGTAGTTTTGATTACAGCATCTCTATTTTCAAACAACAATATATTTTAGGCATTTTTCATAGCATGTTATTGGGAGGTACAAGGGTTGTTCCATGTCATAGTTTATATATGGAATAATCTATGATGCACACATTATGATGGAAAATATGGGAGTCATAACGTGCATGTTTTTATTAATTTTTAGCATTACAATTTTAGTGGGACATGTGTGCACATGTTTCATGGTTCATATATGTTTTTATGATATACATGATGTGGAAAGAATGTATATGTTATTTTTCTGAATATTTTGTCCTATATTGTTTTATTATTGAAGAAACCTTATGAGTTGGGAAACAAAAATAAGTGAATCATTTAAGGAAGAAGGGGGCCCACCTACCGAATAAGGGTTAAATATAATTTAACTTACCCATTTAGAACACCCCATTGTCATAACATAAATTAAACACGATTAAAAATTAAAAATAATGAATCCCTCAAGCAGTTGAACTACCCAACTACACGAAGAACATACAAAAAGGGATGGAGCCTATGAAGGAAGAAGAGGTTACACTATGAGTAGTGGTATGCACCAACATTAATAAGTTTTCGTTTTCCTTTTGATTTTATTTCTATGAGTTAAAGAAGTTTATTTGTGAGTGGCAACAAACTTTTTTCCAAGGAGAGACAATGGATGAAAAGTAAATTATTTTAAATCTTCTGCATTCTTTCAGGTAATCTTGATTTTTCTACAATCTAATTTGTTGATAGAAGGTCTAGTTTCTTATAGCCAGTGCTAATCGCCTCTAATTTTGTAGATAAAGCAAATGAACTTAAATCATATGAGGCAATCATAAGGGTTTATTGAAGATGTTTCACATTTTTATGCTTTCTTGAATGTTTGCATATGATTCTATAATGTTGTAGAGATTTAGAATTAAGCTTGGCTAAGAGTTATTTGTAGAAACTCACCAATTAGATTGGTGTACTCACACATTTCAATACAAATCAGTTATTTTTTCGCTTCAAATCTTTGTGTATACTTCCCTTGATTTTTCATATTTACATCAGTGATTGTCTTTAAATATTTCACTAATTTTTTTATTAATTTACAACAAAATATCTACAGTGTTTGTGGGGTATTGTGTCTTATAGAACACTGATCAATATGATGTTCAATAAACTTTTTATTTTATTTCATTGTTGATATATTATGAATAATGTACTTTTTGTACAATATTTTATTTTCTTGTTGTTGATCCATTAATATTTTATTTGTTTAAATTTAGTCTTGTATACAATTATAATCAAAACATCTATAAATTCATGAATCCACCCACTAACTTTTTTTGGGCATAAAGAAATCGCCCCAAGTCCCACTATCTCACTATCCCTATGAGATTCAAGGGGTTGGTTAGAGAATGCATAAAAAAATTCTCTCTTTATAAAGAAAAATGGAGAAAATGAAGGAATTACATGAAGGTATCAATAATTGGTCACAATAGTGAAGGTTATTAAACAAAAATTAACACACACAAAAAAATAGCAAAGACCTAAAAAAATAGACATGGCAGAAAAGGCCTCAGCCTTACTGTATTCCTCTCTCATAATGTTATTGACAAATAATGATAATAGTACAAATAAATACATGAGAAAGTTTGTCTCAAGATAGTACGTCTATCTTGGACATTTTGGTTGAGCAAATATCTCAGCCAAACACTAATATAGGAGCCTAACTAGCTGGAGAGAATCTCTCAACCAACTAAGCCTAAAATGACTCCTAACCATGAGGAACAAACTCAATCTAGAAAGGTAGGATTAAATCCAAATTTCTTGATTTTAATTAATTTAATTGTTTTGGACTTATAATTGTTTTCATCACATGAGAGTGAGGCTAACATTCCTCCCTCAATGATAATTCCAAAATAAGAAGCAGGAACCATCTTCCAAATTCTCATGCTGAAACTGTTGATCCTCAAAAACACTGCCTGAAAAACTGCCAAAGCTGGATGCTGAAAAAACTTAAATCTGAAAAGAACATGAATCAGTTTCAAGTCTGATTCATCTCTGAAAGTTGCTTGACCACTCCATCACATGCCAAGCTACAAAGGATCCATTTTTCCTTCATTAAACATCCTTAGTCCACTGACAAAATGTTGATGACGCCCACTGGCAAATTTGCTTTGTCCACTGACAAAATATTGAGAATGCCCACTCGCGAATTTGCTGATGTCAAAACTGTTCACTATTGTTTATTGAAAACTTCTCACTGCTTCTTTTTTTGTTGAATGCCCACTGGCAAATTTGTTGATGCGAAACTGCCCATTGGCTACTTGATGTTGATGAGGGAAAAAATTGTTGATCGCCCACTGACGAATTTGTTGATGATGCCCACTGGATACTTCCTCGATGCCCATTGGCTGATGAGGATGCCCACTAGCTGATTTGATGAAGACTTCCCACTGGCTACTTTTTCTAATGTTGTCGATACTTTCAGTCTGACAACCACCTTCAATTCCATTATCATTCCCCCCTTTGTCAGCTAAAAGGAGAGACAATTATTTGCAATTGATTTCTGAACTCCCCCCTTCAGGTGTAGGAGAGTTTCACCATCTTCATTTTACTGTAGAATTGGTCTTCATGTGAGACTAAATCCTTCAATAACACATAAACAACTATTTGACTGTAGATGACCACTTCCAAGGATCAATCCATGCGTAATTGATCTTCACTTTGGGTGGTTTATTTTTCTTACAGCATCTTTTGGATGAATGATTTTTCTTGCCAAAATGGTGACAAGGATGGAAGTCAAAATATTTACTCTCCATATGGCCATTTCGTTTACAATGGTTACACTTAACCATATTTTGATCACTGTCTAGAAAACCAACACTTACAAACTGAACTGGTTTTGAGAAATCTGGAACAAACAAAGTGTTGTCTTTGTTGTATATTAGGCCATGTCGATCTTTGTTGAAGGAGATTTCTTCCCAAGGTCTAATCACCTTCTTGGAAAGGCTATCATGTTGTTGTTATTCATACTTGCTGTTGTTGCTAACATCATGTCCTTGATTTATTAAACCTTTTGTATCACATTGGGCATCAAGCATTCAGAGTGCATCTGTTTGACATGCTGCATCAAACTAATCAATTTGGTCTTTGGTATTACTTGTTGCATCATTAAGTAGTACAATGAGCTGGTTGAGATCACTTGTGTCACAACTTATATCAACTTGCTTGATTAGATCATCTGTGTCTCAACCTTCATTAATATGCTGAATAAGATCACTTGTATCACAACTTTCATTTTCTGTTGTGATGAGGTCTTCTGTTTCACAACTTGCATCTGTTTTCTCTACACATTGTGCATCTAGTAAATCTTGCTTTGCACTTAACTTAATTTGAAGTGCATGAATGAGTTTTTCTTTCACATCGAGCTCAATTTGAAAGTCTTTCGTTGCTTCTAATGCAAGGATAATTTTAGGGGCGAATGTTCGCCCTTTGGCGAAATTAAGGGTTTTTAAATTTTTAGTGGGCGAATATTTTGTATCATAGTACATTTTTACAAATCACCTCAAATAGCCCCCTTATTTTAAGGGAGAGGGTAAAAAAGGTAAATTTAGCCCTTGAAATTAGGACTTACAACCTTCCATTCGCCCATTTTCAAGAATAGGTTTTATTTAAGTGAATCCATTCGCCCATTTTCAAGAATAGGTTTTACTTAAGTGAATCCTATGGGCCAAATACCATATTTACAAAAGAGGTATGGTAAATTAATAAAAATATAAATAAATGAGAGGTATGGTAAATAAATAAAACATTTTTTATATTTATTCCATAAGTCACCTTATATACATGTAAGGGTGTAAACAAATAAAAATATAAGTAAAGTGGAGGTATGGTAAATAAATAAAATGTATTTTTATACTTACTCAAAAGGTATGGTAAATAAATAAAAATATAAATAAACTAGACGTATCGTAAATAAATAAAACCTCTTTTTATATTTAGTCCATAACCCTCGTTCTATTTATGAAGGCTCAAGAAAGAGGTTTTATTTAAGTGAATCCTATGGACCAAATACCATATTTGTAAAAGAGGTATGATAAATTAATAAAAATATAAATAAACGAGAGGTATGGTAAACAAATAAAACATTTTTTTATATTTACTCCATAAGTCAGCTTATATTTACGAACACTAAAAAAATGGGTTATATTTAGGTGAAACCTATGGCCAAAATACTATGGGACAAATACCATGGACTAGATTGTTATTAATACCATGCAAAAAACCATTATTAACCCTAATATTAGAATTAATAAAAATAAAAATGGCACATGGTATTGACCCATGGTATTCACAAAAATGGCACATGGTATTGACCCATGGTATTCACATGGAATGTAGCCTATTTAAATGGGGGAATTAAACCAGCATGTAGCCTATGCTAAGATTCACTAGGACTTTACAAAGTTTTATTATTTAGTGAAAGACTCGCCAAGATCTTACAAGATTTTATAATTAAGTAAAATATTCGCCATGCCTGGTGAGAGATTCGCCAAAAAATTATATATACATATTATATTATTGATAAAATCGCCTTCCATTTTTCCTATATACCATGGAGATTCGCCCATTTATTATATTTATAAATTTAGGGGGGGTTCTTAAAATTTTCCCTGTTCTAATGTACTGGTCATTTGATCGATTAAGTTTTGATTCTGCTTCAACTTCCATTCCAGTATTTCAATTATGTTATGTAACTCATGATTGCAATATTTCAACTCTTTAATTTCCAGTTCTGCACTTTGAAGACATTTTCCTCCTTTACCCATTATTACTTTTGACACGGTCGCTTGTACTGGCTCGCTTGCTTGCTTGATTTTTCTTGATGTTTTCTTGTAACAATTGCAGGATTTGAAGATCTCGCTCGCTTGAATTCTTGAACTTGTGTGCCTGATTTAGTTTATCAATGGAATGTTTGAACTCACGCTCACTTGAGTTTTGTACTAGGATGAGGGTGTCGGATACCACTGAAAATGCACCCAATGTTTACAATGACAAGTTCAAATGATAGTAACTCACTTGAACAGAATTGACTCACTTAATTTACTCAGTTGAGGAGAATGCACTCACTTTACCTCCTATAAATTCACAATTTGGGTGTCAGTTTCGACTGAAAATGCACCCTTACAATTCAACACAATTTTATTTGAATTTTTTTACAACTTAACTTACAAATTATGATTTTGCAAGTTACACAATGACCAATTGTTGTTGTTGATGTAGTATTTTGAAATGCATGAGTTTGTAGTTGCATTAACTTGATTTCCTTTCGTGAATTTGCTTGTTGATGTAGAATGTTGATGTTGCCAACTTTTATTATGTGTTGTAGTTGCGCAAATGCATGTGATTTTTTGTGCTTGATTGAATGCTCGTTGTAGCTTCTTAATTTTAGGTGCTTTGATTAATGTGCTTGTTTCATTCACTTTCTTTAGACTCCTTGTGTGTGTTACATAAGATAATTGTAGTGTCAAAACTAGACACAAAACATGCACAATCAATCACTACACAAGGTGTACCTAAGATCCCCTTATTCAATTTCGGGCAAATCTAGGACACTTCAACATGACAAAAAATATGCCTTTATTAAGTATTTGAGTACATCAACCTTTCATCTTTACACCATCTTCATTGAAAGTTTTCAAGTAATGAGAATCCACTTTTGAAATAACTTGTCTTCAAGAACTAAATAAACATTGACTCAACCTTCTGGAAGTAAAAATATTCACGTATCTCTCCAAATTTACAAAACACTTATCACTCCAAAATTACAAAAGAAAATTACCTTATCACTCCACACCATCACTTCAAAACTCCCAACATTCACTTATCACTCCAAATTTAAAAAAAATGCATCTTATTTTTCCACAAATATTACAAATCCCTTATCACTCCAAAAAAAATTACATTAGAAAAATCATCTTATCACTCCACTCCCTTATCATTCCCAAAAAAAAAACTTTATTTAAAAAACACCTCCCCAAAATATACGAAATATCTTTTACATACCTCCCTTTTAAAACATTCCATAAAATATTATTTTACACTATTTTTAAAATATTCGTTTACACCTTTTGTTTTTTCAAGCATGAACTAATATATCATAATATGTAACTAGCAATTGTCCCAAAAGGTACAAAGAGAGGCCGATAGGATTATTAAAAGCAAGAAACCTCTACAGATAGTCACGCATATACAAAGCTCGCTAGTGACCAAGGCAATAACCACCATGACCATCCCGTACTAGCAGATTTCATACTAAAACAACAAAACCAAAACCAAACCATTCATATCAATATATTAAATTTAAAATGCGTTCATACTAGAAACTCAATAGATTATTGGCAACACACTTTATTTTTTTAAATAAAAAATAAATTACAACGTTTTACATGATAAATGAAAAGCGGAGAAATTTGTGATTTGCAAATATTAAAACAAACCACTTACATTGGTGGTTGACACTACGACTAAAACATTAAGTAATTGTAATATGCTTTTCCATATTGTAATTTAATATTTTAAAATAACCGCGCATTATCTAATGTATTTCTATCTTCAAATTGTAAACTCATTAATTATTTCTAAATTGTTGTTCACTTATACCATTTATAAAACCACCTTAATTAATAATGATAACTCCTCAAGTGAACGTCAGATCAACAATAATTAATTTCAAATAAGAAAAAACATTATTTACTTAAACCATGAGTGTTGAAAAAACATTATTTAAATAGATTATATAAACATTAACCATTCCGCAATATCAACATTATTTACTTGGATTATGTCAACATTTACCATTGCGTGTATTTCGAATTGAAAGACATTTTTATTTATTTATTTTATAGGTAAACATAGAAATAGAAATCCAGAAGGTAACCATAACCAGATGGAAATAAGGTAGGCCTCGTAATTGTATAGTGCGATTAGAAAGTCAAATTATAATATTCTTAAACCAATACTTATTGTATTCTTATGTGATGTTTAATAAAATACAGTTAATTTTGTGATCTATAAATAATTTTGTAACTATTTTTATTTAAACATTAATAATAATAATAATAATAATATAATTGAAATGAAAAAATATAAAGAGAACCCTTCTTGGGTTTTGCTACATTCAAAGTCGCACCCATGCCTGATCCCACAACAAAATAAATTGTGAATAAGAATTTCAATCAAGGGAACGATCATGGATGATTTTATTATTAACAGTCCAGGAAACCATAACTTTAGGAATTGGATAAAACAGTATACAATGTCAATTATATCCTTTTAATGATCTCTTTTTCACAATCATCAACAAATTACCCTCAAAAAGTCCAGAAAATGATTTACCTGTTGAAACCCCACAACTGAGAATACAAACTTTGTTAAGAGGAGCCTCTGGATTAATTTGGGCAACACAACCGACATGCACAACTGTATACTGGCTGAAAGTGGATGTGCCAAGGAAGTGGTAAATGGGTTTCCCATTGATTGAAAACCTCGACTTCCCAACATTTATCATAACCCCCCCCCCTCAGTATTAATTCTTAGAAGATCACACATGTTGCTTTCGTCTGACTTGCAGTGTCTGCATTCTCCACATTCTCCAGTAAATAAGGGCACACTGTCACCCTCCTTGAGGTCAGTCACCCCTTCTCCAACACTCTCAACAACTCTATGTCAAGCAACAGATCTATAGTTAGTGACTAATGAATCACAAGAAAATTACTGTCCCTTTTCCCTTTTGAAATTCTACATGATGCCTGCTAGTATGACTAATTAATTTCTTTGAAATCCTACATGCCCGCTAGTATGACTATTTAATTTCTTTGAAATCCTGAATGCCTGCTAGTATGACTAATTAACTTTTTTGAAATCCCACACACCTACTAATATGACTAACTAATCTTTTTGAATACATAGAACTCATGGGCAAGAGCAGAGTGCATACTCAGCTGCTTCATGTCCCAAAATGCGGGGAAAGAGAGAAGTTTGGTCCTGCAACCAAAGCAGTATCAGTATCAGTCATTCCATTTCACTGTTAAAAGCAATATTTGTATGTGTTATACAGTACAGTGCAGTTGGAGATGTGTAATTAGTATCCTTCTTTCAAATTTTCTTGATGTTTAATGATAATTATTCATAACATACGTTTGCTTCCCAGAAACTTGATGTTTAATGATAATTATTCATAGCATACCTTTGCTTCCCAGACTTCCATTGCCTGTGGAGGAGCCACTTCCACTTCTTCAATCTTCAGAGGCTCCCCTGCACCCCATGCAACAGCAGCTATAACAAAAGTTCAAATCAAAATATATCAGATTTCAAGAAGCATAAATTGCACACATACAGTTTGCATAAATCTAGCTTAACCCTGAAAATCAATTTTTCCATGAAATGATATACATGAAATAAAAAGAATGTGGCCATGACTCCTTGCACTGAACTGAACTGAACTGAAGTAGTTACCTTTGAATTTGATAACCTGGCCTACAGTACAGCTCACCATTTTCCTTTCTGCCCAAACAAACAAACTTACTTTTGCCTTTTGTGTTGGTGTTGCAAGAGGCAGAGATGGATCCTTAATTTATATTCTACTTCCTTTGAAATTGCCTTGAGTGAATGATGTTGAATTGCTTGTTGATGTAGAATCGTTTTTGATATCTTGACACAGGGTTTGATATCTTGAAAATCTTCTCCACAGAGTTTGGGATTGCTTATAAATGCCTCTCTGAATTTACTCAAGCTACTGGGGACTGTTCGAGACAGTTGATTGTTTGATAGATTTAGGAAACTAAACGTAAGGTTGGCTAAACATAGGTATTTCACCAGAAATATCATTTCCTTTCAAGTTAAGCTCTGTAACCTGTTTCAGAGTCCCAATACTCGACAAAATGTTACCAAAAAGTAAATTTACTTGCAAACCCAATACATCAAGATTATGTAGCCCATAAAGCGCATCTGGTATACTTCCTGAAAATTTATTATTGCTAGCATTGCAAACAGATAAAAGCCCTACCTTGGCAATCTCAGATGGAAGCTTACCTGAAAATCTATTACAGTCAATTTGTAGGTTAGATAAATTTCTAGCATTGCCAATATCTTTAGAAATGCTTCCTTCAAAGCTGTTAGAACTGAGATGTAGCAGTGAAACTCTTGGCAATCCCCATTCCAAAATAAAAAATATCAATTTTTTACCTCAATCATTTCTATTCCAAAATATTTCAGAAATCAAATTAAACCCTGCAAATAAAAATGCAAACAAATTAGCCTACCTAGAAGTATGTTCTCTTTTGCATTGCATTTATGCTAAAAGGAAATGAAATGCAAAAAAACAGGGTGATATTGCATTGCCAATTTGGATTACTCCTTTGGCTCATTAATGGAAGGAGATTAATCTGCAGAGGATCATGCAAAATTTGGTAATTGGATGTGCACGTGTATCCTCAGGATTTTCTATTTTTAAATTTCAGTATTGATACCCGAGCATCTGCGCTCTTCAGTATTGCTCTGCAATAGTTAGAGCTAAAAATTAGCAAGTGTGTCTTTCATAGTGGATGGTGTTTTAAATTTAATGTAATTCAGGGGCATTAAACATGGATTTTCTTCCTGTTCACAGCAAAGGTTTTTCAGAGATTAAAGTAAGTCTCACTACTCATTTAGAACGGCGATTGAGATTCATATATTTGCTTTGTCAAATCCCCCCAACCATTTACCTGAATGACCTAATAATGACCTAATAAGGGACTCATGGCAGTAGCAGGTTACAAATTAAAGCTAGTTAGAGCTCTAAACTGGCAAGTACAGTGTTGTGTACTGGTATCTAAATTTTATATGTAATACTTTATAATGTAATGCTTTATATTTGTTTAACAGATTATTACTTGTCAATGGGCATATGCTTTCTTTGTGACCCAAACCTTTGTATTCTATATATCAGAGTCTTCTTGACTGCCTCATACTCACCAAGTTGATGTTATTGAAACTTTATATTTTTCGGGGGAGAGGTGGAGTTGGAGGATGTGTCATGGAACATACATTTTCTGTCTGGTCACGACGGGGAAATTAATAAAAGCCTTTGAACATTACTCAACAATATTTTTAATTTTATAGCCATCCTAATTATTCGTCATGCCTGCCATGGTATATGACATGACGTTTGCTTCATGAGATGACTGGACACATATGCTTAGGTTTTGGAATTCATCAGTGCACATTATCTTCAGCTGTCTTGCTAAGGATGCATGATTCTAAATCTTATCAGTTTATATGTGTAATTTAGGGAAGATGTTAATGACTTCAAAACATTTTAGATGAATATAGTATAGGTGTTCAATCCTTTTAGTTAATGAAATAGGAACATTTTCCAGCCATTCCTAAAACTGATCCTACCCATTAAGAGATGTGGTTCAATCAAGGCAATTGCCATGTATTTCGCTCACTTAATTTACCCTTTGCAGACCCTTTTTAAAGGCTGACTGGACTCCTTATGGCTTTGTAATAATTTTTTATAAGTGGTTCATATTAGTAGGCCTTGGAGGCATCGACATAAAGTGCCCACACTTAGGGTAGGCAATGTGAGACCCATCACTTGGAAGCAGTGTGCTTCTTTTGTGAATCTTGTGCATAATTCATGATATATTAACTATTTTCTGAACAATGCACATTTTTTTTTTTAATATGCTATATTCGGGTGTACTCACTGTGCTTGTGCATTTTTGCACATTATAGGGAATCACTTTCATTAAACATATGTTGAATAGCAGCCATTGCATATAAAGAACACGCTATTCAAACACTATGTATAGCTATTGAATCTGAAAGTTCACACATTCCTTTAGTCCAGGAATCTAGAAGAACTATCTAGGGCCAAGCTCATGTCTGTAATAAGAGCTATCTGGGTCCTCCCTCTTGTCAGAAACAGGACCCTGAAAACAGCATCCAGACCATAACAACAATCAGATTCCATCAGACACACAACTGTGGCCAGATTGCAGACTATCATGGGCAGTTTCTATTTATTTGCAGCCTGACCAACCCATCTAAATGCAACGATCTGCAAAAAGAGGAGTAATTCAATTCCCATTTTCTTTTCATACAAAGTTACAAAGAGGAAAATGGAGTATGATGTGCAAGGGGAAAGAATGTGGGCAGTTTCGATATAATTTTAGCCTTACCAACCCATGTAATTTCATGGACTGCAAGGAAGGGCTTTGAATGACCTCGCCTCCTACCTATCCTTAGGTGTGCACAATCAAAATTTTCTCTGAAAATGTGTGCTCATACCATGTTTTGTCTAATAGTATTGTTAGTATGTCAGTTTCTTAAGCAGCACACATGCAGAATTTATACTTGTCTGTGCACTCTAGGGTATGTCTACCTAAAACTATATATTTCTTGTAAACCTACGCTTATGGTTTAGCCACAATTTTTTAGAATATAAATTAGTGACAAGGTACATATTGTGCAAATTCGGAAGTACCTCAAGCGACTCAAAGATCCTTATAGTCTTACAGTACCGTCAAAACATCAACGAAATAGGAACATTTGCCAGCCATTCCTAACACTGATCCTACCCATTAAGAGATGTGGTTCAATCAAGGCAATTGCCATGTATTTCACTCACTTAATTTACCCTTTGCAGACCCTTTTTAAAGGCTGACTAGACTCCTTATGGCTTTGTAATAATTTTTTATAAGTGGTTCATATTAGTAGGCCTTGGAGGCATCGACATAAAGTGCCCACACTTAGGGTAGGCAGTGTGAGACCCATCACTTGGAAGCAGTGTGCTTCTTTTATGAATCTTGTGCATAATGCATGATATATTAACTATTTTCTGAACAATGCACAATTTTTTTTTTTAATATGCTATATTCGGGTGTACTCACTGTGCTTGTGCATTTTTTCACATTATAGGGAATCACTTTCATTAAACATATGTTGAATAGCAGCCATTGCATATAACGAACACGCTATTCAAACACTATGTATAGCTATTGAATCTGAAAGTTCACACATTCCTTCAGTCCAAGCATCTAGAAGAACTATTTGGGGCCAAGCTCATGTTTGTAATAAGAGTTATCTGGGTCCTCCCTCTTGTCAGAAACAGGACCCTGAAAACAACATCCAAACCATAACAACAATCAGATTCCATCAGTCACACAACTATGGCCAGATTGCAGACTATCATGGGCAGTTTCTATTTATTTGCAGCCTGACCAACCCATCTAAATGCAACGATCTGCAAAAAGAGGAGTAATTCAATTCCCATTTTCTTTTTGTACAAAGTTACAAAGAGGCAAACGGAGTATGATGTGCAAGGGGAAAGAATGTGGGCAGTTTCGATATAATTTTAGCCTTACCAACCCATGTAATTTCATGGAATGTAAGGAGGGG
The DNA here is from genome assembly GCA_031772625.1 of Pinus tabuliformis. NCBI lineage: Eukaryota > Viridiplantae > Streptophyta > Pinopsida > Pinales > Pinaceae > Pinus > Pinus tabuliformis. Next base: position 752,984,997 of record CM062811.1, read on the forward strand.
CTTTGAATGACCTCGCCTCCTACCTATCCTTAGGTGTGCACAATCAAAATTTTCTCTGAAAATGTGTGCTCATACCATGTTTGGTCTAATAGTATTGTTAGTATGTCAGTTTCTTAAGCAGCACACATGCAGAATTCAGAGTAGAATGACATGGATAGGCCTCCACAATATTTTTTGGATAATTTATACTTATTTGTGGACTCTAGAGTATGTCTGCCTAAAACTATATATTTCTTGTCAACCTACGCTTATGGTTTAGCCACAGTTTTTTAGAATATAAATTTTAACTGTTTTTGTGCAAAAAAAGAGCAAGTTTAACACAAAGAAACTGTATAGAAGATTGTGTGTTCGTAAAAGATGTTAGAACCTGAAAGGTACTGATCAAATCAAAATGACAGGTCTTAAATATAAACCAAACTATGAAAAATCCGGTGAAGGGTGTGATTTAGTTTATCTTAATTGCAGATTCCAGCCCATTTCTTGTTGTAATGGATTAAAATCTTTCATTAATGGAACCATTTTTTTGAAAAAAAGAACTTCTGGCCAATAAAGTAATGGTTCATTGTTAAATTACAAACTTTCCTGTAAGAAGATCCCTGTGCAAGCTGACTTCCAAGTCGAGGCATATCTTGAAATCTTAAATTTAAGTGTTGTATCAGACAGGGTTTACCATGATGTAAGAAGTGGATCAGGTGAGGTAGTGAATGGTGAGATAGTTGAAGACCTCATACTCATTTTTCTATCAGTCTTTTGTGACAACATACATGAAGTTACAGTGGCTGACTGAGAATGTTGAGAATTTTACAATAAGCCAAGGAAATTCCCAAACAAATTCTTAACTGGAGAATATTAATGCTAAGATAATAGCTATCAATTAACATAGTTCGATTGAGTTGCTTGATAGCATCACTTTCCTGATTAAAGAAAAAGAATTTTGGAGGAGCACAACTCAGTGTTAAGATCCCTGTGCAAGCTGACTTCCAAGCCGAGGCATATCTTGAAATCTTAATTTTAAGTGTTCTATCAGACAGGGTTTACCATGATGTAAGAAGTGGATCAGGTGAGGTAGTGAATGGTGAGAAAACTTGTGCCTACAATTTCAGAAATGTGCCTAAATTTTCAGACATGTAACATTTGTTGTGCTCCGACATGTGGAAGAGAATTTGTGACCTGTAAACTCTTGGACATGAGGCATATGTCTTGTGTGCAAAAATGCCTAGTAGCTCGAACTTCTGACAGTATCTCAGAACTATGTACAATGAAGACTTGTAACTGAAGCAAGAGTTTTTGAATTGTCACATATCTTTGTGACATTAAGTACTTTTGCACAGATTTTTGACCTATGGTAAAGGATCTACAACAATCTCGGGCCTGTGAGAAGACAAGTTTAAAAGAGTATGTGGACAGCAGTTTAGACCTACTTATTTTTTAGAAGACATAGTTCATATCTGTGCAAAGATTCTCAGACCTGTGACTTAGATCAAACCTGTAGATAGAAAAAACGCATACAACTGATCTTTGGAAAACACTAACTTCCAAAGGAATGCTCCAAGCATTAAATCAATACCCCAATCAAAATTCATCACCCATAACTGCAGAAAAGGCATAAACCAAACCCAACCTATCCGCTACAACAACAAATAATGAGACAAAAACTGCACGAGTATGGAGGCTAAGTGTTGGGGCTATGTATGGCAGTGGTAACACAATCAAGGGAGGTCAAGCACTATGTGAATGGAGGTAGATAAGTCAGATTTCTACAACTCTATGGAAGCGGCGGAGGATCCAAACCAAATTCTTTGGTTGAGAAAGGATCCAACCAAAAATCAAAGGAAGTTCAAATAAAGGGTGGATCTATGGAAAATGACAGCAGGAAGGATTCAGATTATACTATCACAGGATTCAGATTATACTATCACGAATTGTTATTGTCTCCTTGTTGAACCGGTTGAGTTAAGAAATATGGAAATTGAATCAACGACTCTTGTATTTGCCACAGGGTGGAATGAATTGTCGTAGGATATAATCTATTGGCTTCTGTGCAATTTGTGTATATCGAAATGTGTGCTAGCAATGGAACAACCTGCTTCCGGCAAACTATTTCATAACTTGGTTTTTGAGGCGTCTATCACGAAGCAACCATAATTGGCAGTGTAAGTCAGAGATGTCCTCTTATCAAAATGGATTTTGTTTTGAAGGATAATCGTGCTGAATGAAGGAAAAGGAGAAAGCAGAGGACAACCATGTAAAAAAAATTCATAAGCCTATCATTAATGAAGTCTAGCAAAACAGGACTGAGAGAGATGATATGACAAGGAAAGGGAAACAAAGTAGTTGAAGAAGGACCTGACCTGGAAGAAATGATGTTGTGCAGATGTATTCTAAACACAGCTCTGGCTCACAATTTCCAGCTCCGTTCGTGAGATTGTCAAACCAGGCTCCTCTGTCAGTTTGAACACTGCTATACTTTGTGAGATTGTGAAATAGGGTTGTCTGTTTGTCGATGGAGTTTGATCCAAGAAGGCTGCCGGTAAGGTCATGGAAGCATAAAAACTGCAGAATAGGGTTTCCAAAGCACAAATTTGTTGATCGTGCATCGCAGAACAGGTGTTTGAAGCCACGAATGTGTGCACCGCAAAATAGGGTTTTCAAAGCACGAATTTGTTGATCGTGCACCACATAACTGGGTGGGTTTTCGAGAGAGTTGAGCAATAGTTCCACCCAGCAATAATGCTACCAAACGGGACGGAAAGCATGAAGTTCTCGGAAATCGCTGAGAATAAACAGAAATTGCACGACAGATGCCCGCTGAATGTGGACACCAGGTGTCAACCTGAGAATGAAAAGGACGATGAAATTTGATTTACATATAGAAGAAAGGAATGTCTGTAATCCAGTGAATCCACATTTCGGAAATCTCCCCATGTGCTGGCCATTCCATTCCCTGAATAGAACCAATTGATTCCATTTATCGAATTTTCCTATCGACTGGCGTTCCATGGAATCTCTGTCACGATTCTCACAACGCGTTCTCATAACCCTCCCCTGCAACATTTCTTACAGTGAGCAAAAATAGAGTCCCTGGACATTCGGCCTCTGTACATCCCCCTCCCATCAGATCAAAAGGAACTACAAGAAGATATTCCCCGGAAATCCGTCCCTCTTCTCGTCTACTCGTTTCGATTATTAGCAGAGCCAATCAAGCAGTGGATCCAACAGCAGAAGCCATGCCTTGTGTGCATCATTAGCGACTTCTACCTCGGCTGGACTCAGCGGTTTTCCACACATCCAGTGCATTTCGTGCCTGCGTAGATAATTCCCTATGGACGCACACTAAGACAGCGAGGTCCCCCATTCAGGGCGGGAAATTCGTGGTCAGATTGGTGAAGGCGGCCCTGTAGAGCGGGGGAATAAGTGGTTTGCAGGAGGAGTTAATGGATCCATTGTTAAGAAAATCTACTGATACCAATCCGCTACCGGGGTTTGAGAGGCTCTTGGGCATGGCACTGAGCTGCGTTGAGGAATTAGGTTCTGAGCGACCATCGATGAGGGAAGTAGTGAAGGAGCTAGAATCGATTGTGGAAATGGGATCAGGTTTCTCTGCAGACTCCATGCCACCACGGAGATATGAGTACGACTTTGTTCACGCTAGACGGTCTCCACCTTCTCAAGATACGGAAGCTAGCGATTCTAGTGGAAATGTGCGAGGAAAGGAAAGTTATAGTGAACTGCTTGCATATAGCGGAGACTACAAACATTTAAAAAATCACGTTTCGCTGGACCCAAATTTCACGCCACGTGTCAACCTGAATGCCCGACCTTCCTCTGCAAATCGTGTTTCGCTGGACCCAAATTTCACGCCATGTGTCAACCTGAGAATGAAAAGGACGGCGAAAGTCTGTTTCAAAGGAAAGCCTATCGGCCTAAAAATGTGCCCACTTAAATCTTCAAACCATTAACTTCATGCCTTGAAAACAAAACGACTTATGCAATTTTTACCTTTGACTTCCACGGAGGCAAGTATTCCACGTTGTAGATTTTTACGGTGAAGGCTCCTCCACGGTGGCTATACGACGGCTCTTCCGCACGGTTGGCTTTATCTTTGAGTTGGGAATTGGTACGCAAGATCAGAAACATGTAAATGGATAAGCAGGATTGGCTCTGAAGACCTTATCCTTTCAAAAAGGGAGGTTTCAAATTTATGTACATTGCTATACTTACACAGAAAATGCCGGACCGAGTTGCTATAGTTACACAGAAAATGATGTTGCCTCCACACATTGTTAGCTTAGCAATCGATTGTAGACCCTGAATTCAGCCTAGAAGACACTAGCGTGGGCTCCACAAGCTTGCAGAACTCAGGAATGTTCTCAATGCAGCAACGTTTTCATCACTTCAAACAAAAGAGAGGGAACACCTGGGCGAATTCGCTGCACAGCTACAAATGAAGAGCTTCCAGAAGTGATGAGAATCACTTAAAATGGGGTTAACTCAGCCATCCCCAAGATTTGGTCTCTGTTCGTGTTGTAGAGGCTGATCTCGAAGAACTCTTTTCCCAAGAAGGCAAGGTAGTTGATTGTCGTATTGTGGTCGATCCAAGATCTCATGAATCAAGAGGATTTGGATTGGATTTGTGACCATGGATACTTTAGATAATGTCAAGTACTTGAACAGATCTACGCTAGAAGGACGTATTATCACAGTTGAGAAGGAAAAGCAAAAGCAGGCAGGGACACCAACATCTGGTACTTACCTTGGAGTACGGGCCACGATTCATCCGTGGTCCTATGGGAGACACAAAGACAACCACAGTGCACGTCGATCACCTCAGTATTCACCATATCATGAAAGTCTTCATACACCAGGCATAATATACTTCTGGGGAAGTTGAGGAACAACAACATGCTTGTTTGTTGGGAAAGCTTCACACCACAAACAACTCCAGCTCTAGCTCTTCGATCGATGAAGAAGAAGGAGGATTGCGATGAATTCAAAAAATATTGTTCGGCAAATAGGGATGTATCAAGTTGGCTTCACCAAGTTGTCTCTGTGTGCAATTGAAGCTCGTGGACAGGTTAGAAACCCCGGTCTGGTTGAGATTCCTGGGCTGCTCCTTTTGAGTAGGACAGCTTACATTTGAATGAGTGATAACACTGATGGATGTCTCATTATCATTAATACTTCGCAGAAAATTGATAATGTCATTGAGGCCCGGATCGTAGATCAGCCCCGAATTCGACTTCCTGAAGTAAATTGAAATCACCGGAAATCACAGTCTTTTCTGGTACGATTCAGCCTCCATGAATGAACAACTAAACTCGGTCCTCCAACAAATATATGCACTCAATCTTCAACAATCAATAACTCAACCTCGCGTAAAAGGGCTTAGTGTTATTATATTCCTCTCTTATAATGTTATTGACAAATAATGATAATAGTACAAATAAATACATGAGGAAGTCTCAAGATAGTACGTCTATATTGGAAATATTTCAACCAAACACTAATCTAAGAGCCTAACTAGTTGGAGAGAATCTCTCAACCAACTAAGCCTAAACTAACTCCTAACCATGAGGAACAAACTCAATCTAGAAAGGTAGGATTAAATTCGGCTTTCTTGATTTTAATTAATTTAATTGTTTTGGACTTATAATTGTTTTCATCACATGAGAGTGAGGCTAACAAATAGTTTGATGACACTACTACACTACTTAATTGATTAAGTATGATACATACTAACACAAAAGAGGATTGAGGAATAATAAAGAGGAAGTCAAAAATAACTAACAAGATCACTATATAATAGGTTGGTTCAATAATACATCTATTTTAAGTATAGGACAATGGCATGTAAATAATGACACAATCAAAGAAATGTGGAGAGGTAACTCTGGCTCAAACAATGATAATAACTATAGTGAGGTCAATGAGTTGAGAGATAGAACTCAAATATGAAATCCAAAAATAGAGAACCATTAACAAATGGATTTAGTACATGTTGATTGGATCAAGTGGGTAAGGAATTGGCAAAATCTAAGAGTGGTGTTAGTACTATATAATTCCTCTAGGTTGAGAAGAGGAATCGAAAGGTAACCACAAACCACTTTGAGGTTAGAATCTAGCCCTTCTAGCTTCACAGAGAGCTTTCTCTATAGGATTTTTCAGTCAATTAGATAACTGAGTGTTTTAGATTTTACATTAGTTCTTAAGGACAAAGAGAAATGATTTTTTTAAAGGTTTGATGGTAGGTGTGAGACAAAATCCATTGGACATGGAGTCACTCTTAGCTAATGTTTTCAGTGAATAAATGGGATAATGGAGATACTTGCAAAAAGAGCAAGATAGATAGTATTATAATGTTTAAATCAAAATTCGTTGTAGGAGGAAGAGTAGAGGAATAGCTAACTTAACAGCACCTAAAGCACCTTACCAAGGGTGAGTTTCAAATGTTTAATGAGGAATAAACATTAAAATTATTAGCAAGCCAAGACAAAGCACCTTAACAGTGAATTTTGAAATAAAATTTTGATTTACTAAACATGAAGAAAGGCATTCATGAATGGAAATGACATAAGGTAATGAAAAAACAAGAAAACACATCACCATAGAGGACAAACACCTGAATTCCTGCAACAAGTCCCTTTGACCTTCCTATATTCACTGAAATTTCTGTAAATGTACAGAACATAAGTTTTTTCTCCCACACTTTGACCAACACCTTTCTCCTTGATAATTACATAATAAATTAATTAAAACATAATCTACCAACTTGTAGAACTGAATTTCCCAAAAGAGAAATGGTTATCAGCTTGTAGTAGCAAACGTAGAA